>OX336378.1:28116422-29316422 GCA_946902895.1 Fragum fragum | reverse complement strand
TTGTCCAGAGTATATCTCTAAAAGTATTATAGCTAGGATCATGAAACTTCATGGGTGTATAGATCTCACCAAAGGGGAGTTCAGTGCACAAGAACCATAACTCTACCTGGCCTATTTTTTGAGTTATTGCCCTTTGTTGTTTTTCATAATTGAATCTTGTCTGGAGTATATCTCTAAAAGTATAATAGCTAGAATCCTGAAATTTCATGGATGGATAGAGCTCACCAAGCGGGAGTGCAGTTTAAAAGAACAAAAACTTTACCTAGCCTATTTTTTGAGTTATTGCCCTTTGTTGTTTTTCATACTTGAATCTTGTCCGGAGTATATCTCTAAAAGTGTTATAGCTAGGATCATAAAATTTCATAGATTGATAGATCTCACCATGTGGGAGTACAGTGCACAAGAACCATAACTCTACCTAGCCTATTTTTTGAGTTATTGCCCTTTGTTGTTTTTCATACTTGAATCTTGTCCGGAGTGTATCTCTTAAAAGTATTATAGCTAGGATCATGAAACTTCATGGATGGTTAGAGCTCACCAAATGGGAGTGCACTTACAAGAACCATAACTCTACCTAGCCTATTTTTAGAGTTATTGCCCTTTGCCTTTGTTGTTTTTCATACTTGAATCTTGTCAGGAGTATATTATGACAGCTAGGATCATGAAACTTCATGAGTGTATAGATCTCACCAAGAGGGAGTGCAGTGCAAAAGAACCATAACTCTACCTGGCCTATTTTTTTAGTTATTGCCCTTTGTTGTTTTTCATGCTTGAATCTTGTCCAGAGTATATCTCTAAAAGTAAAATAGCTAGAATCATGAAATTTCATGGATGGATAGAGCTCACCAAGTGGGATCGCAGTGTACAAGAACCATAACTCTACCTAGCCTATTTTTTGAGTTATTGCCCTTTGTTGTTTTTCATACTTGAATCTTGTCCGGAGTATATCTCTAAAAGTATAATAGCTAGGATCATGAAACTTCATGGGTGTATAGAGCTCACCAAGTGGGAGTGCAGTGTACAAGAACCATAACTCTACCTAGTGTATATTTTGAGTTATTGCCCTTTGTTGTTTTTCATACTTTGTTTGACAAAAAAAATTCATTCAAAATAACCTCAGTTCTATTCAAACCCCCAGTTTATATTAAGCAGTGTGACGGGCGTATCTTGTGACAATTTGGCACCTTATCTCTTTATGTTACACTAACAAAATCATATGTAAAAAGGCCCATGCCTTTCAAACAGGCTAGGACGTGTATTTTGATAGAAGGAATTAATTTGGAAAAATGAGAGATACTATTTGATATCTATTCTAGGTTCTTACTGATATTCTTTGATCATGAATGGATAACTCCAGCAAGAGAAATGTAGACTTGTCAATTGTTATACCTAGCCCATTCCCACACAATCACGTTTTTTATTCCTCTCAAGAAAACAAGCTTTAGAAAATATTATTGATATAGCCTATACATGATATAGCCTTCATATTTTACATGTGCATTGCTTATGACATGGACTTTCTGTTGGTACTAATTTCAAGGTCATCTGTCAAGTTCAAGGTCATTTCTAAAGGTCAAAATTTTGAAAAGCTTAACTTTAACATTGTCTATAAGTTTACAATGGTAAGGGACACACTCTTCATATTTTACATGTGCATTGCTTATGACATGACCTCTCTGTTGGTATGAGGTTCAAGGTCATCTGTCAAGGTCAAGGTCATTTCTCAATTTCAAAATTTCGAAAATTTTAACTTTAACATCTCCCATAAGTAAACAATGGTAAGTGATATAGCCTTCATTTTTTACATGTGCATTGCTTATGACAACTTTCTGTTAGTACTAAGTTCAAGGTCATTGGTCAAGGTCAAATTGTCAAGGTCATTAATTTTCAAATATTCCACCTTCACTAATTGCCAAAATTTCTTGTTACTTTACATAAATATTGTTCATTAAAAGCCCTAGGTAATTTTTATTTCAATTTTTGACCCAATGAGCCTTACCATGCTAAAAGGGGGCTTAATGCCATGTAGCTTTACATTCTGTATATATCCTATTCTAAAATGAATCAGTCTATTGTTTCTGCAAGACTACTCAAGTTAGAGTCTTGATTTTTTCTATGGAGACATTTTTCATCGATAAATTGGATAGTGAAGGTAAAATATTTAACCCTTTACCATATAATGATATTGAATTTTACTAGAATCAGGCCTGTGAAGCCAAGCAGCTTCCTTCAATGTTTGTCAAACTTCGAAATTTCTTGTGAACTGAACTCTCAAACTATAGTTGCATTCAATAAAAAGATTTAATGGCAATAATAGCATATAGTTCTGTGACAAAAGCCTTATTCGGGGAGCATAATCCGTCTCCAACGGCTCTTGTTGTTTTCTGGTAGTAGGCTATTGAATGGTAAAGCTAAAAAGTAAAGTGAATTATCTGTCTGTTTAAATCCACTCTACAGAAAACCCTGTAGCAGAAGAAGACGACTATAGAGTAGAAGTTCTGATAGCTTTGCGTAAACTTGAGCGACTTGACAAGGAAGAATATACAGAAGATGAGAGAAATGATGCTGAGGAGATGGCTGAAGCAAGGAAAGCGGAGGAACAGGCAGCAGAGGTAACTGGAATTGTAATAGTTATGATTTTTATTAATGGTTTACTTCAATTTTCTTACAATTTCTTAAATTTTGTCATTAATTAACCCTAGTTATGCTGAACCCGGAATATTCCTGTTTTGGCAGGAGGTATAGACAAAGATCATACTGCAGATATGTGCAGTCTGATCTTGGTCTACACCTCCAGTTTGGCCCTTTCAAGAGAAAGTTGTTCATTAATTTATTAAAGAAATATTGGCCTATAAGTGATGAATCCAGTGTTTAAACTCCTTTGATTTTAACAAAATTTTGAAAAGGATTTTACTCAGCATGACAAGGGTTGAATTCCATAAGCCAATTTAACATCCTTTTTGATATGATATACCCCATAGGAAAATGTGAACTTAACAAACCACAACAAACCTATCACAAATCTAATGTTTCATAGGCAACCTTGAATTAGTCTCCTTGAAAAAAATTGATGAATAAAAGATTGTGGACTTATTGGTCTTAATTTGATTTTCGTAAGATTTACTTAAGAAATGAATGTTTTTATGGAGATATGAACAAAAAAACTAATTACACTGTATGAATCTGTGAAACGGATTCATACATATGTGAAATTAGGTTTTTCGGTTCATACCACCTTGAAAACAAAAAATATTCTCTTCATGTCTTAATTTAATAGAATTTGGCAAAAAAAAAAGGCAAAAACTTTACAAATTTTGATTCTTTTTATATGGAAATATTTTGTGCAGAAGCATACAAAATGGCTGCATGCTCAAAATTTCGTTCATGGAGGTATGAATAATTTTTCAAACCAATCAGAATGCCTGTTTTTAATAGACGAAACTAAAAAATAAATTATTTGTAATTAAGGTGGGCAATTAATATTGCTAGACTGCTTAAATATGTTACAATGATATAGGTTGCTTTCCTGTAACTCATCTGAACTGACCTTTCCAACATTTAATATTGTCTCCAATAGATGGGTAGATAATTGTAAACCTAAGTGGTATATGAAGCTGGAGGCCTGAGAAGGATGTAGTACTGGTGTGAGAAATACTAGGAATCCATGGTTAGGTGCTCCAGCTGCGGTGATATGACTGAAATATTGTTTAAAGTGGTTGTTTAGCCGCATTCAATCAATCAATCCGAGGAAATTTGCATGAATTCCTTCCCATTCTTATTATTCTCTATTAAAGTTTTCTTACATAAGATTTCATCATAATACTCTTTGAAGCAGTGCATGTTTGCCTTTTCACTAGAAAAACATACATTTTCCATTCCATAAACTAAAATGTAATTGAATTGCAATCAAAGATATGGTGTATTACTGATATAAGGTTGTAGGGTATTGATATCCTATAATTTTCAGACTTTCATAATGCAGAAAGCTTTTTTCTTCTCAAACTTGAGACATTCTTCTAATTTTAGGTACTTTTGGAGATACAATTATAAAAGATGAAATGATTTTCCAAGTTTTTGTTAGTGAAGATAACGAAAAAATTATGATTTTTTTTTAAAATGAGTTAATCAGTGAATTTAGGCTGGTGGATCCACAAAGACACCAAAGTGCCTCTAGCTTTATTGGAGAAAAAAAGTTCTCAAAGGGTCCTAGTGAGATAAATTGAAATTCAAGCCATTGTTGAAAGAGGTTACAAGGCAAATCTGGCTGAAAGTTATTCTGATTGATTATGAAGAAAAAGAGATAATCAAGTAGAAGTGTAACTTAGGAATCTTTTGATTTTTCAGCCTATATTGATATTGTTTTTCAAATATGTACATGTTTAGACTATATATTTTTATATTAGTTGAACAGGGACATAGTATCGAATGTGGGTCATACACGCTTTCATATTCATTTCAATGAAGAGGGTGAGAATATCCTATTTGTATCGGCCATTGGGGCAGACAAGATTTTTATACGCTTTGCATGTTTTGCATGATTTGTTTTACTTTGTATTTAAATCCCATTATATGTGTAGTTAGAAATGTTATCTTCCAGCTTACAATTCCTAAATTATCCCTATTATTCATTACCAGACTTCAAAATTTTAGACTAGTCCGAATCGAAAGAATATGCAGAAGTTAAATTAAAGTTTATGAAAATTTAGCTTTTTTCGTCTTTAGGGATAGAAAACATTGTGGATGATGAAGAAATTGCAGCTTCTTTAAATTTGGACCAGTCTAAAAAAAAAGTGCAGGAATGGTTTAAGCTACTACAGTTTTAGTCCCAAGTCTTGCCTGTATATAAAAGATAAAGTAACCCAGTAGGGTAGGGAAAAATATTCATTTTTTCTCAGAAACTTTGGTTTTGGCTTGACTATTTTGGAACGAAAAGTCATGTTATTGTCATCACCTTGACATCAGTATTGAAAGACAAACTGCAACCTTGACCACAAGTTATTATTGAAGACATTTACTCGAAACTTGGCATGTATATTCACCCTCAAAGGAGCAATTCGTACTAACAAAGAGGATAACACTAGAAGCATTTCTGTAGTAATTATGCCCCTAATTTTTTTTTATATCTAAGCCTGTGCAGCTTAGAATTTGAACCTTTATCCTTTCTTCTGGATTTTTGTTTTTCAACTTTGAAGATTAATCCCTTGCTATCCCTGCCACAAACTGTTTCCACTCTTATAGCTTTACATGATTAAATTATATTTTGTAGAAAATATTTTGCTAGTGTGAAACAAAAGCTGTAGTTGATCAATCATTATCAAGATTTCCCATTGTAGATCACAAATTGTTCATATTTCATAACGAAATCAAGACGTGCTAAAGAGTCACACTCTTATAATATAAATGCCAAAACAGGCTGAATACAAATTACCTTGCATGAAGGAGAGTAGATTAGCCCCCCAGCTTGTATCAGGTTTTATGATTTACCGGTCTGTCCTCCCATCTTTTTGGTGTGGTGGTTCAGCCATGTTATACACCTGCTTCGAAGAAGACTGAGGTATACTGGTTAACCTCTATCCATCCTTCTGTCTTTCTGCCTATAACCAATAGTTTTCATTGAAGTTTTCTCAGGTAGTATGAAAAGCATTGACTCTAAATTTGGTGTGGAGGTTCAGTTAGGCTTCAAAGAAGACGGAGGTATACTGGTTAACCTCTGTCCATCCTTCCTTCTGTCTTTCTGTCTATAACCAATAGTTTTCATTGAAGTTTTCTCGGGAAGTATGAATAGCATTGACTTGAAATTTAGTGTAGAAGCTGGCAACCTACATGACTCTTACTGTATTTAGATCTGCAAGTTATCTACTTCCTGTTGTATGACTTAGTTTATTTTCCGACATTTACTGGTATAGTTGTATATTTTCATTGTTTTTCTCACAGCAACTATTGATACACTATGTAACGCTTCCCGAGATTCGTAAGATTTTGGCCAAATCCACAAGATAGAGTTAACAGTTAAAATATCAAACAGCCCAGCATGTATTTGATTGATAACATCAAATTACTGATAGCACAGGCAGCAGATTTCCCTATTTGTTTATTTATTTTGGGTTTATGGGCATTATCATGAACCAACACAAATTTGTTTTAGTAAGTTACACATTTGCGGTCAAGAGAATTGTATTCAATAAACAACCATTTCTCAAATTTTAATTTTTTTTTCGTCATTTTGGATAAAAAAAACATTGTGAATAATCCACATTGTTTTCCAAAGCTCTTGAGGGGCGTAAAACGGAGGGGTTGTGTGGGAATGGGTTAATACAAAGAGAGAGATGCAGAATGTTTAAAAAATGTTACATACATCTTTATTCATTAATATCAACACCTTTAGGTTAACCTATTACCACACTGTCTGGTATTTTTGTGCACTGAAGAAATATATCTTGAGAAAAAACATTATGGAAAAAGAGAAATTGTAATCTCTCCCTTCTTCTAAGTTTTTTCCCCGTATATTGAAATAATTTCTCAATTCAAATGCACTTGGACATGTCGTCTGAACCTCTTTAAACGTTGACAAGTCTGAAACATGTCGTCTGGTAATGGGTTAATGAAATGCTTCCATACGACAAGCATTAGCTGATAATGATAAATATAAAGGATCCTTTGAATGCTGTGTTTCGGACTGGTAATTTGGTTAGTTGATCATAAAGAAAAAAAAAATACTTGAAAAGGAAAGAAGCTTTATGTCATGGCCAAGTCTTCTTTTCCACCTTCAATTCATATCGCTTGGTTGAGAACACTGTAGATTTGAAATGTTTAAATGAATTCCATTTTTAATTGGTCGTAGACCAATTTATATAACCATAAATTCGAGATTGTTTCGCTTCATTTTACCAAAACTGCCTTTAGCCCAACTGGACGTATATTCTGACGGGAAAACAGAAAAAAATCATTTCATTTTACAAGTTAAGAATTATCAAAAGGAGTAAAGGAAAACTGGACGGTCACACGCTTTAAAGATGAATGCTTAAAGGATTTTCCGCTAGTGATGAATGCGTCTAACCAACCCTTTCTTTCAATCATATCGAGGTGTAAACAAAGATGATACTGCCACTCAATTATTTTCCAGCTATAAGTTAATCAAAGTACTGAAAGTTCTTCTGGAGAGCAAATTTGATTATTATGCTTTCAAGCTGTCTAAAGAATTCGCCCAAAGAATAGTATCAATTGTTTTTTCCTTTGTTCATAATCAGCGCTGTTTAGGAACTTGTTAAGGTCTTACGTTCGTGTAAAATGATATTAGTTCTAATTAACATTCACGGAAATATCATACACTAGGAAAGAACCTACGTGTTGTGAAAGTAATAGAAATTAAAGTTGTTTTACCCTAATTCTAAAGTCGGAATGCAACGATATGTCCAATTTCTCAGTGACGACCAATTACAGTGCGTACGGCACTTTGATTACTTTATTTCATTGTGTTTCTTGTGTTTTCTTTTGTTAAATTGCTTAAAAAAAACTATTTAAATATAGCACAGACGAACTTTATTGAAACATAAGATTGATTAAAACACTTTGCCAATAATAGTTATAATGGTAAGTCAGATTTGAAAACAGGTATCAACATCAATAAATTATGAAAACCCATACCTCTGTATTTATACCAAATTGGAGTTTATCCCTTATCAAATATTTTCATAATTGTTGTTGAGCTTCAAAAACCTAAAAGCTACAGCTTATTTAACCGTGTATATCATTCATTTTCCATGCAAAATAAATACAGCTCGGGAATTTTTTGTTGAAATAGAAAAGGATATCAACCGGTATCATTTTCCATAATGTTTTTATTATCTGTGAAATTCTTTTACCAATATACAAAAAAAGTTTTGTAAGTAACCCTGAAATTTTGTTTCACCCATTACCACACAATCTTGCTTTTTACAGCCCCCAAGAAACTCTGCTTTGAAAACACAGAAAAATAAAAAAATTGATAACTATGCAATAAGCAATTTCCTTTTTAGCTCAAGGTGAGCTTTTGTGATCACCCTGTGTCCGTTGCGCGCCATCCATCGTCCTTCGGTAGTTGTCAACAATTCTTTAAAAATCTTCTCTGAGACTGTAACCATTTGGCAAATTTCAAACGTTGTTTCTTGGGTGACCCTTTTAAAACTTGTTCATGAATTTTTTATTTGCAAAAAATAGGGTCGTGGTAGACACGGGCTTATCAGACTATAGAGATGTAATTGAATATTTCTTTAAAAAATCTTCATCTTCTAAACCACAAGGCCGATTTCAACCTAACTTTGCAGGAATGCTTCTTTAGGCATCCTTTTCAAAATCGGACTAGGCTTATCAGACTAAGACAAATCATGAATCAATTCTTTAAAAATTTTCTTGTCCTAAAGCATTCGGCCAATTTGAACTTAACTTTGCAAGGATGTTCCTGAGGTGACCCTTTTCAAAACATGTTGATGAAATTTCGACCAATTTGAACCAAACTTGGCAGATATTTTCCTTGGGTGGTACTTTCAAAACTTAACAAATTTCGGAAAGGATATGTGCAGCTGCTGGGGATCGAACCCATGACATCCCATGATTTTCGACCCCTGGAGAAGAGACCTTTTGTACGTAAGGGCAAATTTCCCTATAACAAAGTACAAAATTATTTAGTTATGCTACATACCAAATATGAATGTCCTTCACCTTATATTTCAGAAGGAGAAGACTTTTGAAGTTCCTCAATTTTGGCGTTTTCCAAATTTTGGACCTCTGGGGAAGGGCCATGTATTACCCCAGGGCTATGATTTTAGCTAACATGGTAGAAAGCCCTTATGGTTATATAAATGAATGCCTTAGACTTTGTAGATAGGGAGCAGAAGACTGTTGGATATGGTCTAATTGACCATTTTTACAAAGTTTGGACACCAAGGAAAGAGGCTTTTTTTATCCTACGGGAGTAATTTAATCAAAATTGATAGATAACAGTCAGGCTATGCTACATTTCAAATATAAATGCCCTTGGTCTTGAAATGAAGATTTTTTCATTTAAACTTAATCAAATTTTTGCGCTTTTTCCTATTTTGGTCACTTATTGCAGGACCGTTTTTGACCCTAGGAGCACAATTTTAAATGTGAATTATGAAGTTGTCTGCGCATGTCTGCGTATAACTCCATATTCTATCGCCAAAAAGTAGCAAGTGGATAATTGCAATAAAACTTACAATTGTGGAGAAATCAAACTTAACCGTCGCCAAAAGTTAATTAGAAAAATAATTATTTTAAATTGCGAAAGCATTCACATCTTAAATGTGATCCAAGAAGAGGCATCAAGAATGCGAAGCGTGCATATCCTGGGCGCTGACATTTTGAATGTAGTTCAACGGAATCGGCCGAGTTGTCACGAATAACACTACCCAGAATGCTCAAATTAGATAGGTCAATATTTGTAAAATGCTACCTATCGGATGATAACGTGAAATATGAATGTCCTAGACGTAAAAGTTTGCGAGGAAAAGTCTTTTAAACTTGCTCTGATTAAGCATTTTTCCAAACTTTGGACCTCAGGGGCAGGGCCTTTTTTGACCCCGGGGATTATTTTTTTTTAAACTTGGCAGAGAATCATGCGATTACGCTACATATGAAATATAAATGCCTTTGGCTTTATAGTTTCTAAAAAAAAAAAAAAAAAATTCAAAGATTCACTAAAATTTCCCGTTTTCAAATGCCCCGGTAACCAAAGTTTTTCACGGAATGAAATTCTTTTATCAACTTCTGTAGAGCTTCAAAAAAGGAACATCCCTGCAAAGTTTCAGCTTGATTAACCTACTGGTTTTGGAGGAGAAGATTTTTAAATAAATTTTGGACGGACGGACGGACGACGGACAATGACCAATCATAATAGCTCACCTCGTCCCCCCGTATTTTGTGCTCAGGTAAGCTAAAATCTGCTTCTCAGAAACCAGCAGATGGATTTCAATCAAGTTTCACTGGAGTAGTCATTTGGTGACTCTTTTTACAAATCCCATTAGTTTTGATAGGTTTAAAACATTCCTTCTATGGTCGTGGCTTATATTCATATATGGTATCTTGAAAACACCATTATTTTGCTCAATCAGTACAATCAGGCCTGTGGAGCGATACAGGCACTGAAGTGCCTCTAGTTTCAATGTGGCATAGAATGCTCTACAATCAAACTAGGGAAAAAAGAGAGGATAAGTGTGTTCTTTTCTATCTATATAGGTAGCAAGTCTCATAATACAACCACTGGCTTCTATTTATTGATGAAGACATAAGTCACAAGTGGTGTAAATCTTTTTTGGATTTTTCTTAAAAAAGTTTGCATTGATATGAATTGTGTGAAACAATTCATCTTTTTTTAGAAAAATAATTTTTAGTTACATTACAATGTCTGTAAATAAATCACATATTTTCTTACATAATACAGAACATAATTTTCGAATAGCATTACCTTATGACGGATGGCGACTGTCAATCAAGAAATCGTGTTAATATAATGTTAAAATTAAATGTTAGGTGAAACTGAATTGTAATGACAACTCCTGGAGAATATGGTTGATCTGGCCGATTACAAAAACTTCGTTCAATTGAATGAAAGAAAAAAAGTGTGAGAAAATTTTACAATAAACCTTTTTTCTGTAAAAATTTTCCCTAACGCCTAACAAAATGGACTTCAAACAAGAAGATATAAGTAAATGGCAAATATATCTTGCAGTCAATATCTCTCTATATATGTGGTGTATATTACTACTTTGAAAACATCGCAATAAAGGAGAAAGTTAAGTTGTATTTATCTCAAACATGTCTTTGTTTTTGATTTATCAGTGAGCAATCTACATGTATATGTAAACCTGTTTATTTGTCTAATCCACTACCATGCAACCTTATCTTAGACTAGTTCAAATTGAAGGAGGCTGCAGATGACAAGTCAAAGTTTCTTGCTATTGAACATCGAGTGCCAAATAGGATAGAAAAAGTAGAATGATCATGGTCTTCCCTTTTGTTTAACAATAAATGGGTTGCTTATTAAATGAAAGAAACGGAGAGATGAGAATTTCAGTCTAGAAGGCTTATCAGTCAATCTAAAAATAATAAAGAGGGACCCGGGTCAAACAGTCAGCATGGACAGACCCTTGTAATTAATAGCCTCTTAATAGATTGGAATGAAGATAACCTGTCATGGATCTGTATTTACCGCTGCCTCAATTTGAGGCCAAAATCTCGGGAAGCGTTACATAGTGGATAGCACCTACTTGAAGATTGGTGCTAAGCTTCATGGCCCTTATCAAATTAAGGTCCGCAGGTTATGTGCTTCCTGTCTTATGACTTACTTTACTTTCGGATTTTACCTGATAAAATCATATATTTTCATCACATTTTACTCAGCATCCACTCTAAAGCTTGACATTGACGTTCAGCTATGTATACTTCATTGTGTACCAAATTTAGGTCTGCAAGTTATCTACTTCTTATCTAACCCATTCCCACTCAGTGAGGCTTTTAAACGCCCCCATAGATGGAAGATTTGGAAAACATAGTGAAAAATGAAGAAATTGCTTGTTACAAGCAAGTCTAAAATTTTGTTGTGTGGAAATGGGTTTATGACTAAGTTTGTATTCAGACATTGTCTGTATAGTGGTATATTCTTTTGTCACATTTTTCTAAGCAACTAATGATAGCTTTGATTTGATAATTGTTGTGGAACTTCAGCTAGGTATCCTATGTGGTGTCTACCAAATTTAGGTCTGCAAGTTATCTACTTCCTGTTTTACGACTTACTTTACTTTCAGACATTGCCTGGTATAGTGGTATATTTTTCTCTTTTTTCTCAGTAACTATTAATAGCATGCTTTGAAAGTTAGTAAGGTGGTTCAACTAGGTGTACTTACAATTTATGTTCCATTGAGGGAGAATTAAATTTTCCATGCATTTTATTAGATAGTGTAAGCGGAGTACTCAGTGAGTTTTGACTCACCAATTTTTTTTTTATGATTGAATTACATGTACATTGCTGATGTTCTTTAACCCACTACCAGATGACAAAATTTCACAGTGGAGTTTACTGTAGAAATATAGCGTTGATATTAATCCATTACAAGATGACAAAATATTAGACTAGTCAAAATTTCATGAAGTTGCAGACGACAGTTTTTAGTTCATGCAATTTCAAAAATCTTTATCTTTTGTGATATAAAATAATATGGATAATAAAAAGCAATTTTTTTCATTTTCCATTATGTTTTCCTAATCTTTTAAATTTAGGTACCAGATGGAAAAATTTTAGACTGGTCCAAATTGAGAGGAGTTGCAGACAATAATTTAAAGTTTATGAAAGTTTACATTTTTTCAACTTTCTGGGTGGAAAACATTGTTTAAAATGAAGAAATTGCTTGTCAAAAGCAATATCTTCATTTTACACAATGTTTTCCCAGCTATTTTCATTGAGAGGTGTCCAAAAGCATCACTGTGTGGGAATGGGTTAAAAAGCAAGGTTGTTTGTCAATGAGTTATGCATTTCATTCCTATACAACACTTGATTTGTTGGCAACCCAAACTTTGCATTAACAGCATCTGTAGTTACGGTAAGTGGTCTTGTTGTTCAGCAACAATAGGTCTATTTACTGCTTAGGCATAGTCAAGGCTTTGCAACTGGTACCCTGCCTTAGTTTCTCAATGTAAAAGCCTGTGTTAAGAAGAAGTTGTAGAATTAACAGTCAGGCCAGTAGCTAGCTGTCCTCCATGGCTCAATGGTTTTGGTGGCAGAATTGTAATAGGAGAGAAGTTGTGGGTTGGAATCCTGACTGTGCTACCAAGGAGGCACACAAATAAGTGAACTTTGCGATGATCTTACTGAAAGGTTGTTCAAAGCAGCATTAAACCCATCAAATTAAATGCAGATAGTGTCATAATTTACAATGATTTGAGGGATTTGGAATGGCAAGGGAGTTTGCCCCCACCCACTACCACACCCTAACACATTATTAAGGCAGACAGATTATATGTTCATCTTTGCTACAAGGTATTGTAAGCTTATTGATTTTTCATGTTTGTTATAATTTCTCTTACTATGGCAGCAAACTGAGGAAGATCAACAACAACAGCAAGCAGAGGAAGGGGGAGATTAAATATTTACGTATTTAACAAAAAATGTGTAAGATTTAAGTAGCTCAGTGTCTAACTTTGTAGTGTACACATGGTTGGGTAGTCGGTAACTTGATGTACAATAACACTGGCATTGACTTTCCTTTTGAAAAATATACCCATTACCAGACAACAAAAGTTTAGTCTTGTCCAAATTGAAAAAAAGTCACAGACAACATTTAAAAGTGCAGTAACATTGGCAATGACTTTCTTTTGAGAAGTAAACCCATTACTAGACACCAAAACTTAAGGCAGGTCTAAATTGAAAAAGTTGCTGGCAACATTTCAAAGTACATGTACCATCAAATTGAAAAATAAATGTAATCGAGGATACAAAATATTATGAGAAAAGGAAAAATTGCTTGAGAGTGTAAAAGGTTGTGAATGTACAAAAGAATTTTAGATTAGTCCAAATTGAAAAAAGTTGCAGACAACAATTCAAAGTTTATGTAATTCAAGATATTTTCAATTTTTTGGTAGAAAACATTGTGGAAAATGAAAATACTTATTGCAAGCAATTTCTTCTTTTTCCACAATTTTTTCCCAATTGTTTCTTCTTGAGGGCATCTAAAAGTGTCGCTCTGTGGTAATGGGTTTAAAAGTGTCCTTATTAGAAAAGTTCTTTAACCCATTCCCACACAGTGACACTTTTGGACGCCCCCTCAAGAAAAACAATTGGAAAACACTGTGGAAAATGAAGAAATTGCTTGTAACAATTCCTCATTTTACACAATGATTTCTGTCTAAAAATTCGAAAATTTTAAAATTTCATGTACTTTAAATTTCAAATCATTTGGACCAGCCAAAAATTTACCGTCTAATAATGGGTTACAGGAGGTGCTATGATCAGATACTAACTTTATTTCTAAATCAAGTTGGGGTTTTTGTCAAGCCCGCTTGCGATGAGCAAGACATAGTTGTTACTATGACAAGTCGGTGTATGTGCGTTAATTAGTCCGTTTGTCCGTTAGTCTGTTCATCCGTCTGTCCAAATTTGTCTGGACAATTACTCCTACATTTAGGGATGGATTTCAAAATAACTTGGCACAATTATTCTCCATCATGAGTAGATGTGCCATTTGAAAGAATTTTTTGGATAAGTTCAAGGTCACAGCTCAAGGTCAAACACTAAAATTGTGCTTGTCCGGAGCATTTCTCCTACAATTATGGATTGATTTCAAAATAAATTGGCACAATTGTTCTCCTTCATGAGAAGATGTGCCATTTGAAAGAATTTTTTGGATAGCTTCAAGTTCAAGGTCACAGCTCAAGGTCAAACAATAAAAATTGTGTTTGTCTGGAGCATTTCTCCTACAATTATGGTTGGATTTCAAAATAAATTGGCACAATTGTTCTCCATCATGAGTAGATGTGCCATTCGAAAGAATTTTTTGGATAGCTTCAAGTTCAAGGTCAAAGCTCAAGGTCAAACACTAAAATTGTGTATGATACATGATACCTACAAAAGTTGTCCTGGGACAACCATCTAGTTTTTCACTTCTTTCACAGGATATTATTTCATTGATAATTCCTTTTGTCTTACTTATACTAAAAGCCACATAAATTAGGCTCTACCTGAATTTATGATTGACAGCTGTTGGTCAGTCAGATCAGCATAAAAGTGATAATCAACTATTGAACTTATCAAACTGAAGGGTGTAACATTATAGTTAAAAGTAAAAGTGAATGCCAGCTTTGTCTTGAAATGCACCATATTACAATATGTATATTGTTTCAACTTTTCTTCCATTATTTTTGTGCAGTTATGACAAGATCAGAACTATCTATACAAATTTACAATGCTTTGATTTTTCGTCAAAATACTGTGTTTCTCCTGATAGATACGACTTTGACCTATACAAAAACCACCAAGTGTTTCTTTATTTTGTTTTCCTCTAATTTGAAGACTATTATCCTCTAAACAATTTATTTCAACCATTGATTTACCTGCTCCCATACGATCCAGTTTTTTTCACAAACCTTGAGAAAATAGGTAGAGAAAACAATGAGGTAAATGAAGAAAAAGATTTTACCAGCAATTTCTTCATTTTCCACATTGTTTTCTACCTAAAAAGACATATATTCAAAATTTGATCAACTTGAAATTGTCATCTGCAACATCTTTGAATTTTGACCCGTCTAAATTTGTGTTGTCTCATAATAGATTAACCCATTACCGGACAGCAAAATTTCAGACAGGTCCAAATCGAAAGGGGTTGCAGATGACAATATAAGTCTTATGAAATTTCAGATTTATTCAGCTTTCTGGATAGAAAACATTGTGTAAAATGAAGAAATTGCTTGTCACAAGCAATTTCTTCCTTTCATACAATGTTTTCCCAATAGTTTTTTTCCTGGGGGCGTCATAAAGGGTCACTGTGTGGGAATGGGTTAAAACAAATAAACATCATGTTAGAGGAAAATTTCATAAAGCTCTTTAAACTAAAGTAGGTTTATAACAATGTGTCACCTGAGTTGGCGTTTTAGCTGCTTATTTTCCATGGGGGAGAGATGCTAAATTATGAAGGAACTCTTATGAGAGAAACACAGTAATTAAGCATAATATCCATCACATTGTGAAATATACCCATTACCAGACGGCAAAATTTTAGACTGATCTACCTTCATAGAATTTGCAGACGAGAGTTTCAAGATGATAGAATTCTAAATTTGTTTCGTTTTGTTTTTGGAATAGAAAACATTTGGACAAGGAAGAAATTGCTTATCAGTTGAAGAATTCTGACAAGGAATGTCTTCATTTTCTGCAATGTTTTCCAAAGGTTGCTTTCTTGACTGATTGTGTGGCATCAGGTTAACAAGCTTTCAACAAAGCATTAACAAAAGAGCCAGGATCTTATAAAGTGGAAAAAGCTGTAGCAATAATGGAAGAAATTGGCTATTTTTGTTGAATGAATAGTAGATTTAACAAGCAGTGTTTTGTTCTTTAGGGTGCATGGTTTATTTATTAGCAAATTCATTAACTATTAATCAAATTATAAAATGGTTTTGAGAAAATGTGTTGAAGACAAAGAAAACTGAAAAGGATTTTTGCAGAAGAAAAGAAAATATTGCTGGAAAAGGAGAAAATACTTCTCACATTTCGAGGAAAATATGTAAAGAATTTTCTCTTGAGATCTTTAAAACTGGGGACTGTGTGGGATTCGGTAACATGAATAATAATCAGCTAATTAGTAGAGTATTGCTTGAGTAACAAATCATGTTATGCGACCACTACCATTAAACAAGCTAGTATGTGATATCTTTTTCTTAACCCATTACCACTTAGTAATGTCTTCTGGCTCCCCTGTAAAATAATACTAAGAAATTGCTTGTAACCCTACAATCTATTTTTTTCTTTTAATATTTCCTATTACATTGTGTGATGGACCTGAAATTGCATAAGGTCTGTTTAAAATGACCAAAAGTGTGACTTAAAAGATTGTTGCAAGCAATAACTTACTTCAGGACAAGATGTTGCTGTCTTATTCAAATACAGTCAAAGGCTTCTTAAGTTCATGCTGTCTGACTTTGATTTAATCAAATTATCTGAATGACATGTTAGTCTATTAATCCTTGTCATGCTGAACCTGGATTATTCCTGATTTGGCAGGAGGTTTACACTAAGAACAGCCTGCACATGTGCAGACTGATCTTAGTCTAAACTTACTTCTAGTCCTTTTTAAGCCATATATGTTTATAAGATTAATTTTTGTTGAGCCCACTAGCAGTGAATGAGACAGTTGTAACTATGACAAATCGGTGTATGTGCATCAGTTAGTCTGTTCGAATTTGTTTGGACAATTATTCCTACATTTATGGATGGATTTCAAAATAAATTGGCACAATTATTTTCCATTATAAGTAGATGTGCCATTTGAAAGAATTTTTGGGATAGTTCTAATGTCAAGGTCACAGCTCAAGGCCAATCATTAAAATTGTGATTGTCAAGAGCATTTCTCCTATAATTATGGATGGATTTCAAAATAAATTGGCACAATTGTTCTCTATCATCAGTAGAGAGAATTTTTTGGATAGCTTCAAGTTCAAGGTCAAAGTGCAAGGTCCAACACTAAAATTGTGCTTGTCTGGAGCATGATGCCTACAATCATGAATGGATTTCAAATGAATTTCAAAAATATCGTCCACATTTAAGAATTGATTTAAAAAAATATTTGACACAATTAGTCTCTGTTGAGAGATTGATGGTCAAGGTTAAGTTGATGGTCAAAACTTTGAAGGCTCGACAGCAGTTGTCCTGGGACAACCATCTAGTGAAAATGAATCTAAACTAAGAATAAGTGCTTCCAATGCTTTCAGCCCTTTGATTTTAATGCAATTCTGTAGAGGTTTTATTCAGCATGAAAAGGGTTAATGATTTACCTTGGCTGGTTTCAAATCTAATCATGAGGTTCTTTTATATCACACCCAATGGGTCTTTTCATGTTAGGACCCCAGTCATCCAAATTGAAATAAGTTGCAGAAAATATTTCAGAGTAAATGAATTGAAATTTATGAGTAATTTGGGGTAAAAAAGATTTCAGAAAATGCATGTAACAAACTATTCTCCTTTTTCACAATATTTTCATTGTGAAATACCTTGAGGGAGTAAAAAGTCAAGACTGTGAGGTAATGGGTTAAAAGGTGTACACTATCAAGGCAGGTAACTCTGAATGGATTTCTTTACTTTTAATGCCCAATGTTTTTCTCACTACCCAGATCCTGAGGATCCTGAGGAATCAATTTATATGAAATTTCTTGTAGATATTTTCTTGAAAATGTGAGTAATTTGCTTGAAATAAAAATTTTAGATGAACTGTTAGGGAACATTTAGTCAACTTTGCTCAAGGGACCACTTCCATAAAGAGACCACTTTCATTAGAGACCAGCATTTAAATTCTCTTTCCAAAAACAAAGGATCTTCGTTATTGGACATTTTTGTTAATAAAATCATCAAAACTAAATCCCATGTTGTCTCATTAGAATGGTACCAATAAGTTCCATCAACATAGGATTAACCCTTTCCCGTACAATCACTTGTTTTCACGACCCATAGGTTTTGTATTTGGGAAAACATTGCAGGGAAAGAAGAAATTGCTTGTTATAAGCAATTTCTTCTTTCCGTACAATGTTTTCTACCCTTTAGAATGGTTATTTTTCAATTTAAATGCACTTTGAAATTTCGTCTGCATCCTCTTTCAAATTGGAGCAGTCTAAAATTTTGTTTTATGGGAAAGGGTTAGCTGAGAATCCTGTAATAATTTATGTAAGAAGTCAAACCCATCCCTCATATATGTCACAAAAAGTGCATAAAGCAATGATTCTCTTAGACGACCACATTTTGGCTGTCAATTAAGTGGTCACTTAATACAACTTTAATTGTATATGGTATATGGATAAATTCGTATTATAAATCCATTATCAGGATAAGAAAGAATGTTGAACTTCTGATTTGTGGTTCTGGAAATCATAGAGGATAATAATTAGTTTCAGTGTAATTTATCTTTCATTAACTGAACAACAAAGTTTCTATTTTCATGAGTGAACAAGATGTGTTTGTGAAACACTATGCCCCCGAAATGGGAATTCTTTAGAAACGGGCAAAGGGTTAAAATTTTGACCTTGACCTTGATGAAATGACCTTCCCCAGTTGCGCCTTGTTGAGACCTATCTACATACCAAATATTAGCGTTGTAACTTAATCAGGGTTGAAGTTATAGGAAAATGTTTATTTGGAAGGTTAAGTTTTGCAGACAGACGGACAGACAGACAGATAGATAGACAGACACCGGTAAAACAATATGCCCCCGATCTTATCGATGCAGGGGCATAAAAATGACTTTTGTTGTGCAAAAATGAAAGAAAAATTGATTTTATAAGTCAACAAACAACTATCCTTATTTCTGTAATGCAAAAAAGAGACATGTTATAAAATCTTTTGTCCGAAATCGTCATTAGGCATGTGAATTACATGACAACATGTCAGCATCTTGGATCTTGCTTACATGATGTTTGAAATTTTGAAGTGAAAAAACCTTGGCTTCATAACAGTGAGTTTGTCATTTTGATTATTTGTCTGATTTGTCAGCAAAATAATCAAGATAATCCACAGAGAAATATTGATGATCCAACAGATAGCATTAAAAAACATGTTTTATTTTATCTATTTTTTACTTTTTAGCTTTTGTAGCATTTTGAAGCTTTTGGTAACTGATCTTTCTCCTAAATATTTTACAAACTTGCATTACCACAACTTATTGCATTATATGAATTTTTTTGTTTTTGTTGTAGTCTTTTTAGTTTTAACAGAATATAGCTCCTTATGATAAGGTTCCTAGGTCAAATCTTTGATAATTCAAGTGTATAAGCCTTATGAACTGCTTGTGTCTTAACTCATTACAAGATGGCAAAATTTTTGACTGGTTCAATTTGAAAGGAGTTGCAGAGGACAATTTAATTTACATCTTTCTTGATAGAAAACATTATGCTTGTAGTAAGCAATTTCTTCATTTTACACAATGTTTTCCAAATCGTTCTTCTTTTGGGGCATCCGAACGCATCACTGTGTGGGAATTGGTTAATAATACATCATAAATTGTCATAGCAATGTTCAGGTTTGTTTTTTGTCTCCCACCAATGGGATGATAATTGTAAACCTAAGTGGGATAGCAGCTGGAGGCTAGGAAAGAATGTAGTGGTAGTACTGGTGTGAGAAAATTACAGCCGCCGCGATTTTACTGAAATACTTAAAAAAGGCGTTAAACACCATTCAATCAATCAGGGTTTTTCTTAAATGAACAATTGATATCCTATATATAAACTAAATATATAGGAACTGTTTTCTTTGAGACGAACTGATCTTAATCCTTGTCATGCCGACTAAAATCCTCTACAGAAATTCATTAAATTCAAACTATTTCCACATGATAAAATTTTAGACCATTCCAAATTCAAAGAAGTTACAGATGACAATTGTAAGTAGATGTAATTTCTCAAATCTTTGTCTTTTGGGATAGAAAACATTGTGGATTATGAAGAAATTGTTTGAAATAAGCAATTTCTCCATTTTCCATAATGTTTTCAAAAGCTTTTATCTATATGTCACATATTATCACATATGTGCAGGCTGATCTTTGATTAAGCCTCCTGCCAAAACAGGAATATTCTAGATTCAGCATGAAAAGGGTTGACAAAGTCTTGAATAGAAAATTTATTAAGGTAGCTTTGGTTAAGACGTCAAGATCAGCTTGTCTTATACAAAGTCAAGTGACAGATTCTTTTTTAGCAAATAAGTCTTTGCGAGCTTTTCTTAAATCTAGGAAAATAAGTAACCGGAAATATTATGTGATCAAATGACATCATTTTACCCATTACTGCACAATCTGATATTTTTACTTACCAAGAAAATATAGTTGTAGATAACACTGTGGGAAAAAGAGAAATTTCTTGTTACAAGCAATTTCTTATTTCCTCACAAGGTTTTATGAAGAAATCAACTGTCTAAAACTTTCACAATTTGAAAACTGGTGATGTAAAACCATCACCATTTTTTTTATCAACAATGGCTTGCTGTCATTCCATGTAATCCTACTTTCAGATTCATTCTTTAACAGTAGCCAGTGTTGTTCAAGCATCATTGTGAAAATACAAATTTTGAAGTGCATTTATCACAATCAATGGGGATGTTCTGCCATCTAAATTATACTGAATTTAGAAAAGTTAGGTTAACCTTTTCCTTTTTTGCAAAATTTTAAACCTGTTGAAATTCAAATTAAAGTTGATATAAAGTTGATTTTACTTGGAAATAATCATTCATTAGGGTAGAAAATATTGTGGGAAAAGGAGAAATTGGAGCAATTTCTTCTTTTTCCACAATGTTTTCTTAAGTATAAAAAGACAGGGACGTAAAAACAGTGATTGAACAGGAAAAGGGTTTAAAAGAAATTTTCAATATCTGTAATTGAAACAAATGTTTCAGAGTTCAATTTTGACAAGGCCATTTGTTTATTTCAGAGCAAGAGGGGATCTGATGTAGAAGATGAAGAAGAAGAAGCAGATTGAATTTCTAAAGGCCCATAACTCATGACACATTGGCCAATGTCATTAGTGATATAACTTACATCTTTTAACACTGACAATGATAAACCAATTTGGCAGTCTTGGTCCTTATTTCTAAATCTATTACCAGACAAGAAAACTTTTGGACTGGTCTAAATTCTAAGAAGTTGCAGATGACCAATTTTTAATTGATGATTTTTTTTTGTCTTTTGGGGAAGGAAATATTGTGGATAATGAAGATTTTTTTTCATTTCCAATAATCTTTTCCATTTTTTGTTTTTACTTGGGGGGCGTAAAGAAGCAAGATTTTGTTAGAATGGTTTAAGGAACTTTATTCTTAATGTTCTTTAATAAGACCAAATGATTTGTTAGAATGCATTTCAATTAAAACTGTAACACTTGCATGAATTCTAGCAAAGAGTTAGTTAGGTTCAAGCTAATTACCAAGGAGATGTTTTTTTAGATTACAAAATAATGAAAGTGTTGAACTTTGTACACTTGAAAGCCTAGCTGTGATATTCATTTATTATGAATGTATGAATCAGAAATGGTACTTGAAGATACTGTAAATAGGAGCTTTAACCCGTTCCCACACAAAAAAGTTTTAGACTTGTTTAATTTCAAAGAAGCTGCAGATGAGAATGTTTAGTTGATAAAATATTAAAAATCTATGTCTTTTGTAGTGGATAATGAAAACATTGCTTTTACCAAGCAATTTCTTCATTTTCCACATTATTTTCCAAAACCTTTTTTCTTGAGAGGCATTTAAAAGGGTCTTTGCATGGAAATGGGATAAAAATGGAAACAAAAAAGAAAGGTACATATAATATTTTTTTATTGAAATGTTTTGATGTAAATAAAATTGTGCATAACATCTCTCTATCTTTCTTTTATATTCACCCTACTCATAGCTTGTTTGTATCTCCTGATCAATTATCAAACGATACCTTTATTAGCTCACCTTAAAATTGGCCATAGTCTATAAATTTATATAGTATGGCTCACTTGTATCATAATACTAACCTTAACATGAAATTAGACTGATGAAAGAAAAATAGCCTTTATCTCAGTTGAGCGCCCCAGGGCCAACAGCCCTCTTGTTTGCAATGCCTGGTAGGCTTATCTTAAGTGAAACAATGTAGAAAAGGAGACATACAGCTTCTGATGAGTGATTTTGGATTTCATTGCAGAGTTTTTTCTTCCCTGTTAAAAACTTCTTAGTTTTTGCTCATTTTGAATTGGAGGTAGTGTACAATATTTATCTTCAATCATGGAGTGTAACGGGTTTGATCCCTGGCGGTACATACCCTTTCCATCAATTGTCTCTCACCAATGGGTGGATAATCTTAAACCTCATTGGAATAGCAGCTTGAGGCTAGGAAAGTATGTAATGGTGGCACTGGTGCGAGAAATACCAGTAATTCATTGTTAGGTGCTCCATATGCCACAATATGACTGAAAAATTGTAAAAGGATGCATTAAACCCAATTCAAATAAAAAATATATCATGTAGTAAGGAATTTACTCTTGTCATGCTGAATTAAAGTCCTATACAGAATTGCGTTAAAATTAAAGAGTTGACAGTACCAGAAGGTTCAATGAGCTTCAATGTTTCTCTTGTTTTTTTCAACAACTCTGACTGAAAGGGGACAAGCAGGAGGTGTAGTTGGATCTTTGTCCATACCTCCTGCCAAAACAGGAATATTCTGGGTTCAGAATGACAAGGGTTAACAGCAAATTCATTCAGAACTTTCAATGAATTTTGATTGTCTGTTCCATTTGACAAATTGTTGGCCCTACCACAAACGTGCAGTCTGATCTTAGTCTACACCTCCTGCTAAAACCAGAATATTCCTGGTTCAGCATGACAAGGGTTAACATTATATTTCAAATAGCAAAAGCACCATATGTGGATGCCAATGCACTGCTGTTCAAGTGCTTGATAGTAGGAAAAACTTCTAAAGTCAAAAGAAGGGGCATAATTCATTCAAAAATGTGTTTAGAGTTATCCCCTTGATAGTGTAGACTGCTCTTTTCTTGGTTAACATATGTTTCAAGTTTCAAGTAAATGTGTTCAGTAATGCCAGAGATATTACAAAATGTCAAAGTTTTCAGACACTGATGCAGACGATGAACTAGCCATAGTAATACCACAGCTGAGCTTAAAATGGATGAATTGATTGGTCTACTATTAGAGTGAAAGCTTTGATTCATATTTTGTTAATTCCTTATCACTACAATTGTCTGCAATTGATGTTGTTAGGCTGAGCACTCTGCCCTTGATAAGTCAGAGCTCTTTGTCTTTGCTAAGTCATTAACATCCCTCTTATTTTGGCAATTGTCACTATCATCAAGATACCATAGGTACATCCCAGTTTTATTCCAGTTCCTAGGGTAATGCGAATTTCATTCTACTGCCATTGGTAATTGACGTTTTAGTAGATCCATCAATTGACTTCCGAGATCTTCTTCCTGCAGATTAAAGTACAAACAATATAACACATTTCTACAGCCCTGACAAAAAGGATTTTTTTTTCATTCACCACAAATTTTTCCCATAAAGACAAAGATTTTCATAAATTTACCAACTTGGCATCTTTTTGAACAAATCTAAAATATCTGTAACGTGATTAAAGTATAGTGTGGATTATTTTACCCCACCCCACTTAAGAAGTAAAGGGGAGTATATTTATTTCTTCCATATCTGTCATTCTAATACTAATACCCCCCAACAGCGTTTGACCATATACAATGCTATCCACCAAAGGGCTGTAACAAAAAATGGACTTTCTGATTAAATGGCCATAACTCTGTCAAAAATCAATGGACCATAACCAAAATAGGATATGCACATGTCTGACTTATACCCATTGTTTCTATGAAATTTGAATAAAATCTGTCCAATGGTTGCTGAGAAATTGAGCAGACAAGATTTTTCACAATGGACAATGAAGAAATTGCTTGTAACAAGCAATTTCTTCATTCATCAGAATGTTTTCCAAAACTTTCATATTGAGGGGCTTTTAAAAGAGTCATTGTGTGGAAATGGGTTAAGTATCTTCCCTAGTTTCAGTAAATATAACAATTTAAACAAAATAAGCTTTACCTGATATGACCATATTACAAGGACAGACTTGTTTTTTGTATCTTGTTCAGATAAAGTTAACATAACAACTAAAAAGAAAACCTTTACCTGATGTGACCATGTTACAAGGACATACTTGGTTTCTGTATCTTCTTCAGATAAAGTTAACATAACAACTGAAACTAAGTAAGCTTTTCCTGGTGTGACCATTTTAAAAGGACAGACTTGGTTTCTGTACCTCCATCAGCTACAATTATTACAAAAATTGAAACTAAACAACATTTACCTGATGTGACCATGTTACAAGGACAGACTTGGTTTCTGTATCTTCTCCAGCTACAGTAATCATAACGTCTGATACAGAAATAGATCCATCAGAGGAAAACTGTGTTGGATGATCTTTGATTTGGCTGAAGATAAATCAATTATCCTTTACATTTGAAATGAAAAAAATTAGATTTTCAAACAAAACAGAGTGAAATTGTTGTCATAAAAAAGGTTGACTTCATATTCAAACACGGGATAGGGCCCTATTGAGTACGTGATCGAGTACTTAGTTTAAACATATTTTATTTGCATAAATAAACATTTGTACACTGTGAATTATAATGAAATACTAACTTCATGCAAAAAGGATGAGAACGGAAGCAGAGCTTATATTGTTCTTCTCCTTCATAATGTTCAAAAGATGTACGACTATTTCGGTAAGAAAAAGAAAATGCTTTGAGGGTTTAATAAAGAATAGGGAGGTCATTTAACAAAGCAAAAGGAAAAAAAGATGAAGATAGGCAATAAGGGTGGTCACTGAGTGTCTTATTGTTGTATTTATCTGCTAGTGCTATTTCTTACTTGCGAACGCGTTCTTGTATCAATAGAGTTAAAAGCGTTTACTTTCTTTAATATATCTGTGGACTTCCAGGAAGATTTTTTCGTTGTCTTGGAAGGTCAGATCATCATTACCAAATAAAAGAGTATCGATATCAATATTAATCAAATCTGAAAGATTATTGTAAAGGGCGTTCCTAATAGAGTTATACTTATTGCATCTAAAAAAGTAGTGTTCACTTGACTCTATCCCTCCGCAGGTACAAAAGGGGAGTCAACAATGTTTCTATTAAATAAATGGTGGTTCAAAGAACTGCATTTATTTCAAATTCTAGTGTGAATGACCTGGAGCTTCCTTTCTCCAATAAAGTACAGCTTTTTAGGGACTGGTTTATTTCTATTTAAATAATTTTTGAAAAGAGATAAAGAGTACTTTATCAAATGTCCGATTATAAATTACCAATTTCACAATATTTTCTTCCTAAGAAGTCTAAGATTCTTAAATTCCATGGACATAGAATTATTGTCTGCAACTTCTTTGATTTTAGTTTAGAATTTCAATTTGAGGGAATGGATTAAGAATATTTTTCACATGAAGTTTTGTATATAAAAAGGGGGGGGGTACTTGAAAATGATTTTATAATAATTTTTTGATAGGCCAGTTCAAACTTTTAACCATAACTCAAACAAAAAAAAACTTTTCAAAGCGTAATTAATGATGGGTTGAAGTAGATTTGTTCAGCTATCAAAATCTCTATTCATTAGCCTGAGTTGGTGTGCTTATCTATCACTTTCAGTAATTCTTTTCGGTGTTGCGTTTCTAAAGTAGCTAAGAATATCACTTAACCCTTTCCTGATTCGAAAATTTTGTCGACAAAAATTTAAGCTGGATTTAATTTGAAAAGTAACCATTCAGTAGGGTAGAAAATATTGTGCAAAAAGAAGAAATCGCTTGTTACAAGCAGTTTCTTCTTTTCCTGCAATGTTTTCTCAATTCTAGATTTAAAGGTACATAAAAAACCAGGGATTGAAGAGGCAAGGGTTAAAACATGTTAAGCTAAAAACAAATCTATGTTACCCTTTTACTAGTGCGTATATTTTCTCTGCTAGTTTACTGGATGGTTCTGCTTCATCTACATAGAGTGTGGATGTAAATCTGAGACTGTACTCCTTTATTCCCATATCTTTAAGGGCCAAATCTGGATCCATCAACACTAATTTCTAAAGGAAACCAAACAGAAATGATAGAAAATAGAAATGTTTTAGCCCTTGTCATGCTGTTTAAAATCCCTTACCAAATTGCATAAAAATTAACCCATTACAACTCAATCCCTCCTTTTTACGCCCCTCAAGAAAAAAGCTTTTGAAAACATTGTGGAAAATGACGAAATTGCTTGTATCAAGCAATTTCTTCATTTTCCACAATGTTTTCTACCCAAAATGACGAAAAAATTAAAGATTCTATCAACTTGAAATTGTCGTCTGCAGCTTCTTTCAATTTGGACCAGTCTAAAATCCCACCATGTTGGAATGGGTTAAAGGGCTGAGAGTGCTGATAGTGATTGTTGTTCAATAATCAATATTTCTTTTGAAAATCAATTTAATGAAATACTCTGGCAGAAATAGTACAAGCAGGGTGTGTAGACGAAGATCAGACTGCACTTAAATTTTCCTAACTAAACTTTTCCTGATTTTGATTTTAGACTTGTCCAAATTGAAAAAGTTTGCAGACAATAATGAAAATTGCATGCAATTTGAAATGACACTATCCTTTTTGGTAGAAAATATTATGTTACCAGCAATTTCTTCTTTTTCCACGATGTTTTCTCAAGTATAAAGTCACAGCGACGTAAAATCCTAGATTCATACAGGAAAGGTAAATCGCTTATTAAATTTTCCTTACGTTTCCTTTCATCACCAAGGCTCCGTGTGAGATTCTCTGTCTTTTGGGATCTGGAATACCCGAACCTGCCAAAAGTGAATATGAGAGGGAAATACATTGTGTATTGATAAATACATCAAGCCTTGTCTTGCTGATTAAAAATACCACCAGTCTACATAGACACAGATCAGACTGCATGTATATCCACATATATGATGACACGGACCATGTTAGAATAGTTAATTAATTGCAATAATACCAAACTAAATTAGACTCTGAAACAGTTATTCACCTACAGATGGATATATTTCAGAAATATGACATTAGAAATTGGTCTTGATTTTGTCAGATGTCATTGCCAAACGAAAAGTACCTGCATACTAAATATTATATGTATTATATCTTTAATCCATTTTAGTTGAGTCAGAATTTATGGAAGTTACAAAGGACAATTTCAAGTTGACAATTTTTTTTAATATCTTTAGATTTCTTGGTCCAAAAAAATGTGGACAATGAAGAAATTGCTTGGGCACAAGCAATTTATTCATTATCCTCATTTTTTTATTTAAAGCCTTTTTTTTTTTTGATGGTTGAAAAATAAAGTATGACTGTCAGAAGGGGTTGATAGTCTCAACATAAAACAGAATTCAACTTTTGTTAACGCATCACCATATGATTCTGCCTTTTTGATGCCCTGAAATATATAGCTATTGAAAAGATTGTGAGAAAAGGAAAAATAGGTAAGAACAAGCAATTTCTTCTTTTCTCACAATATTTTCTAAAATATTTTGACATTTTTGTTCATTTTCGCACACTTAAAAATCTAGTCTGCAACTCTTTTCAATTTGGACAAGTCTAATTTTTTGTCATTCAGAAAAGGATGACATTTTCATGGACAGATGAATGCCATAAAACAATATACCCATATCTTATTGATGGGCTTAACCCATTTCCTAACAATAAAATTATAGACCGTCCTAATTTAAAGTAGTTGCAGACAATAAATTAAAATTTGTGAATTTTTTTTTAACTTTCTGAGTAGAAAACATAAAGGAAAATGCAGAATTGCTTGTTATAAGCAATTTCGTCATATAACACAATGTTTTCCTACTTGTTTTTCTTGTGAGGCATCAAAAAGTGTCATTGTGTGGAAATGCCCTAACCAATTCCCACACAATGATGCTTTTTGACGCCTCTCAAGATAAACAATTGGGAAAACATTGTATAAAATGAAGATATTGCTTGTAACAAGCAATATCTTCATTTTCCACAATATTTTCTACCAAGAAAATTGAAAAATCTAAAATTTTATAAACTTTGAATTGTCGCACGCAACTCCTTTTAATTTGAGCCAGTCTATAACATTGCCATCTGATAATAGGTTAAAAGAGATAAAACAGGTACCTACCAGCTAATGATGCATGTCTTTTTAACAGATCAAGGGAGACATCTACTGGAATATTGTGTTTAGTTTCTATGGTGACTGTTTCCCCGTTGGCTGGTTTAAAACAGTCTATACCTATTGAAAAAAAGAATTTTTGGGAAAAAAAAAAGAATATAATATACAGATTCTTGAAGATTTCTGATTTATGCATGAATGTGATACTTGGTACCTTATAGTTCCATAAACAACATAAGACAACTCATGGACCAAAGTTACATAATGGTACTAGTGCATATTCATGGTCAGTAGATAGATAGATAACAAAATCAAGCCGTTACAAGACGGCAAAATTCTAGACTGGCCCAATTTGAAAGAAGTTGCAGACAGCAAGTTTATGAAGTTTTGGATTTTTTCTACTTTCTGGATAGAAAATAGTGTGGAAAATAAAGAAATTGCTTGTAACAAGCAATTTTTTTTATTTTCCACAATATTTTCTAAAGCTTTTGTTCTTGGGGGCTTCTAAAACCATCATCGAGTGGGAATGAATTAGCCTTGTCAACAGGTCGTAACTGAAAGTCACATTTCAAGACTGATGAAGCAGATTATCTCAATTTTTACATCATTTTACAAAAAATACTTCAGATAAACGGCAAACTGTGAGGGGAACTTGTGTCTGTGACAAATTCTTAGTATTTCCTAAACATATGATATGAACCTGTTAAATCATTTCCACATAATTCTACATTTTACGCTCTTTAAAATTCATATTGGTGAAAAGTTTCTTGGAAAAAGGAGAAATCTTTGTAACAAGCTATTTCATATTGTTTTTGAACTATGTGACACTTATTTTTTAGTTTTATCAGACTTTGGAATTTATTTTGAAACTTCCTTCAATCTTGACCAGCCTGAAATATCATCTGGTAATGATTATTGATACATAAATAATTATACCTGAAATCTCCATGATTCCAGCTTCATACAGTGTAATTAGACTTATTTCCATACTTCCATGAGAAAATGTATCTTACTTAAGTGTCTGATTATATTTCATATCATAAAACCTGTATCTATTTCATACAGTGTTATTAGGATTTTATTTTCATACATCCTTGAAAACAAAACAAGGTATTATCATTTAGTGTTGGTTTATATTTCATATTTATATACCAAATTCATGCTGTATCTTTTTCTTCAAGAAGTCCATTTTCTCTGCTTCTCCATGAACCAACATAACATTTTTTGGTTCACACCAGGATATCAACTGCATAATTCCCTTCGCATCAGCATGGGCACTAAACGACATGTATTCTACAGCCAACCGTACGTCTAGCTAGAATGAACAGGGAAATAACAAGAACATTATTGGTTGTCCAAACAAAACATTATTAGACTTAATTTGTCAGGTTCACATCAGCGGCACTCATCCTTTCCGACTATTTGTCTCCCCCAAATGGGTCGATAATCGCAGACTTATGTGGGATAGCAGCTGGAGGCTAAGAAAGGATGTGATGATGGTACTGGTGTGAGAAATACTAGGAATCCATTGTTAGGTGCTCCAGCCGCCGCAATATAACTGAAAGATTGTTGAAAGCGGTGTAAAACCCCATTCAAACAAACAAACAAATCAGGTTCACTTCAGGATATCAAAAGCATGATTGTGTTGACAGGGATTTATTTCAAGGAAGTAAACTGCTTGTAGAAAACTTAAAATTCAACATCTGATTCATCATGGCATAATAATCAATTGACAAATAGCTAGCCCCGCATATTTACCACATTGGCCATGCCCATTGACTTCAACAGGAAGTCCCACTACAATTTCAAACGCCATTATTTTGTGAAATCTCGGGCAAGTAGCAGAAAGTCTGACATATTAATTGGACTTGAAGTTTGTTAGTAATTTTTGTCACATTCAAAATGTTTTCACTAATTCAAAAACAATCATGTTTCGGAACAAGCAAAATTTTCATTTCCCACATTGTTTTTACCTAGAAAGACATAGTTTTTTTAAAATTTCATTGACTTGAAACTGTCATATCAATGGGTCAGGGCAAAACAGTTGTAATTCCATATAAATATTTAGGCAGTTACAACTGTCTCATACTGACCCATCGCTATGCAACATCTATCAATTTGGACCAGTCAAAGACTTTCTTGTTTCGTAATGGGTCAACTTTTCCTCTGGGTATTACTAGAGAAGTTCCTCAATTTGTTTTGAGACCGAGTCCATTGTGCAGTATATTTATGTAAATACAAACTTCTGCCAACAAGATGTACAATCTTCAAAGTTACTTTTCACATTATAAGCAAAGACTGGGAAATATTTCAAGTAAAAGCAGCAATGTTTTACTTTGACAAATGATAACCGACACCAATAATTTGTTCCTGGTAAGGGGTTTGGGGTGGGGTTATTCCTGTTCACAATCCTGCTTTTTTGAAGCCCCTCCAAAAAAAAAAGCTTTTAAAAAAAGTGAAGAAGTAGCCCACAAACCTGTTACTTCTTCATTAACTTCAATGTTTTCTATACAAACGTCTTTAAAATTTCATCAAAAAAAAAATTGTCTCCTTTAACGCATTACCAGATGGCAAAATTCTCGACTTGCCCAAATTGAAAGAAGTTGCAGACGACAATTTAAAGTTTATGGAATTTTGGATTTTTTAAACTTTCTGGGTAGAAAACATTAAGAAATTGCTGCAATTTCTTCATTTTCCACAATGTTTTCCAAAGTTTTTTTCCCTAGGGGCGTTTAAAGGTGTCACTGAGTGGGAATGGGTTAACTTCTTTGACTAGTCTAAAATTTTGTTGTCTGATAATGGGTTAAGTGGCAATCTCAGTCACATTTGGCTTGACCTTGATTGACCCCATAGATAGACTTCTAGTTACATTTAGTCTTAACTTACAGTCTGTTTGTTTTCAAACTCTAATTTCTTCACACCATTCAGTATTTTGTGTCCAACAGTCCCTGCCACACAGTACCCTGGCATTATTACCTACAACATAAGATCAGTTAAAAAGGTTGCATAAAATAAAATCTCAATCATTTTGACACACTGGAGGAATAAAACTTGAAAAACCTTTGTGCTATAATATAGAAATTGATTTAAACAAGCAATTTTTGCTATTATGAAATGTTTTTCTATTTATTTGATATGTATTTTTCAAAATACAGTAAAACCCCTCTAAAACGACCACTTGTGGTACTTTCTAAAAGTGGTCGTATTAGAGGGGTGGTCGTAATACTGAGGTTTGGTCATTTGTTGTCAAGTAAGCATGTTTATTTTATTTTCGTTGTTTGAATATATTAATACTATACATTCAAAAATGAAACTATAAGAACATGTATTCCATCTGATTCAGAAGTCCGACCTCAGATTATTTATTCGTAAGTACAGGTTCAAAGTGTCAAACTGTCGATATCATATCTTCTACAATGCGAACACCAAGCATCTATTACGTTGAAATCAAATTTTAATTGCTAATTAACTGTGCGGAACGCCGTAAACAAACTAATCGTAACTTCTCGGATACGTTTTCACTTTCCAATTTATTACTCGAGTCAAAACCGACACATTCAAATAACAATTAAAAATAAAACAAGCTATAATTTCTAAAAGTGATCGGTCACTTTAATCATAACATCTATTATAATAAGGGTTCGATATCACATAATAAAAAATCCGATAATGTGTTTACAATGTATTCGTACCCAATTAGTGTCGCTCTTATCAAGTGTGAAATTCGGTGGTCGGTCTCAATGTGTGAAGTTACTGGTCGTTTTAGTGGGGTTCAAAATAGTGTATCAGCTATAGTTGGTACTGAATTTAGTGGTCGTAATTGGGAATAGCGGGGTGCCCGTTTTAGAGGGGTTCGCGACCATTGAAATAAAGAACAAAAATTCCGTTCTTTAAAAAATCGGACGTAATAGCGGGGTGCCCGTATTTCCAGGGTGGTCGTAAGGAGGGGTTTTACTGTAAATGTACTTTGAATTGTAATCTGCAACATCTTTCAATATAAATCATTCTAAAACAAGAGCTGTCACAGACAGATTTTGCTCCCAGAAATTATTTCAAAGTGCAAAGTTCTTTAAAAAAAACATCAATGATTGAAGGAACTGTGATCTTGATGCTATACAAAAATCGGGATTATGCGTTGGCATAATATCATTGGGATATCACATATGAAGTTTCATCCAATTTGGCCCAAGGGTTGTGGACAAATGGAGGCAGGGAACGGACAGAATGAAGGAAGGATGGACAGACAAAGCGGCAGCTATATGCTCGCCCTTCAGGGAGCATAAAATTATTGTCTCGTAGGATTAAGACTTAAGAATAAACTTACATATTATATTTATACTTGAAGAATTAAACAATTATAAGTAAATTCTGACTTTATACACACTTACATTTTATGGAAACATCATGAAAAGGCGAAATTGATTTTTTCAAGAAATTTCGGACACAGATGACAATAATGTTATGCCAATACCTTGGAATTTTACAAAAAAGCCAAGCTCAAAATGTTGAAGAAAATTTGTGAGTAAAAAAGACAAATCTTACCATATTTTGTTCATAGGGAGCCCATTTTTTAAATATTTGAAGAGAAAGCCCAGCATGTAACATTCCTGGAGTAGCAAACACAACCATTGCCCCTGGGTTCTCTATATACGATCTGTCAAATGGTTTGATATGTTTAAACTCAAACATATTACGCTGTACAAATGTGTTCTTTATTTTCTGACTAGTCCAGGATATAAACAATTTATAATAATGATTGGCCTGCAAAATAGAATGATAAACAATTTTACAAGAACTATAACCAAAACTATCTAGACAAATACAACAGAGTACTGCTGATTAAAGTAATAATTTGTTTTATAATGTTTGTGCATAAAGCAGTTGCAATTAAGCTGTGACTCTCATTACAAAGGGTGCTGTAAGAAGATTACTGTATTAAAACCCTGTGATATACTAAAACTTTGTGTGAAAAGAACAGATTAACACATTAGTAACCAGCATTTTCTACTATTCACACAATCATTTCATTCCATTCCATTCTGGTACAAATAAAATCAATAAAGGAACCTCACTTTAACCCATCCCCACACAATGACACTTCTGTAACAAGCTATTTTTTCATTATCCACAATGTTTTCTACCACCAATTGATAAAAGAATTTTATCTTCATCACTTCAAAAGTGTTGTCTGCAAGTTCTTTGAATTTGGACCATTCTAAATTTTTTTGTCTGGCAATGGATTGAGTGTTGAGAGTGATGAGATGACCCAAGATGGCTGTGTTTGTGAAAGGCTGATGTCTCGGACAAGCCATATTGTACCATTAGTAGACCTTGATAGTTACCCTTGACCATGACAGATGAATTTGACCTTGCATGAGCAAATGACTACCAATAGGGGGCATCATCATAACAAGTATGACACAATAGCCAAATATAAATCAATTGAAAATCATCAGGTTAATGGTTATGTTTTGGCAGGAATTAATGGGTAAATTGTCCAATTTTTTCAAACAATAAACCTCTGATAGTTAAATATTTGGGCATAAGATGTTAAAGTAATGATAAAATGGGGAAAGATACATGAAAGCACTGTATTACCTTTTCTGTGAGTCCCAGACTAAAGTATATAGGTATATTGAGATTCATTCTTTCCCAGTAAGTCTCCAGTAATATACAAAGTTCCTGAGCTCTACCTAGAGCAAATACTGGAATTAGAATCTGAAACGAATACAATGTACTTATTTTTGGAATTCAACTTTTGCTCTTTAACCCATTACTAGACGTCAAAATTTTAGACTGGTCCAAATTCAAAGAAATGGCAGATAACAAATATTTAGTTCATTATATCCTAATTTTTTTTTCTTTTTGGTCTGCTCTGATTCTTTCAGACAAAATTGAGCTGCAACATCAGTTTCTGAATCAAACAAGAGGACCAAAATTCTGATCACAATGATATCTATTTAAAAGCGCTAGGCCTAATGGGTTGGGCGGAGAAGATTTTAAAAGATTTTCTTATTGCATTCCCTTGAAAAATCTAAGATCCCACATTAACCCTTTCCTGTACAAACCCGAGATTTTACATCACTGTGATTTTATACTTGAGAAAACATTGTGGAAAAGAAGAAATTGCTTGTCACTAGCAATTTCTCCTTTTCCCACAATATTTTCTACCACATAGGATAGTGTCATTTCAATTTGCATCCAATTGTAATCATAGTCTTCAACCTCTTTAAATTCAGACCAGTCTAAAATTTAAAAAACCAGGAAAGGGTTAAGGGCCAATTTTAATCTTAGACTGAAAATTCAAATTTAGTTAACTTTACCATGATATGGCAATTCTACATGCAAAATGTAAAAGCTCTAGGTCTAATGGTCCTGAAGAAGAAGAATCATTGAGTTTTTCTCCTTTATCTAGGACCTGATATTTGATCTTAAAGCAAAATTTTATATATTTAGGTAAAGGGCACTAAGGAAATGCTTCATGCAGATTTTGAATCTGCTAGACTTAACTGTCTGGGAGAAGATCTTTATACTTTCCTTATTTATTAATTTGTATGTAAAATCCTCGATCACAAAAGGTAGGGCCTTTTTTCATTTCAGAGGCATAACTTAAAGTATATTTTCTTGTAACATAATGCAATACTACATGCAAAATTACAAACCTCTAGCCCTAGAATAATTTTAAAGATTTCCTTAATTATTCCTTTGTTCAATCCAGGATCAATTTTTCATAGAAGAGTGAACAACAAAAGCTTTATTTTCATGAGTGGTGGAGTCACAAGTGAAGATATACTTTAGTTGCTCATAAAATGGAATATAAATCAATCTTACACAAGAACAAACAATTATTCTATGTCTTTATTTTAAGATTAGACAAAATATGATTGTTTAGGCAGTAAATTCCCAAAAAGCATGGCAACCTGATAAAGTCATCAGTGCCTCTCGTCCCGTGTAGATGACATTTAATAGTGGGCAATGAACAAATGCAGGGCTAAATCTACCAAAAATGGTGAGTTTATCATTTTGATAATTTTACTTTTTTTTCTACCTAGAAGTCTCGATACACTACCGGATAGTATTCACCCTTTCCTGTTTAAACCCGGGATTTTACGTTCCATTGATTTCACACTCAAGAAAACATTGTGGAAAAAGAAGAAATTGCTTGTAACAAGCAATTTCTCCTTTTCCATATTATTTTCTACCATATAGGATGGTTTCTTTTCAAATGGCATCTAGTCTGCAACCTCTTTCAATTTGGACTAGTCTAAAATTTCAAAAAACGGGAAAGGGTTAAAGACATACTTTTCCTCCTCTCTCCACACAATCATGGACCTTCTTCAGAAAATCTCTCTCTCTACATCTCTTTGACTCTCTGATAGTTGTGGCATACGTTGATTCTGTAATCAGCAGGTCAGGACAACATTTATCAATCCATGCCGCCCCTAAATGTCGGTCTGGTGTCATATTGTAGTCTCCCTGAATAAAACATACATTGAGCATTAACCCATTATAGATCAAAAAAATTTTTTACCCAGTGAACAAAAATAATTGAGACAACAGTAGAAATTGACTGTAAAAAGCAATATAATCATGAAACCAGAGTGCCTTAGACCCTAAACTGCTCACCTGGGACAAAGCTTAGAATATTAACCCATTCCCATACAGTGACACTTTTGGACGCCCCTCAAAAAACACTTGGGAAAACATTGTGTAAAATGTTGTAAAAAAAAATTAAAATAAGTTTTTCTTCTTCCTTTTATTAAGTTAACCCTTGTCATGCTGAACCTGGAATATTCTGGTTTTGGCGGGAGGTGTAGACTAAGATCAGACTGCACTTATGTGCAGGCTGATCTTAGTCTACGCCTCCTGCTTGTACTTTTCCTGTCAGAGTTGTTTATTGATTTCTGAACAACAAGTTCTATCAGTGCTTTCAGCCCTTTGATTTGACAGCAATTCAGTAAGGTGATTTATACAGCATGACAAGGGTTAAGGTGTGCTCTGGATGGGTCCAAAAATATCCTAGTAGTATTGTATTACCCAATTTGAAAAAGATCTAATATATGCTAAAAACCAATGTTCTAGGCTTTCTTGTTTTAAGAGAAGCTTTTTTTTTATATCCCTCTCTCAATTTCTATGTAAACAGGAAAGATACACAGGTGGAGTCAAAATATGACCAAAGGGGCATGAACAAATATTTTATAGTTCACATGTCAAATATCAATCTTCTAAAGTCTCTTGCCTAGGAGGAGACCTTTAGAGATTTCCTTTTTATTCAATTTACAATAAGGTACTGATATGCCCAGGGCCAAAATATGACCTTAGTGGCATCACATGAATAAACTTGAAACAGGTCCACAAGATTATGAAACAAACAAAATATCAATATTCATGACCTTCTGATTGTAGAAAAGATGATTTTTAAAGATTTGCTTCTTTGTTTCTATGTTAAAGTAAGATGTGCCCAGGCAGAGCCCATATATGACCAAATAGGCATCATATGAATAAGTTGAAGAAGTTTGTTAACCCATTCCCACATTGTGATACTTTTTGACACCCGATAGAAAACCAGTGGGAAAACATTGTGTAAAAGGAAGAAATTGTGCATAAATGTTTTCTACCAAGAAAGATGGAAAAATCTAAAATTTCATCAACTTTAAATTGTCCTCTGCAGCTCCTTTAAATTTGGACCAGTCTAAAATCTGTCGTGTCGGAATGGGGTGAGAGTTTCTACAAACCAAACATCAGAGGCTTTTATAGTTCAGAAAAGAAAATTTCTTACGATTTCTTTCTTTGTAAGTTATTAGATGGTTGTCCAAGGACAACTGCTGTCAAGCCTGCAAAGTTTTGTAGGTATCATGCTCAAGATAAGCACAATTTTTGTGTTTGACCTTGAGCTTTGACATTGAACTTTAAGCTATCCCAAAAATTCTTTCAAATGGCACATCTACTCATGATGGAGAAGAATTTTGCCAAGTTATTTTGAAATCCATCCATAATTGTAGGAGAAATGCTCTGGACAAGCAAAATTTTAGTGTTTGACCTTGAAAAGGGACCTTGACATTAGAACTATCCCAAAAATTCTTTCAAATGGCACATCTACTCATGATGGAGAATAACTGTGCCATGTTATTTTGAAATCCATCCATAATTGTAAGAGAAATGCTCCGGACAAGCACAATTTTAGCTCTTTACCTTGAGCTGTGACATTGAACTTGAAGCTATCCAAAAATTCTTTCAAATGGAACATCTACTCATAATGGAGAATGATTATGCCAAGTTTTTTTGAAATCCATCAATAAATATAGGAATAATTGTCCGGACAAATTCGGATGGAACGACAGACAGACGGACAAACGCACTAATGCACATACACTGACAACTATGTCTCACTCACCGCAAGTGGGCTAGAAAAAAATAGGGTGCATCTGGGTGGAGCTCAAATATCAATTTGGACTATTTCTAAAATTTTGTCATCTAATATTTACTTAAAGTAAAATCACATTTCCTATGAATTAAAAGAGCCCGAGACAGTTCATGCTCCCTTTATCATGTAGGAATTTCGCACAGGCAGGCATAAAAAAAACTTCTTTTATGCTTTTGACTGCTTCAGGGGCCATTGGTAAGGGTAGTTGATTATGTTCCAGTTCCAAGCCCAACCAACCTTGTGTTCATGGGCAAGACACTTCATAGCCACCCCAACAGGGTAGAAGTGACATCTCTCTCCAAGGGACATGAAAACATCTGGATTTTGCAACTCTATAAACATAAAGCTTTTGACGAAATTGAACTGAAACATATTAGTTGTGTTTGATTGATTGAAAGGGGTTTAACGTCACTTCTAACAGTATTTCAGTCTTATCGCAGCAGCTGGAGCACCTAACAATGGATTCCTGTTATTTCTCACACCAGTACTTCCATAACATCCTTTCCTTGCCTCCAGCTGCTAACCCACTTAGGTTTAAGATCATCCATCCATTGGTGAGAGACAAATGTCAGATAGGATAGGTGCAGCCTATAGGTGCAACTAAAACCTATTAGTATAGACAAAATTATCAAGAAACTAAAACATATCAGTAAATACTAGACTATCATGCTTTTGGCATATTAATTAAGGATCATAAAAAAAACATGTTCAAACAATTCTTTAACCCAATACCAGACTAAGAAATTTTAGACTGGTTCAAAAAAAAAGTTGCAGAAGACATTTCAAATTGCACTAAAATTGGAAAATAATTGCCAATCAGCGTAAAAAACCATGTAAGAAAAGGAGAAAATGTCACAAGCAATTTCTCCCTTTCCTTGTCACAAACAATTTCTCCTTTTCCCACACAGTTTTCCATGATACTATTTCTAAAGGGCATCTGAGAACATTATTATAATCATTACAATTATCTCGCATATACTTACTGTGTACACCATGGACTGTTGATCTACTCTAATGTGAAACATTGCAGCACCCAACACATGACCAGCATAGTAGGCTTTGATCTCTAATTCGTCGTCCACCTATAATACGTAAGAAACATAACAATTTTATCTTATTTCACATTACTTAAGATGATATTCCAATGCTTATCAGTAGTCCATCTTCTTTTGTTATATTTCATCATAACTGAAAATTACACTAAGAGTAAATGAGATATCCAATACCTACACAATGACATTTTTGGACACACTTCAAGATAAAGGATTGTGTAAAGTGAAGAAATTGCTTCTTCATTTTACACAATGTTTTCTACCAAGAAGGTTGAAAAAATTCATAATTTCATAAACTTTAAATTGTTGTCTGCAACTCCTTTCAATTTGGACCAGTCAAAATTTTGTTGTCTGGTAATGGGTTAAGTAGCCCAGTGGAAAGAATAATGTTAACTTCCTAAGAAAGTAGCTCCCTGTCTATACAACAAGAGGCCCAGAGGGCCTTATAGGTCACCTGAGTTCATAAAGAACAAAAACAGATAAATGTCAACCAGATTATGCTACATACCAAATATCAAAGCTCTAGGCCTTCAGTTTGAAAGAAGAAGATCTTTTAAAAGTTTTCACTAAACACTTGTGACATCTTGAAATGGGCTAATTCTGACCCTGGGCCAATAATTCATACAATCTTGATAGAGGTCCACCAGATGATACTATATACCAAATATCATAGCTCTAGGCCCTCTCGTTTGGGAGAAGAAGATTTTTAGAATTTCACTATTCATGTATAAACCAATGTTAAACCTGTGACATCCGGTAATGGGCTAATTCTGTCTATGGGGCCATGATTTATACAATCTTGATAGAGGTTCACTAGATGATTCCAAATATCAGAGCTGTAGAACTTTTGGTTTGGTAGAAAAAGATTTTCAAAGTTTACAATATCTAAGCTTATGCGACCCCACCTTTGCCCCCCCCCCCCCTTACACAGCCATTTCTCGACAGATTATTTTTTCTTAGACAAACTTGAATGTCCTTGCCCTACTAGAAATACCAAATCTAAATTCAATCCGACAGCCGATTCATGACAAGAAGATTTTTGAAGATGTACCTTTTTTGCCCCTTATGGGGCCCAAAGGGGAGATAACTCCATGATGTGAACAAATCTGAAGTGCCTTCCCATAAGAATGATTCCTGCCAAGTTTGGTTGAAATCAGTTCAAGGGCTCTTAAGAAGAAATCGAAAATGTAAAAAGTTAACCCACTACGACGGACTAAACGCGATTGCAATAGATCACCATGACTTTTAAGTCAGGTGACCTAAAAAGACATGTATATTATGTTTGTTTAAGTAGCATTTATGATAATATGAAGAATTATGTCAAGGTCACTACAGACACTCTTAGTACATCTGTGCGACTGCAAATATTACCTAAAGTGCTGTTTGGTTATATAAAAACTAGGGCTATCACTGAACTAAGTCTGTTTTTGAAAATGAATAAAATTCATCCTGTAGTGGATGAGAAAATGAGCAAACAAGAATTTTTATTAAAGGGCCATTATGCTGCAAAACAACAAATGATGGTATACAAATAAAATATGCAAATCTTCCCTTTGAGAGTCTATAGGCGTAAACTGAATCAAATCCACACAATTGTTCATAAGAAAATGAGCAGACAAAATTTTTCAATGAGAGAAGATAGCCCTCTGAAAAGCATATGAATAACAAGAGCACCGCCCATGGGTGCAAACGCTAAGCTCCAGGTGCTGGATAATGCAAAAATTCTAAGTCTAAAAAGGGGCATAACTCTTACAAAAACTCTTTTAGAGTTATCCCTCTTGATAGTCTAGATAGCTCTTGTGATGGTCAATACACATGCCAAGTTTCATGAGGATATCTTCAATAACAACAGAGATATGACCAAGGTTAAAGTTTGTCACGCCAATGCCAACGCCAACACAAACACAAATGCCGATGCAATGACGCAAAGGTGATCACAATACCTTGGGTTTTCTCCCAAAACAGCCAAGCTAATAATTAAAATGAATCTGCATTTCTCATAACTCTGAGAACAGTAAATGGATAATAACTACATGAGGCCCATGAGGGCCTGAGACACTCTACTGGTTATGAAGTTTTCCGTTAAAAAAATCTGATATTTAAGGAAGTTAATTGCTCAAAGAAGAATGCATAAAGAAAACAAGAGGGCCAGAATGGCCCTAAAATCGCTCACCTGACTAATGTAAGATGATTCAAAATTGAAATTGGCCCAATGGTTACTGAGGAGAAGATGTTTAAAGATTTCAAAGCCAAAAACTGCCCTACCCTTCCAAGCCCTTATTTGGTCATCAATCAAAATTCTAGAACAACTTTTGAAAAGGATCACTCAAGGAACATTCATACCAAATTTGGTTGAAATTAGCCCAATAGTTACTGAGGAGAAGATGTTTAAAGATTTCAAAGTCAAAAAAGTGCCTGACCCTGCCACGCCCATATTTGGGCATAAATCAAAATTCCAGGAACAACTTTTGAAAAGGGTCACCAAAGGAACATTCATGCAAAGTTTGGTTGAAATTGACCCAACTGTTACTGAGGATAAGATGTTTAAAGATTTCAAAGTTAAAAAAACTGCCACGCCCATATTTTGGCATAAATCAAAATTCTGCGAACAACTTTTGAAAAGGGTCACCCAAGGAACATTCATACCAAATTTGGTTGTAATTGGCCCAATAGTTACTGAGGAGTAGATGTTTAAAGATTTCAAAGTCAAAAACTGCCACGCCCATATTTGGGCGTGAAACGAAATTCTGCCAAACAACTTTTGAAAAGGGTCACCCAAGGAACATTCATACCAAGTTTGGTTGAAATTGGCCCAATGGTTCCTGAGGTGTAGATGTTTAAAAATTTCAAAGTCAAAAACTGCCACGCCCGGCCACGCCCATATTTGGGCATAAATCAAAATTCTGCGAACAACTTTTAAAAAGGGTCATCCAAGGAACATTCATGCCAAGTTTGGATGAAATTGGCCCTATGGTTACTGAGGAGAAGATGTTTAAAGATTTCTAAGTCAAAAACTGCCACGCCAATATTTGGGCATAAATCAAAATTCCATGAACAACTTTTGAAAAGGGTCACCCAAGGAACATTCATGCCAAGTTTGGTTGAAATTGGCCCAATGGTTACTGAGGATAAGATGTTTAAAGATTTCTAAGTCAAAAACTGCCATGCCCTGCCACGCCCATATTTGCGCGTAAATCAAAATTCCACGAACAACTTTTGAAAAGGGTCACCCAAGGAACATTCATGCCAAGTTTGGTTGAAATTGGCCCAATGGTTACTGAGGATAAGATGTTTAAAGATTTCTAAGTCAAAAACTGCCATGCCCTGCCACGCCCATATTTGCACGTAAATCAAAATTCCACGAACAACTTTTGAAAAGGGTCACCAAAGGAACATTCATGCCAAATTTGGTTGAAATTGGCCCAATGGTTACTGAGGAGAAGATGTTTTAAGATTCCTAAGTCAAAAACTACCACGCCCTGCCACGCCCATATTTTGGCATAAATCAAAATTCCACGAACAACTTTTGAAAAGGGTGACCCAAGGAACATTCATACCAAATTTGGTTGAAATTGGCCCAATGGTTACTGAGGAGAAGATGTTTAAAGATTTCTAAGTTAAAAACTGCCACGCCCTGCCACGCCCATATTTGGGGGTCAATCAAAAATCCGCGAACAACTTTTGAGGAGGGTCACCCAAGGAACATTCCTACCAAGTTTGGTTGAATTCCGCCCAGTGGTTACTGAGGAGAAGATGTTTAAAGAATTGTTGACGACTTCCGACGCACGACGCACGATGCACGACGCACGACGGACAAAAGGTGATACCAAAAGCTCACCTTGAGCACGTTGTGCTCAGGTGAGCTAAAAAAAGGGCTTTATCCCCTTCATCATTTTAAGCAACAATCCTCAAGGCTCCTTTTCCCATGTTTCATGACAGATCTACTCCATTTCCAAAAGAAAGTTACCTTATGACCCTACAATCATTCTGTGAATATTCCATCAGAATCTGACAATAATTGTGGACTTTATCACATAAACAGGATTGTTTTGAATGAAAATAAATAAGGCCCCTTTTCCTGTGTTTTCTGATGGATCAATTTCATTCCAAAAGGAACTTTCCTTACAACCTTTTAATTGCCCTGTGAAATTTAAAAGACAATTTGATAATGATTGTGATCTTCATCACATACACAAGAATGTTTTGAATGAAAATCTGCAAGGCCCCTTTTCCTGTTTTTTGAATTCCACAATTATTCCATGCATCTTTGAAGAGAATCCAATAAAACTGTTGACTTTATTGTGTTAACAAAGATATTAAATTCATGTTCTCATAAGGCCCCTTTTCCCGTGATATTTTACTGTTGGTTTTATCATTCTTTGAAAGTTAAAAGTGAATCAGATGAAATATTGGGAATTCATTATGTTTACTAGAATGTTTAAAATATTGACCCCTTTTTACATGAAACTTGATGGATTGTACCCAGTTCTGAAAAGAACCATTTAAGTGATTGTACAATCATTCTGTGAAATTTTGAAGTGAATCCGGTGAAATCAAGGGACATCATTGTGTTAACCAGCATATTTAAGAAAGTTTTTCATAAGGCCCCTTTTATGTGACACTTCCCATTATCAGATCCAATTTCAAATTCAACAATTGGAATGATGGTACAATCAATCTGTGTAATCTGTGGAATTTATTGTGTTAATGAGTTTATAGTGAAATCTTCATAGGGCCCCTTTTCTCATGATACTTTACAGAGCAAACCAAATTTGAAAAGGAACAATACTAATGAAGGTACAATCATGCTTTAAAAGTTAAAGAGAATCAATGAAAACAGTGGACTGAATTGTGTCAAGAATTTTTGTAACAAAATTTTCATAAGGCCCCTTTTTCCGTGAAACTTAACAAATCAGACCCAATGTACAAAGGAACAATCCTGATGATAGTTTGAAGAAAATGATAAAGACTGAGGACTTTATTGTAATAATGATGTTTTGTAATAAAATTTTTATGAGGTCCCTTTTCTTGTGTCACTTAACCAATCAGACCTAATTTACAAAAAAACAATCCAAATGATGGTACAATCATTCTATTAAAGTTTGAAGAGATTCTGATAAAGACTGAGGCAATTGTTGTGTTTATGAGGATTTAGTAATAATTTTTTATACAGCCCCTTTTCCTATGATACTAGACAGATCAGGCCCAATTTGGAAAGAAACAATCCTTATGATGGTACAAACATTCTGTGAAAGTTTGAACAGAATCTGATGAAAACTGAAGACTTTATCTTGGTGTAAAATTTTTCAAATAAAATTTTCATAAGGCTCCTTTACCTGTGATACTTGAAGGATCAGGTCTCATGTCAGCATCAACAATCGTGATTATTGTACAATGATTCTGTGAAGGTTTGAATAAAATCCAATGAAAGCTCTGGACTTGGTTACAAGAATTATAGATAAAATTCTCAAAAGGCCCCTTTTCCAATGATACTAGACAGATCACGCCTAATTTGAAAAGAAAGAATCCTCAGGATGGAATAATCATTCTGTGAAAGTTTTAACAGAATCTGATGAAAAGTGTTGACTTTATTGTGGTACAAGGATTTTAAAATTAAATTTCATAATGCTCCTTTTCCTGTTATACTTGACGGATCAGGTCTAATGCAAACATCAACAATCATTATTATTGTACAATTATTCTGTGAATGTTTGAAGAAAATCCGATGAAAGCTCTGGACTTGGTAACAAGGATTTATAAATGAAATTTTCATAAGGCCCCTTTTCCTGTGTTTCATGACAGTTCAAACCCTGTTAAGAAAAGAATGATAGTTATGACCTTCCAATCATTCTGTGAAAGTTTCGACAAAATCTGATCAAAGCTGTGGGCTTCATTGTGTTAACAGGGTCTTATTAATTGAATTTTCATATAGCCCCTTCTCCCATGTTACTTGATGGATCTGAATCAATTCTTCTTACAAAAGTATAATTAACTGTTTGAGTATAAAGACAACCCTATCTCATCTGTGGACTTACAAGCATTAATTAAGACTTTTTCAATTTAATTTTCCTAAGGCCCCTTTTCCTATGTTTCTCAATGGATCAGACCAAATTTGTAAGGAACAATCCTTATGATGGTACAATCATTATGTGAAAGTTTGAAGTCAATCAGGTGAAATCTGGGGCCATGATGTGTTAACTAAGATTTTTTTATCAAATTTTATGGGCCCCCTTTTCCCATGAAACTTGATGGATCAAACCTACTTCCGAAAGGAATAATCCATTTAATGTAATAATCATTCTTGGAATGTTTGAAGAGAATTTGTTGCAAACTATGGACTCTATTGTATTTACGAGGACTTTTTCAATCCAGTTTTTATCGGGCCCCTTTTTCCTGTGGTCCTTGACTGATTATTCCAAATTTTGAAAGGAACAATTCTTATGATGGTACAATCATTCTGTGAAAGTTTGAAGAGAATCCGTTGAAAATTATTGGCTCTAGATTATTAATGAGAATTTTTGTATCAAAATTTTCATAGGGCCCATTTTTCCTGTAGTTCTTGATGGATCATACCCAAATTCAAAAGGAACAATCCTTATGACAGTACAATCATTCTGTGAAAGCTTGAAGGGAATCCGATGAAAACTGTTGACTACAGAGTTTAAAGAGGATTTCTTAAAGATTTTTCGATTAAATTTTCATAAGGCCCCTTTTCCCATGTTTCCTGATGGATCTGACCAACAATCCTTCAGATAGTACAATCATTCTGTGAAAGTTTAAATACAATCTGATGAAAACTATGGACTCTAGAGTGCTAACGAAGATTTTTTAATTAAATTTTCAAAAGGCCCCTTTTCCCATGTTTCTTGACAGATCAGAAACATTTTCGAAAAGGAACTATCCTTATGATTGTTCAATCATTCTGAGAAAGTTTGAAGAGAATCCGATGAAAACTTTGGACTCTATCGCGTAAACAAGGATTTTTAATGGAATTTCTAAATAAATTTTCGTAAGGCCCCTTTTCCCATGTTTCTTGACTGATCATACCCAATTACGAAAGGAACGATCCTTATGATGGTACAATCATTCTGTGAAAGTTTGAAGAGAATCCAATGAAAACTGCGGACTCTAGAGTCTTAATTAAATTTTAATAAGGCACCTTTTGCTGTGTTTCATGACGGATCATACCCATTTTTGAAAGAAACGATCCTTATGATGGTACAATCATTCTTAGAAAGTTTGAAGAGAATCCAATGAAAACTGTGGACTCTATTGCGTAAACGAGGATTTTTAATGGAATTTTTAATTAAATTTTCATAAGGCCCCTTTTCCCGTGTTTCTTGACGGATCATACCCATTTTCGAAAGGAACTATCCTTATGATGGTACAATTATTCTTAGAAAGTTTGAAGAGAATCTGATGAAAACTGTGGACTCTATCGCGTAAACAAGGAAAAGTTTAATGGATGGACGCATGGATGCCGGATGGGAAAAAGCCATCGCTATAGCTCTACTTGCCTTCGGCCAGTAGAGCTAAAAATGAATTTTCATATCTTAGCTTGAAAGTGAGTCTACCTGTTTGAATCCTATCAATCCAGCAGTTGATGAGAAAATGAGCGGACTGTGAAAAGCTTTAGACCCACCAAGGGACAAATGGACTGACTAACAAGATGACTCGTAGTTACCACTTAACACATTCCCACATAACAAAATTTTAGACTTGTCCATAATGAAAAAAGTTTCATACTATATTTAGTTGATGAAATTTTAAAAACTGTTGACTTTTTGGGTAGAAAACATTGTGGATAATGAAGAAATTGCTTGTAACAAGCAATTTCTTCATTATCCACAATGTTTTCCAAAGCTTTTTCTTGAGGGGCGTAAAAATGGGGGATTGAGAGGGAATGAGTTAAACAGAGTTTTGGGTGTATAATAATAAAGTACCGGGTAAGTCCTACAAATTTCATCATACCTGTATTACTTCATGAAGGTTGACAGCCTTTACTTTCTTCATACATGATTTAATCATTTCTGATGTGAAGAAATTCGTTTCTCCTTTCTTTTCTACTGTTATCTTTCGAAAATCTTCCTATTGAATAGAAATAAGTGTATATGGTATTTAAAACTTTAATCAAAATTCTCTGTTATAGAAGGTATAGCATGCAGAAGACAGGGGCTAGCCTGCCAGATTCTTGATGGTTAACATGTTCAGTTCTAAAAGAATCATGTATTTGGTACAAAAATACATTTAGAGTTATACCCCATGATAGTATTTGTTGCTTTTTGACAATTAACACATGTTCAGAGTTCTGGATAAAAGTTAAAGTTATTACAGAGATAAAACAAAATGTCTTGAATATATTCTATTCTGAAGTAATTCTCAGATTCGTGGGAGCAAATTTTTTGCAAGATATAAAATACATATCACCTTTAACCCATTACAAGACAACATTTAGACTGGTCCAAATTGAAAGGAGTTGCAGACAACAAATAAAAGTTTAAAAATTTCTATATTTTTTCAACTTAACGGATAGAAAATATTGTGGAAAATGAAGAAATTACTTGCTGCAAGCAGTTTCTTCATTTTACAAAGTAATTTTTCAGTTTGTTTTCTTTAGGGGTGTCAAAAGAGGCTCATTATGTGAGAATGGATTACCCATTCCCACATCATCCATGAACAAGCATTTCTTTTTTCATTTTTCACAAGGTTTTCTTTTGCCTCAAATAAAGATCTTTAGGATTCTATGAATTTAAAGATCCCATCTGCAAATCCTTTTAATTTGAACCAATTCAAAATTTTGTCATTTTGTAATTGCTTACCAATAATATAGGGCAGATAGCTTTAGTTTGATGTGTTGGAATATATACTGTTATATTTATGCTTACCAATAATATAGGGCAGATAGCTTTAGTTGGATGTGTTGGAATATGTACAGTTATATTTATGCTTACCAATAATATAGATTGATTGAATGGGGTTAAAGGCCGCTTTTAGCAGTATTTCAGTCATATCACTGCAGCTGGAGCACCTAACAATTGATTCTTCACGTCAGTACTACCATCGCTTCCTTTCCTAGCCTCCAGCTGCTATCCCACTTAGGTTTACGACTATCAACCATTTGTGAGAGACAAATGTCTGAAAGAATATGTGCTGCCGCCTGGGATCGAACCAATGACATCCCATGATCGAAGATTAGGAGTCAGGCATCTACCGACTGCGCTATGGCGGCGGCTACCAATGATATAGAGCAGATGGCCTTAGTTGGATGTGTTGGAATATGTACAGATATATTTATACTTACCAATATTATAGGGCAGATGGCTTTAGTTGGATGTGTCGTAATATATACTGTTATATTTATGCTTACCAATAATATAGGGCAGATGGCTTTAGTTGGATGTGTCATGTATATAGGTCCATCATAGCCGACCATCTCCGACATGTAAGGAAGGGCACCACAGTGGTCCAAATGGAAATGACTGAAAAAATAGAGTTGTTGGTTTGAATTCCTTTGTATACAATTATTGGGATGGCAACAAGTTTTTCAAAGATTGATTAATCTCCTTTGATACTGTTTCCAAGAAGAATACAGCAGTACTCATGCTGATTATATTGGCGAATGACAGAATAGAAAACAATAGCAACACCTGAGAATCAAACTCCGGACCTCTTGATCAAGACCATGAACACCACAAATAGTTGTTGAATGCCACATATCTGAGGCAATGTTTTTTTCTGCCCAATGAATTAATTACCTTTCAGCATACAAAGGTAGTTGCAGATAAACATGTCTTAGAGTTTTAGACCACTCTATGCTTTCTTTATGTCAGAATCGACTATTAAACGTTTAATTGGAAGGCAACTGAATGTAACTACAGCTTATTTATGCCGTAATCATGAAGTTTCAGTCAACCCAATAATTTATTTCTTATGTCCCCTGCCAAGAATTGTGTAAACCAACGTTGTTATTAATTCACACAAACTTCTTTGCTAAACCCTTTCCCGTCCAATCCCTGGTTTTTACATTCCTGTGATTTTTTGATTGAGAAAAAATTGTAGAAAAAGAAGAAATTGCTTGTAACAAGCAATTTCTTCTTTTTCCACAATATTTTATACCCTACAGAATGGTAATTTTTCAAATTGAATTCACTTTAAATTTTCTTCTGCAAAACCTTTGAATTTGGTTAATGATATGGATATTCAAAGGTATCTTTCACATTACGGATCTTTGGCTCCGCCCTCTCGGCTCTGGCAGGATGTTGGACTTTGATATTAAATGGTGTTATTTCGCAAAATACATGATCAGTAACATGTGAAAAGCCAAAACAGAATGGTTGGTTGGTAACTTAAACATCGTATCTACAACTTGAATAACAAAATCATTATCTTTCTGGATCAAAATGAAGAAGTTACTTCTCATTTTTGAAAAAAGAAAAATTATCATTTAGTTGATATGGCTCAATTTTAAGCCGCAAAGAGATGTTTTGGTAATGATTTTTCAGTGAAATTATCAAGGTTTTTTTTTGTCTAATACTTTTTTTTGGGGGGGGGGGGGGGGGTCAAGGGGGAAAAACACCTGATCAAGAGTACCTGATTATGACACAGTCCAAATGTTCAGTGAGACGTCCTTCTTGTGTAATGAATGTAAAGTCTGGAAATCTTCTCTGAAAAATAGTTGAAAACAAAGGATGACAACCATAATACTCACACTGTCATACTTTGATTTCAATCTCTCAAAAACTACTCACCTACCATTCTTAGCCCTTTCCCAGACAACAACATTTTAGACTGATTTAAATTGAAAGAAGTTCCCGGCAACAATTTTCAAGTTTATGAAATTTTGAAAATCTTAGTCTTTGTGGGTAGAAAACATAGTGGGAAATAAAGAAATTTTTTTCCAAAGCTTCATGAGGAGTGTAAAAAAGCAGCATTGGGTTGGAATGGGTTAATGAATCATCTATAAATTAGCTCTGTAGGAAACATACAGCACTGTTCAGCCTTTGAATCTATGTCTGTTTTTTTTTCATTAGAATTTGTTGAAGTATGTCACAACCCCTTACCACACAATCTAGCACTTTTAGGTGCCAAAAAATATTGCTCTAGAAAGCATTGTGAAAAAAGAAGAAATTGTTTGTATCAATGCCAGGCGACAAATTTCTAGACTAGTCCAAAGTGAAAGGAGTTGCAGACGAGAATTTAAAGTTTATGAAATTTTAGATTTTTTCAACTTTCTGGACTAAAAACAATGTGTAAGATGAAGCAATTTCATTATTTTTAAACAATGTTTTCCCAACTGTTTTTTTTTTTTTTTTTTTTTTGGAGAACCATCAAAAAGCATCACTGTGTCAGAATGGGTTAAAATAGTCTGGAAACCTCAATAACTTACATCATCATTAAATCCCATGTGCATTCCACAGTCAAACATGATATTCTTTCCTCCAATAGTAACCAAAATACAACTTCTTCCAACATCTAAAATTACAGAAAATTAATTCCAAATCACAAGAATCATACTATGGTGATGAATAAAGCAAAGCCGACTAGAAATCTCCAAGGAGATGATACCCCACCAAGGTTTTGTCACAGTAGAAGTGCTTTCTGAGATTGGAATGGACTTTAACACCCACAAAAAAATTGTGACAATGATCTTTGACCTACATGACCAAAACACAATAGGGTACCTCATAAGGTCATATACAATGTTTCAACATCCTGGATCAGTTTTCATGTTCAACCTTGAAATGTGATCTTAACCTTGGAGCTATCTGAAGATTTATTTCAAATTGCACATCTACTATTGATAGAGAACAATTGTGTTAAGTTATTTTGAAATTTATCCATTCTTTAAGGAGCTTTGACCTTGACATTGGAGATATCTAAATATTTCTATCAAATGGTACACCTACTCTTGATAGAGGACAATTGTACCAAGTTATATTGAAATCAATCCGTAATTGAAGGATTTATGCTCTAAAAATGAATTTCGATGTTTGACCTTGACCTTGTAGTTATCTGGGGTTTTGTTGATTTTTTGTTCAAATGGTACAACTACTCATGATAGAGAACAATTGTGCCAAGTTACTTTGAATTCCATCTATAATTGAAGGAGCTATGCTGTGGAAAAGGTCAATTTAACCTTTGACCTTCAACTGTGACCTTGATGCTATCCAAAATCTTGGAAAAACACAGCATCACATTATCATAAGGAATTCACATGTGAGGTTTCATCCAATTTGGTCCAAAGGTTGTAGCGATATCAGGGTGGACAGATAGACAGACAAACGGACAGATGGAAAATAGAAGGATGGATTGACAGACAGATGAAGCTGCGGCTTTATGCTTGCCCTTTTAGGAGCATAAAAAAAACAAGAGGACCATGATGATCCTGTATTGCTCCCCTGAGTATGATGGCTCAAGGTTTTATGATATAATACAAAATATCAAAGCTCTACCCCTAATTATTTTGGAGAAGTGGATTTTTAACAGTTTTCTCCTATAATGCAAGGTGTTTATTTAATCCAACACACCAGTGCTAAATTCCAGAGTATGATAATCCTTTGAAGTATTTTGGTACAGGGTCAATAGGCATTGATACATGCCAAATATCAACGCTCTAGGCCAAATGGTTGAGGAGGAGAAGATTTTCAAAGATATTCTTCATTATTTCTCCTTTATTTCTAAAATCAGGGATCACACAGAAATGGACTAATTTTCAGAGTATAGTAATTCTTTGAAGTATTTTGGTACAAGGTCAATGGATTTTTCAAAATATTTAAGTTCTAGGCCTCATGGTTTGGTAAAGGAAGATTCTCAAAGATTTCCTTCTTTATACCTACGTAAAATCGGGGATCGCACATATACATGTATTGGCTAATTTTCAGGTAATTCTTTGAAGTTTTTTGGTAGAGGGTCAATAGATGATGAGTCATATGTACCAAATATCAAATACAGTTGGGAGAAGAAGATTTTTTAAAGTTTTTTTCACCTGGTTGCCACACCAACCAATGTTCTTCCGGGATTTAAATTCTTTGAAGTGTTTTTGAAGAGGATGACCTAAGGATCATTTCTGTGAAATTTTATGGTTAGTTTAGGTGGAGAAGATTTTTTTGTAAATTGTGAACCAACAGACTGACATCGAACAATGATCGATCACAATAGCTCACCCAGAGCACTTAGTGCTAAGGTGAGCTACAAAGATCCACATATAGATACACATGGTTCTGTCAGAATATCCAATGGTACTCTTTTTCATGCTGAATAAAACATAATTTAAAGAAGAGAGCAGTTGAAAGCCTTGATATATATGGTCAATATTTCTGTCAATATAAATTTTATAAACAACTCTGCATTAGAAGAGACAAACAGGTAGCATAACATCAGATCAGAGATAATAAATTTCTTCCTATACTTCATTCTAAGATATGAATATTCTGGATTCTGAATAACAAGATTAATCTTAATTTGGTAGGAAAAAAATCTAATCTTTAAAGCTAAGAATGTAAAATTGAATATACAAGCCAAGGGGTCCAGACCTCACCAAATTTTCAGTGGTTATAAGATTCTAAATATCTTGATTTAAATCAAAGTATCATATTGTCAGTGGGCAAACAAATTGTAACAACAGGTTGGTTCAAGCTTTAGCTACCACATTTTGCTCACCAACTGATGAATATTATAAAACAAGCACATTTTTGAATCAGGAAAAAGTTCTTGATCTTTGCTTAACCCTTACCACACAAATAAATTTTAGACTGGTCTAAATTGAAAGAAGTTGCAAGCGTTAATTTCAAGTCAATGAAGATTTAGACATCTTAGTCTTTTTGGGAGGATAATGAAGAAATTGCTTGTATCAAGCAATTTCTTCACTATCGACAATGTTTTCGGAATTGTTTTTCTTGAGGGGCGTTAACATGCGTCATTGTGAGGGAATGGATCAATATAACAGCTGATGACTTATCCTGACCACCAGATCAATGGTCAAACAACAGCTAATAATCATATAGAACATGTAAAAAATGGCATTATTTTAATACTCACCTTGGCCTGCACCTGGAAAGACAAAAAAGAAAACTCATTTATATTATGAAATAAAAGATTATTTTTCTTTTTGAAATAACACACATGATTATAAGGGTTGCTATAACTCTTTAGAATAAGAGTAGCTGATAAAAAAGTTTTGTAGATAAGAAATTTTACAATGGCTGAATTTCATTTATAACATAGATGTCTGTTCTTGTTCAAAACTTTAAATCAAACTGCTAGTCCTTGAGTATCCCAAATAAAAATATTGCTATAATTTGATATTCTTTTTTTATTTTTCTTATTTTCGCATAAAAATCTAAACACATCCCATTGTGCGTTTAACTTATTATCAGACAACACTGTCACATTTTTTAGACTGATAAAAATTGAAAGAAGTTACAGATGACAATTAAGAGATGATTAACCCATTACCAAACGGCAAAATTTTAGACTGACCAAAATTGAAAGAAGTTGTAGACAACAATTCAAAGTTAATGAATTTTTTTTATTATTTCAAATTTCAGGGTAGAAAATAATGTGAAAATAATGCAATTTCTTCATTTTCCACATTGTTTTCCAGAGCTTTTTTTTCCCTTAGAGGCATCTAAAGGCGTCACTGAGTTAGAATGGGTTAAAGAAACATGTAGACCATGAAGGTCCTAAATCACTCAGCTGATTAATCTGCTAATACAAATATATGTATGTGTACGTAAATATGAAAGCCTTGGGCCTTATATTTCAGGAGAAGACTTTTGAACTTTTTATGATAGAGCGTTTTTCCAAACTTTGGACCTCAAGTTAGTGGCTGTTTTTGACCTCTGGGGCATATTACTTAACCCATTACCAGACGACAAAATTTTAGACTGGTCCAAATTCAAACAATTTGCAGACAACAACTGAAATATTATGACATTTAAGATTATTTCAACTTCCTGGGTAGAAAATATTGTGAAAAATGAAGAAATTGCTTGGTTCAAGCAATTTCTCCATTTTACACAATGTTTTCTCAAAAAATTTTCTTAGAAGGTGTCACTAAGTGGGAATGGGTTAATAACATACTACTAAACAATCTTTTTATCTTACATACCAAATATGAATGCCCTACTCTATAAAGTTTAGGTAAAGACTTTTGAACTTGCTCTAATTGAGTGCTTTTCCAAAGTTTGGATCTCAAGGATGTGGCTGTTTTTAACCTCTGTGGAGAAGTCATTTTTGACCCAAAGGTTCTTTAAGACTTGCTAGAGAACCATGTGGTTGTGCTACAAATAAATACCCTCAGCATTGAAGTTTCTGAAAAAAGTTTTCCAAAGACTTATTTAAATTTTTCAATTTTGAAATGCCATTACAACAAGAGTAATAAAAAATTCTTTTCAAAACTTTTGTAGATCTTCACTAAAGGTACAGTACTAAAAAGTTTCAGCTTCATTAGCCGACTGGTTTTGGAGAAGGAAATTTTTAAAGATTGGGGATAAGCAGACAAGCTGAAATAACGTAGCTATCTTTCTGATAATATGAGCACCTCTTTTTGATAATCTATTTGCGAGGCTGGCCAAAAGATTATCAGAAAGAGGGCTATTTTACTGCAGCTAGGACAGACAGAAAATGGCCAATCACAATTGTTTACCCCACACTTTTAGCTCAGGTGAGTTAAAAACATAAATTTACATATGCTAAGCAAAAGGTGCACCAATAAACTTGTTGATATGTTCTTGAGATTAATCTTCAGCAGTTACCATACAATGGTCTTCAAGCCTACCAGGTTAGTCTACTACCCTTTATCTGGAAAACGTTTCTACTAGGGATTTTATTGTGGCTGACGAAGACATAATTGATAAAACGGTTTCCTCCTTATTATTCCAATTTGATCTGTTTATTTTTTTTTTTTTTTTTTTTTTTTTTTTTTTTTTTTTTTTTCTATGGTCATTGAAAGAGTGGTTGTAGGGTAATGGTTAACACCACGGTGAACACAGAAAGGAGCGAACAATAGTTGGTACGAATTTAATTTTTTCTTCCCTGTTTTCTCAAAGTCAAAATTTAGAGCTTCTTTCTTGAATAAATCACTTCAGAGATACAGACGAAAAAAATAACTTAAATGCCAATACCAAGAGGTGTGACAGTAATCTCTGCCATTCTTTTCCTTTTCGTCTTTCCTTTCCTTTTGATTCAATCCGTTAGAGTAACTTCCCCTGAAGCAAAAAACAACAACAGCATATTGAGATGTAAACAAATAAACATTGGTCTCTACACACTAATTGTAGCATAATTACTCCAAAAATATTCATGTTGCGTCTATTCAGATGAATTGGTCGTGGAGGTAGTAAATGTCCTCTATTTCAACATTCTTTTGAACAAGTTTATTAGAAACCGCCAGCCGGTTTCAGCATTTGCTTGAAGCGTATTGATCAGTGTTGATTGATAAGCCAACAAATGTTTGGGTTAACCTTCCATTAGAAAATGCAATGTAAAACAAACTTTTTTGCAATGTAAAAAGAAACAAGTGCATCACATGTTATGTCAGACATATTTAAATTGATGTTTGCTTCTTTAACAAGACAACAAAATTTTATCCAAAATTAAATTTTGCTGCTAACAATTTTCAGTTTATGAAATTGTTAATATTTCAGTCCTGTGAGATAGAAAACATTGTGGACAACGAAGAAATTGCTTGTAACAAGTAAGGTCTTCATTTTCCATGATGTTTTCTAAAGCCTTTTTCTTAGGGCGTCACTGTGTGGGAATGGGTTGAATAAGCATTACTATTGCCTGCAGCATGAGATAGTGGAAGTTGATTCACAGATAGTTTATAAAAGAAATCACAACAAAAATGAAATGCCTTTTGCTCCTTTCTCATTTGTCACATTAAGATCTTAGCTGCGATATCGTAGCCCTCTTTCTGATAATCTGCTGGCGAGATTATCAGAAAGAGGGCTACGATATCGCAGCTAATTAAGATCTTTGCTTCCCAATGAAAATTTTAATTTAGCAAATTAGAATTATTTCTAATATAACATTGAAAGGTTTAATTTCAGAAAGCATGAAAGCTCCTCTAAAATAAGAAATCTACAACATCATGTGATGTGGTGCAATTAACAGGATATCAATGAAAAAGTTATTGACCAATCAAATAATTCATTAACTCTTGTCATGCTGGACCCGGAATATTCCTCAGTCTATGTGCAGTCTGATCTTAGTCTACACAATCTGCTTGGCCTTTTCAAGCCAGAGTTGGTTAAAAAATCAGTTTTCTATGGAAAATTTGACTTTTAACTAGTGCCTCCGGAGGTTTTGGTGTTTTGATTTTATTGCAACTCTCAACAGGATTATATTCTGCATGACAAGCCTTGAAGGGTTAAGAGACTTGAAGTGAACTTTGAACTCAAAAGTTAATGTTAACTCAAAAATTAATGTTAAGCTTTTTTGGGTTGGTGACTAAATCCTCATTATTTAAGTTATAGTTACGGCGTTTAGGTTGTTCCCACACAAGCCTGCATTTTTTTGCCCCTCAAGAATAAAGCTTTAGTAAACATAATGAAAAATGAAGAAATCACTTTTAAAAAGCAATTTCTTCATTAACCACAAGGTATTCTGCCGCAAAAGACTAGGATTTTCGAATTTCATCGACTTCAAATTGTTGTCTGCAACATCTTTGAATTTGGACTTGTTTAAAATTTTGTTGTGGAAATTTCTTCATTTCCAGTATTGTATTCAAGAACTGTTTCCTGGGGGGGGGGGCATATTAACATTATTATACTTGTGTAAATCAACAGTTTGATATAAAGAATATTCTTTCTTTTTTCATTCCTTCTCCATAGGTGACATCTATTCATTCCATTTATTGGAGTAAGTTGTTTGTTAATCCATTACTAAATAACAAAATTTTAGACTGATTGCAGTTCATTGCATTTTTACGTTGTTTGGTGGTACATGTATTTATGATTGTCAGGTCTGATAGAGGGAACTACTAGAAAGATGACAGACAAAACTTACCAATCTGTTCTTTCTGGAAGACTGGATAATCTACCAACACTGAATTCTAGATTAGTAAGAATATTCATCAGCTCAACCTTTACAGGTACATCTAATTTCTCTTTTTACCACACAAAAAATTGAACAACTGCTGGTCTCAACCAATTACTCAAACAGCCCAGCCTACTAATTCTGAAACAAGTTCCAATGGCATTAGCTTGCAAAATTTATGGCCGGTAGCATATAACAAAAAAAGAGAATGGTTTATTGATAATCTTGACGCCGTAACTACAGCTTGATGAGCTGTAGTTACAGCGTTTAAGTCACCAGACCAACAAAATCGATTAACGTAAATGGTGGCCAATGTCAGAATTAATTTAACTTCCAGTCTAAATGAATAATTTCATTGATCAACTTATTATTTAATAGGTAAATATAGACTAGTGCAAACTGAAAGAAGTTCATTCAACAATTTTTTGTTGTTGAAAAATTGTTGATATTGAAGAAATTGTTTGTTACTCACTCAATCAATCTATGATATCATTGTTATCAGTTCATTATCCTCATGAAAAAATTGATAATGATAAAAAATACAGTTATTCTGTAAAGCTTTCTGGTGGATTATTGTGATTTCTTGTTAGATTGTTACTTGATAATTCAACTGTAAAACTGGTGAAATTATTAAAATGATCAACTCTCTATTTTGGTAGATTTTCTCTTTCCAACAAAAAGCCCACTTTTTAAAGCTGGTCCAGAAAAAAATTTGTGACAAGCAATTTCTTCATTATCCACAATGTTTTCTACACCAAAAGATAAAGATTTTTAAAATCATGCGAACTTGAAATTGTTGTTTTCAATATCTTTGAATTTGGACAAGTCTTTAACTTTGTTGAGTGGGTTAAGCCCCACTTTCTTTCTTTCATTTCGAATATCTGCCCCTCATCTATTTGGACCGGAGTACTGATGACATCATCACCTTGTAAATGACTTGCAAAATTACAGACTTTGAGAGATTCTGTCAGAAAATTTTCATATTTCATCTCTTTTTACAATAAAGAAATAGAATTATTATTTGGTTTTTGTGTAAGATCAATATTTGGAAAAACAAAAGGTATATAAAGCTCATGAAAATACAGCCTTTTTTTGTTCACTTGGTGAAAACAAAATAAACTTACACTGAAATAAACAATTTACCCCTGAAACTTTGAATACAGGGACTCCGAAATCTTTGGCAGGGACCCTTTTCGTTCCAACCCTGTGTCCCTTGGACCCTGATTTTTATGTGTCGGACTAAAACTCTGCATATATTTAAACAGATACTAAGGAAGAGAGAAATCTACTCCTTGAAGATGTTTACCCGAAGCTTAAATCTCACTGTAAGAAAACATATGGGATGGACTTTCAGGTAGTTTACAATTGATGAAATGTAGGCCATACCCTCTGACCTCCGACAGGAAGTTTGACCAAGATATTAACCCATTCCCACACAATGATGCTTTTAAACGCCCCTCAATATGAAAGATTTTGAAAAAATTGTGGAAAATGAAGAAATTGCTTGTTACAAGCAATTTCTTCATTATCCACAATTTTTTCTACCACAAAAGGCAAAGATTTAAAAGTTTTCATCAACTTAGAGTTGTTGTCTTCAACCTCTTTGAATTTGGACTGGTCTAAAATTTTATTGTGTGGGAATGGGTTAAACAGTGTTGTTTTGCAAAATTAGTGGTCAGTAACATGCAATGAAAAAAATTAAGTGGTTGGTTGGCGACCCAAATGTTGTAACTACAGCTTCAATAAGTTGAAGTTAATAAGTTTAAGTCGCCAAACCAAGAAAAATGCTGAAGACAAATGTCTAGAGTTCAAAGTCCGGTCTAAAGGAATGATTGGTTCTGTTCAAATAGATGCAAGAAAAAAAATGGATGTAAATCATGAAAGTTAAGTCATCTTTGTTGTAAGATCTTACTGTTGGTATTACTATCAAGGGTACAGTCAAGGTTGCTTTCCAATGTCACACCTTTAAACTAATTATATGCCAAAGGTCTTGATTTGTAAGTAGTAGGGCCAACATATATCCACGTGTGAGTTTGCCTTGGTAAGCCTTTCCTGTTGGTACCAACGTCATGGTTATTTGTCAAAATCAGGGTCAGTTTCTTAGGTAAATATTAAAATGTTTATATTTGCCACAACCTTATTTAGTAAGTGGTAGGCCTGTCATATTTCTCATGTGATTTCCTTCTGGTAAGACCTTTCTATTGATTCCAATGTTAAGGTTGTTTGTATAAGTCAAGGTCAGTTTTAAAAACCAGAACCATTCAAAGTACAAATAAACTATAACATTTAGCTTTTACTATTTTAGTTCTGTATTTCAATTGACAACACAATTCTAGCTGTGAAAAATTCAAGGTCATTTCTTCAGATAAGATGCTAAGTTCATATTTCCTGAAAACTGCAACAAGCAATTTCTTCTTTTCTCTCAATATTTTCATATGGCCTGTATTCTTCAATTTAATCAAACTTGGGTTTGTCAACTGCAACCTCTTTTAATTTGGACCATTCTTGTATTTTGTTGTATGTAAATGTGTTAATTAATGAGATAAAATTTTGATTCCTACACATAGTTGGTGGACATGAGATGGGGAGTGCCAGTGGATGCTGCGGATGATCACATGGCCTCTAAAATCTGTATGGAGGAAATAGAGAACTGCCAGAAACTCTCAACTGGACCAAACTTTGTGGTAATGGAACTGTTTACATAGACTTGTGTAATTTAATCCATTCCCACAAAATGATGCTTTCGGACACCCCTCAACAAGGACAATTGGGAAAACATTGTGTAAAATGAAGAAATTGCTTGTAACATTTTAAACAATGTTTTCTTCCCAGAATGTTGAAAAATTCTAAAAATTCATAAACATTGAATTATCGTTTAGAACTCCTTTCAATTTGGACCACTCTAAAAAATTTCTGTCTTGTAAAGCTGTGAAAATAATGGGGACTAGTGGCATTCTTTGTTTTCCATTCATCACAAATTTATGCCTTTTTACAACCAGATAACCAGTCAACCAATGATATCATTCATAGAGAGCGTAAGTTAACTTTGAACTCTGACATTATCTACCAACTTTATGAAGCTTTTTTGTTTGTTTGGCGACTTAATCGTCATAACTACAGCTTATTCAAGCTGTAATTACAATGTTCAGGTTGCCAACCAAACATTTTTATTTTTTGTCTGATGATTTTGGCTATAATTTTAGTAAAATAACACCATTTAAAACCAACCCAGTACTTCATGTTGGAGTCAAAGGGCGGGTCAGCAATTGGTCAATTTATGCTACTTTATTACCATACAATAAATGGCTTATTCTTCTGGAAAATATCATATGTATTTGTCGAATTATTATCACATTTTTTTCTCGGAATTTTTAGAAGATTGTCAGCATATAGGGAATGAATGGTTGCTATTGTATTTTGTAGACATTCCTCAATCAGAAACATGGCTACAGGCCTCTTCAATTGACCATACAGGAGCAAGAATTTATAAAGCTGGTCTCATGCCTTACTGACCACAAAAAGGACACAGCTCTCATAGAGAAGTGGTACCAGAAAGATGAGAACCAGATACCAGCTGTTTATGTGTTACAGCCAATAAGCTCTCTTATTCCTGGTTATAAAGACAAGGTAAGATTAAATGTATGCCAGTCAGCTTTATTAGCTGAGTTGGTAGAGCACTTGACGTCAATCCTCAAGATTACAGGTTCAAGCCCTGGGCTGACCATATCAACTAACAAACTAATTGTCTTTCAGATGAGATATTAGACCGAGGCCCTGTGTGAAGGTGCTATCCATCGAGCATGTTAAAGAACCAGGCGGAGCTCTCAGTAGTTTTGTCCCATATCCTAACACTATCCCCCGTAACAACTAACAGTCTTTTTTAGGTGTCTCTCATATGGGAATGTGCTACGACAGCAATGATAAATAAACGGAAATATAAACACATGTTTGCCCGTCAGCCTATTAGCCCAGTTGGTAGTGCATTCAACTTTAAACCTCTTGATCATTGGTTTGAGTCCCTGGCTGACCAAACTTACAAGCTAATTGTCTTTCAGACATTGAACGGAGGCCTCCTTTGACATTGCAATAAAGAACCAGTCTTAGCTCCAAGAAGATTGGTCCAGTAACTACTGTAACAACAGTCCTCTGGGGAGGCTATGGACAAATGCTACTGTAGCACCAGTTGATCAATCGTGGCTGTCAATCAAGGAATCAACCAACGAATCAAACAATTCATTCAGCCTGTAATTGAGCTTTGAACTCCGACATTTGCTGCCATTTTTGTTAAAAAAAATTGCTTGATGCCAGCAATCTCTTCATTGTCCAAAATGTTGTCCCAAGCTTTATTTCTAGAGGGGCGTAATCAAGTGTGATTCATTGTGTTGGGATGAGTTTAATATTTAAGTCAGATCCATCAATGTGTTGATTGATATCTCGGATATACAATGATGGAATAATATTGCAAAGAAATTGTTTTATACTGCCAAATTTCTGGATATTTGTTGGTAGTAATTTGCTGTGATATTATTTAGATAAGTAACTTTGAAGTTATGACATTATTGAAAAATCAACAGAAAAGCAAAGTTTTCTATTCTTGTGATGCTACTCTAATTAATAGTGATGAGTTTTAAATCATTTGTTGACCACAAAATCTATGACTGTTCCAAATTAAAAAAAAATGCAGATGATAATTTCATGTTGATTGAATAAAAAAATCTTTGACTGTCTGTGTAGAAAACTTTGTGTGAAATGAACAAAAATTGCTTTTCATTTTCCACAGTGATTTCCAAAGCATTATTCTTGAGTTTGATAAAAAGTTGGATTGTTTTGAAATGGATAAAATTAGTCGACAAAAGGAGAAGATATAAGGCCCCAATATTAATTAAACATAAATAATAATACATGTATATGAAATCATCATTGGTCACCATGAGCAGTCTTGCTGTTTACACTCCATTCCTTTAATAACATACCATTTCATTTGTTGGATTCATGTTGGTATGCCACCAATGAATTATGAAATTAATTATATATACGTACAGGTTTTTTCATCCAAATATCCAGATGAACTTAAGTGGAGTGTTGTAACCAATGATGATATCAAATACACTGAGAGAAAGTAAGCTTTTATCATTTGATCTTAAAAACTAGTTATCCTGCTATCCTGCATTTTTATGTGCCATTGAAATATAGACATGGAAAATATTTAGAGAAAAGAAGAAATTGCTTGTAACATGCATTTTCTCCTTTTCTCTCAATGTCCCATATTGACCTTTAACCCATTCCCATACAATTATGCTTCTAGACACGCCTCTATATAAACGCTTTGGAAAACATTGTGGAAAATGAAGAAATTGCTTATCACAAGCAATTTCTTCATTTTCACAATGTTTTCTACCCCAAAGGACAAAGATTTTAAAGATTTTATTAGCTTAAAATTGTCATCTGCAACTTCTTTCAATTTGGACTGGTCTAAAATTTTAGTGTTGGGATGGATTAAACCAATTTTATTCTGTCCTCTGTAACCTCTTTCAATTTGGAACAGTCTAATTTTTTGTGATTTGGTAATGGGTTGTAAGAGGTTTGGAGTCAAGTTTTGCAAAAAATTAATTTTTCTTAAAGTGATGACTATGAATGTCACAATGAATTTTCTGTCTTTTGTATTTTCAGCAAAATACTGATGCCAAAGCAGAATGGGATAATGTATTTAACCAACTAAGGAAAGAGTTCAAATTTGCCAGCAGAAAGCTTCATGAGGAAGGAAAGTTGTCTGAGCAGGAAAAACACAAATACTTTATGTCAGGTAATCCTAGATCAGATGTTTAATTGAAGATATCAATTCTGTTTCCTCTAATGCTTTCCAAAGGATTATCAAGATACTTGATAATTTCAACAAAAACAGTGAATTATTATAAAAAATAAGCTCACTGTTTTGATTGATTCAGCTTCGCTTTTGCATTACTTAATGTCATCTCAGCAGGATGAAAAACATTTACAACCTCATTAGATTATTGTTTGATTCACATGTAGAATTATGCACTTTATGAGATATTGTTAAAGAAAAATCACACTTTGTCTCTTTTTGGATAAAGAAATATTATACGGTGGTCTGGCGATGGCTCGAGCATGCACTCGATCAATCAAATTTCTGGAGTCATCGCAGGACTGGAGTAAGTGTGAGTCAGTGAATTTGCTTCTATGGAGACGTTTAGAGAGTTATTTTAAAAACTTTCTCAGTAATTATGCCTGTGTAAATTACTTTACAAGAAATAGTTTTCTGGGTGTACTGATTATCATTTCAATTTCAAAAATTATCTACATGCATTGAATCAATTTTATCAACATTGTAAAGAAAATGACGTTATACCAATTTTTAATGCCGTTGAATGTGAAAATCACATGGCATGGAAGTTGCCACTGTAAACAATCGGCTTGAAGATTACTAAGCAACAAAAGTTTGGACATGCCCAATTTAAAGAGAGCGATTTCAAATAATTTCATCATTTCTTACAACATTTTCTATCCATAAAAGACAAAATTTTAGACTTAATCAATTAAGAGGCAGTCACAGTTACGAGTCATTTCTTCATTTCTGACAATGTTTTCAATAGGTTCCTTTCAGCAGTGCCGGGTAATGAGAGTATGGTGAGATTAAAAAGGTGTGAAAACAAGTTTTCACATTCGATAATAACCTGTGAACTAGGCCAAAAGGTTATTCTTTACAATGTGTGAAAATTTTAAATGCACACCATAAGTTAATTTCTTTACAAAACAATAGATGTTAGAAAGGTTCGAACTCCTTTGCTGGAGTGACTGCAGTAGAAACCTGACTGCGGGAGCAAGAATACTGCTTGAGCCATTGAACATATGCAAACTCGTGATAGTGCAGTTATAACCAACAAAAGAATAGAAGAAGATGGACGGGGATAGAAATGTAAGCCCGAGCAATTACATGAGCTCAATTTAGCGCCAGCTTGAGGGAAGACCATTTTAATTGTTTAATGTGTAAGATTTATATATTGCTTTTGTGTTTTTTGTGATTTGGTTGTTTTATGAGAAATTGATAGGAATGGGCCACATGGAAATTTATTGAAGCTGTCTTTTTCTTAAAAGAATTTCAGATCTTCTTTTATCTAACACGAAACTTTTATAGCATCATTAGAATGGTACCCTCAAGTTGAAGGCTACTATAGAAAAAAGTATCTGGCATTGCACACCTTCTTTATCTCTTTTCTTCAGCGAAATTCTCTAGTAACAGAAAATCATACAGACCACTGTCAATGTTTTTAGATCATTGAGGACTTGATATATCAGTTTTTCCATACCTAGGCTTTATATTTCAAAGGAGGACATTTATTGTGGACCCCTGTAGTTACAGAACCCCTAAACCAGTGTCTGTGTTTTGTTTATTATACCCCCCACAACGAAGTTATGGGGGGGTATACTGGAATCAGGTTGTCCGTCCGTCCGTCCGTCTGTCCGTCCGTCCGTCCGTCCGTCCGTCCGTGGACATAATTTTGTGTCCTCTTCTCCTCCCACATTTTTTGACCAATTTTGCTGAAATTTTATCAGATTGTTTCCTATCATATGAAGTTGTGCACCTGCAATTTTCATCTTGATCCAGTCGTTAGTTTCAGAGTTATGCCATTTTGAACTTTTTAATGGGGGGCGGGGGGAGTAATTTTGTGTCCTCTTCTCCTCCCACATTTTTTGACCAATTTTGCTGAAATTTTATCAGGTTGTTTCCTATCATATGAAGTTGTGCACCTGCAATTTTCATCTTGATCCAGTTGTTAGTTTCAGAGTTATGCCATTTTGAACTTTTTAATGGGGGCGGGGGGAGTAATTTTGTGTCCTCTTCTCCTCCCACATTTTTTGACCAATTTTGCTGAAATTTTATCAGGTTGTTTCCTATCATATGAAGTTGTGCACCTGCAATTTTCATCTTGATCCAGTTGTTAGTTTCAAAGTTATGCCATTTTGAACTTTTTAATGGGAGGGGGGGGGGGGAGTAGTCAAAATTTAAAATTGCAAAACTCAGTAACCATAAGGGTAGTTACCAAATTTGGTAAGTAACATCATCTTGTTGACCTTTACAAAATATCAAACGGTTAATTCCTGAGGTCAAATTTGACAACCCCTATCCCCCCCCCCCCGGGGGTCAAAAATTTAACATAGGCTCATATTGACTTTACGTGGATATAATTTTGTGTCATCATCTCCTCACACAGTTTTCTTTAACATAGGCTCATATTGACCAACCTTTCCTAATCAATCAACTCTAGCAACAAACACAAAATCAGAAAGAGGTGGAGGGTTGGCAATGTTCATCCACCATGACATGCATGTGATTAAACAGCTTCAAATTCCACTCCTTCATAGAAAAGCCTTTTTAGCGGTGTGGGGGGTATTCTCGTCAGCCCTTGAGGGCGACAGCTCTAGTTGCTGAAGACTTTACTGTATGCTTTAACCCATTCCCACTTATTCCCTCCTTTTTACGCCCCTCAAGAAAAAAGCTTTGGAAAACATTGTGGAAAATGAAGAAATTGCTTGTATCAAACAATTTCTTCATTATCCGCAATGTTTTCTATCCAAAAAGGATGAAAAAAATTAAAATTCCATCAACTTGAAATTGTCGTCTGCAGCTTCTTTCAATTTGGACCAGCCTAAAACTTTGCTGTGTGGGGATGGGTTAATTATAACAGTTTTATGTTTCAGTGACAGAGGAGGAATTATTTTGTTGAATCCTACAGTCACAGAAAGACCCTATGAAGGCTTTCAGTGTTATGTAAGATCTGAAGACTCAACATCAAATCTATATTATATTGCAGTGACAGAATGGGAAATATCTTGTTTAAGCACACAGTAATTGAAAAACCCTTCAAACCACTGTCTGTGCTTTGATAATCACAAAGAACCTAAAATCACATCTTTCCCCTTAACAGGGCTTCATATTTCAATGATAGAGGAGGAAATATCTTGTGGAATAATTCTGTTACAGAAGAATCACTCTGACCACTGCCTGTCCTTTGATAATCATAGAAAACCTAATATCATATCTTTACCATGACAGGGCTTCACATTTCAGTGATAGAATAGGAAATATCTTGTAGAATCTTTCTTTAAGGATAATTCTGCTGACCACTGCCTGTGCTTTCATAATCACAAAGAACCTAACATAACATCTTTACCATGACATGGCTTTACATTTCAGTTACAGAGGAGGAAATATCTTGTGGAATCCTACAGTTACAGAAGAATCCTACAGATCACTGTCTGTGTTTTGTAAGAATTATTGAGGACTTGACGTCACATCTTGACCATAATAAAGCCTGGAGGTTTATAGATATTATCAAGGAAGATCAAAATATGATTGATGAAGAGGCTCAAGGTTTTCTGTCTGAACTTAGAGATGAGAAAATTGTGAAAAAGTTACAGAATTTTAACATTACCAAGTAAGTTTTTCAGAATAGAACAGTCAGTATTGAACTTCCTTAGACATTTCTAGTAACAAATTTGTTTGTCAAATGCTTAATAACTTAACACTTTCCTGTTTTACAAAATTTTAGAAGTGTTGAAATTCAAATGCTTGCAGACGAAAATCAAAAGTGCATATACATGTAGTTTGAAAAAAAGAAAATATTGTGAAAAAGAAGAAATTACTTGTTTTTCTACTATGTTTTCTAAATTATAAAATTACAGGGATGTAATAAGCAGGGATTGAACAGTAAATTGTTAAGTACAATAAATGGTGTGCTAGCCATGCTAGTTGACTTCTTACAATCAAATGACATTAGTTTGCATTACCCAGGGTCAGGAAGATAAAACAAAAGTCATTATTTGTTGCTAATTAACTGTTGTAGTAACTTAAGCTTATTCAAGCTGTATTTATGACGTTTAAATTGCCTTACCAACAAAAAGGCTCAAGATAAATGTTGAGGTAAAATCTCTATCAATTTAGTCTTCTAGTAATTTCTCTGAAAAGCATAAGTTGGATCTTTAGATCGAGATTCATAAGATTCTTTTTTTTTTTATTTTCTAAAGATATATAGGATCTGTTATGAGGTTTTCTTTAAAGCAAACTGAGGTGCGTTCTTTTTGTTGAGATTCTTCAGATTCTCCTTTAGATTTTTACGATATTGCATTCTTTAGGACTCTTATTTAAGCGTTTTAATAAGCGTTGGCTTAAATGAGTAGCATTGAAGACGTTGATAGTTTTCATTCAAAATAACAAAAATTGTCCTTCAGGGTGTCTCAAGAAAAAAAACTAATTCAGAAGGATCTTTCATCTCAATGAAAAGAAAGCACCTCTGTTTTTTACCTAGCTAGAATATAGAAAGGTTGAAGCAAACTAAAAACTTTTTTATTTTACATCAAAGTTAAGGATAGCCTTTCTAATAGAAAATTGACTGACACATTATTTTTTCTTGCCTAAACCTTCACAAATACCAGGGAAAAAATCACAAATTAGAAATTAACATAACCATATGATGTCATAATAGAAGGAAAAATAAATAAGTTTTTGCAAGAATATTACCTTCTGCATTCCCTTGACTTTAGCCAATTTCCAAAGAACAAATTTTCAGGCTCTATCTGAATTGCTTGTTACAGGCAATTTCTTTGTTACCCACAATATTTTCAGAAGTTTAAAATCACAGCAACTTCAAATCAAGTGTTTGTACAGGGAGGGTTATTCTAATAAAAGTATCGTTTGATACCTTAAGGCTAAATTTTTGTGGTGTTTAAAAACACGAACACTTCTTAATGATTTCTTGTTCTTTGTCTTAAGGTTTTACAACATTTAGTGATGGCAAGTGAAAGATGTGCAACATTTCAAGGTCGTGAAGAAATTCTACAACAGATAAAAAATTACCTGACTGGGTCACAAACTTCACCTCTTATTCTATATGGACAGTCTGGTTGTGGAAAAACTTCAATCATGGCACAAACAGCAAAAATGGTATGTGATTATATAGATGGTTATAGTTTAACCCTTGTCATGCTGAACCTGGAATATTCCGGTTTTGGCAGGAGGTGTAGACTAAGATCAGACTGCACTTATGTGCAGGCTGATCTTAGTCTATACCTCCTGCTTGTACTTTTCCCCGCAAGAGTTGCTTATGGAGTTGATTTCTTAAAAGAAATATTGATTTTTGAACAAGAAATTCTATCAGTGCTTTCAGCCCTTTGATTTGACAGTAATTCAGTGAGGTAATTTATACAGCATGACAAGGGTTACGGAATTTATTAAACAAGTCATGATATATAAATAGGCAAAAATGAAGCTGTGTTGAGCTTTAATCTCTCTTAGATGAGGAGTTTGACATGTTCTGGATTTTACGAAAGCGTATTAGATTTTCTATTTATACATGTGACCTTAATTCTTGCAATGAATAACTAAAATTTATTAGAATTCATCAATATGTGATATTTGGCAAAACATATAACACCCTTTTTTAAATGACATCATAAGATGCATTATGATGTCATTTTGGTGGTAATGAAAAGGAGTTAGAATCTACCATAGGTTTCGAATTCATTTGCACATTTGTCATACTAGTGTAATATCACTTGAGCAATATCACTCCTGGGCTGTAGGTCATATTTTGAAATTTGACAATATGTCTTACATTGTTTATATATTATCCCTTGAGCCCAGAGCTTTGGTCTAATATTCTTATTAAGTTTGCTTACCTCAGACGACTGAATTTTAGGTTTGGTTTTGCAGTAAAGAGTAATATGAACAAGAAGCCTATAAAGGCCTGAGGCACATTACTGGCTCTCTGACATTTATACAGTCCATTTTCCTATCAAAGCCTTGATCTTAAAAGAATCGTATATAAGATAGGTCAAGCATTCTATGAATGTTTGAAAAGAATGAAATGAAAAAAACAAAAATTTCATTAAGGTGCTTGATCCCATGTCATTTAACAGAATTGACCCGTTCCCAAAAGAAACAACCAATATGATATCAACAAGTGTTGCCTGGGGTAGACTTCCTTTGTCCTTACAGCTACTTGTCACAAAGAGTGTTGAAGCATTGATCAAAGGTCATGTTCAAAGACTGATGAAGCTCTGTAGGAGATTCAAATTATGGTATATAAAATGAATAGCTATTTCTTTTAACCAATTACCAGATGACAAAATTCCAGACTGTTTTACATTCAAAAAAGTTGCAGACTACAACTTTTAGTTGATAGATTTTTAAATAAATTGTTCAAATATTTCTTATTCTCCCCGTAGGTAGATCATAGAGGTGCCGTCTGGAGCGATTTCTCCATAACCCTTAGGCCAAATCAAATGAAACTTACTATGTGAACTCCCTATGATATAATGCCGATGTATTTTGCCTGGTTTTTGAGAGGACTTAGGGTTGAAAAACAGTTGTTGTCTTAATTGTCTGTCGTTCTATTATCTTATATTCTGTTCAGGGTATATATCTTACAGAATGCTAGCTATAAATTTCAATCTTTGTGGGTGATTATAGAACTAAATTAGTAGAAGTACTGAGCAGAAAATGATAAAACTCTTTAGCAGAATGTCAAGGTAAAATTTTGAATAGTATCAACCCTGGTCACTCTGCAAGTCCTTACAGTCTGATCAGGGTCGAAACTTTTTGCACTACCAAAATGGTCCCTTTTCGCCTAATGGGTCACATTTCCTATTAGCAAATCCCTAAACCTATAGTAGCAATCAATAAGAAACTTTTAGTCCTTATGGCATACATTTCTGTGACAATGCCTTATTCAGGGAGCATAATCCGGCTCTGACGGCTCTTGTTTTTTAGGGTATGTTCTTTAGGAAAAAAAAACATTTGCAACAGCAATGTTTTCCTAAGTTTGTGTTCTCAAAGAGGCATCAAAAAGTGAGATTGTATGGGAATGGGTTAAATAGGTCAAAAGTCAAGGTCCCTTTGTGAAAGCCACAACTTGATAAAGCTATGTGTATGATCACACTAGGATTAAGGTTGAAACAAAACACAATTTCATTAAGATAGGTCAAAGGTCAAGTTTACCATACAAGATGAAATTAAGTACTGTACAAGATTTTATCAAGAAATATGTAAAGTTCATCAAAATAAAAGTAACATGCTGAAAGTAGATTAAAGTCCACAAATTAGACATGTGAAAGCAAATAAGTTGATGGACTTAAGAACCAGATGAAGTCATGAAATTGAAAGAGGCAAAAGATGACAATTTTAAATGGGTAAAATTTTATAAATCTTAATGATTTAGGGTAGAAAATTTTGGATAGTGAAGAAATTGCTTGTTACAAGCAATATCGATATTCTCCACAATGTTTTCTAAGCCTTTTCTTTTGACCTAAAAGTTGGCATGAGTTAAGAGTCTCCCCTGTCAAAACTTCCCTTTATTTGGACAAGTCTCTTGTTTTATTGTTATACTATTTCACAGGTTCCTTCTGTCAAAGATTCTTCAACTGTCATACTTAGATTCCTTGGGACTTCACCTGACAGCAGTAACCTCTGGCGTCTACTTCATAGCTTGTGTGTACAGATTCTTATTTGTTACCAGAAAGATAAAAGCCAGGTTTGTTCTTAATTAACCCATTCCCACACAGTGACGCTTTTTGACGCCCCTGAAGAAAAGCAATGGGGAAAATGTTGTGTAAAATGAAGAAATTGCTTGTAACAAGCAATTTCTTCATTTTATACAACATTTTCTATCCAGAAAGTTGAAAAAATCTAAAGTTTCATCAACTATAAATTGTCGTCTGCAACTCCTTTCGATTTGGACCAGTCTAAAATTTTACCTTGTGGGAATGGGTTAAACCCTGGTCAAGATGCATGACTTATAATTGGGACATAGCCTCATTGTCAAGGTCAACTTGATGCAAAACTTAACATTTTACTGTTATTCAAACACTGTTTTTAGATACATTGCTAAAAGTTGATAGATTCCTTACATTGATAGCTTAAACCCTTGTCATGCTGTATGAATTACCTTACTGAATTACTGTCAAATCAAAGGGCTGAAAGCACTGATAGAACTTGTTGTTCAAAAATCAATATTTATTTTAGTAATCAACTTCATAAACAACTCTGGCATAAAAAGTACAAGCAGAAGGTAAAGAATAAGATCAGCCTGCACATAAGTGCAGTCTGATCCCAGTCTACACCTCCTGCCAAAACCGGAATATTCCAGGTTCAGCATGACAAGGGTTAAGTTATCCATTTACCCATTCCCACACAATGACCCTTTTTGATGCCACTCTAGAAAAAAATGATTTGGAAAACATTGTGAAAAAAGAAGAAATTTCTTGTGACAAGCAACTTCTTCCTTTTACAAAATGATTCCACCAAGAAAGTTGAAAAAAATCTAAAATACCATAAACTTAAGATTGTCCTCTGCAACTCCTTTCAATTTGGACCAGTCTAAAATGTTGCTGTCATGTAATAGGTTAAGGTCACCTATTAAGTTCACTTTTCCGAAAATAGGCTCTTACAGAGGCATGGTTTTTAAAAAGACATCTTGTTTTGTTTTAAGTTGTGCATTAAACCATTACCAGAAAACAAAATATTACACTGCTCCTAGCTGAATTAAGTTGCAGACAACATTTCATAGTGAACGTAAATTTGAAATGAAAATAATTGAAACATTTGAGAAAGGGAGGTATTGCCTGTTAGATGAAATCCCTCTTTTTTCCATAATATTTTCCTTAATATTATTCACTTGAATTGTGTTTAAAGAATATATGTGGAATATTACAACAGCCTTTCTTTCTTACAGGCCGTATCTGTCGAGTAGCTTGTGTAGAATACTATTTGACGAGACCGAGGGTCAAGTCAAATGGTATCCTTCACAAGCTAAGAGACCATATACGGCCTGTAAGAAATAAGACTGTTGTAGTATTCTTTTTATTATATACCAGAAAATAAGCAGAAATTAAAATATCTACCTTACATCACTTGTAAACTTAACATAAATCTGAGAATTCGATGAACGGCTGAGAAATGTTTAAATCACGAAAACCTGCATAGAGCTTGCAGTTCTTCAGGACAATGACAAACCTTCTGTAAGCTTCTCTATGAAAATCAACCTACATGGGGTAGATACGTACCTCCATTCCATGTAAGAGCTCTATGACACAAGAAGGTTAAATTAAAACCGCATTAAAACTTCTCTCGGTAGAAATTTCAGTACATGCATTACACAAATCTAAAGATTGTTTGACAGTGCCAAACTGTGAAAATGAGTGGAAAACCCCAGATAAGATGCAACACAATATGATGGATATGAGTATTGGCATGTTTTATGAATGAATGAATGAAGCTGAACTTCATTTATGCATAATGTAACATAAAAAAAATCATGTATGTTGACATTTGCATTAAACGAGGTACTCGACAAATACAGATTTTGAGGTACAAGGCTAATACAGATTTTTTTTCTGTTGAGTTGTATCAGATCCAGAAATAAATCCTCAGATAGTTTATAGGTATATAATAAATGTTTTTCCAGGTACCTGAAGAACTAAGTGAATTGAAACAGTTTTTCCTGGAATCTTTGAAACTAGCGACAGCTGGTAAACCTTTGGTAGTTCTTTTAGATTCCTTAGACCAGTTGTCAAGGGAACAGAAATCCTACAAACTCAATTGGTTACCACGAAAACTACCCCCACATGTTAAATTCATTGTGTCATCATACACAGAAGCCCAAGACTTAATTGGTACTTTACGACTAGTGTACCTGTCTGACTGCTTTATTCTTGTTCCTATTTTTTCTCAAGAATTAAGTTCCCAAGTCCTTACATCATGGTTGAAGAAAGAAAACAGATGTTTGAGCGAGGACCAGTTTAGCATTGTAGAAAAGGCATTTGAACAATGTAGCTTACCGTTATATGTAAAGTTAATATTTGATCGTGTGTTACAGTGGCATTCATACACACCTCTGTTAGAGTGTGCTCTAAACCACACCGTTCAGAGCAGTATTGAATACTTGTTCCAGCAGCTAGAGAAGAAACATGGGCAGATGTTAGTGTCAAGAGCCATGGCATACCTGTCTGCGTCAAGGGTTGGTCTCAGTGAGACGGAACTAGAGGACCTACTTTCATTGGATGATATTGTGTTAAGCAGTGTATTTCAAATACACATACCACCTGTCAGAAGAATCCCTCCATTATTATTGGTCAGAATTAGGTATGATATTAGTCAATATCTTGTCGACAAAGAGATAGATGATGTCAGGTCATTCTTCTGGTATCACCGACAGTTTTATGAGGTTTGCAAGAAGAAGTACCTGTCGGATAAAAACTTGCAGTTACAAATCCATTCAGATATGGCTGACTACTACATTGGTAAATGGTATGGAAAGATGAAACCATTCAAATATACCCAAGAACAGATGATAAAGATTGGAGTAGCCTCCCCTGATGGAGAAGCAGACCGTAAAATTGCCCCACAACCACTAATTTTTAATGCTGACAAAATCAAAGAATCTACAAGATACAATAAACGCAAATTAAGCAGACTGCCCTACCATTTATACTCTGCAAACCGCCGGGAAGAACTGAGAAATCTGTGTTTGTTCAACTATGAGTGGTTGAAAGTCAAATTGAAAGCAACATCTATTCAAGAGGTTCTGTTGGATTTTGCACTGTTTGGGGAAAAGGAAAGTGTGCTAGTTAAAGTTCTTAAGGCCTGTCAGTCCACTTTAAAGCTGTTCCCAGAAACTCTCTCCCTTGAAATATCAGGACGTTTATTAGCATTACTACAAACTAGAGCAGCAAACCATGAGCAGAATTTGCTTGATCAGACACTGAGAGCATCTGGGAAGGAGTGTAGAATTGTGCCCTATCAACCATGTTACACCATACCAAGTGAGGCTCAGATGTATCAAATAGAACATCAGAACATTCAACGTAATACAACCATGTTGGACATGTCCAACGATGGCAGCCATCTTGCTATTCTGTCTGGTAAAAATGAGGTGCTTCTTTATGATGTGAAGACTGGTGAATTAGATATTACAGTCCCATTACCATTTGATGATGAAATAAATGTCAATGTCATGATCAAACCGTACGGGAAGGATGTGATAGTCGCAGCCTGTACAAACCAAATGAAGGCAAACATTGTTGTCTTGATGGATATTAACACTGGTATCATTGAGGCAAAGCTAATTTTGGACAAATTGTATCCCAAAATTGGTTTTACAGATGAGTTCACTTTTGAAGTTACTGATGAGTATCTTATAAGTCATGTACTTAGACAGGCTGCAGATGTGTTTGACAGACATACGGGTAAACTTGTCCATGAGTTTGAAGGTCAGCCTGACCAAATGACTTTGTTTGCAGATGATAAATACATTCTGCTACATCCAAAACAGACAAATATATACATGATATACAAAATGGCTGGATTCCAGCTTGCTCAACAAATAACATGTGATGGTACCCCAGAACATCTGTGTATTGGTAGCCAGTCTGATGTTGCCTGTATTGTGATGAAAGGAGTACCAAGAATACAGATTATAAATATGGTGGACAATGTTAACATTGGAACAAATATAGGAGATATCAATCTAGCATCACATACAAATGCTGTTATTAAAAGTGCCTGTTTTTATAGTAGTGTTTGCCTTATATCGACTATTGAACGACTCTTTCTTTGGGACTTAAAGACTAGAAAATTAAAACACTCTTTAGAGATCCCAGAAGAACTAGTACCTAGTTATCGGGTTACAGACATAACTGCATACATGACAAAAGATTTATCAACTGTGATAGCTGCCTACACTGTCCACTATATTCTATGGGATGCAGTTACAGGCTCATTTATCCATTCCATTGAAGCTTCTCGAGGTCTTTTTTCAAAGGCATTACTGTCTTCCAGCAGTGATGACATCATAAACACAACAAGACGTTCCAATACAGTCTCAGCATGGAATGTGAACACAATGAAGTTAAAAACTCAACAGTTTGAGCCACTCAGTATGTCAGATGCTGCAAGGTATCTTGCAGTAAACAGGAAAGGTACAGTAGCAGTTGTGAGGAGTTCAAGTTCATCTGAGTTTGCAGTTATTGATGTTCATTTTGGAACAAAAAGGTTGACCATTTCTGAAGAATATGAAGCTATGAATCCGTATGTGACAGAGGATGGAAAATATGCAGTTCTGAGAGAATATCACTCTGACAGCTGCCTCAAAACATGGGATTTAACTACAGGTCAACTTGTTTCATCTTTACCAGTATCCAGTCTCAGTTTGAAAGGTTATGTATTGGGTAACAGACCAGAAAATATGGCTGTTCTCATTGAGGATGAAACATCTGGAGAACAAAGTCTTCACTTCTGTCATGTACCATCCAGCAAAATGAGCATCAAAATACAGCTTCCCAAGTATAACATCATGCAAATTGTTTTTGTTCAAAATGATGAGTACTGTTTGATAGGAATTGAGGAGCAATTGCATCCAGGAGTGAAAATATATGCAAAAGCATTTAATGTTATGTCGGGAGAGCTGGTTCAGCATTATGATGACATCCATCCAAAAAACATTCAGAGTATAACACCAGAACATCCATGTTTTCTAGGTCACAGAAAATGTAAAGAACAATCTGGTAATGAATACTGGGAGCTTGCTGTTGTCAATATCAGTACAGGTCAAACAGTTGCAACAAGTCAAGATGTTCCGATATCTAACCTGTGTTTTGGCTCTATTGGTCGTCATGGAATAAGTAAAAGAAGAATTGTGTATGATATTAAAAAGGGAATTAAATGTGTTCATTTTGACAAAGATGGTGACAACATGGATTCTTTACCAAGTGCTAGAACGGCTCCAAAAATGACGGCAGATGAGAAATATGCTTTATGGTTAAGCCTGAGTAAGAATCTGTTAATGGTGGGTAACGTTGAGACTGGGTCTCTAGTCTCTGTTTGTCCTATACACAGTATACCAATGAACATACAGGTCACCCCAGACAGAATCATTTTGATTGGTTGTGAAGATGGACGAATCATGATGCTTCAGATGCTTGTCAATGAGAATGAAGATGCACTGTCGATGTTTAAGAACATTTTCAACAGATCCAGACGTAGAACTATCCAGCAGAAGAGAAGTTTGATGAAGCCAATGAACATGAGTCAAAGGTCAAAAAAGAAAACAAATGAGGTGAAAACCTCAGATCAAAATGATAAAACAGGAAGTAGTAAGGCTTGTCATATTTTATAGAAAATTTCTTTAACTCACTCACTCGTCATCTGGATTATCAAGAAAAAGGCTTTGGAAAGTATTGTGGAAATGAAGAAAATGCTTGCTGCAAGCAACTTCTTCATTATCCACAATACTTTCTACCAAAAAAAAAATCAGAAAATATGAAATTTTATCATCTGGAATTATTGTCTGCAAGTTCTTTCAATTTGCATTAGTCTAACATTTTGTTAATTGGTAATAGGTTAAATGTATTGCATAGATTTTTAGTGGATTACTGAATGATAATTTCATCAGAAGACAGTGATATTATCTAAAAAGTAAAATTAGTGATTTGGAAAATTTTCTCCATCTTTTGTATATAAGCCAACTACAAGACAGCAAAATTTTGAACTAGTCCAAATTCAAAGGATTTGTGGGGACATTTTAAGTTGATGAAATCTTACCAAAAGTTTTTAAGGTGAGAAAACATTATGGATAATGAAGAAATTGCTTATTTCTTTTATCTGCAATATGTTCATTTTTCAAACTGTTTGTCATAGCTTTTTTCATGAGAGGTTAAAAAAGATGGGAATGTGTGGGAATGAGTTAACCTATCCCATACAGAAACACTTTTTGACTTCCCTCAAGAAAAACAATTTGGAAAGCATTGTGTAAAATGAAGAAATTGCTTGTTTCAAGCAATTTCTTCATTTCACATATGTTTTTCTACCCAAAAAGGTGAAAAAATGTTAACAATTCATAAACTCTAGAGTATCGTCTGCAACCCATTTCAATTTAAATCAGTCTAAAATTTTGCCCTCTGGTAATTGGTTAAGCCTACTGCTAGTGTATTATGTATCTGGTTGTTATCTGGTAATGGGTTTAGCCGAGCAAAAGAATCAGATGACATCATTGAATTCAACATCATGCTTGTGCAAAATGAAGTAAGAACTTGGTTGGTGGTTGTTTTTAGCATGGCGAGCTTTTATTATACTTGAATGTCCGTGATGAAAAATTTAGTGTTACTACTCTACAGGTCACAGTTTTTGTTCAATCTTTCTCAGACTTACTGGAACTGATTGTATGTTCACAAGGAAGGTCCCTTTTGAATGTTGTGACATTCTAGCAAATATAAAGGGAAAGGTGTCTCTATTGATAATTCACTTGTTACCACTCTATAGGTCACACATTTTGTTCAATCTTTCCTATACTTGCTGAAAAAGTTTACATTGTCATAAGGAATATCCCTATAGAATGTTGTGACTTTTTAACTTAACATGGGAATAAGGGCCTTATTGAAAATTACCTTGTTACTGCTCTAGAGGTCACAACTTTTCTTCAATCTTTCGCAAATTTGAATATCAATATCACGGGAAAAGGGGCCTTATTAACTAGTACCCTTTTCTGTTGTACAGATCACAATTTGGGCTCAATCTTTCTCAAGCATACTGTAAATGCTTTCACTTTCATGAAGAAGAACCCTATTGAATATTGTGACATTCCATGTTATATGAAGTAAAATGCAGCATTAGTGGCAATATCAGTTATCTACTCATCAAATCACAGTCTTTACCTTTTATATCTATTTGATTTTGTGGAAATATCTGTATTGTTATCAAATTTGAGCTGATTAGTTAGCTTGAGAAATAATTTCAGATGAATGATCTAGGGCCATCTTGACCCTCTTGTTAAGATAGTGCATTTAAATCTCCAAATTTTTCTCTATCATTCTGTTAAAATGAATAATATAATTCGGTTTTTTTTTTTGCCCCATTTGCACACAGTAACCCTTTTTGACACCCTTCCAGAAAAACAATTTGGAAAAACATTGTGTAAAATGTATTAAGCAATTTCTTCATTTTACACAATGTTTTCTATCCAGTATTTATAAAAGTCTAAAATTGCATGAACTTTAAATTGTCGCCTGCATCTCCTTTTTAACTTGGAGCAGTGTAAACTTTGTTGCTTGATCAACAAATCATGGGTTAACTGTGATACTGTTCTAAGTGTCAATTCAATGTATAGACTCTTAGAACACTACCACAATTAACCCTCAAAATGCTTGATATTCACCAAAAGCTGTGCTACTCATGAAAATGAAAATTTTGTTGTTCACTCCCTATCAAGACAATTATATTTTTCACCTCATGAACAACAACTCGAGGCTTAATTTTGATACTGTTCTAAGTGTCTATTCAATATAGACACTGAGAACACTAACATAGTTAACCCTCAAAATGCTTGATATTCACCAAAAGCTGTGCTACTCATGAAAAAAAAATGTTTTTCACTCCCTAAAAATGATGAAATTATGAACCACTGAACAATAAGTCATTTCTTAATTTTCCCACAATGTTTTCTACCCAGAAAGTTAAAGAATTCTACAATTTCGCAAACTTTATATTGCCATCTGCAACTCCTTTCAAATTGAACCAGTCTAGAATTTTACCATCTGGTAATGGGTTAACAGATAAAGAGCAAACTCTGTGATAAAATAATTTCTGTGATACTCTTTCATATACATGTACATAATTATATTAAACTTTCATATGCATTTACTTATACACATGTATTTATTTTCATTTTCTCAATTTTAGTTAATAGACCAGGGTATTTAATGGATGTCTTTAAAAGAATAATATTCAAATCAAACAATACATTTATATTGAATGGGGTTTAACTTCACTTTTAACAGTTTTTCCAGTCATATCAGGGTGGCTGGAGCACCTAACAATGGATTCCTGGTATATTTCCAACCAGTACTACCACTACATCCTTTCCGAGCCTCCAACTGCCAGCCCACTTAGATTTACGATTATCCACGCATTGGTGAGACAAATGTCGGAAAGGATATGTGTTGCCGCCATGGTTTGAACCCATGACATCCCGTGATTGAAAATTTGGAGTCTGGTGCGCTACCAACTGCGCTATGACGGCAGCTCATACATTTAGAGCAAAGTGAACTTTGAAATTCAACAATGGTGTCATAGGCCAAGTTTGTTCCTTGAATGACAAAATATGATTGTGGTGTATAAGTCTGCTTTGTATTTTTAGCTCACCTGAGCTCGAAGTGCTCAAGGTTAAGTTTGTGGTTAGGTGGATGTCCGTCTTGCGACGTCCATCATCAACATTTACCTTGTATGCACTCTAGAGGCTATATTTGCCTAATCAACCTGAAAATTGGGCAGAATGATTGTCTTGATGAAATCTCAGTGAAGTTCGAAATTGGGTCAACTTGGGTCAAAAACTAGGTCACAGGGTCAAATCTTAGAAAAACCTTGTATGCACTCTAGAGGCCACATTTTTTGCCAGATCAACCTGAAATTAAGGTAAGAATGATTGTCTTGGTGAACTCTTTTATTAGTTCGAAACTGGGACAACTGGGGACAAAAACCAGGTCACAGGGTCAAGCTGTTCAAGCTGTAGTCATGACATGTTAGTCCCCAATCCTCGTAAATATTTAAAACCAAATGGAAGAAAAATTATTAACAGTCATCAAGGCAACAGTAGAGGTTTCAATGACTGAATTGTAAAATTTTTGATAGACCAATCTGTTAATTGGCTGCACAATCGACAAAGAATCAGGTATTCAATTTTGCTTAACCCATTCCCACTCAATGACGCTTTTAAACGCCTCTCAATATGAAAGCTTTGGAAAACATAGTGGAAAATGAAGAAATTGCTTATAACAAGCAATTTCTTCATCATCCACAATGTTTTCTAGCCCAATAGACAAAGATTTTAAAGATATCATTAACTTTCAATTGTCGTCTGCAACTTCTTTGAATTTGGACTGGTCCAAAATTTTAGCATGTGGGAATGGGTTAAGCGTTATTGTAAATATGTAATAGTTAATTCAATTTTTTTAGACAAACCATAATTTGTTGAGCAGAAAGAACAATAATGCACTGTCACCATTATATTTGTCATCAATGAAATTAAATAAAAAAATCGAGACATTCAACTTAGAAGAGCAATTTAGGGCCACTATGGCCCTCTTGTTTATTAATAGTTTAACTAGTTTGTTATTGGCTGATACTTATTGACTATTAATTGATAAATCATTTAGCAAGTGATATCTTGTGACAAATATCTTACATATGATATTTATTGACAATTATTTGATGAATTATTATGGCCTTGCATCGAAAGATTGGGGGCATAGTATTTTACTGTTATGTGTCTGTCCGTCTGTCTGTCTGTTGGTTTTAAAAAAAATTTAATATTTACAATTACTTTAAGGCTATTTAAGATACAATGCTCATATTTAGCATGATGACAGATCTTATCAATATGCATTGACTGATACCAAGGTAGAGGTCATATGACATGGTCAAGGTCACCTATCAAGGTCTCATTTCTGAAAAAAATCTGTGATGGAGGCATTTTGTTTCCCAAACACATCTTATTTTATACCTCTTATTTAGTGACAATTATTTGATAAATTATTTCACATCTGACATTTAGGATATGGAATTTCTTATTTATCATTTTGTATTGTGGATTGCTGATCTAGATACAATGTATATTTTTTATCAAGTATTCTAATAAATCAATACTACAGTGAAATACAAATGTGTTTGTTTCTCTCTGTTCAAACACTATGGAAGTATAGCTTGTCAATTTTCAAAGTGATGGCAATATTAGCAATTAATTGGGAGATCACAGCTCTCAATCAGATAAAGATTAGACCAATCAAATTTTTGTTTGAGACCTGAAGTGAACTTTGAACAAGTACATTAATGTAGAGCATTTTTAGCTCACATGAGCATAGCATACTCAAGGTAAGCTTTTGCGATCACTCACTGTCTGTCATCTGTCCACAATTTTGTTAAACATTTTCTTCTCCTAGATCACTTAGCCAATTAGGCTGAAACTTGGCTTGAATGAAGTTCTACTAAAGCTTTTAAAACAATTAAATTCCATGAAAATATCTGACTGCCATGGCAACAGAAAGGTTAAAACTTTTTAACAGTCTTCCCTGGGCAACAATAAGGCATAGATGTTCTTTAAATATCATCTTCTGGCTGACAATAAGGTATAGAGAATACTTATTTTGAATGAAGCATCATCTGGTGGTCCTTTGGAATGCATCTAGGGTCCTAAGTGGGTTCTGGCTGTGCATACCCTATTCCACTCAGAAACAAAGAAAGAATTCAATAAATCTCTTCTGACCAACAAATTTTTTTCTAGATTTGATATTTTGCAAAAATAAGTTAAAGAATGCCCCGGGGATCTTATATGGGCTCTGCCCATGTACACCCTTTTTTGCATACAAACAACGATGGAAATGTTTAAAAATATTCTCTTAACAAACAAATCCTACTTTACATAGAAACAGTTAAGGAGATCTCTAGAAATCATGTCCTTGCTATTGATGTGGCATAGAAGAATGCCCTTGTTGACAAAGTAATCACATTTTCTACCCAAATGACCTGAAAATGGGACTATTTGACTTGCCAGTAACTCGGGTCATTGAGTAAGGGCTATTGGCCTTCTTGTTTCTTAGCGATACTTGAAGAAGGACAGGAGAGCTATAGCCATGGTGTTTCCTGTCCGGAGTCTGTTCGTCCGTCTGTTATCTTTCTCTGGCCATAGTTTTCATTGGATTATCTTCAAACTTTCACAGAGTGATTATACCATCATAAGGATAGTTCTTTTCGACATTTGGTATAAGCTGTCAACTTTCACAGGCCACCTGTGTAAGGCAGTTTTAGTCTGTTCATAGGTGACTGTTTTGCACAGGGTTGACTGTTTATGCAACTGTCATAGTTGAACGGTTTAAATCATGAATATATAGATGTTGATTGATTGAATGGGGTTTAACGCCGCTTTTAACAGTATTTCAGTCATATCGCGGCGGCTGGAGCACCTAACAATGGATTCCTGGTATTTCTCACGCCAGTACTACCACTACATCCTTTCCTAGCCTCCAGCTGCTATCCCACTTAGGTTTACGATTATCAACCCATTGGTGAGAGACAATTGTCGGAAAGAATATTTGCCGCCGCCGGGGATCGAACCCATGACACCTATGATTGAAGATTAGGAGTCTGGCGCGCTACCGACTGCGCTATGACGGCGGCCCGATATATAGATGTATGTAAAGAAAATAAAGACAACCGTCTAACGTGCATTGATAAAGTGTTTGCTAAACCTATTCCCGTACGTTGCCGCTTTAAACCTTCTAAGGAAAAAGATTGGAAAATGAGGGAATTGCTTGTTTTAAGTAATTTATTCACTACCCACAATGTTTTTAAAGAATCATCAGCTCGAAATTGTTGTCTTTTTTATGCGCCCGCATCAAAAGATCGGGGGCATATTGTTTTACCGTTGTCCATCTGTCTGTCTGTCTGCAAAACTTAACCAAAACTTAACATTGCCAATATTACCAGCCTTTTCAAGGTACAATGCTCATATTTGGCATGATGATACATCACACTAATACGCATCTCCTCATTTCAAGGTCAAGGTCATGTGACAAGGTCAATGTCACATACCAAGGTCAAACGTTTAGTCCTGTTGCGGGGGCATTGTGTTTCACAAATACATCTTGTTAAATATGCACCTGTCTAAAATTTTGATGTCTTGTAATGAGTTAATGCAGGTGAATTTCTATAAACTTGTGATCATAATGAATGCTAAGAATTAGGTTAAATTGTATACCTTTTCGATTATTGAAATTGTTGTCCTTTTGTAATGACGTTTAAAAGTTTCAAGCAATCATGGATTTGTTTACATATCGTCCATGGGCGAATAAAATGACGTAACAGCTGCTAACAGTACTCTCAGTACTTTGATTATTAAAACGGACTCATGGAAGGTAAATGTCTCTGATAAGAGAGCGGTAAAGTGGGTCATGTTGTAGACTGCTAATTTCACCATGTTGTTTGGAATCGTCCTAACAGTTTTGAATTCCTTGTTTGTTGGAACATGTACGTAAACAGATCACAATTTAAATCGTCTAAAGACTTGCAATTCATATTCGTCGCACTCAAATTGTCGTGAAATCGCGAATTGTTCAGAAATTTGATGCTGGAATACCTGGTAGTTTGTAGTTGTAGTTTTTACCTTCATCAGTTTCCCTAAATGTAGGCCTGCTCGATGAGAAATCTTAACCCTTTCCTGGTTTTTGAAATTTTAGACTGGTCCAAATTGAAAGAGGATGCAGACGACAACGAAAATTGGATGCAATTCCTAATAAAACAATCCTATCTGGTAGAAAACACTGTGGGAAAAGGAGAAATTGCTTATTATAAGCAATTTCTCCTTTTTCCACAATGTTTTCTCAAGTATAAAATCACAGGAACGTAAAATCCCGTATTTGAACGGGAAAGGGTTAAAAGAAATAACTTTGAGATGTATACATATTATGTAACACTACAATTCTTGAAATATAATAAATACGAGTATATAAAATGAAAAAAATGTAGATTTGCTTTTTTGGAGATTTGAAGGTTTAACCATTATATACAAACCATTCAATTTTCTAAAAATACTCCTCCTCCACTTCTTTGGTTTTTAAAATTCATCAAAGAAATATCAAACTTTTCGAAATTATATTATCTTCTGCTATCCCTCCGAATATTGACGTATATTGGTATCATCTACGTCTGTCCGTCCGCCCAGATGTCCGTCCGTCCACAGCTTGTTAACATATCTCCTCCGACAATAATGAACGAAAACGCGAATGAAATTTTCACAGAATGTTTCTATTCTTCTTACCTTGCGAATGTTCTCGTGGTTTTACCATTTAAGGCTCCGGCACAGAAAAAGGGGGCTTACTACAAAATTCGTTGTGAAGACATCTCCTTCTACATTTATGGTCGAATTTAAATATTTTTATATAGAATGTTCCTAGTCACCTGACCTTGCGCATCTTGTCGGGGTTTTGCCATTTTAGGCTGCAGAAAAAAGAGGGGCTTAATGCAAATGGCTAGTTTGCTTATTGTTACCGAAAAGGAAAGAAACTAAAGTTGCCGTAAAATGCCTGTAATAGATACACCTAAAATGTTTACAATAATGTGATGTTACACGAAATTAAAGAAGTATAAGAAATCTTTCGTCTTCGAAAACTATCTAGACTTGTTGACTGATAGAATGTAACGAAGTTGGTTGAATTTAGAAAATCTTTCCCTTGTTGGGTAGAAAACATTTTGGACAATGAAGAAATTACTTGAAACAAGCAATTTCTTCATTGTTCACAATGTATTCCAAAGTTGTTTTTTATCTTGAGATGCTTAAAAAGCGTAATGGATTGGGAATGGATTAAGAAAAATAAAACTATGACGCTTTGCTAGCTAAAAAGTAAAATGAAAGGTTGGCAGCATAAACCTCATAACATTAAAGAACGCCGGAATTGTCTTTCTGGCAACTGCATAAAAATGAAACTCGTCTCCAACTAGATTAGAAGACGTACATACATTTTCACCAATCTTTTACTACAACATATCTCTCTATTTTTTTCAATTTGCGAGCAGAGATTGTAAATGCTGTCAAAGCACTTCGTTACATTCTATCAGTCAACAAGTCTAGATTGTCGTCTGCAGTTTCTTTAAGTTAGAACCAGTCTAAGATTTTGTCATGTTTTAATGGGTTAACTCATGGGTTACCTTATCCTCGTTTATTTATAATGATGACCTTTAGCAAAGAAGATTACTTAATAAAACTATTCTTTGCTAGCTTACAGTACTTTCAGCACTTGGATTTGTTTTATGTTACTGACCATGATTTTGCAAAAAAATAGATCCGTTTAATATTTAAGTGAAACTTTCTGTCGGAGCTACTGGGCGTGGCCAGTTATCCGCCAATGACCCGACCATCCATTACTGGATCTAAATCTCCTTCCAGCTGCCATACAGTGTCCGAAAGGATTCGTTAGCTTTACGTCATCGTGTTATCATTTTAGCCATGACACAGAAACTTGGTACGATGCTTCGGTGAGTTCAGATTGATTCCTTTACTAACATCAACAGGGGTAATCTTAAATAAAATGTAGAAGACGTATATCATTAAATCGTTGTTAGCGTGTAAAATGTCGTAGCTACAGCTTAAACAAAGCTGTAGCTACGACATTTGCACGACCAAAGACGTATACGGAAATGTATGGTAAATCAAGCCTAATCAAGCCAATCTATGATCTGAGACAGACTATGCATAATTTCGGTTGTAAGATTACAGCTTGTTTTTTTCCTTTTATTTATAATTAGATTAGAAAACAAATAGGGACTGTATTGTCGATGGTCAACCAAATGGCGTAACTACAGCTCACCAGAGCTGTAGTTACGACATTTTGGTGGGCTAATGATGATATGAGATCCGTTATCCGAAAAGGGACCGTCGCCTTTGACAGACGTTCATTAAAACATGTAAATGGGTCATTCTACTTTACTATTTATCTATTTTTAGCTTCTGGCCTGGTTGACTTGTACTGGATACGATCGCTATTCATTTTATCTTTTTATTTAATTCACGGATCGCGTTTGATAGTCAAATAATCAATTGACCAACCATGTCACTCATTTAGACCAGAAGTGAAATTTTAACTCCGACATTGCCCTACCTTTTTGTGAAGCGTTCATCTTGATTTTGTGACGTAAACGTTGTAACTGAAGATTGTTCAAGATTTAGTTGTGACGTTGAGGTCTTTTTGAAAAAAAAAAAAATAAAAAAAAAATGAAAAATATAGATATAGAGTCTATATAAAACAAAATAATAAACATCAGTTTGATATCTAAGTGGAACTTCCTGATTAACTAGGCCCCGCTCATTAACTCCGACAGGAAGTTCCGCTTCGATTTTTAACAGCATTAGCTTGCAAAGTTATGGCCAGTAGGTTGTGACAAAAAAAGGAAACTGGTTTGTTAGTGACCTCAACGTCGTAACTACAGCTTGAATAACGACGTTTAAGTCTCCAAACCAACAATAAAGGTTAACAAAAATGGCGGCCAATGTCGGAGTTGATAAGCTTAGGTCCGAGCTGAATAAATTATTGAATTGGTTGGTTTATTCCTTGATTGACATCGCGATTGATCAACTGTCAGGTTGGCCCCTTTTTAGTAGCTGTCACAAAAGATTTAGTTTATACATGGCTCCCCATTTTAAAAAGCGGTTACATCATTTTCCACAGGGTATTTGTGACAAGTTTTATAATGGATTCCTAGTAGAAATCAACGACGCTACAGAAAACAGCTTTTTAATCTCGCACGCAAAGAATCGATCAAGTGAGTTAACCGTTGCATATTTCGCTGATTTGATCTTTTTTCTACGTTAATTTCACATGGCTTATTTTGCCACATAGTTGCAGCTTTTCAACTTCGTGAAGTCGTCGAATTGATTATTTTTAGCTCACCTAAACTCTTTGTGCTCCGCTAAGCTTTTCTGGACCCTGGTTGTCCGTCGTGCCTCTTCTGAAGTCAACAATTTCTTTATTTGTACCCCAAGGGTCACAATTTCGACTCAACCTAATTGAAACTTTGTCAGAAAGATTGTTAGGTCTATTAAAAGTGGTAGGGTTACATTGGAAAAAGTGGGAAAATGGGTCTTTGTGGCAATTTTTTATTCATGCTCCAAAGGGCGCAATTTTTGTCCAACCTTTGTGAAACTTGATGAGTTTCTTTATTTCATTACTAGGATGTATCCTAATGTAATGAAGCTGTTCGATTGGGGGAAACGTAATTCACTATGTCAAATCCGTGATCAATTTGTGTACTGCTTGTCTCTTAACAAATAAAACCCGCTTTGAAGTTTCTTGCTTCTTTGTTCAATGAAGAAATCAGGTGAGCAATATAAGGCCATCTTGATGCCCTTGTTTTGTATTTATGAGTATTTTTTCAGTGTTAGTGATGCCATTGCTCTTAACTACAAAGGCCAGTTGAAACTGCTTCTAACGTGAGGACTGGTCAAACATACAAACAAACATACCTAAAGTGGGAGATCAAAAACATATTTATTCAAGCTGTTTTTAACACATTCCCATACACTGACGCTTATTACCATCAACGCTCCTCAATATTGACATCCAGGAAAACATTGTGTAAAAAGAAGAATTTTCTTGCAACAAGCAATTTCTTCATTTTCCACAACGTTTTCTACGTAGACAGATAAACGTAAGTTATTATACCGTTGTGTTGATTCTTCTAGTTGAATACTGGATTGGTGCCAACGATCTTCAGGTTGAAGGTGAATGGAAATGGTTGACGTCAAAAACTGACGTCATTACGGCGACGTGGGGAGCTTCGCCAAGTAACAGCAATAATGACGAAAATTGCGCTGAGATTAATAATGGAGCTTGGAACGACGATTCTTGTCATAAAGCCCAACATTACATCTGTGAAACAGATCAGTCGTTAGTATACAGATTATCGGATGTATTTGCTTTTATTTGATTGATTTCCACTCTTTCAATTCACGAGCATATCCAAATATTTCTAGAGTTTGCATTTTGATTTAGGCTACAAAAATCTCTTATCAAATTGACCAATCATGGCTGTCAAAAAAAAGAAGAAAAAAATCGACCAATAAAACGTTTCATTTAGACCGGGAGTGAAGTTTGAACACCAACATTTGCCGCTATTTATGTGAAGCATTTTTGTTGGTTTGGCGACTTAAACGTCGTAACAACAGCTTATTCAACCTGTAATTACGACGTTTAGGTCACCAACTAAACATTTCACTGGATGTAACTTGCCATAAAGTTTGTAAAATAACGCATTTAATAACTAGTCGGTTTTCTTGTCGGAGTCAATGGGCGGGGCCAACGAAGTCAGTAGACGGGGTCAGCGATTGGTCAATTACGGACCACTGAACTATTACAAGAGTGACAGAGTAGCACCTTTCAACCCTTTCCTGTTAAATTCCTGGTTTATACGTCCCTGTGAATTTATAATTAAGAATTCATTGTAGTAAAAGAAGAAATTGCTTATAACAAGAGATTTCTTCTTTTTCCACAAAATTTTCTCCGCTTCTGAATGATTATTTTTCAAATCAAATCCACTTTAAATTTTCGGCTGCAAAACCTTTGAATTCGGACAGGTTTAAAACTTTGCAAAACAGGAAAGGGTTAATCAACATTCATATCTTTTATCGGAATATGGAATGGACAGATCGCTGGTAACATTTACCGACTCCGACAGGAATAGTCATCATCATTTTGATTTAATACAATTAGAATTATAAACTGTAACCTTACGATATTCATTATAACCTCTTGTTCGTTATAACTTATCAGTTGCAGAGGGCCTCATTGTAAATAAGTTATTCATTGTATTGTTTCGTATGATGATAGCTTAATGAGCTACCTTTTTTATAAAAGATTTTATTATCATTATTATTATTATTATCATTATTATTATAATGAGTGGAATGGGTTAATCTTATCATTTACAATTTTAAGTTGGAATGCGAAGCAATTAACAAAACCGCAAAATGAACACAAGATAATTTCATTTCGGTTTTTTTGATAACACATATCACGTGATCTCTTAGATATGAATACACCTCGGGTTACTTCACAACTCAACTTGCCACGGACAATCAGTTAGTTGTTGCCTAAGACAATACTATGGCACATGTAAAGGATGATATGAAAAATTGTTTAAAGACTTCTAAACTTGCTTTAGTTTGCTTTAAATTGTTGATAAATAAGGTATTAATCAGCGCAGTAATTTGTTTTTTTTAATCACGCGATCTTAAGTGACATTTGGTAGTCATATGACCATAGATAGGCATTGTTTACAAATATGGCTCAGGTCGCAAATGCATTTTTACAATATCACGCCCTCCAGTGCTTTAAAACTTTCTAGAGCGATTAAGGGGGATCGTAGGCATCAAGCAAACGCGGTTATTGTGGGATTTACAGCTTTTACTCAATAAAAACCAAATAGATGCAAAACGAAAGTAGCAGATTTTGAAAATTAGAATGAAAACATATAACCTTCCGGTTTCTACTTATTTACTAAATAATTACGCTTTTTTTATGTCGTTATTTACAATTTCAAATCAATATCACACCAAACCTTTAACGAGTGTCATCAAGCTTTCAGCTTGGTCCTTTTTACTTAAATTTTTTTACGGTTCTAAAGCCGAATAACGAATAAGGAAATCGCGCGACAACAGGGCGCCGAAGATAATTTGATACTATCTTCATCATATTATAGGAGTTTTTAGGAAAAGGGCAAAACTACCATGTGCCAACAATAATGTTACAATAAAGTTAACGTCTTTTTTTCTTTTGAACTTTACTCACAACGCTTTAAATATTCTTTTTTCCTAAGTCTTAACCGGTATTTCATATCGATCACTGTGAAACAAGTTTCCGCAAATTTCCGCAAATTTCCACGTATACTCATAAACTTGAAGTGAAAATCTACGTGAGTTTAGTATGATCGTTACAGAATTGGCCTAGTTGAGGGTCAAATAATCATCGAGGTCATTAATTTCTTACTGTAGAAGCTGTAATTCTCTGTTTTCAAGATTCTAAAAGGAGTTCACGTATTCCAGATTATCGAAAGGAGAATGTTATGCTTTACATTCTAATTTTGCTCTGCGTGACACGAGCTTATAACCCATTCCAACACGATAAAATTTTAGACCAGTTCAAATTCAAAGAAGTAGCAGACGACAATTGTAAGTTGATGAAATCTTTAAAATCCTGGTCTTTTTGGACAGAAAAATTGTGGATAATGAAAAAATTGCTTGTAAGAAGCAATTTCTTCATTTCCCACAATGTTTTTTCCAAAGCTTTCATAATGAGGGTCATTTAAAAGCGTCACTGTCTGGGAATGGGTTATGACAATGCTAGTTTTTGATTTCTGAATGTGGATTTGTTTTTGTGCGTTATTCACGCACATATGTACACGAATGGGAATGCTGGTTTAAGTTTAGAGGAAGGAGGCTTATTCGGAAAGTAATAAATGAATTTGAACCGAATTCCACAGTTATGACCCTTTCAGCGCATTCCAACTTCTCAGTACTTTCAGTCCTTTGATTCTTATACTTAATGATATAGCCACCTATTTCTATTTCTACTTTTTTTTTCAGAGAAAATGAAATACTTGGATAAACTACGCCAATGGTTATATATTTATGACCTATAATTAATAAATACGCTGTATTTTGAAAAAGTTCTAATAAAACTTAAAATAAATACATGTAAATACTGTTGCCTTGTTTTAAATACATATAATATGGCGTCAACAATATCTGGAACATTTGTCAAAGAAGCAGGTACTATATTAATTCCGAAGATAAAGTTAACCTGACCCCACACGATTCATCTTTTTTACGCCCGTCAAAAACTGCTTCGGAAGACATTGAGAAAACACTGTGGAAAATGAAGAAATTGCTTGTCACACTATGTTTTCTACCCCAAAAGACAAAGATTTTTTATAGATATCAACAACTATGAATTAACATCTGTATCTTCCGAAGATAAAGATAACCAATTCCAACACAATTCCTCTTTTTCACGCCTTTCAAGAAAGCTGCTTCAGAAAACATTGAGAATATATTGTTGAAAATAGAAAGAAATGCTTGTTACAAGCAATTTCTTCCTTTTCCACTATATTTTCTATCCCAAAACACAAAGATTTCAAAGATATCACTAACTATAACTGTCGTCTGCATCTTCTTTGAATTTGGATAAATTTAAAATTTTGTCGTGTTGGAACCGGGGTTAGTGAGAGTATCGATCGCATCTAGAGAATAAGTGCACGGTGTTTTACTTGGGGCTTTAACCCATTCCCACTCTACAAAGTTTTAGAATGGCCCAAATTGATTGAATATACAGACGGCAATTTCAACTTGTTGGAATTTTATTTATTTATTGTCTTTTTTTATAGAAATCATTGTGGATAATGAAGAAATTGCTTGTAACAAGCAATTTCTTCATTTTCCACAATGTTTTCTTATGCATTTTTCTTGAGGGGCGTAAAAAGGAGGGATTGTGTGGGAATGTGTTAATACAATTAGAATTATAGACTGTAAGCTTACGATATTCATTATAACCTCTTGTTCGTTATAACTTATCAGTGTCAGAGGGCCTCATTGTAAATAAGTTATTCATTGTATTGATAGCTTAATGATCTATCTTTTCTAAATAAAGATTTCATTTTTATTTTTATTATAATTATTATTATTATGAGTGGAAATGGGTTAAACTTATCATTTATAATTTTCTTATACTTATTTGTATAGCTACCCTTTCTTTTCAGAGAAAATGAAATACTTGGATAAACTACACTAATGGTTATATATTTATGACATGAAATTAATAAATACGCTGTATTTTGAATAGTTCTAATTAAACTTAAAATAAATACATGTAAATAATGTTGCCTTGTTTTAAATACATGAAATATGGTGTCAACCGAATATCCGAAACATTTGTTAAAGAAGCAGGTACTTTATTAATTCCGAAGAGAAAGTTAACCTAACCCCACACAATTAATCTTTTTTACGCCCGTCAAAAACTGCTTCGGAAGTCATTGAGAAAACACTGTGGAAAATGAAGAAATTGCTTGTTACAAGGAATTCCTTCATTATCCACTATGTTTTCTACCCCAAAAGACAAAGAATTTTATAGATATCAACAACTATGAATTGTCGTCTGCATCTTTCGAAGATAAAGATAATCAATCCCAACACAATTCTTCTTTTTTACGCCCTTCGAGAAAGCTGCTTCAGAAAACATTGAGAAAACATTATGGAGAATGGGGAAAAATGCTTGTTACAAGCAATAACTTCCTTTTCCACTATATTTTCTATCCCAAAACACAAAGATTTCAAAGATATCATTAACTATAAATTGTCGTCTGCATCTTCTTTGAATTTGGATAAATTCAAAATTTTGTCGTGTTGGAACCGGGGTTAGTGAGAGTATCGATCGCATCTAGAGAATAAGTGCACGGTGTTTTACTGGAGCTTTAAATTCTTTACTGAAGTTGAGATGCTCCAGCCGCCGTCATAGCACAGTCGGTAGCGCATCAGACTCCTAATCTTCAATCATGGGATGTCAAGGGTTCGATCCCCGGCGGCGGCACATATCCTTTCCAACATTTGTCTCTCACCAATGGGTCGATAATCGTAAACCTAATTGGGATAGCAGCTGGAGGCTTGGAAAGGATGTAGTGGTAGTACTGGTTTTAGAAATACCAGGAATCCATTGTTAGGTGCTCCAGCCGCCACGATATGACTGAAATACTGTTAAAAGTGGCGTGAAACCTCATTCAATCAATCCAGATACTTCATGAGACTCAGATCAGACATTTTTGGGAGTTCGGGCCACTTATTTGTGAGTTTTAGACTCGTAAAACTACGCCCATTAAACAATTTCCACATAATGACCCTTTGTGTCACTCAAAAGTGGAAAAAACAGCTAGTTTATGATGAAGAAATTGATTGTTACAAGCAATTTCTTCTTTATCGACTATGTTTTCTACCTCAAAAGACAAAATTAAATGAATAAAGAAAAAAAGTAAAAAATAGATAAATAAATAAAATCAATAAATAAATGAAGAAAATGATAATAATAAAAACATCAACTAAAAAACGTCGTCCGCAACATCTTTGAATTTGGACCAATCTGCATTTTGACGACTGGTATATTCAACTATTTCAGTTGTTTGATCCTCATATCTGTAATGGTTTGTTTCAAAAGCAATGTCCCACTTTTGAATATCGATAAGAAAATTCGGTAAATAATCCAAAACGAGGCATTGTTAGTGTCTGTGATGAAATCATGTTTTTCTTCCTTGTTTTCTTGTTTGGATGTTCTTTCGCCTTTAGTAAGTTTGTTTCTATCCACGTCATATTTCTCCCACCAATGGGTCCATAATCGTAAGTCTAAGAGGGATGAGCAGCGGGAACAGCGGAAAATATGTAGTGAGAAATACCAGGAATCTATGGTTAGATGTTCCAGACGCCGGGATGTAACTGAAATACTGTTGAAAGTGGCGTAAAACCACATTAAAAACAAATCCAAATCATATTTTCATTCGTTAATTGTGAGACCTTGACGAAATTGACCGATCACGTCATGTCAGTCAAAGAATCCATCAAATCATTCTTTTAGACCGGAAGTGAAATTTGAATTCTGAAATTGGCCGACATTTATGTGAATCATTTTTGTTGGTTTGGCTACTTGAAGGGAGGTATCGATGTTTCTGAAACTTAGATAAGAAAAAAATACCAAGTGCCGAAAATACACTCAAACGAACATTTAATACTTTAAGTTGAGTCAGGTATCGTCTTGGTGGTAATCTGATAGGCCTAAAGTGGCTTTTTGTGGTTATATGGGAAAGTTTAAGCGGAATTCCAGGTTATTTTTAGATAGCATGGAATTCGGCTGTCGACATCGTATGACCTCATTTGCATATGACCCAAAGTCAACTGAAGGTAATAAATTTAAAAGGGAAACAGCCAACGTCCTAATTCGTGTCACATGAAAGGGTAAGCGCAAAACTATGGTAAGTGTTTATATTTGTAATAACGCTTACAACAGTTTTAGACTGATCATTACAAAGACCGGCTAGCGAACATTATTCCTGATGACGTAACGATGACGTTGGTGTGATGTAATTTAAACTAAATTCAAGGTTACAACGGTTATTCGCACCACGTGAATGATTATCTATACTTCGCAACGGTCTCGAATTTATCTAAAAATAGATTAATAGCCTACGTAGGCTATAAAGGAAATACCCTGCTTTTTTCTGATAAGCGACCTCAGATTTTTGCAAAACTACTTTTCGGCATATTGTATTCAAATAGTAAACGAGAGGAAATATAATCAAAATCTGTGACATGAAAAAAAACATCGATACCTACCTTTAAACGTCGTAACGGCAATTTATTCAAACTGTGGTTAATACGTTTAGGCCGCCAACCAACAATCTGGCTCTTTTGTTTCATCTTACTAGCAATGAATTTAGCAAATAACTCCGTTTTTATACCGAAGTGGAACTTCCTGTTGGAATCAGTGAGTGGGACCAGAGGAAACAGTGGGCGGGACCAGCGGAGTCAGTGGGCGGGGCCAGGGATACGTCAATGACGAACCCAAACGTGTTTTATAAAATTAGCATAAACTACCTTAATATAGCGTAGAGCCGATGGATATTTTCTTGTTCCACTGAGAAGGGTCTTCCATTATCGATTAGTTAATGATCGCATGTTAATATTAAAATTCGTAATAAAGGATATTTTACTATTATTTGTAAATGCCTTCAGTATTTTCTCGTAGATGACGTTTCTGGTTGTTAAAATAGTCACTCGTCAAGCCAAAAGAATACGCGAAATGCGACATTCATTGCCTTTTTTCTGTTGTCATTTCTCTTTTTTATTCTAGTAAAAGCAGATTGTCCCGATGGATTCCTACGTCACCATGCGTCATGCTACCACTTCAGCCATGACACAGAAAACTGGTTCGATGCTGCGGTAAATTTAAGATATTGAATGGATTGTCAATTAATCCCGATTTTCTTATATATTAGTTATATCTTAACCGATAAAAACGAGGCTCTGTCGAGTTTTTTTAGGTCGTGGATGACAAGTTTAAAGTAAATTTGCTATTTAATGAACACAAATTCAACCTTCTGTTTATAATTCGACATAATCTTTTTAATTGTATCGACCAAATTCTTGAAATTTAACGATTACAAATATTCCATGAATCATTTTACGCCTACGTGCTTAATATAAATATGACATCTTTTTTCATTTATCGAAGCGTACTTTCCAAATTGCTTCAGCTGATTTCCAGAGTCAATTTATAACACAAGTATATCATCCATAGCTAAAAGGGTTATTTTCACTACCGTGGATCATTAAAAAAAAAACAAATTCTAAATGGTTTAGCCTAACGACTTATTTTTCGTTCCAAATTATAAGGTGTTTGACTTATTAAACCATTAATTTTTAAGGCTGCGATATCTATGTGACCCATACTGACGGTCGACCAAAAAATCCGTAAATATTCACCGATCAACGATTAATGCTTTCAATCTAGACGAGTCAAATATTGAAACATGTTTGAAAAATGTCAACCGTTAATTGGAAAATAAGACCGCGAATTACTAATAACTAGCAATTAAAGCGGCTCTGGAATAGATTTTCATGAAATTTTGATATAGGCTTTTCCTATAGTTTATCTATGTCATTTCTACGATGAATATTCTTTCTTCGTGTTAAATCTACTAAATCCACTGTAAATTTAGTTTAATGTGATATATTCCCCTTGACCTAATTTTAAAGGTCGGAATTTATCAGTCGTTAGTTTCGGGTGATATCGGTAACAACTGAATTGCTTGCAGAAGCCAATGACATAATTGATACGTCATGGAAACCACAAATGAGTCAGTTTTCGGTGCAATCGACACATAACTTCTTTACCCGATGTATTCCGGTTACATTCGGGTTGTACTTCGTTGACTTATTTGACGTCTCGTAACGCGAAATATTGTTGATTCTTCTCTTTCTTTTCTAAACGTAGGAAAAGTCATATTCTTTACAAAATCAGATCGGAATAATCACCTTTCAATTATCTAAAAGCATTAAGGCTAGAAATTTGAAAGTTGAGACCCATTTTTTTCTTTTATTATCTTTGCAAGAGCTGCTTTAACTGTGTCTTCGAAACAAAAAAGAAATAGATGAAAAAAGATGAATAAGAGTAAACCAAAACACCAACAAAAACTTGCGCTTGGTTGCCGGCTTCCTCTTGAACGATATTCACTGTTATTAATCCATTACCACAGAATGTCACTTTTTGACGCCCCCCCCCCCCTGTCCCCCCAAAAAGCATTAGAAAACATTGTAGAAAATTGCTTTTTGTGGGGAATGAAGAAATTGCCTATAACAAGCAATTTATTAATTTTCCACAATAAGCAATTGCTTCACATTCATCAATGTTTTCTATTCCAACAGACTAACATTACTTCATTAGTCCACGAACTATAAAATGTGGTCTACATCTTCCTTGAATTTGAACGAGTCTAAAATTTCGTGGCCTCGTAAATGATTTTCCCAATTTTCCAGGGACTTTGTACAAAGCTTTACGGTGGAAATCTTGTGGAAATAAACGACGACAATGAAAACGACTTCCTTGTGAGGGAGGCGAAAGTTAGACTGAGTGAGTAAGCTACGTACCAACAACCTAAAAGCAGTTGTATGTATTATATGAGCGCATGCGTGACATTTCCAACCATTACACACGTGCGCCAAGTAAAGACTCAGATCAGCCTGTGCATCTGCACAGTCTGATCAGAGTCTTCACTCTGCGCTCAGTAGATAGATACTTACCCAAAGCTTCTTTAAACAATCAGCGAATGTTCTATTTGCCCCGAATGGCTGCCAAGGGTGCTCAATGTGTGCGAGTCACGCACATGCGAAATGGTTGGAAATGTCACGCATAGGGTCATATAGTACTGTAGATATAGCGATATGTGCATGATAAATGGGTAATATAGACTGGTGAAAATCCCCCCTGCGGAGTAATGAACAACGTCGAATTTACACACTCTTTTAACCCATTAAAACTCAATCCCTCCTTTTTACGCCCCTCAAGAAAAAAGCTTTGGAAAACATTGTAGAAAATGAAGAAATTGCTTGTATCAAGCAATTTCTTCATTATCCACAATGTTTTCTATCCAAAAAGACGAAAAAAATCAAAATTCCATCAACTTGAAATTGTCGTCTGCAGCTTCTTTCAATTTGGACCAGTCTAAAATTTTGCTGTGTTGGAATGGGTTTCCCATTACCACACAATCCCACTTTCGGACAAACTGGCGACATAGCATTGTATCAAGGAATTTCTCCTTTTCTCATATTTTTCCTAGGCTACGTGTCACGTACTTTTCCATTTAAAGGAAAATTTTAATCAACGTCGGCAACCGCTTTTAATGTTGACCAGTCTAAATTTTTGTGTTCTGAAAACAGGCTAACTGGCATTTCTATTGCTATAGAGGACCCCCATACTTTGATGTGCAAGAAAAGGCTTTCCATTTTGAACCCATTACCAGATAATGAAATTTTACACTGGTCCAGATTCAAAGAAGTTGCAGCCGACATTTCAAAATGCGCTAAAATTGGAAAACAAGTGTCAAATAATGTACAAAAACAATATTAGAAAAGGATAAATTGCTCGTTCTTGTTTTCTCATAAAGTTTTCCATGATTGTTTACCTTCGTAGCATCACAAAGCGTTATTGTGTGACGATAGGTTAAGTTGCAAAAAAACCAAATTGCAATTCTTGCAAACACTCCTATATCAGGTTGTGTGCTGCGTTTAACTGGTGATCGTTATTGCAAAATGTAATTTTTAGAACTGTTTGGATAATGTCAGGTCATAAAATCTAATAAGCGAATTTAGATCTATACATTCGTTCAAAATATTTGGAAAATTAGCTACACCCAGAAGTTGTGGAAGACAAGTCAAAGTGATTGACAACTATAAGGGCCAATCTGCTAAACAAGTATAAAATGAGAAACAGAATAAGCCGAGGTTACGACGTTTAAGTCGCCAAATCAACAAAAATGCTTCATATAATTCTTGTTTTCGGCTTTGTCGATTTATATATTTTCAAAAACTAAAATACGTCTCCAAGGTTTAAGGAATACGATGATTCAATTAGAAAAATTCACTGTTCCCAGGAATAAATACGTTATTCGTAATTGTACATTTAATTTTAAGATATTGTTTTTGGATTAATAAGGGCAAAAAAATGAATAAAAAAATAAAGAACTTATATAATACTTTACAAAATTTAGCTGAATACTGGATCGGTGCCAATGACCTACAGGTAGAGGGTGAATGGAAATGGTTTACGTCAGACACGTTGGTGACGTCATCACACTGGAGCCAACCAGGACCGAGTAATTCCAATAATGACGAGAACTGTGCCGAGCTTAATAACGGCTTATGGAACGATGATGCCTGCCATAAGGCTCAGCATTATATTTGTGAAATTGATACAACGTGAGTAAAACCATTACAAGACGGCAAACTTTTGGACTGGTCCAAATTCAAAGGAGTTACAGGCGTCAATTTAAAACTTATGAAATATAAGAATTTTTATCCGAACTTTCTGGGAAGAAAACATCGTGGAAAATGAAAAAAATACTTGTGACAAGCAATTTCTTCATTTTTCACCATATTTCCAACTTGTTTTTTCTGAACGGGCGTCAAAATGCGTAACTATGTGGGAATGAAAAAATTGCTTGTGGCAATCAATTTCTTCATTTTTCACAATGTTTCCAAATTGTTTTTCTGAAAGGGCGTCAAAAAGCGTCACTATGTTGGAATGAGTCAAACCTTTTTTTTTTCATTTCTGTGTTCCAACAGCACTGTGGGGTGATCCATAAATTCGTTGACAAGCATCATAAAATCTTGATGAATTAATGGGTTTGTCCTATAATTTGTGTAGATAAAATTGATATCACCGCCAGCGGTATTAAAAGTTTCATTGGAGACCGCAAACAAACGAATACTTTGCATGCAATTGACAGATCGCTGGTCCGACTAAATGACCTCCGGCACGACAGTTCGACTGAGGTATGATTTGACATCATTTTGTTATAGATGTGGACAGGGACATACAATGAAAGGCAGATATTTGGTTTGCGACCTAAACGACGTCACTACAACCCGAATAAATTGTAATTACGACGTTTAACCCTTTCCTGTTTTGCAAAATTTTTGACCCGCCCAAACTCAAAGGTTTTGAAGACGAAAATATAAACTTGATTTTATTTGAGAATAACCATTTACTTGGGTAGAAAATATTGTGAAAAAAGAAGAAATTGCGTGTTACAAGCCATTTCTTCTTTTTCCACAATGTTTTCTCAATTATAAAATCACAGGGACGTAAACCAGGGATTAACAAGGAAAGGATTAAGTCACCAAAATCCAAAGAAAGATCACCGTTGGAGTTCAAAGTCCTCTTCCGATATAAATGAAAGATTTGATTAGCAGCGATCCTTCAGTTAATTGAGGACTACGAGGCGTCGCTTGTCGAAGTTCTAAATGACGTCACGACGTCGATTGAACGTAGATTTTTATTGTTCATGTGCTACGCATCTTTCTATACTATGTACTCACGTTGTTTATAAATTCAAAGGCGAGATATCAAAGGAGATCCATTCTTTTGAAAGCAATTGCCCGTTCCCACACATTCCTGCTTTTGGGCGCTTCACAAGAACAAAGCTTTGGAAACCTTGTGGAAAATGAAGAAATTGCCTGTTACAAGCAATTTCTTCATTGTCCACACAAATTTCTACCTCAAAAGTTGAAGACTTTTTTGATCAACTTAAAATTGTCGTCTGCAACTTCTTTTCGGTTTGGACCAGTCTAAAATTGTATCATCTGGAAATGGGCTAAATATGCATTTCACTGAAAGATATAAATGACTTGCCTTTATTTTAGAATTCCAAAGTATGGATAGGTGCGTAGCGCTTTGTTTGAAGTCAAGAAATCCAAAGTTACGAGGTTTTGATGCAAATCGTAAATACTGCTCCATCCAAAAATAGGCCAAGTTGGCGATAACGAATGACATTATTTTGAAGTTTATTTAGAAAAAAAGATTGCAACATCCCAGCTGACCAATGGGGCTGCCAATCATAAATAAATGACCAATAAAAAAAAAAGTCATATAGACCGGAAGTAGACTTTGAAACACGACATTGATCCATATTCATGTGAAGCGTTTTTTGTTGGTTTGGCGACTTAAACGTCGTAACTACAGCTTATTCAAGTTGTAGTTACGACGTTTCAGTCGCCAGTGGGTTTGCAAACTAACCATTTTACCTTTTTGTTATATGATTCTGGTTATAAATTTTGTAAAATAACACCATTTTGATATCGAAGGGTCAGTGGGGGTGGCTAGCGGAGTCAGTGGGCGGACCCAGTAATCTATTAATTCCACCCTACTGCTCAAATGCATGTTGGTCTGCTGTGAAAGGTATACAAACAATTAATTTTTAATTGTTGATTCTATTGATAAGTTGGTTGAGAAATATAGCTTGTTTCAACATGTGTCTAATTACTAGGAATGAGGTAAATTTGCGCAATGTAGCTTATCGCATGTTTTTATTAAATACATGTATTAAAATCGGAGAGATTCCACGAACTGCCACTTTTCGGAAATGTGACTTTGATATTTGACCTTGATACACATCCTCGACATTGATATCAACAGAAAGCACACAACAAAATAGATACACGTGTATAATGCGAAATACATAGTATCAACATACATGCCAGACCCATTACCAGATGACAAAATTTAGACTGATCATATTCCGAAAAACTGCAGACGATAATTTCAAGTTGATGAAACTTAAAAATCTTTGTTGAGGTAGAAAAATTGCGTATAATGAAGAAATTGCTTGTATTTGTCAATTCCAACAATGCTTTCCAAAGTTTTTTTTTTCTTGCGGGGATGTGGTTTTGGGAATAGATTAACATAGGAGTTAAAAAAGCACTTCCCTAACAATCATTCTGACCAAGTTTTATCAAGATTGATTCAGACTAGAGTGTAAACAAAGAAATTGCCATTAAGGCCCTCTTCCAGTCTTCTCCAATAGAACCCTCCCATTTTCAACAGGGTTCATACCTATGATCTACCAATCCTTCTGACAAAATTTCATCAAGACTGAGCCAAAACTGTGGCCTCTAGTGTCAACATTAATTCTCGACTCCGCACGACGGGTAACAGACGTTCAAGGATCACAAAAGCTGACCATGAGTATGTTGTGCTCGGGTGAGCTAAAAAATTTAGTCTACCCGGAAAAATCAGGACAACGCTCTAAATAGATTGTGATGTTGATCGTGTTAACAATTGATTACGGACAAATAATACAGTACAGATATATTGTCTATTAGACAGTAAAACTCTCTCTTTCTTTTTCAGGTTGAATGAAATAGTTGGATAACAAAGTGGGATGATACAATTTCGGATGTAGAATAAAGAAGATTGCTCCTCTTCTCTTGTCTATCTGTCACAATAAGTCAACTCTTTCAGGTGTGATTTCAAGATGTTAGAACCCATCACTACTAAAGCCTGCATTTAACCCATTCCCTCCCAATCCCTCCTTTTTATCCCCTCAAAAAAATGGAAAACAAAGAGGAAAATGAAGAAATGTATTATTTCTTCACCATCCACAGTTTTCTATCAAAAAAGACAAAAACTTTAAAATTACTTCAACTAGAAATTGTCTTCTGCAACTTCTTTCAATTTGGACCAAAAAACTCCGTGTGAGAATGAGTTTATGTGCTGGGAAAATAAGCTATGGAAAATATTGAAAGCCGAGAAATTTCTTGTGACAGGCAATTTCTTGTTTTCACAACATTATCTACCTCATTTTAAACTGAACCCACTTTGAATTGGGCTAGTCTATAATTTGTCACCTGCTAACGTGTAAAATAGACCTTACAGCAGTCATGAAAGACAACAACTGTTCGAAATATGAAATCAAACGACAAATGTAGGAGTTATGCTCTGGAAAAGCCAATTTTACAAGCAATTTTTACCTTTTCCACAATGTTTTCCCAGTACAAAATCATAGTGACATAAGATCCTGGGTTTGTACCAGAAAGGGTTAATGATTGATCTTAAACTATCAACATTTCTTTATTGGAAAGGCACATGTATCCACAGTAGAGAAGGAATTTGCCAAATTATTTTCAAGTTCATCCATAAATGTAGGAGTAATGCTATAAACAAGTTTGGGCAGAATCCAAATGGATATAAAGGAAGGACACACAGATTGATCCCACTTTCAACAGTATTTCACTTATATCTCGCTATCTGGTGCACCTAACCATGGCTTCCTTTTGTTTATCACACCGATACACCCAAAATAATTTGATACACAAAACAAGCTGCTTACTCCACCTCATTCGCCTATTGGTGTGAGACAAATAACGCATGTCTCAATGAGGTTTCTCGGAAAAGTGTTGGCTAAACTGGGGCTCAATTTCAGGACCAGGATTAAGAGCACAATGTGTTATCAACGAAACAACATAAATGGACAGAAGGGTAACACCAAAATAATATGCCATCTACATTTTTGTGAGGGGTAACGAATTGAATTGGTTACTTGGTAAGCACAAATGCGATTTCTAATATTTACTCTCATGGAAGCTCCATAGCTATTAAAAAATAAACAAGAAGAATATTATAATTCTGCTAAACTTGCAGACTAATTTATTCTATATAGAAGAATTAACATAAACATGTATTTAATGTATGATTTAATTTAGGAAATAAAACAAGAACATCTTTACCCCTAGAATTTCTGATTGTGATCGTAATGTTTGACTCTGGTACCAATGAATAATTGGGTTTTAACCCATTCCCAGACGATAATATTGTAGACAAGTCCAAATTAAAAAGGGTTGCAAATGACACTGTAAAGTTTATGAAATTTCAGATTTTTTCAACTTTCTTCGTAGAAAACATTGTGCAAAATGAAGAAATTGCTATTTCTTTATTTAACACAATGTTTTCCTAATTGTTTTTCTTGAGGGGCGTCCAAAACTGTCACTGTGTGGGAATGGGTTAACCCATTACAAGATTACAAAATTCTAGAGTGGCTCAAATTGAAAGAAGTTGCAGACAACATTTTAAGTTGTAACACTGTGCTAAAAGGATAAATTGATTGTTACAAGCAATTTCTTCTCTCACAAAGTTTTCCATGGCTACATTTCTTCATGGCTTCAAAATGTGTCATTGGGTGGTAATGGGTTAGCCCATTCAATCCATATCAATCCCGCTTTTTTAGAAGCTGAAGAAATATAGCTATGGAAAACATTGTGAGAAATGAAGAAATTACTTGTATCAAGCAATTTCTTCTATTCTCACAATGTTTTGTACTGTCCTTAATTTTCAATTGAAACCAACCCTAATTTGTTGTCCTTAATCTTTTATATAAACCAACTATGTTTTGTCGTCTACAACCAGTTTTGTTTTGAAAAAGTTCATTTTTTTGTCTGTTTTGTAATTGGTTATGGCATGTAAACATTTAAGTCATCTAGTAATAAAAGATTTTTTTCCCATTCCTACACAATCCAACATTTGTATGACCCTAAAAAACAGAGAAAAATAAAGTGACATCTGAGGAAAATGCTAGTTATAAGTAGATTCTTCCTTTTCATATGTTGTCTACCCAACAAAAAGATATTTAAGATTATATGTTGAAATATCATCTGCATCTTCTCTGAATTTGGACCAGTCAAAAACTTTCTTGTTTTGAAATTGGTTTACTGTTTCCTGTTCAATCCCTGTTTTTTTCGTTCCTGTTATTTCATATTTAAACAAGCAATTTATTCTTTTTTCACAATATTTTCTACCCAACTGAATGGTAATCTTTCAAATTCTATCTACTTTGAATTTTCTTCTGCAAAATCTTTAAATATGGACCAGTCTAAAATTTTGCAAAACAGAGAAGTGCTAACCAAGGAAAAGTTCTTACCCTGTTGCAATTCAATACCAAATAGTGTTATTTTCCCAAACTTATAGCTAGTAATATGCAAAAAAAATGTTAAATGGTTGGTTGGTGACCTAAATGTCATAACTACAGCAGCTGTAGTTATGACGCTTAAGAACCAGATCAACTAAAATGCTTCACAAAAATGTCCGCCAATGTCAGATTTCACTTCCAGTCTAAATAAATGATTTGATTGGTTGACTGATTCTTTGATTGACAGGTGCAATTGTGAATAACAGATATGACCAAGTTTAGAGTCAAGCCAACAACACAATTGCCTTCACACAAAGCCAAGGTGACCTGATAACTGTGACTTTTTTGTTAAAACCTCTCCTGTTTTGCAAAATTAAAACTTTCGCAAATTCAAACGATTTGCAGGCAATAATATAAAACTACCCAGAAAATATTGTGGAAATGATGAAATTGCTTGTTACATGCAATTTCTTCTTTTTCCACAATGTTTTCTGAAGTATAAACAACACAGGGACATAAAAACCAGGAATTGAACAGGAAAGGGTGAAACAGCTGAACTAATAACTCACCGTTTAACCTTTCCTGCTTTGCAAAAATTTAGACCTGTCCAAATTTAATTGATATTGCAGACATTAATTAAAAGTAGATTAAATTTGAAATAACCATTTTGTAGGGTAGAAAATATTGAGGAAAAAGAAGAAATTGCTTGTAACAAGCAATTTCTTCTTTTTCCACAATGTTTTCTGAAGTATAAACAACACAGGGACATTAAAAACCAGGAATTGAACAGGAAAGGGTTAAAACAGCTGAACTAATAACTCACCGTTTAACCTTTCCTGCTTTGCAAAAACTTAGACCTGTCCAAATTTAATTCATATTGCAGACAACAATTAAAAATGGATTCAATTTGAAATAACCATTTAGCAGGGTAGGAAATATTGAGGAAAAAGAAGAAATTGCTTGTTACAAGCAATTTCTTCTTTTTCTACAATGTTTTCTTAAGTGAAATTTCAAAGGGAAATAAAATCAAGGGATTGAACACGAAAGGTTTAAAACTTCAAAGAAAACATCGTTGGGTAATATTTCACTTTATTGGTTGCTTATTTTTTCTTTTTGGGTTTAGGTCTCAAAAATTTGGCAACAATTGCCAATTTCTCAAAAAAGACAATTTAAAATTGGTTCCATAAACACAGAGTACACATTAACAAATATAAACCAACAAACAGTTTGCAAAATTGATATCATGGCTCCAAACTTTACCATAAAATCTCGGGGCTTTCATAACCTTAAAATCTCAAGGAGAAGATTGCAGGAAAAAGGAAATATGTCTTGTCATAAGAATTTTCTCTTTTTTCTAGATGGCAAGATTTGTTTTTTTAAAACAAAGTCCATTTTAATCTATTAATGCACACAGGATTTTAGACAGGTCCAAATTGAAAGAAGTTGCAGACAATATATAAAAGTGTACTGACTTTTTAGGATAATAAGTGCAAAATTAGATTGAAAACCTTGTAAGAAAAGGAGCATTGTTTACTACAAGCAATTTCTTATTTTCTCACAAAGCTTTCTAAAAACTATATTTCCACAAGGTGTAAAATAGTAGGTTTATATGTAAACGGATTAAACCAATTGCTGTCCAATGTGAATAGTCTAAAATTTTGTAATCTGGTAAAGATTATCCAGATGACAAAAATTGTAAACTTGTCAAAGTTGAATGAAGTTACAGAAAACAACTCAAAACGGGAAAAACTGCCAATGGGGATCAGAAACATTATGAGAGGACATCATACTCTCATCACACTGCTTGTTGTCAAAGGGGGGGTTACAAAAAGAGACAAGTGTTGGAAAAGTAAAATGTAAAAGAAATGAAACCTCAATTAGGATTATTGACCTTTAAAGTTTTTTGCAAACAATCATTCAGTATCACAAACAATTTCTCTGTTAATCGATTTTTTTTCCATCAAAATACCGGATTGAATTGAATTGGGTTAAAAAGTTGATCTTTTTGGAAATTGCAACCATTATACAAAATATACATAAACAAACATCAATATGCAGTAACAAATTATCTCCCCTGTTTACATATTTCATTATTCCCCCAACAATTATACTGTACATACAAGTATACCAAACCTAATCATTAGCATGGTAATTGACCAATAGCGGAAATATTGACCAAAGTGCTTAAATTTGATAGTCCTGAACCAATCAACCCATTACCACACCACAAAATTTTAGACTGGTCCTAATTAAAAGGTGATGCAGACAACAACTTTAAAAATCTTTAAAATCTTTGCCTTCTGGGCTAGAAAACATTGTGGATAATGAAGAAATTGCTTGTTATAAGCAATTTCTTCATTTTCCACAATGTTTTCCAAAGCTCTTATACTGAGGGGCGTCTAAAAGGGCAACTGTGAGGAAATGGGTTAATGGCTAGCAAGAATTACAAGATTTCAAAAATGTCTTTTTTTCCCCTCTATGTTAAGTACATGTACAGGTTACAACAACATAAGGCTTATAACAATCCAAGAGTAATAATTCTAATTATTTGGAAAAAAAAAAGCTTTGGAAAAGATTGTTGAAAATGAAGAAATTGCTTGTATCAAGCAATTTCTTAATTATCAACTATGTTTTCTATCCAAAAAGACGCACAAAATTAAAATTCCATCAACTTGAAATAGTCATCTACAGCTTCTTTCAATTTGAACCAGTCTATAATTCTGTTGTGTGGGAATTGGTTAAGGCAGATTTGACAAACAAATGATAGATGAAACTATTTTCAGAAGAATTTGTTACCCATTAACAAACAAAATATTAAACTAGTACAAATTCAAAGATGTTGCAGACAAAATTTAAAAGTGGCTTGAAATTTAAAATCAAGAGGCCCATGATGGACCTAAATTGCCCACCTTAAATTTTGCTCGCATGTGACTCAATTTTAAACTTGACCAAGATTTCCATTGAGAAAAATATTCTGATCAATTTAAAGGTTGATTGAGCAAAACAAGTGTCCTCTAGTGTGTCTACAAGGTATAGGTTGACCATAGACAAAGGACATCACACAACCCAAAAGCCCACCTTGAGCATGCTGTGCTCAGGTGAGCTAATAAGTAACACATAGGGTAGGAAACAGTGAGAAAATGAGAATAATTGTGACAACTTATTACTCCTTTTCTCAAAATGTTTCCCTAATACAATTCTTCGTGGATATAAAAATGTGGGATTGTATGGGAATGTGTGAAAGTTTGTGATTATTTATAAAGGGCAGTTATACAATAATTGGAATTAAGGAATAGATCGGATTTAATTTGCTTTTAAAAGTTATGATTTTTTAAGTAAGATGTGTTTGTAATACACCATACCCCAATAACAGCCTTTTTTTCTGAAATGTGACCATACCCCAATAACAGCCTTTTTTTCTGAAATGTGACCTTGACCTTAATAGATGACCTAAACCTTATTACCAGCTAATGCCTATCACTGCAAGGAACCCATTTCCCAAATATGAGTCATGTATCCTCAACAGCTTTGAATAACAGCAAAATGTTATGTTTTTGCATTAGTGACCTTGACCTTGTTGGAGGACCTTGATCATCTGACGCCTATTAATGCAAGGAACCTATGTCCCAAATATGAGCCATGTTTCTTCAACTGTGTTTGAATAGGAGCAAAATGGTAAGTTTTTGTGTTAAGTATACTGCTGGCAGGCAGAAAGATAGACAGACAATATGTCCCCGATTTTATTGATGCGGGGGCATAATGACATTATTTTGTAAAAGGTGAATTAACAGTAATAAACTGTTTCTAATGATAAATTCTTTACTAAATTCTTATGTTTAATCCATTTCAAGACAACAAATTTTCAACTGGTCTAAATCAAAGGAGTTATGGACAACAGTTTTAGAATCACGAAATTAAAAAAAATTGAGTCTCCTTGGATAGACGATATTGTGATAAATAAAGAAATAGTCTATTACAAGCATTTTCTCCATTTTCCATAATGTTTTACAAATCTTTTTTTGTCTTGATGGAAACAAAAAAGCACGATTGTATGGAATTGGCTAAGTGAAATGACTTCTCATCAAGTGAAATTCTATTAATGACAAATACTAGCTGCCAAAATATGTATCAACAGTGGTATATGCAAACTAGAGGCGCTTGAGCACCTGTATCGCTCCACAGGCCTGAATGTACTGATTAAGCAAATGGTACTTTCAGGAATTCAATATGAACTGAATCATCTTTGATATATATCTGGCAAATATATCTGGTAACTAAAATCTTAGAAATAGTTCTGGAGAAGCATTTCAAAGTTTTCACGGTTTTACAACACAGTCAAGTTGGGTTATGTAAAATTCATTTACTAACTTAGATGAAAAGGTATTTACAAAATGTTCACTGTTAACCAAATATGGACATTAGCCATAACAATAATTTATATTAAGGAATCTGACCAACTACCTTAGGATCACTCCTTCAATATTTGGTTGAAATCCCTCAACAGGTTTCTCGGAAGAAGATTTTCAAAATCTTCAAAATATATTCCATATATGAAAATAAGTTCTGCCCTACCAAAAAGCCATGATGTTCATCCAATCAAATTCATTGAAATCCAAAAAAAAAGGTCACCAAAGTATAATTCTTGTGAAATTTGGTTGAAATCAATTAGATGGTTTCTGAGAAAAAAGATTTTCAAAGCTTTTTCCATATATGGAAATTGGATCGAACCCATTTTTATCATCTGATCAAAATTCCTTGAAGGAATCTAATAAAGGGCCACCAAAGGATCAATTCTGTAAAATTTGATTGAAATCCGTCGAACAAGAGTATGATTTTAAAGGTTTCTTCAAATACAGAATAAGCTCCGCCCATAAAAGCCACATTTTCATCCAGTCCAAATTCTTGGAAGGAATTTGATAAAGGGTCCTCCAAGGATCATTTCTGTGAAATTAAGTTGAAATCTATCAAATAGTTTCTAAGAAGAAGATTTTTAATGGTTTTACCATATATGGAAATAAGCCCCACCCATTAAAGCCATGTTAAAATCGATCAAAATTGTTTGAAAGAATCTGATACAGAGTAACCCACGGATAATTTCTTTGCAATTTTGTTGAATTCAGTTCAGTTCTTTCTGAGAAGGTTTTAAAAGCTTTCCCTATATATGGAAATTAGCCCTGCCCATTTAAGTCATGACTATTATCTGATCAAATTTTTTTTTAAGGAATCTGATAAAGAGTAACCAAAGGATCATTTCTGTGAATTTTGGTTAATTTCTGTTCTGACAGTTCTTTCTGGGAAAAAGAGTTTCAAAGGTTTCACCATATATGGAAATTAACCCCGCCCATAAAAGCTATATTTCTCATCTGATCAAAATTCTTTGAAGGAATCTGATAAAGGGTCACCAAAGGATCATTTCTGTGAAATTTGGTTGAAATCTGTTCAGTACTTTCTGAGAAGATTTTCAAAGGGTTACGGATGCACAGATGACCAGACGGAAGCCAATACGATGGACACCACGCCATGACAATGGCTCTCTGGCTTTCAGCCAGTGGAGCTAAAAACCAGGGATTGAACAGGAAAAGGTTAAGAGCCAGTATTCATATTGAAGCTTACAATAGTTTTGCATGATCTCTGTTTTGCAGTTAGCAAAAGGGTTTAATTTTCCTTTTCTAATACCTCTTGAACTTGTACTTGCTCACTAATGGTATTTTCATTTGCATTAGCATATTTATTGTCTTCATTGATGGTCTTATCTTCATTTAGGTCATTACTTTTTTCTTTTAACCCATTATTTTTAACTGATTTGTTTTCAACATCCTCATTAATTTGAGTATCCATGATATCTTCCCCACTTTCTCCATCCACTTTTTCAATATTCTGATGCAAAACTTTGGATGATGGACTAAAATCATTATATTTCTGCCCTAAAACACCTTCTGTTTGTTTATGTACATTATCTGTATTGAGATCATCTTTCTGTACACTTAATGTATGTTCTGTCCCAGTTTCATTGCTTACATCTTTTTCTGCCATTTCCATGTCTCCATGATCAAATTCTTCCTCTGTATATTGTTCTTTACTTTCATTCTCAGCATTGATGCCATCTGTTTTGTCTTGGTTTTTGTTATTTTCATTAGTTGAATGGAGAGATTTTTGTGAATTGTCCAAATCTATACTAGCACTAGTTGATGATGGTTTTGACACAGACTGGCCAGAACTGTCAGATGATGAACAACTACTCTCTGATACTTCAACTACAGGCTGCAGGTGCCCCGGAACACAAGAGAGGTAACTACTGTAGACTGGCGTAACGTTCCCCATTTCCGGATAAGGACTGTTTTGGACTGTATCAGACTTTGTGTAGACCATGATGGGCCGACAGAAACCTGTGAATTGGAAGACGTATATGGGATAAATGTTTGTTTTTGTATAAACTTTATATGTATCTTAATGAGTTAACAACACAAGAGGCACATAGGACCTTTTTGGTCACCTGAGTTCAAAGAGCACAAAAACAGATAACAAGTTCACAAGATTATGCTACAAACCAAATATCAAATGTTTGGGAAAAAAGATTTTTTTAAGTTTTCACAATATAAGCACTATGTCAAACTTGTGACGTCCGGGCTAATTATGACTCTAGGGCAATAACTTGATAGAGGTCCACCAGATGATGCAACATACAAAATACCAAAGCTTTAGGCCTTTCTATGTAAGGAAAAGAAGATTTTTTAGTTTTCACTATATAAGCCTATGTTAAACTTGTGAAGTACAGAAATGAGCTAATTTTGACCTTGGGGTCATAATTTATACAATCTTGATAGATTGATTGATTGAATGGGGTTTAACGTCACTTTTGACAGTAACAAACTTGATAGAAGTCTACCAGATGGTTCTTTAGACCAAATATCAAAGCTCTAGGCCTTTCTGTTTTTGAGAAGATTTTTAAAGTTCTCATTATATAAGCCTACGTTAAACTTGTAACAACGAGGAGCTCGCTAATTCTGACCCTGAGGCCATAATTTATACAATCTTGATAGAGGCCACAATGATGCTTCATATCAAATATCAAAACTCTAGGCCATCCCGTTTGGGAGAAAGAGAAGATCTTTTAAAATTTCACTATATACGCCTATGTTAAAATTGTGATATCCCGTAACTGGCTTATTCTGACCCTGGGGTAATAATTTATACAATCTTGATAAAAGTCCACCAGATGATGCAACATACCACATATCAAAGCTGTAAGTCTGTTTGTTTGGTAGAAAAAGATCTTCAAAGTTTATGCCTTACCACTCACACCTTTGCTCCCCAGCATGGCCATTTCTTGACAGATTTTTTCTATGTACAAACTTTATTGTCCTTGCCCTCCTGAAGACTCTTAATACCAAATGTAGATCAAATCCAATTGAATGGCAAGATGATTTTTAAAAAAATGTTCCCTTTTTTGCACCTTATGGGGCCTTCAAGGGAGATAACTCAATAATGTGACCAAATCTGGAGTGCCTTCCCATGGGGATGCTTCCCACCAAGTTTGGTTGAAATCAATCCAAGGGTTCTTAAGAAGTCGAAAATGCAAAAAGTTAACACATGACAGCGGACAAAACACGATCACAATAGGTCACAATGACCTGAGGTCAGGTGACCTGAAAAGCTATATGTTCAGGAGTGGCAAAGATTTTGTTGTTAAAAAAAAAGGAAGTTTACTCTCTCTTACACAAAAAGCAAACAATTCTTCTATTTCTTTCACATTAATAAAAGAAAAAATATTTTTTTTTCAGAGAAAATTTCATAAAGCAGGTTATTTGGTACGTGAAATTCACATAAACATGAAGATGTAATCAGTGTCTTAACCCTTATCATGCTGAACCCGGAATATTCCGGTTTTGGCAGGAGGTGTAGACTAAGATCAGACTGCACTTATGTGCAGGCTGATCTTAGTCTACACCTCCTGCCTGTACTATTCCTGCCAGAGTTGTTTATGAAGTTGAATTCATAAAGAAATATTGATTTTTGAACAACAAGTTCTATCAGTGCTTTCAGCCCTTTGATTTGCTGAATTCCAGTAAGGTAATTTATACAGCATGACAAGGGTTAATTCTCCCATCCCTGAGATGATGTTTTGTAGAGCAAACTAGAGCTCCTGTTCAGCTCTATCAGCCCAAAATCTACTCATCTTATTCTTAACCCTTTCCTGTTCAAATACGGGGTTTTGCATCCCTGTGATTTTAAAACTCAAGAAAACAATATGGAAAAAGAAGAAATTGCTTGTAACAAGCAATTTCTCTTTTTTCCACATTATTTTCTACCACATGGGATGGTTTCTTTTCAAATAGCATCCAGTTTTCATTGTCGTCTGCAACCTCTTTCAACTTGGACTAGTCTAAAATTTCCAAAAATGGGAAAGGGTTAATTTATTTTTCTCAAACACAGGAGGCAACTAATTTAAGACAGAGTTACTTCTTTATCAATTTATTTGAAGGGAGGCAACTTTCATTTATACAACAAATATTCTCAGTCAATTTTCAAATATCTCCCTTGCATCACTACATGATCTATATGAAGTTCACCCAATCCTTCTGAGCAATATTATCAAACATTTTGAATCTCTTCAAGGAATCTGATAACAGGCCTCCAAAGGTTCATTGATGCAAAGTTTGGTTGAAATCCATCCTTCTAGAAGAAGACTTTCAAAGTTTTCACCACATACTTCATATTGAAATTAGCCTGGCCCTTTATAGCCAGGTTTTTCCTCAGATTAAAATTCCTTAAAGGGTCACCAAAGGATTATTCCTGCGAAATTTAATTGATATCTATCTGCTTATTTCTAGGAAGATGATTTAAAGAGTATTAACTACACACCATTTTTGGAATTTGTTCAATTATGTCTCTTGACCTCCCACTGTGACCTTGAGATTATATAAACAAAATTTTCATCAAGGGGAGGAACTGTTGTTATGAAGAATTAGTTTTTATTATCAAATTCCTAAATTTCCACAATGATAAGCTTTTTTCTAAAGGACCATAAACTAGAGGCACTTGACAGCATGTATTGCTCCACAGGCATAAATGTACTGATTAAGCAAATTTTTTCATGAATTCCATATAATCTGAATATAAGAAAAACAAGATCACCACCCATGGGTGCCAATGCTCGACTGCAAGTGCTGGATAATGCAAAAATTCTAAGTCGAAAAAAGGGGAATAACTCTTACAAAAAAGCTTTTAGAGTTATCCCCTTGATAGTCTAGATAGCTCTTGCAATGGTCAATACACATACCAAGTTTCATGAGGATATCTTCATATGACCAAGGTTAAACTTTGTCACGCCAACGCCTATGCGAGCGACGCCAAGGTGATCACAATACCTCGGGCAGCCGAGCTAATAAATCTAAGTCACTGAAGTCAAAAAGACAAAAGTCAAGTCAAGTTATGTAAAATTCATTTTCTTGCTTGTTACCAGTAATTTCATCATTTTAAGCCTTTTTTTTCTACCCGAAAAAGACAAAGCTATTCTAAATTATGTTAAGTTGAAATTGTTGTTTGTAACTTCTTTGAATTTAGAACAGTCTAAAACATTGCTGTCTTGTGATGGGTTAAATGTTTTAATTTTCAAACATTTGGGTCAGTAAAATGTAACAAAGAAATAGAAAAGAGTAGTTTGCAACCTAAGTCATAACCACAACTTGAACAAGTAACACTTACATTGTCAAACATATACAATTGCTTCGCATTTATGCTGAACAACAACAGAGTTCAATCTTTACTCTCAGTCAAAATATTTGATTTTGTCAATTGTGAATCTGTTCTTTTAATAAACTTGGTACACTCATGTTGTTAACCCTCCATTTCCAGAAACATAAATTTTCTAACAAGTGAGTAGCTGGCTTTGATACATTCATAAGAAATATCATCCAGGGCTTGTGTTTGAAAACTGCAGGGAAAAAGACTAACAGGGGCCCAGTCACCCATGGCCCCTAATTTTTGGGCTTGGCCCCTGAATATTTGGAGAAAATGCCCATACCCCTAATGTTAAATTTTGAATACATGTATTTGGCAGCTGGGTCCCTAAGTTAACAAGATGTGTTTGTGAAAAACTATGCCCCTGAAACAGGATATTTTTTAGAAACAGGTGATTCTTATTGTTAATTTTTTTAATTGTTTTAGGGAAAAGGGTTAAAATTTTGACCTTGATGAAATGACCTTCCCTAGTTGCGCTTTGTTGAGACCTATCTAATTACCAAATAAAAGCATTGTAACTTAATTGGAGTTGAAGTTATAGGAAAATGTTTAGTTGGCAGGTTAAGTTTTTGAGTAACGTTTTAGAGAAAAGGGTTAAAATTTTGACCTTGATGAAATGACCTTCCCTAGTTGCGCTTTGTTGAGACCTATCTACATACCAAATAAAAGCATTGTAACTTAATTGGAGTTGAAGTTATAAGAAAATGTTTAGTTGGCAGGTTAAGTTTTTAAGTAACGTTTTAGGGAAAAGGGTTAAAATTTTGACCTTGACCTTGATGAAATGACCTTCCCCAGTTGCGCCTTGTCGAGACCTATCTACATACCAAATATCAGCATTGTAACTTAATCAGGGCTGAAGTTATCGGAAAATGTTTAGTTGGCAGGTTAAGTTTTGCAGAGAGACAGACAGACAGACAGACGGACACCGTAAAACAATATGCCCCTGATCTATTGATGCGGGGGCATAAAAATTGTCAGTCTTTTTCCCTGAAACTGGGTTTTGAACCTCAAAATTTCAAAAATGCCCTTATATGAGAGTTTGAAATTTTTCCCAAGGGGAGTTTTCTGACCCCTTGAGTTGATTTTTTTGTAAGGGTTAAAAAAAGGGTAGATGATTCATTCATTTATCTATATTATGTACTGTTATGTACCAGAAAACAAAAGGAATGAATTTCTAGCCTAATATCTTAACCCTTTCCTGTTTTGCAAAAATTTGGACCTGTCCAAATTCAGAGGTTTTGTCAGCGAAAATTTAAAGTTGATTGTATTTGAAAAATAACCATTTACTGGGACAGAAAATATTGTGGAAAAAAAGAAATTGCTTGTTACAAGCAATTCCTTCTTTTTTCACAATGATTTCTCAATTTTACTATCATATGGACGTAAAAACCAGGGATTAACCAGGAAAGGGTTAAAGGAGATTTATAAAAGTGAATCAAAATAAAAAAGAAAATGTCTGCTGGCCTTAAAACTTTCATAATTTTACTATATATCATTTTGCCTTTTTGTTGTTTTGATCCATAGAATTTATTGGTGAAGGAGTCATTGACTGCCAAATATTAGGATCAAATTCAAGGTTCAGATCAATACTGTCATTTATCTTATACATGTACCTACTTTTTTAAGCATTAAGAAAGTGGAAATTCTTTACACCATTTATCTTAAAATGGATGTTTTCTGAATGTGACTTTGTTTCAAAAAGAAATAACTACATCTGGAACTAAATTGTTGAACTATATTTGATACTGTTTGATAAAGATTTTTTTAAAATGTATCAGAATTTGTCCACTCACCATGTGCTTAGTTATCTAAGAAAATTAGTAGGAATGATTCTCTTAATAAGTATAAATGAAAGAGTTAACAAAAACATTTGGATCTTAAAGACTGATTGAAATTTTTGTAGACTTCAAAATGAAATCTCATACTTTCAGTTGTTACCACAAAAATGATTACCAGTAACTGACTTTCTTTCTCAATATGATAGTGTTTTGTCTGTAGAAATGAACATACCTTTGGAAGAATGTGTTGGAACTTCCAGTTTAATACAGGTACTAAACCCCACTTCTTTGGACAGGAGAAAATCATTGAACTGTTCTGGACGTAGTCGTATTTTCTGGAAATTTTGGAAGATCTCAGGCTGTAAAGAGATTAACAAATTATTATATCAATATATATTATATACCTATCAATATATACATTCTACACAGACAAAATCGTATAATAATCGGTCATTTCAACCCCCTTGGAAGAAATTTCTCAAAGTCTAAACAGGGTTTTATCCCTCATTTTTTCAATGATTTATCTACTTTACTTATGAAAATTCTACAAATTAATTGCTTACTTCATATCTTCACAAGAAAAGGTCCATTAGCATTTAATTCTATAACTTTTTGCATTTGAGCCCTAGAATTTTATGATCAAGCAGTTAATAACCACCTTGATTTCTAATACTAGTATTAGTTCTGATTGTCAAGACAATTCAAATGAGTACCAAACATAGGGTATTAAGCCATGTTTGAAAACTTTTGGAATCACTTGTTTCAAAATTACATACTGTTAATTTTTTTTTCTTTTTATAGGAAGACCAAGGCTGGGGTTCAAGAACAAAGCGTCCACCAGGTTTCAGCTGCTTGAAAACTCTCTTAAAGAAACGCTTCAGACCATCATCTCCCCAGTTAAAGTGGATCCATTTTGTAATGCTGAATGCTAATACGACATCATATTCTTCGGTCTGCATGTCCAGCAACTCATCACACTCCAGCACATAGTTTCCCTGCAAGAAAAGGTTCAAATGATTAACCAATTACCAAACTGCAAAATTTAAGACTTGCCTAAATTGAAAGAAGGAAATTCTTCATTTTCCACAATGTTTTCCAAAGCTTTTTATCTTGGGGGCGTCTAAAAAGGTCACTGAATGTGTGAGAATGGGTTAAACCCTCGCCCGAGTCAGTGGCAACAAATGGCAAAAAAAGCATGAGTAACCTAATTTTCTATCCAGGATGAGTCTACATTAAACTTGTCTTGGGATATATCATAGAGAATAACATTTACATTACATTTTAAAGTACATGTATTTGAGCCAGAAATGTAGCCTCTAAACTGTTTGACCTAGCTTTTGAGCCAAAAATGTAGCCTCTAAACTGTTCGACCTAGCTTTTGACCCAAAATGACCAACTATCCAGGGCTCTGGAAAACCCTGGTTTAATGAAAGATTTTTAAAGATATTCTTTATTATTTCTATGTAAAATCAGGGATCATATGGAAAAGCGCTAATTTTCAGAGTATGGTAATACTTTGCAGTATATTTGTATTTTCAAAGCGGGTCAATAGATGATGATTTAAGCCAAATATCAAAGCTCTAGGCCTTATAGCTTGGGAGGAGATGTTTTTCAAATATTTCCTTCTTTATTTCTATATCAAATCAGGGATAGTACAGAAAAGGGCTAATTTTCACGCTTCAATAATTCTTTGAAATATTTTTGGTAGGGGTCAATCAGGGGTCTCAGAAACCACACTGCTGTCATCTCAGATGACCACTTTTCTAAGTGGAATACATAAAATCCTATCAAAGGATTCCACCAGACAACAAAAATCCTATCAAAGGATTCCATCGGCGATCAAGGTTTTCAATGACACACGTCCGAAGGCTCAACCTGAAATAATATAAGCATTGTTTTTTGCAGGTGAAAATCCAATAAGGGACATAATATTAGTCAAACGCTCTAGAAGTAGTAGACGGGACTTAAACCACACCAACAATCAATCAGAATGTGCCATTCGTCATTAATCGAGTGAATCCAATACTCAGTAGACAGATATTTGCATCTCCCGTAATATGGCTGCCGTAATGTTTAAGTTTCTTATATCTTATTAATTGACTACTTTTGAAGTTTTTACTCTGTCTTCTGCAATAAAAGCAATTGTAAATGATCAGACAGATTCTCCTGAACCTTGGCTATGTTTTTAGGCTTGTCATGTTGAATCCGGAATATTCCTGTTTTGGCAGGAAGCATAGAGCACATATGTGCAGTCTTAGTCTACTTCACCTGTTTGTCCTTTTTAAGCCAGAGTTGTTTGTAAAATAAATTTTCAAAAGAAATATGGACGAATATTCAGGCCTTCCAGTGCTTTTAGTATTTTGATTTTAGTCCAATTATGAAACAAGAGGACCATGATGGTCCTAAATCGCTCACCTGAGGCATCCGCAAATTACAGTCCTTTTTTGTATAAAAAAGACTTAACTTGAGCAAAATTAATAAAACAATGGGCTTTGTATAAAACAATCCAGTAATGATTTCCAAAAAAATGAATGCCTTTGGCTTTATTGTTTAATCCATTACCAAACTATCCCAGAATTTGTCACCCTCAGGAAAAAAAGGTTTAAAAAAGCATTGTGAGAAAGGGAGTGATAAGCTATTTCTCCATTTCTATTTAAGAATTCTTTCAATGCGATTTAAGCAATTTTTGACCCCAGGAGCAGAGACGTTTTTTATCCTAAGAGCATTTTTTCCTATAACATAGTACAAAATTATTTAGTCATGCTACATACCAAATATGAATGCCCTTCACCATATATTTCAGAGGAAGAAGTCTTTCGAAGTTGCTCCAATTGGATGTTTTCCAAAATTTTGGACCTCTAGGGCAGAGCCATGTTTTATCATAGGGCTAAGATTTTAGCTAACATGGTAAAGAACCATCTGTTCATGGTATATCCCAAATATGAATGCCTAAGACTTAGTAGATTTGGAGGAGAAGACTGTTGAACATGGTCTACTTGAGCATTTTTACGAACTTTGGACACCCAGGGAAGGGGTAACCTACAGGCATAATTTTAATCAAAATTGATAGATAACAGCCAGGCTATGCTACACTCAAAATATAAATGCCCTCCACCTTAAAATGAAGATTTTTTTCTAACATACTCAAATTTTGCGTTTTTCCCAATTTTTGGAACTCTAGTGCAGGGCCGTTTTTGACCCTGGGAGGACAACTTTAAGTGATATAGTACAAACCATCTAGTTATGCTATATACCCAATATGAATATCCTAGACTTTATAATTTAAGAGGAGAATTCTTTTGAAATTGCTCTAATTAAGCATTTTTCAAACTTCGGACTTTAGGTGTGGGGCCATTTTTTGACCCCAGAGATTGAATATTTAAAAACTTTGTAGAGAACTATATGATTAAGCTCTATTTAAATTATAAAGGTCTATGGCCTTGAAGTCTATGAAAAAAACAACAACAAAGATTTACTAAAATTTCCCATTTTCATATGCCGCGGTTACAACATTTTTTCACAGAATGAAATTCTTTTAACAACTTTTGAAGAGCTTCACCAAAGGAACATCCCTGCAAAGTTTCAGCTTGATTGGCCTACTGGTTTAGGAGGAGAAGATTTTTAAAGATATTTAAACAATTACTAAAGATTCCCATTTTCAAATGCCGCGGCAACCAGAGTTTTGGATGGAGTTAAATTCTTTTACCAACTTTTGAAGAACTTCACCCAAGGAACATCCCTGCAAAGTTTCAGCTTGATTGGCCTACTGGTTTTGGAGGAGATTTTTAACGATAATTAAAGAATTACTTTAGATTCCCATTTTCATATGCCGCGGTTACAACATTTTTTCACGGAATGAAATTCTTTTAACAACTTTTGAAGAGCTTCACCCAAGGAACATCCCTGCAAAGTTTCAGCTTGATTGGCCTACTGGTTTAGGAGGAGAAGATTTTTAAAGATGTTTAACCCATTCCAACTCAATCCCTCCTTTTTACGCCCCTCGAGAAAAAAGCTTTGGAAAACATTGTGGATAATGAAGAAATTGCTTGTATCAAGCAATTTCTTCATTATCCACAATGTTTTCTATCCAAAAAGACAAAAAAAATCAAAATTCCATCAACTTGAAATTGTCGTCTGCAGCTTCTTTCAATTTGGACCAGTCTAAAATTTTGCTGTGTTGGAATGGGTTAAAGAATTACTTAAGATTCCCATTTTCAAATGCCGCGGCAACCAGAGTTTTTGAAATTCTTCTACCAACTTTTGAAGAACTTCACCCAAGGAACATCCCTGCAAAGTTTCAGCTTGATTTGCCCACAGGTTTAGGAGAAGATTTTTGAAGAAATTGTGGACGGACAGACGGACGGACGGACGACGGACAACGACCGATCACAATAGCTCACCTCGCACTTTGTGCTCAGGTGAGCTAAAAAAAAATCAATGAGGGCTAATAATGAAGCATTTCTATTTGACCTTGCAATTGGCTAAAACTCTTTTTTGTAACAATTGTGCTATTTTTAATTCATATTGCAGAAAAGTTTCTTTACTGGTCAGGGCTAGAAAATATGGATCGGGGTAGCTAAGTCCCAGACCTTTTAAGTCTAAAAATTTGAGGGCAGGGTCCTGCAGAGTGGGCGACTCAGGTGAAGAAGTTGCCTGGTTTCATAAACTTCGCCTGAGTTGCTGATCAAAGCGAAATCGAAGTCATCTGCAGGGCTCTTGGAAACGAAAGTACTGTCGTCTGAGACGACAACTTTCCGCAAGGGACGACCAAAAATCCTATCAAAGGATTCCAATGGACGACAATTGTTTCAATGACATGCGTCCGACGTTAGCAATCTTTATGTTGAAATGACTCTGTAAAATCATTTGTCATGGTTCAAGGGTCATTAAAATATTAGGTAGATTATTGGAAAATGTTAATTGATTATCCTAACAAACACCACAATCATTGATAACACCCAGCTTGATTGACAATTACCACTTCGCTGTGACCGGTCATGCATGGACGATCGTAAGTGACAGGTGTTAGGAACCTGTGAAACTTGGGTAAAATTATTTTACTAGCACTCTTATCTCACTGAAATCAAATTATTATTGATCAGTTTAGTGAAAAAGTAACCAAAACATAATAAAGAAGTCAACTTATATTGCAAAATTAAATTGTCGTGGGTTTTCGTGGGTACAACAAATCAACTGAACATGAAATTTCTTAGATAAACTTTTTGGGCTCTTAGACTTCTAAAGCTGGGCATGAATCATAAATTTACTGTCATTTTTGGTTTAAAAAATTGTCAATTTGACTGTCAACATATTCCATTATTTTGTCCAAAATTTACCCCCCCCCCCCCAAAAAAAAAAAAATGTTGGAAAAAATCCAAAATGTCATAAACTTAACACTGTCATCTGCAACTCCTTTAAATTTAGACCAGTCTAAAATATTGCCGTCTGGTAATGAGTGAAGAGAATTTTCTGAAGATCAAATGAACATGGTCAGACATGTAAACAACACAATATGGGCTAGAAAAAATAATAATTCTTAAAACCAAAATTAATCTCCCTTTTCCACACTATTTCCAACAAATAAAGTGCTTTAAAAAAAATCAGGCTTGAATCCAACTTTTTCCTAAATCAGATTCCTGGAATCCTACTTTCAAAATCCTAGTGAGAGCCCTGTCTGGAAAATACGGGAAGTAGCCTCGTTATGACAGGCGATAATCGCATTTTGACTTGAAGCTATCAAATCAGGGGACAGTAAATCAATTATGCAAATGCTGATTGGGAAACCTTTTGATTGTAAATCAAGCATGTATCGACAGACCACATGCCCGTATTATTTGCACCTCGGCAACAATAAGGTCTGCGACTTCTTTGAATTCTGACAAGTCTAAACTTTTGTCTTCTGGTAATGGGTTAATCAGTTATTGAACAGTTTAAACTATAATCTGTAATGGTTAATGATTTACTTGGGATGACTACCGGCTTAGAAAATCACTATCGCGATAGTTTTACTATTGCAATAGTTTTACTATCGCAGCATTGATATTGTGATACAGAAATCAATTGCGATAGATCATGATACTATCAGTATATGTAACTTTGTTTATTTTTTATGTTATTCTCTATAGATTTTCTGCAAATTGAGGAGAAACAAGGATTATGGTTACATAAACAGATAAAATATGATATTTTTACCTGATTAAGAAACCATAATTTAAGATTCTAGTGTTTTAATGGACTTGTTGCTGGTATTCTTATATTTCTGTGTAGCATAGTCTACAGGCGACTCTCTTTTCATCAATGTTTTCGCCTTACTTTATGAAATATGGGCCTTTACGACTTTGTTTTGCACAATCTCGAAATTTGCAGCCATGTCAGACGAAAAAAATATGTAAAACAAAATAACTCATTTAGTGTGCTCGCAGTAAGTAATTAATCATTGTAATTAATCGAATATCATTTATGATTGTCTTATTTTCATTTTTAAGACAATTCTAGCATTGAGAATTCATAAAACATTGATAACAAGTCTTAACTAAACGTATTTTTGGATTTTTGAGGACCTTTTCACTTCGTAAATCGAAAGTTAAAAATCAATCAATAATCAAAAACTGAGTGTGGAACAGGGAAAAAGACTAGCAGGGACCCAGTCGCCCATGGCCCCTAGATTTTGGGCTGGGCCCCTAGTCCTTTTGAGAAAATGCCTATACATCTAATATTAAATATTGAATTTTGGCAGGCTGGGCCCCTAGGTTGAAATTAATAGTCTTTTTCCTTGTGGAAGAAACAAAAATCAAACGTGCCTATCATGTGATAATACACAGAAAACTCGTTCTCTATCTCTCTCTCTCTTTTTTTAACCTAAGAATTGAATTTCTGTGTAAGCTTTGAATATTTACTATTGAAACTATCAATGTTTGAACAAACTATTGCAATAGTTATCAATTCAGGAAATTGCAATTGATATATCCATATCTTGACTGTCACCATCACAATACATCCACCTATCGTTACACCCCTACTCTTTACTTACCTGCATGAACATTATGTTATGAGGAAAAGCGTTTTTCTCCTTGACTAGAACTGGGGGAGCATCGATAGGGCCATAATTAAGCACTGTTGAGATAGGAAACTTCTTCAGGTCAGGGTTGTCATTAGACATGTAGTATCGGATATTTTTCCTTGCAGCTCCTATAAGTTTTTGATCAATGTCAATGCCTACAATTTTACTTGGATGGAAATCTCGAGCAATGGACAATGTCAAATGGCCAACATTGCAACCAATATCTAAAGCAACTTTACCATCAAACCAGTCTGGATTTAAACAAGTCATTCTCTGATCCGAATTCATTGAAGGATTTCTATAGCCATAATATCTGTTATAATTTCCGTAAATGAATTTAGGAGGTTGTTTGTGGCTAGAATGTTCTTTAGTTGGATGCTTTTTGGGTAGTTTTGGATGCTTGAACTTTTTGTGGTTTCGGTTTGATGGGCTAATTTGTGACTCGGTAGACACTTGAAATGATTTGCTTGATGATGTTAGTGTTTCCACTTTATTGTCACTTTTTCTTCGTCTCTTTTTACTTTTTGGAGATACCTGTCTGACAACTGGCGAGACTATTTTATCACTCACTTGACGTGGTTTTACAGAATCCCTAGATACACTAGAAGAAGAGATTTCTCTTAATTCTGGGACAGGCTCTGGTTCAATGTCAATTTTCAATGCTTCCATAAGATTTTTGTCCTTTGCAATATTTTTTGGTGGACTGAAAAAGTTTGTAGATGAAGAATCATCCTTCTTTTTGTGTCTATTGTGCCTTTGTTTCTTCTTCTTGAATAGTTTTTCAAGGTCAACCCCATCTTCATCTGCACCCGATAGATTTAATGGGTCAGTCACATTCAAAGGAATTCTCAACTCTACTGACTGGCGTTTTGGAACTGGTAATGGTGATGACTGAGGGGTGATTGAATTTAGTTGTTTTCCCAAATCTGATGAATCTAGCCCATTTAAGTTCAGAGGGTCATCAATTGTACCACCGTTTAAAAATTTTGTTGGCAATTGTCTGTCACAGTATGGTGACGACTTCAGACGCTTTCTTCTGGCAGCACTCTCTTCTCTGTGATAACTTTGGCTGTACCGTCTCTTCCTATTCCATGGCTGGGAAAACTTGCTTTCATTTTTATTACCAATATCATCTCTCACTTTTGACGTACCTTCAAGGGACACCTTGTCTTGAGCCTTGAAGGTTCGATCTCCACAATGAATTTCAGAATGCTCGAACTGATTTTTCGTTGGTGTCTTTACCTGCACACTCATATTTCATTGCCTTTCAAAAATAAATATCAACACCAGTCTACTTTCAGTTCAAACGTTTGACAAACGCTTGCACGTGGATTTGTTTATATTCCCTACTTCCGCTTTGAAGCGCTCTCTAGCGGAAATATTTGGAAAATCGGTCAACGAACCCAAACACTGATGGAAAATATCAACACTTTGGTTATAACACCTCCTATAAACTTTTATGCACAGTAACTTTTAAACTGAAACGTTTTTTATTCATATAGATTGCTTTAATGCGCTGTCAGACTCTTGCCTCCGCGTTAATCTTCAGAATTTGGCCTTACGAGGTGAGCCGTGGGCTCCGCGTACAGAGCGGAATACGCATGTGCGGAGCAAGCAGCTTGGGTAATTTGTTTCCGGAAGTGAGAATCCTGTCGTCTGCAACGACAGACAACTCAGAGAAAGGAGCAGAATTTCATCCTTAAATATTAATCCCTTGAGGTATTGATAAAATTTTCGTCTGAATTGAAATACTGGCATAAATTGTTAAGTTTTCCAGTTCATCCAATTGATAAATCCGAAAAACGTGTGTGCAATTGTCTCGCACTTTAAGTCCCTAGGCAGCGATCCTACTGACTGCATCTTTTCTATATTTTTTTATCAAATTTTTTTTTGTAGTTACAAATATTTGACACTAACATATATCTCCATGGTTTTCTATGGGGTCGCCTCTGTAAATCAAAAATCAAATGACTGGTTAAGTTTTAGCTGCGATATATCGTAGCCCTTATTCTGATAATCTGCTGGCGAGGTTATCAGAAAGAGTGCTACGATATCGCAGCTAGTCGAGCTTCAAACCATTCATTTAGACTGAAGGTGAACTTAAAACTGCGAATTTGGCCAACATTTATGTATTTTTTTTTTCTGTTTAGTGACTCAAGCAAACTATTTATTTAGGCAGGCAATAATTGCAACGTTTAGGTCGCCAACCAAGAACGTTACCTTTTAAGTGGGTGTTGCATATCGAAACCTATTTCAAATCTCCAAACGAAAACAAATTTCCAATTGTTTCTAGCAATGCTCATAACCTTGAATTGAGAATCTACATATTTGTCACCATCTTGTTTTGCCTCCATCTTGTTTCATTGCTGATTTAAAAAGAAAATAACTTGCTTGCCGAATGCTGACCACAGACTATATTTGTTAAAGGTAGGTATCGATGTTTTTTCATGTCACAGATTTTAATTATTTTTATTTCCTTTCATACACTTATGAATACAATATGCCGCAAAGTGGTTGTGCAAAAATCTGAGGTCCCTTATTAGAAACAAGCAGGGTATTTTCCTAATAGCCTACATAGGCTATTAATCTATTTTTAGATTAATCCGAGACTGTTGCGGAGAATATAGGACATTCACACGCGAATAACCATTGGAACCTTGCATATAGTTTAAATTACATCACACCAACGTCATTGTTACGTCATCAGGAGTTATGTTCACTAGCTGGTCTGTAAAGATCAGTCCAAAACTGTCGTAAGCGTTATTACAAATATAAACATTTACCGTAGTTTTGCGCTTAGCATTCCATGTGACATGATTTAGGACGTTGGCTGTTTTGCTAGTAAATTTGTTACCTTCATTTGACTTTGGGTCATATGCAAATGAGGTCATTTGATGTCGACAGCCGAATTCCGTGATATCTAGAAATAACCTGGAATTCTGCTGAACCTTTCCAATATAACCACAAAAAGCGACTTTAGGTCTATTAGATTACCACCAAGACAAAACCTTACCTAACTTATAATATTAAATGTTCGTTTGAGTCTTGATATCGGCACTTGGTAATTGTTTTCTACTTAAAAAGACAAAAGATATTAAAATTCCATCAACTTGAAATTGTCATCTGCAACTTCTTACAATTTGGATCAGTCTAAAAATTTGTTGTGTAGGAATGGGTTAAAGATGGTCTCTGGTTGTTTTTAACGTTCAAATAGGGTTCTGGTTTTCAAAAGAGCGACTGTTTCAACCCTCAATTTGTCTCACACCCACACTCAAACTTATTGTGCTGACACCTTATGAGCTCAAACCTAGATCCAATTTCACAAAACTCTATTAAATGCAATCGTAAATGCAGAATATTCAGACTATGACATTGTTTTGGCAAAGTTTGATGTTGAATAGATTGTAAATTCTTTTTCTGACATTATGTAGTCATTGTTGGTTCAATTTAAAAAAATGAGGTTATTTACTGAAGATTGACTATCAAGTATTCAATTTGCCAAGAGAAAAGAAGTAAAAGGGCAAATAGAACATAGTGTTTCTGCCAGGATCAATTTTTGAGGGTCATTTGTGACCCTCTGTCTTCATTTCTAGGGGTCATTTGGAATTTTATAGGGTCAATTTTGTAAATGACTTAATCAAACTTTTGAACAATTTTTCTGAAAGAGTGACATGTTTTATCTAGGGACAGAATGATCAAATTACTAGGAGTAAAAGAAATTAACAAACACAATGCTTTTCTCATAAAGAAAAGGCTTTATTTAACCCTTTCCTGTACAATCACTGGTTTTAACGTCCTCGCTATTTTATACTTGAGAAAACATTGTGGGAAAAGAAGAAATTGCTTGTAACAAGCAATTTCTTCTTTTTCAACAATATTTTCTACCCTACTGGATGTTTATTTCTCAAATTTAATCCACTCTAAATTTTCGTCTGCAAAACCTTTGATTTTGGACAGGTCTAAAAAGTTTTAAAACAGGAAAGGGTTAAAGTGACTCTTATTTAAGACACTCACCTTACTGATAGATCATTGAGTATTATGACTCAATGACTCAAAGTCAGAAACAGTTTGCTTCAGCTTTGTTAACTTATATCTTACTTTTTGCTAGTAGATGTACCATTGAAGAGACCTCTTTCCTTATTTTTTTCCCACCAAGCTATGGCTTTATTGAAATCAAATTGACCAATGGGTGGCCCATGAGATACCAGCATAAGACAATCAAGCCTAGCTGATGACAACCTATTTCTGGCAGTGACCTTGATATTATTCTGGACACTGAACCCTCTTTCAACACTAGCAGTCTGCAAAGGTGCAAGAACTGCTACCATTGCAAGCTTTTTATACCCCCCAAAACTATGTCGGTCGGTCGGTCCGTCTGTCTGTAGCTTTTTCCTGTCCACTCAATTTCCAGGTATCCATTGGACGGATTTGATTCAAACCTATTTTGTTTAAGGTCCATTGATTTTTGACTGATCAATCGGTGAAAAATCATGTCTGCTCAATTTCTCAGCAACTATCAGACGGATTTCATTCAAATTTGACAGAAAGACTCAGTTTAAGTTGGACATGTGCATATCATATTTTGGTTATGGTCCATTGATTTTTGACAGAGTTATGGCCCTTTAATCAAAAAGTCAATTTTTTGTTACGGTCCTTTGGTGGATAGCATTTGTACATGGACTTGTAAGCGCTTTGGGGGGTTATTAGTCCGCTTTGAGACAATGTCTAGTTTAGATTAGGAAAGATGTTAGGATGATTACTGGTCAATAGCTTCAAGGTACTCTGGACTGTATGACAGGGATACTGCTGTTGTATATTACAAGAGCCTTACACTTTTCCCACTCTATCAAGGTTGCGTCTGAATTTATGAAGGATGGTTGACCTGTTGCAGCAGAATAAAAATTTACCAAAGTATCGAATTGGGTAGACCCGAACTCTTTTCTTTCATTGTCTGATAACAGACTTAGGCCTCCAGGGCTCGAACATTTAGGTATGACCTATATATATGAAATTTGCACATTGGAATTCAAACCAACCTTGATCTATCAATCAAACTAAGGCAATATTTAAAGTGGAGTCACTAATTTCGAGATTATTGGTAGAGTATGGTTACAGCCCTGTTATGTTTGTGATTCAAGCACATTAACAGTGATTACCAATTCGATTGAATCACATTGAATGAAAGCTACAGTTGGGACGTGTTGATATGGACGTTGTTGAATCGGAATAATCATGATCCGGAAATTTTTTGGTGGGAACACATTTTTTGTTCACAAATTTTACCTTAAATATGGAGATTCGCGTTCCAGAAAGGACAGAAATGATCGGGAATGAAATATTAAAATCTGAATAAATATGATTGAATTATCTGGATCAATAAGAATAATCAAAGTGTTTGTCTGGTCAAAGTTGATAGCAGACATTCACACTTTGTATACTTATACCTGGGATGCATGTCAAGGTGACTACATGACAATTAATTTAATCTTTATTTTTATGCCCCTGCATCGATAGATGGGGGCATATTGTAAAATTTTACCGGTGTCCATCTGTCTGTCTGTCTGCAAAACTTAACCTGCCAACTAAACATTTTCCTATAATTTCAACCCTGTTTAAGTTACATTGCTAATATTTGGTATGTCGATAGGTCTCAACAATGTGCAACTGGTGAAGGTCATTTCATCAAGGTCAAGGTCAAAAATTAACCCTTTTCCCTAAAACAAAGAAAAAAAAACACAATAAAATTCACCTGTTTCTAAAGAATTCATGTTTCTGGGGCATGGTGTTTCACAAACACATCTAGTTTTTTCGAAAAATCAAAACCACCAGCATGTCCTCGGGCCACACTGGAAAATGTTGCCACTTGTTTTCTTCCAAATTGTCATCAACAATTGAAAAACCCAATCTCAAAAGTTTATCCATTGAAATAAAACGACTCTCCTTAGGGAAAATAAAAGTTCATTACCTGACAACTGAAAATTAATCCTAGGCCTTCACATCAAACAACCATAACAAATGCAGTGTTCTGCCGAGGCTGCAATTCCGCGAAATTCTCGCGTAAAATTTGTTGACGTCGCATAGAAATTAGCATAGTTGTGAAAATTGTTGCGGCCAATATTCAGCATTTTTTTCTCTCTTCTTCGGAAAAGTCTGTATGTTGAAGAAAATTCCACCAAACGAGGCTCAATAATATTTTAGCTATAAATAACCTAGGTGTCATTTGTCAATATTTGGAATTCCCTTAGGTTGATTTATTTAAGTCATGTGGTAGAGAGTAAATGATTCTAAATTGTGCCAAAACCGGGATCCAGTGAATTTAATTTAGATGAGCCCGAAAGGAGTGCCGATTCTAAGAACAGATCAGTCAATCAGACCTACTTTTTCTGCAATATTTATTTGACCAAAAAGCATTCTTGAAAACTATCAAATGACACTTTTATTGGATTTAAATAGCCAACAAAACATTTACTATCAAAACAGTTTCATGCCCCCCCCCCCAAAAAAAAATGTTTGACATTGAACCAACTGAATGGTAATGTTTGCCAAACCAAAGGGTTTTTGTCTGACGGTCCTTTGCAATGACTGTTTTTAGTCACTGGGATGTTTGTACATTTTCTTTGGTTAAAGTTTTAATAGCATGTCTCATAACTCTGTTTCTTCTAATGTTATTGCTCTGAAACTTTGCACATCATATCATCCCTAAGGCAAAGATATATTACTCTGACTTTCATTATACCCCCAAAACTATGTTAGGGGGGTATATAGTATATAGGAGAATGCTTGTTGGTCGGTTGATCTTTAGCTTTTTCGTGTACGCTCAAATTCTCGGCAACTATTGGTCAGATTTTATTCAAACTTCACTGATATAAACAATATCAAGCAGAGATGTGCATATTGTATTTTGGTTACAGTCCATTAATTTTTGACGGAGTTATGGCCCTTTTGTGAAAAATTATGTCCGCTCAATTTTTCAGCAACCACTGGACGGATATGATTCAAATTTCACAGAAAGACTTGGTATAAGTCAGACAAGTGCATATCCTATTTAGGTTATGGTCCATTGATTTTTGGCAGTGTTACAGGCCTTTAATTAAAAAGTCATTTTTTTTTGGTTTCATTTCTGTAGCTCATTTCTGTGGCTTTTTCGTGTCTGCTCAATTTCTAGGCCACTATTAGATGGATTTAATTCAATCTTCACTGTTAAATCAGTATCAAGGAGAGATGTGCATATCATATTTTGGTTAAGTTCCATTGACTTTTGACAGAGTAATGGCCTTTTGGTGAAAAATCGTGTCCGCTCAATTTCTCAGCAACCATTGGACTGATTTGATTCAAATTTCACAAAGAGACACGGTATAAGTCAGACAAGTGCATATCCTATTTTGGTTATGGTCCATTGATTTTTGATGGAGTTGTGGCTCTTTAATTAAAATGTCCATTTTTTGTTACACTTCTGTCGCTCAATTTCTGTAGCTTTTTTGTGTCCAATCAATTTCTTGGCAACTATTGGTCAGATTTTATTCAAACTTCACTGAAAGACTCAGTATAAGTAAGACATGTGCATATCCTTTTTTGGTTAAGGTCCATTGATTTTTGACTGATTTATGGCCCTTTAATTAAAAAGGCCATTTTTTGTTATATTTCTTGGGCTTTTTGTGTCTGCACAATTCCTTGGCAACTTTTGGACAGATTTTATTCAATCTTCACTGACATAATCAGTATCAAGCAGTGATGTGCATAATCTATTTTAGTTACTGTCCTTTGACTTTTGATGAAGTAATGGCCCTTTGGTTAAAACCCGTGTCCGCTCAATGCAACCATTGGACAGATTTGATTCAAAATTCACAGAAAGACTAAGTATAAGTCAGAAATGTGCATATCCTGTTTTGGATATGGTCTTTTGACTTTTGGCCCTTTAATCTAAATGTCTATTTGTGTGTGTGTGTGTGGTTTTTTTGTTTTTTTTTTGGTAACATTTATTTCGCTTTTTTGTTTTTTATACGCCCGTCGAAGACGGGACGTATTATGGGATCACCCGTGGTGTCCGGGGGTCCGGGCGGTGTCCACTTCTTTGTCCGGAGCATAACTCTGTCACCGTAAGTCCAATTGACTTTAAACTTGGCAGTTATATTCTTCTCATCAATACAGAGTGCAGTGCTCAATAACCATAACTCTACCTAGCCTATTTTTTGAGTTATTGCCCTTTGTTGTTTTTCATACTTGAATCTTGTCCGGAGTATATCTCTAAAAGTATTATAGCTATGATCATGAAACTTCATGGGTGTATAGATCTCACCAAGGGGGAGTGCAGTGCACAAGAACCATAACTCTACCTGGCCTATTTTTTGAGTTATTGCCCTTTATTGTTTGTCATACTTGAATCTTGTTCGGAGTATATCTCTTAAAGTATAATAGCTAGAATCATGAAATTTCATGGATGGATAGAGCTCACTAAGAGGAAGTGCAGTGAACAAGAACCATAACTCTACCTAGCCTATTTTTGAGTTAATTCCCTTTGTTGTTTTTCATACTTGAATCTTGTTCGGAGTATATCTCTAAAAGTATAATAGCTAGAATCATGAAACTTCATGGATGGATAGAGCTCACCAAGTGGGAGTGCAGTGTACAAAAACCTTAACTTTACCTAGCGTATATTTTGAGTTACTGTCCTTTGTTGTTTTTCATACTTTGTTCATACTTTGATCTTATTCAATGCATATCTCTAAAAGTATAATAGCTAGAATCATGAAACTTCATGGGTAGATAGATCTCATCAAGGGAAACGAGTGCACAAGAACCATAACTCTACCTGGCTTATTTTTTGAGTTATTTACCTTTGTTGTTTTTCATACTTAGATCTTGTCCGGAGCATATCTCTTAAAGTATTCAAGCTATGATCATGAACATTCATGGGTAGATAGATCTCATCAAGGGGAAGTGCAGTGCACAAGAACCATAACTCTACCTTTGGCTTATTTGTTGAGCTATTGCCCTTTGTTGTTTTTCATACTTGGATCTTGTCTGGAGCATATCTCTAAAAGTATTCAAGCTATGATCATGAATCTTCATGGGTAGAAAGACCTCATAATGGGATGTGCATTGCACAAGAACCATAACTCTACATTTGGCTTATTTTTTGAGTTATTGCCCTTTGTTGTTTTTCATACTTGGATCTTGTTTAGAGCATATCTCTTAAAGTATATAAGTTATGATAATGAAACTTCAGGGGTAGATAGATCTCATCAAGGATTAGTGCTGTGCTTAAGAACCATAACTCTACCTTTGGCTTATTTGTTGAGTTATTGCCCTTTGTTGTTTTTTCATACTTTGATCTTGTCCGGAGCAGATCTCTAAAAGTATTCAAGCTATGATCATGAAACTTCATGGTTAGATAGATCTCATCAAGGGGAAGTGCAGCTCATTAAAACTATAACTCTACCTAGCTAATTTTTTCAGTTAATTCCCTTTGTTGTTTTTCATACTTGGAATTTGTTCAGAGCATATTTCAGAAAGTATATTAGCTATGATCTTGAATCTTCATGGGTAGATAGATCTCATAAAGGAGAAGTGCAGTGTACAAGAACTTTAACTCTTCCCAGCACATTTTGAGATTTATTGCCCTTTGTTGTTTTTCAGACCTGGATTTTGTCTGGATTATATAATTATCTGAAAGTGCAATAGCTATGATCATGAAACTTCATGAGTGGGTAGATATCACCAAGGGGAAGTGCAGGTCACAAGAACCATACCTCTACCTGGCATACTTTTTGAATTATTCCCCTTTGTTGTTTTTCACATTTGATTTTGTTTTAAATTTCTCATGGTGTGACAGCCTATGGTTTTCAAAACCTCATGATAACAAGAAAAACACCAGAACCACTAGTTATCATTGTGAATTGTTACTCTTTCTTGAAATAAGACTTAAACTTTAACCAGTAGTGTTACGGACGTATATTGTGACAATTTGCCACCTTGTTCAATGATATAATCAGTATGAAGCAGAGATGTGCATATCCCTTTGGCAGTTAGCGCTTGTATATGGACAAGCCCTGATGGGGGGTATTTGTCCACTTTGCGACAATTTCTAGTTTAAGTTGAATCTAGATTCTTTTTTATGCTCCCCAAAAATTTTCGGTGGAGCATATAGTCGCCGGCTAGTGTGCCCGTCCTTTCGTCTCTCTGTCCGTCGTCATATCTCAGGAACCCCTGGGCCTAATTGGATGAAACTTCAGATATAATCTTCCTAGCAAATTTCCATCTATTTTAATTTTCTCAATTCAATGCTGCGTCATGGAAAAAAGGGGCCTTAATGTAAAAATTAGTTTTTTGCCAATTTCTCCTGGTCAAATCATCAGAATTTTATGAAATTTCATATTTGAGTAGCAAATCAGATCCTCTTGACCTTAAACTATTATAAATTTACATGAAAAACAAAGTGTCATGGGAAATGGGACCTGAATGTTATTGGCTTTACGTAAGCTCTCTTTTTGTCCTGCAAAAACTTATGTTGGCCATAACTTTTGATTGGTTACAGATATAGTCTTAATATTTCACATGAGCATTGGTTGTGACAAAGCCTTTTTGTTGGTACTAAGTTCAAGGTCATCAGTCAAGGTCATGTGTCAAGGTCAGAATTTCGAAAAACTTAACTTTAACTTTGTCTAAAAGTAAACAATGGTAAGTGATATGGCCTTTATATTTCACATGTGTATTGTTTATGAAGAAACCTTTTTGTTTGTATTAAGTTCAAGGTCATCTGCTGAGGTCAAGGTCATTTCTCAAGGTCAAAATTTTTAAATTTATACGTTGTCCAAAAGTTTTACAATGGTAAGTGATATAGCCTTCATATTTCACATGTGCATTGCTTCTGACATGACCTTTCTGTTGGTATTTTGTTCAAGGTCATCTGTCAAGGTCAAGGTCATTTCTCAAGGTCAAAATTTCAAAAAAATTAACTTCAACATTGTCTATAAGTTTACAATAGTAAGTGATATGGCCTTCTTCTTTTACATGTGCATTGCTTATGACATGGACTTTCTGTTGGTCCTAAGTTCAAGGTCACTGTGAAGATCAAGGTCATTTCTCAAGGTCAAAATTTCGAAAATCTTAACTTTAAGATTGTCTATAAGTATACAATGGTAAGTGATATAGCCTTCATATTTTACATGTGCATTGCTTATGATATGGACTTTTTGTTGGTACTAAGTTCAAGGTCATCTGTCAAGATCAAGGTCATTTCTCAAGGTCAAAATTTCAAAGATCTTAACTTTAAGATTGTCTGTAAGTTTACAACGGTAAGTGACATAGCCTTCATATTTCACATGTGCATTGCTTATGACATGACTTTTCTGTTGGTTTTTAGTTCAAGGTCATCTGTCAAGGTCAAGGTCATTTATCAAGGTCAGAATTTCGATAATCTTAATTTTAAGATTGTCTATAAGTTTACAATGGTAAGTGATATAGCTTTCATATTTTACATGTGCATTGCTTCTGACATGACCTTTCTGTTGGTATTAGGTTCAAGGTCATCTGTCAAGATCAAGGTCATTTCACAAGGTCAAATTTCAAAAATTTTAACTTTAACATATCCCATTAATATACAATGGTAGGTGATATACAGGTTTTTCCCGGACGCAGGATATTGCGTCCAGGACTCTCAAAACCGAGAGAAGGACCTGCAAAAATAAAACATGTTCGTCCTGAGGGACTTGCAAAAAACAATAATACATGAGCCTATTTAGATAACTAACAAAGAATTGAGGCATAAGAAAAATCCAAAAGGTCTCTTTCTCGGTAATTTACTTTCAACTTCACTCACATTCTTGGTACGCACATGCTATCAGAATCCGGGAGATCTATTTTTAGAGCATGTCGTAATAACTATTCAGCGTGAACTATACAACTCTAAAAACGAGGCACCGCGGAAATTTCTTCTCGTCTATTTTTAGGCAACCAATAAATGGAGATTTGCGGTCAGATTTGGCAAAGTCCGTAGTTTAAACTATTTACTTCTACGTAAATATGTGATCTACGTACGGAATCATTCCGCGACCGATCAAAATTGACTTGCGCGTTTGATTGGTGCTTCTTGTGCGGAAACATATGAATATTGATGAGATGATTATTTGGACGTATCGTCCTGGTTCTCACGCTTATCTTCCCAAATAAATTTATGCGTCGAATTTTTTGGCCCCTTTTACAAGTATATTTAGCATGTCTATTTTTAACAACACATGTTTTAGCAAAAAATACCATCACAAAAATCTGTACATAATGGCAAGACAGCTCAATTTAAAACGCCTTTTTTAATTCACCCAGCTCTGTTTCTGACAAAAATAATAATTTCTCAGCCTCAGCATTAAATCAAGATGGGTCTGAAACCAATCTATCTTCTGTCAGTTCTGGATCTGAAAACGGTAAAGAATGACCTCTGTTTGATTTCCTTTAACCCCACCCCTCCCTAAACCACCACCACACACACACCACTCCTAACCTGTCATAGATCTACGTTGTACGTGTATGCTCTATTTCAATTATTTATGAACAAAATACTGATTAGATAATCATTTTAAAACATGAAAACTATGTTTTTTCCTGTTTAGAAAACCTTATAACCAAAGCCATAGTTACACAAAGTTTCAAGATAACAGATGTAAACTGAACAAATCAGTTCCTTTATTTTTTTTGTTGTTGTTGTTGTTGTTTTTATCGACTTACAAAGGTTGTCTAATATATCTCATAATCATTCCCAGAGTAGACAAAAGATTTTTGAACCTCTATGTCACACTTTTCCAATGTGAACTGAAGAACAATATATCACAATACATAGATCAGAAAAATTCACAGACATTTGTTTGTTTTGGTGATGCCAGATGAAGGCTTTCCGTGACTTTCGCCCAATTTCTTGTTTTCAGTTCCTGCTGGAGGGAAGAAAAAGATGATGATTGGTTTTCTAAATTTCCTTGGTTAAAAACAACACTAGGCTATGGAAAGCTTTGTGACATATGTACACGGGCCTCTGCAAATAACCCATTTACTACAGAAGAAGGCTGTAAAAACTGGCAGAATTCCACACTTACTAGAAATCAGCAATCACAAGACCATATCATTAGTGTTCAGAAACTAGGGCTGAGGGCTAACATGGTAAATGCCCAGAAAAGGGCGGAAAGCAAGAATGTTGGGCTAAAGTCTGAAAAACTTGAAAACTATGTTAAACAACTGCATCTTGTCTACGTAATGACAAAAAATGTTATCGCTAGTAACAATTTTGAAGATTTGATGTATGTTCAGGTTCTTAACCGGGTATCATGTGATTATTATAAGAAACCTGAAATCTTGTGCGAGTTTGAGCAATGCATTGAAACAGTTATAGAAAAAAATCTGATTGATAGGATTAATAATAGTGCATATCTAGGGGTTATGCTTGATGAAACATGTGACATATCTGTTTAGAAAAAGTTGGCAATCTATGTCAAATTTGTAGAAATGGGTAGAGCTACTGTTGCCTTTTTGGGAAACAAACATATAATAGATTGCAAGGCTACTGGAATTGAACAAGCCTTGGTAGAGTTTCTCGTTGCTAAAAGTATATGCACCGAAAACCTTGAAAAAGTATTTGGGCTGGGCACAGATGGTGCAGCTGTCATGACAGGGAGGTATAATGGTGTGGGAGCAAAATTGAAACACAGAAATACACAGCTTTTACAAGTTCATTGCATAGCACAGGTTGAACTGGCAGTTTCCAAAGCTGATAAGAACATTGAGTACTGCCAGACATACCATTCCAAGATTCACTCCCTGTATGACTACTATTCCAACTCCCAGCCCAGGTATGACCCTCTGCGTGAATTACAGATACTTTTGCATGGCAAAGCTCAGCAAATGTCAGAACCAACATCTGTCCGATGGTTATCAGTTGAATCATGTGTAAAGAAGATTTTCTCAAGTTATGATGCAATAGTTATGTCTTTGGAGGCCGAAAAGGACCCCAAAGCCATTGGATTGTTTCATTTTATTGCAAATAGTTTATTCTTGTTGCTAACTGCATTGCTGATAGATGTTCTAACAGTTATAGGCATACTCAGTCTTACTTTCCAGAAGGACTCTGTTGACCTATCACACATCAGACACTGTATTCAGACCTCCACAAGTACAGTTGAGGCTATGAAAGTTGGTTCTGACCAGGTTGATGGGGTTCTACAAACACTGGGCAATGTTCCTGTTGCTGGTGAAAAAAACTTGTACAATGGGGTTGAAATCATTGATAATAATCAACCAAGACAGAGGTTTTCAAATCTGAGGCAAACTTACTTGGATACCCTCATTGGAAACCTGGCAGACAGATTCCCATTAAATGACATTGACATTTTGGACTGTTTTGACACTATTTTAAATCCAATGAGGTATCCAGGTTCATTTGCAGAGATCCATCAATATGGTCAGAACCAACTTCAAACACTGTGTGACCATTATCATAATAAAATTGACAGGAATAGAGCCCAAGCTTCTTTTTTACTGTTCAAACACCTTGCCAAGTCATACAAAGGTTCACTGTCATTTGCAGATTTTTGCTGTAAGTTGATCACAGAATGTAATGATCAATATCCAGATTTTGCTGACTTTGCCAGATTAGCCCTGGTCATACCAGTATCCTCTGCTCCACGTGAGAGAGGATTCTCAGTTCAGAATGCTCTTAAAACCAAGACCAGGAACAGGCTTAACCCAGAGAGACTCAATAGGCTCATGTTTATCAAACTTGTGGGGCCAGACATTGATCATTTTGACTTTCCAGTGGCAGCTAGACTCTTTGATAACATGAAAGTTAGATTGAAATAAATTGTAAAACAGAGTGCAAATTACTGGAAATCTTAATTTTCAGTTCTACTGTTCTAGTCATAAACCAAAAACAGTACAATGTATTATGGAGGATAGTTGTTGGTATATTGTTCAACTGATTGTGTTATTTTCTGACTTATAGAATATGAATGAACGATGATTCTCAATAAAATTTGACATTCAAAATAATTGCATCATCATGTTCAATCAATCCTGTTGAAAGCTTGTCCAGGTAAAAAAAAAAAAAAAAAATAATTATCTCCATGAAGCTTGAATCTTACTGAAACAGAAAGAAATATGAAATTTAAAAGAATAGGAGTTATCTCAGACCAATTGTTTATTTCCAAAATGAAAGACAATATGATCAATTGGAAATCAAAACCTTGTAGCCAGCAAACCCTAATTCTTTAATTGGTAAATATTGACCAATCAGAAAATTGAATGACTTGGTTATACTAATCTTGCTTACCTATATTGTTTCTTAGGCAAACTCAGAAACTAGCTTATTTAAAAATATTGGTCAACATTTAAATATTGAATTAATAATTCCCCATGATGGGACTCTTAAAATTAACAAAAGGACTCAAAAAAAGTATAGCTGAGAGTCCCAAGGACTCCAAAATTGCAAGACCAAAGGAAAACCCTGGATATAGCCTTCAAATTTTACATGTGCGTTGCTTATGACATTGACTTTCTGTTGGTATTAGGTTCAATGTCATTTGTCAAGGTCAAATTGTGAAGGTCATTGATTTTCAAATATACCTCTTTTACTAATTGCCAAATTTGTTCCTACTTTACATAAATGTTGTTTATTAAATTTCCTAGGTATGTTTATTTCAATTTTTGACCCAATGAGCCTTACCGAGCTAAAAGGGGGCTTAATGCCATGTAGCTTTACATTTTATATATATCCTACTCTAAAATAAATCAGTCTTTTGTTTCTGCAAGACTTCTCAAGTTAGAGTCTTCATTTTTTGTATGGAGACATTTTTCATTGATAACTTTGATAGTCAAGGTAAGATATTTAACCCTTTACCATATAATGATATTTAATTTTACCAGAATCAGGCCTGTGAGGAATCAGGCCTGTGAAGCCAAACAGATTCCATCAATGTTTGTCAAACTTCTAAATTTCTTGTGAACTGAACTCTCAAACTATAGTTGCATTCAATAAAAAGTTTTTTGTCCAATAATGGTATACACTTTTGTGACAAAAGCCTTATTCGGGGAGCATAATCTGTTTCCGACGGCTCTTATTTGGACCTAGAATTCTTGGTTAAAGTTTTATGTACAACTGTTATGTCTCTAATATATCTCTGTTACTTCCAATGCAATTGGTCTTAAACTCTGCACTTGCTTTTGTGACCATCATATCATATCCTAGACAAAGTTTCATAACCCAGACATTCATTTAAGTGGAATTTTGAACCCTTTTCTGCTTAGACATTTGGTTAGAAGTTTATTTGCAAGTCTAATATCTCTTTCTAATAATGCTTTTGCTTTGAAAGTTTGCATATGTCTTTGTGACAATCATATGATCCTAAAGGCAAAAATAAATTTCTCTGACATTCATTTAAGTTGAATTTGACCCTTTTATTACTTAGATATTCTTGGTTTAAGTTTTACATGCAACTGTCACATCTGTAATATCTCTGTTCCTACTAATACAATTTGTTAGAAACTTTTCACCTTTTAGCATATTCAAAATCACTATTTAAAATCGATTGAAAAAGATAATCTAAATTTCCATGCCTTCCACGCATGCTTAGAAAATTGAAGTGAAAATCAACGCAATCGCCTCCATCTTGTTTCACCGCTGATTAAGAAAATAACTTAATTGCTGAATGTTCACAGTCTGATTTCAGCTGAGAGTAACAAGGAAAGTCATTTAAACCTCAGAGATTGTAGTATCTTAATGTATTCATGATGAAATTGACTACTGTATTGTCAATTTTCTAAGTAGAATCTAGGTCAGTAGTCTGAGCGGATACATGTAAACAAGTCTGATCAGCGTTTGTTAATATATCTCTCAAAACTATGTTTGGTGGGTATATAGGAGTCAGCTTGTCTGGTCAGTTGGTCGGTCTGTCCGTCTGTCTATAGCTTTTTCATGTCCGCTAAATTTCTCCGCAACTATTGGTCAGATTTTATTCAAACTTCACTGATATAATCAGTATCAAGCATAGATGTGCATATTTTATTTTGGTTATGGTCCATTGATTTTTGACGGAGTTATGGCCCTTTGGTGAAAAATTGTGTCCACTCAATTTCTTGGCAACCATTGGACGGATTTGATTCAAATTTCACAGAAATACTCTGTATAAATCAGACATGTACATATCCTATTTGATTCTGGTCCATTGATTTTTGACGGAGTTATTGCCCTTTAATTAAAAAGTCTGGTTTTTGTTACAGCCCTTTGGTGGATAGCACTTGTATATGGACAAGCGCTTTTTGGGGAGTATTAGTCCGCTTTGCAACAATTTCTAGTTTTTGAACTGGGAGGATGGAGCCAATTAACGAGCTGTGGTAAATCACCCTGTGCTAAAATAGATATACAAAGTATGGCTAGAGCCCTTATATTCTCTCTATTCGTTGCCCTAGCCTACCAATTCCATAGTATTAAAATACCCTTTCACCTCTCTAATTCAAACAATATCTTAGAAACATGCATGTGGTACTTCATTTGTAATAATGGTATGGTCATTTCAAAAGAATGTGTGTTTTGATTTTCTTGTCCTTTTATCATTTAACCTTTCACCACACAACCCTGAATTTTCATGAACTGGTGAAATAAAGTTCAGGAAATATTGTGATGAAGAAAAATAGTGAACTCGGGTTAAACAGAAAACCTCGCATACCATATGAAAAAACAACAACAAAACAAACATTTTCAATTAATCATTTCAGGGCTTATATTTATTCTTTTACAGAGGATCATGAAGGGATGTGCCTTTACCGACTTATAATGGTGATACATAAGTGGCATGTAGACATTATTATTGAAGGTTGTTAATGATAACTGATAAGCAAGCAAATTCGTTCTCAGGACTTTCAGTCCTTTGATTATTTTGACCATCAAAGATTCAATACTTTTTCAAAGTAGAAATTTATGGTTAAAGTTTTACATGCAAGCATATATCTCTGTTCCTTCTAAGGCTATTGTTCTGTCACTTTGCATTTGTCTTTGTGACCATCATATCTCCCCTTGGTAAAGATTTGTTACTTTGACATTCATTTAAGTGGGATTTTGACCTTTTTTAGACTTAAAAATTCTGTAATAAAGTTTTACATGCAACTGTCAAATCTATTCCTACTATCATTATTGCACATGCTTCTCTGACCATGATATCAACCTGTTAGCAAATATTGATTACTTCAACATTCATTTTAGTTGAGTTTTTAACCTTTTTTGAGTTAGAATTGTAAGTACAAGATTTTTCATCATTTTCATCACTGCTACTACTTAAACTTATGGATAAACATTTCTAGACAATATTTTCCAAAGATCCAAAATTAAATAAAAAGAATAACTAAACCTGTGTTCTATGGAAAGAAAAGTCCTAGAACTGATGGAAAAATGGTCTATATTTTTCAAGGATTCCGACTACAAAAGTCATGTCGGAAATTCCTTACCTTATCTTACCCTTTTGCCTTCTCTCCTATCTTCCACCTTCTATATTCATCTCCCTGTCCATCTGCTCTATTTTCCCTGTGTTGTTTTTTGTTCCTTCTCTGACTTCCTCTGCTCTTTGTCTTTCTTTCCGTTCAACTACTTTGGTAAAGCCAATGTCAGTAGTGACTTTTCAATTCACCTTAGTACCTCTGCATTCCTCCACAGCTGTTCCGTGATTCTTGGACAGTGTGTATCATCTCCATCCTAGCTGGAGTCTGAGGAATCTGGTGATGGTACTCTCATTCTCTTTGTTGGCTTATACTCCCCTATGGCTCTTCTCTCTGGGGTTCTGTTAGGTGACAACATTTGTTACACCCAGGGGAGAAGCTAGGGCAAGAGTCTACGGGCCTCTTGTTCTGTCATCTTACTGCTCTGTTGCTGTGCTTACGTGTTCAGCTTGGAATGGAGTCAGTTCTCTCCTGTCAAATTATGGGTTATTTGAGGTTGATACAAGACTCTACAATCCTGTGTTGTAGGTAGTTCTAAGCTGTTTGTGTCCTCTTCATCTCCCTCGTCCAGTTACTCTTCAAGGTTTGGTAACTTAATATGAACTTGTTCTTCCATCAGTGTCCATTGTGGTCTGCTACTTCATGTTTGGAGTAGACATTTTGATGTGGGCAACTGAAGCTATCTCATAGAAGTTTTACAGAAATATTCCTTTGGTGATGGCCTCCAAAATACTTCAAGGAACTGTAATCAGTTGATAGCTCTGATTGCAATTGCAACTGGAAGGAATTCTACGGAATTATTTTAAAAATTTTCATCTACTGAACTGTAGTTCCTAGAGCTTTCAAATTTTGTATGTAGGATCATCTCATGGTCCTCTACCAAAATACTTGAGGTTATGGTGATGTGATGTACATGTATTAAGCCCTTGGCCATCTGACTTCAAACAAAGTTTACAGAATTGATTCTTTGATGATGGTCTTTCATAGAACCTAAGCAATTAGGAATCCATGAATAACTCTGGTTGCTATAGTAACCAAAGGGAATTTCTTAAGAATTCTAAGAAGAACTCTCTGAAACTGTAAGGCCTAGAGCTTTTAAATTTGCATGTATCATTGCTTCATTGTCATCTACAAAAATACTTGAGGTTATGATGATGTGATTTATATTAGCCATTATGTTGTGAACACTTTGTGGTTTTCAAGGAAAACTTACTTAAACAAGTTCTTTAAGACATTCATATTTGGGACAAATGTTCTTTGCATTAATAGGCATCAGTAGGTTGTAAGATTAAGGTCATTCATCAATGTTAAGGTGATTTATAAAGGTCAACTTAACATAAAAAAATTAACATTTGCTGTTATTCAAGTACTGTTGAAGATACATGGCTCTTGTTTAGGACATAGGTTCCTTGTATTGATAGGCATTAGCTGGTTGTAAGGTTTAGATCATAAATCAAGGTCACAGTCACTTATCAAGGTCATATTTTCCTCAAGAAAATGGCTGTTACAGGGGTATGGTGTTGCACAAACACATCTTGCCAAAATATTGGCTGTTACAGAGGCCTCATTTACTTTCCTCAATGCCCTTTGATATGTTTTGCAAGTTTTATTATCAGAAGCAAACTAGCAATATCAGTTAAATTTTGAAACAGCCAGACAGGTTATTATTTGAAATGATGGCCAACATACTTGAAAATTGAGCATGTTTGTGACATTTTCTTACTATTTCACTCAGGCATTAAGCATAGATATAGTGAAAGATAAAGATTTTTAAAATTTCATCAACTTGAAATTGTTGTCTGCAAATTATTTCGATTTGACCAGTCTGAAATATTGTTGTCCAGTACTGGGTTAAGATTACATTATTTTTCAGGCTTTTCATCCTTTTAGAGAGAATTCTGTCCAGTGTTAATAAATTAACAATATGGAAAAGAAGAAACCAAGTTTTAAAGCTCCAGCTTTTTCAGGTAATATAGATAAATTATATTTTGATACTATTTACTCTTTGCCAAATATTAACCCTTGTCATGCTGAACCCGGAATATTCCGGTTTGGGCAGAAGGTATAGACGAAGATCAGCCTGCACATAAGTGCAGTCTGATCTTGGTCTACACCTCCTGCTTGTACTTTTCCTGACAGAGAAGTTACGAAATTGGTTTTCAACGGAAATACTGATTATTGAACAACAAGTACTCTCAGTGCTCTCATCACTTTGATTTTGATGCAATTCCATAAGGGATTTTATAAAGCATGACAAGGGTTAATCTGGATGTTGAACTGTATTACAAGTTGTAAAACTGAAGAAGTTTTGTGCAATAATGATACACCTGTAACTGCGTTTGTGATGACTTTACATGTTCTTTTAAGATTTGCCATAAGCATCATAATCTTTATGCCCGTATTGAAAGAGATTGGGGTCATATTGCTTTTACTGTTGTCTGTCTATCATTATGTCTGTCTGTCAAAAAACTTAACATTTTGCAATTACTTCAGGGTTTAAATTTAACTTTTTTTCTCACTTGCTAAATTTAGCAAGTGCTTCAAATTTCAACTTGCTAGACCATAATTTCTACTTGCTAAATTTCAGTAGCTGATTTAGTGAATATTTTTCACTGAATGTACAAACTGTCTAACAGTTAAGTTAATTGGCTATAGTCATATTACTATACTTCATGAATAATGTAAGCTTTTTGATGCTAGTAAAAACTGTTGAATTAAAATAATCATGAACAAAACAAGAATGTGTATTTAAAATCTATTTAATAATGAGGTGATTTAGTCCTGAAACTATCCATGACATCATCAACCAAGAAACAGGTAACTGACTAGATAAGTACTAAAAAACAACCTCAATCTGACTCTCACTGGTACTAGAATAAGATAGACAATTTTGTTGCCTACATGTATGCTTAATTGGTCTATGTAACATTAATCTTATCAGATGAAATCACTGTGATGGACTGAATAAGCATACAGGTAGACATACTGACCAAAACATGGACAATTACCAAAACATATTTCATACTGATTATCTGATACACAGACTACTCCGGGATAGTAATATCATTTGGCATCTCCTAAGTATGTATTCTAATTTAGTACTGTTTTCTCATCCTAAAATCTAAGTGATTAGGAAGTTACAAACAATGAAAGCTGACTAGTCTAATTTCAAATTACAGGTATAAATGTATTGACAAAAAAGTAATTGATAAGATTTAAACTAAGTCAGTATTGACTGAAGTCAATTCATACTCCATCTTATAACAACTGTTTACCCATTACAAGATAAAATTACTTTTGACTGGTCAAAGTTGCACATGACAATTTCAACAAGTTGTTGAATTTTTCAAGGTGTAAAAATAGTTTGTGCTCCTAGCATATGACTCACTGTGAGAAATGAAGAAATTACTTGCTTAATCCGTTATGATTATCAGACAGCAAAATTCTAATCTGTTGCAAATTACGAGGGTTTGCAAACATTAAAAAAATGCAGATGATTTTCTCTTTATTTTTTTTATAGAAATTATTGTGTAGAATGGAGAAATTGCCTTTAAAAAGTAATTTCTTTATTTTATACAATATTTTCTTTTGAGGCTGATGGGTTGAAAAGGCAACACTGTATGGAAAAGGATTGAAAGTGAATGAAAGGCAGATTAACACAGACTGACCACAAATAAGTAGACATACTCTTGTCATAATTAATTTCTTGGTCCATATGGTGCTACTGTAGGTCTTTTCTTTCTTTCTCCACTCAGCCACCATCTGAGTACTATTGGCTTTGCATCAAAAGCTTCTATATTTGGACCAGTCAAAGTTATTCTCATTAGTTGATCAAGTGTGTCTGTAGATAACCTGCACCTCCAATCACTTTTTATTCTTTTCATTGCAGAAAATGACCTTTCACAGCTAGCATTTGATAATGGGTAAACACTTGTTAAATGAATAATCTTCAAGATATTTTTATAATCATCCCTTCCCTGATCTATTTCACTAATTCTTTTCCATACACCTAATGGATGAGATGTCATAAAATCTGCATTTCTTGAGACATATAATTTGAGTTCTGTGAACTCTTGTATTGCTGAATCAACATTGCAGTCTTGCAAAAGAGGGTTAAAATGGGTATGGATATGTCTGACCTCCTCTCTACCATAATTGATAAGGGCAGTCTGATCTTCAGGCCAGTTTTTATGGTCAAAAGCATGACTAACTAGAAAATTTTGGTCTTCATACAAATTTTCAAATCTTGAATGCAAGCAGTCAATCAAAGATTGAATAATAGCTCTCCTCTGTATTTCAAGACTGCCATTGTCAATATAATATTTCAATGCATGTTCTTTGTAAATATGACTATTGCCTTCGATTGTTAGACTGTTAGTAAACTCAGTTAAAGATTGGCCAGGATTATCTATCATATTTCTCAATTCAACCTCTACTGATTGTAACTTTGTAACTGCACTGGAAGTGTTAATGTCTTCCCTTTGAAATATAAGGCTTACTTTGGCCATTTCATTTAGAATATCTTTTAATACACTAAGAAACCAAACAAACTTATAAAGCATCAATCTATTTAGGATCCCCTTTGCCTTGGCTCTATCACCACTATTGTTAGTCGCGTCTTCAGAATAATTTTCAAGATGAACAACTAGTACTAGCCAGTCCCTGAGTAGTTTGCATGTAGCTCTCAATTTGTGATCTATCCATCTGGTACCATTGACTTTTTCTGGTTTTAAAAACTCTTCATTCATAATTTCGGCGATATCTTTGGCTTCCTTGTTGCGTTTAGATGACCCTTCATAGAAATGGTAGATTAGTTTAAGTACATCTATTACATCATCCATGTAAGTATCTTTGAAACAATCTTTGACTGCAAGTTCTAGTCTATGAGCTAAACACCAAACAGACAGTACCCAAGGTGCCTCTTTTCTGTCCTTAAATAACTTTATTACCCCCTTCTTTTTACCCATCATGACGCTAGCTCCGTCGGAGCAATAACCTACCACTTTTTTGTGATAGTCAACCATTCCAAAATCAAAGAAGGCTTTGTCAATAGCTGCAAGAATACCTTCGGCCTTAGTATTTTCTGGTTCTTCTAGCTTTAAATATCTTATCACTGGATAATGATTCTTTATGTATTTAATCATGATCACTTCCTTCTCAATTTCTGTTCTGTCAGTGGTACCATCACTAAATATACTGAAATAATCAGAGTTCTCTAAATCCGACTTCAAAACATCAAAATAAAAGCTAGCTATTTCTGAGGTGAACAATTTACTGCTCATGTCATTTGAATATGTCATCCCAAGGTCTAAAGAGTTCTTCTTGTGCAGATTGACAAGTTTAGGAAAATCTGAAAATGGTCTCTCTTCTATTGCCAAATAGTAGGCTATATTAAATAACTGAATCATTTTGGTTTGTAGCTGAATATCCATTTTTTGAAAAGAGGACTCTATATCAGTGGGCCGCCCATCAGCTTTCTTCTCACTTGCCTCTTTAGCACGTAGCGCCACCTGGTGAGTTGTGGACTTTTTGTGATAAACCACACCTTCCTTTTTGACTACTCTGTTCCCTTTAACAAACTGAAAAGAGAAAGAAACTGTTCAAAATAAAGGATAAATTTTACCCATAATTATTGATTTCCAAAATGCATTCAAACACATTAAATCCCAGACACACACTTTGGAACATCAGTCATCCGGTACTAATAGAAAGATTAAAATGCTATTATAATAATAATTGGACAACATTGTGGTAAAAGGAGAAATAACCTGAAACCAGTAATTTCCTCTTTTCTGTCAGTGTTTTCAAGCTTTGTTGCAATGGTCTTTCATATTGTGACTGTCTATTTCTTTTTTCTGAAGTCTAAATTTCTTGTTATTACTTGGTATTTGGAGTCATTGTGTAAAATGAAGAAATTCCAATCTTTTCATTTCACACGATGTTTTCTACCAATAAAGTTGAAAATAAAAAGATCATTGATTTAAATTGTTGTCTGCAACTTCTTTTAATTTGGGCCAGTTAAAAATCTTAAAGTAAGGTAATAGGTTAAAGGCTCTAAATGAATTGGGTAACCAGATTATTTTCATTTACTCTTCTTTTCTGATCAGATGAAAATCACTGAATGAAAGAGGGAAGTTTGAAATAATTTTTGTCTGAATGTACCAGTGAATAAATATATTGCCTCATAATCCTCTCAACTATTAGTAAACTAAAACTGGTGAGGGAATGTAAGAAACATATACATTGCTTTTGACAAGGAATATTTATTTCACAAGTTTTCATTCCAGGATGGAGTTTAATAATACCACTTAAAACAGTATTTCAGTCATACAAATCCATAAAATGAAGGAGAAACGTTTTCAAATTGCGAACATTTAACTTCTGATCTTTCAATTGGACCAGTCTAAAATTTGGTTTTCTGGTAGTGGGTCTCCTGTGCAACCCTCGTTTTTTATAATAGAATAAAAAAATGGACATAGTGGCCCCTAGCCTAGGCATTTTTTTCTCATCCAGATTATTGGTCTATAATAAAAAGAGGAGGGCAAAGACAGAAAATGGAAAGGGTTGGGAATGATAAAATGACTCATATTGACCTAGTAGTCAGCGTTCATAATATCTCCCCTTTCCAGCCTAAGATAGAGTAAAACGCACATTCACTTACGGAAGAAGTTCTGTCCCGGGCATACTGTCTGCATGTTGTGCACCAGATCTGGACTACCTGGTTACTGTCGATTTTACAGACTTCGTAATCCAGACTTAGACCGAGTTCCATTTCCCACTTTTTCACTGTTTTGAGTGCCGCAGTCTGTTTACTTGATGGACTGGACATCGACGTTTTGGTAGACGATTGGTGGTCATTTCTGGCACATTTGTTGTTGTTTGTGTCCCGATCAGACTCGTTCGGCCGTTTCAAGACGTATTTGTCCATCGTGAGCTTGTTGAATCTAACTTTCGGAGAAAAACAAACTTTGACCTTCAGCGCAGTGCTTTGTGGTATAGACCAAAGGTCATACTTGATTCTGACCAATAGGCGCTTTCTAATTACACGAAAATAGAAAACAATTTGAATAAATTGGTAAACAATGCGTCCAGGTGATTGGATTGAGTGACTACGCATCCACAATGCGCATAAACAATACTTTCATCTTCCGGTCTAATTTACTTTTGCTCTTTCCCTGTCGTAATTAGCCAGAAAAATATGCTCGCAGAAAGAAGCAAGTTGCGGAATTCAGAACTCGCATTTACTAAATTTTACTCGCATTTTGCGAGTATGCGAGTGCTAAATTTGAACCCTGATTACTTTAAGCCTAATCAAGATACAATTCTCATATTTGACATGATCATATAGCTTCTAGACATACAAAAGTTGAGGTCACGTTCATTTTCAAGGTCAAACATCTTCAAAAACTCAACCAAAAAACTTAACATTTACAATTGCTTTGAGCCTACTCAAGATACTTTGTTCATATTAAGCATTGATACACTTTTGCAGATACCAATGTCTAGGTCATGTGACAAGATCAGGGTCACCTATCAAGGTCGTATTTCTGAAAAATACTTTTAAGGCTCGATGGTGTTTCACAAACATATCTTGTTTAAAATTTAGGTAGTTTTCAAAACATATTACTCGGCTATGTTTGTTTATCTAATCAAATTTTATTTTAATAATTGTATAATTTATAAAAAAAAAATGAATAGATTTCTTTTACCAAATTCCACTCAATATGATTTTTCTACAACCAAAAAGAAAAAACTTACAATCAATTTCTTCATTGTCTATTATGTTTTCTAGAGCCGCCGTCATAGCGTAGTTGGTAGCGTGTCGGACTGTCAATCTAGAGGTCCCAGGTTCGATCCCCGACAAAGGCACTCATTCTTTCTGACTATTTGTCTCCAACCAATGGGTCGATAACCGTAGATCTATGTGGGATAGCAGCTGGAGGCTAGGAAAGGATGTAATAGGTGGTACTGGTGTGAGAAATACCAGGAATCCATTGTTAGGTGCTCCAGCCTCCGCGATATAACTGAAAGATTGTTGAAAGGGGCGTAAAACCCCATTCAAACAAACTATTATGTTTTCTACCCCAAAACTGCAAAATGCAAAAATCTTGTAAACTACACCAATTTGGAATTGTCTGCAACATCTTCACTTTAGTCTAGTCTGACTTTTGAATATGTGAAAATGGGTTTAATTGAATTTTGAGTTTTGAAAGTATGACAAGTTTTAAGCCTTAGCACAATATCCTACAGTTAGATGACATAATGAACCCATTACCAAATGATAAAACTGATTTTAAAAAAAGAAGTGTCCCAAAGGACATAAATAGAATTGTTACAAGCAATTTCTTTCATGTTTTCTTAAATACTACATTTTTTTCAAAAGTTAAGTTGTAGTGTAATTTTAATATACCGTAATTTGTCCATATATTCGGACACTCCAAGAATTCGGACACCATTAATTATTTCATGAAATAATTAATTTTGTGCCTCTAATTTCGGACAAATGGTGTCTGGAATTTAGCTATAAATTCGGACACCGAATTTACGAACATAACATATCAGGTTAACAAATATCGCATCCATTATCGGCAATTTGGAATCCTGGCGATCAGTATCTCCAAACTGTCTGGGTTAAGTGTCAACAGGTGTATATTGTTTATAACAGTGACCGAGAATAGGCACGCACCTCGATATGCTTAAGCTACGAACCTTGAAGGTGATGCAATTAAAATATCACGCTTGGTTTCTCTCTCTGATTTTTTATTTTCTATCCCTGACAGGACATGCTCTAAAAGGATGGTTACGATTAACATGTGCGACCCTATGAAATTAGTCAAATTGACCTGAACCTACTTTCGATTTTACTACACTTTCCTCGTATCCGGAGCTCATCGAGGGTATTGTCATCGGCCGTATCAAATCAAGAAAAAAAATGCATTGAAATGCTTTGAGAAGAATCAGTCGTAGCTACGACGTTTTCCCTAAATACGGAAAATGCGAGAATTTTACTTGTCACAAAATTAATAAATTCTCATCCGATATATAATATTGGTAGATTAAAATAAATTACCTTTTTTTTTATCCCCGCTTCTTTTAATAATCCGAAAATTTAATCTCATACTGTTCAATAAAACACACGTAACAAGTCTCGTTCGACAATTATAAAGTAAAGGTTTTCGGGTACAGTTTATTTTACTACGAGGGAGGAAAGGTGATCAAAGGCGCCGCCGCCAGATGTTCAGCTATATTTGGGAGAGTTTCCGGAGTTGGCACGTGCCAGACCCGTACCCCGTGAGAATTCTTTGTGACCGAATTTTACCCTTGTCATTAAGCCGAAAGTTTACATGGTTTAATCGACTGTCTGAATACTCTTCAAAAATTACGGATATAATTAAAAAAAAAAAAGATTTTTTCTCACAGGTAGGCCACCGCATTTACTTTAAATTTGCGGGGAATATTACGCGATGATTTATGTGAAGCAGATCAGAGAAAAACTGTCGTAATTGACCGATGCCGTGATTTTATTCTGACAAATAACTTTTTATCTCTTGGTGACTTTAATACACTAACAATTAAAATGCGAAGATTTTGTTTAGCTCTCCATATTAATATCCCTTTTTTCAATTCAACCGACGATGATTGTATATAAATGACAGAAACAGAATTTACCATCCTCTCAAAATCGGACTTTGACTACAGAAACGTCGTAACAATTTTGACTGAACACGATGCAGTTACGATCTTGTCGTATTCTTACGGTGATATGTGGGATTCTATCAATCGTTAAAAATAAGAAAAACAACAGTTTAGAAAAGTGAATCGTTTATTAAGGTTTTTAATCAGTGAATGATCATTAAATTCACGTCGTCTTCGCCGGTATCTTGAAACAATCTGAAAAAAATAAAATAATAATGAATAAATTTACGAACGTAATGCGTAACACATATCAAGTTTATTTACTGGTGAAATGAATTCAGTATCTGATCAAAACAGTTAGTGACTCATGAAAATCGGCAATGGTTGTTCCCGGCCGCACGACTATTTATCTATAAATTCGGACACTGACTTGAGTAATTATCTATGTATTCGGACATGAAAAAAAATAATTATTTAATTGTGTCCGAATATATGGACAAATTACGGTACCTGTTGAATACAGGATATAAAATTTGATCAACCATGGCTTGCAGGTGGAGACCAGTACTTTGTCTGGAGGGTATCTCGAAAAAGTTTACTACCTGTGAACATTATACTTCAAATAAGAATGTATAAGGCTGTATTTCCAAGAAGGATTGCATTATATAGAACTGTAACTTATGCTTATTAATTTAGCAGTTATTGCCCTTAGTTATTTCATAGTTAAATTCTACTTATTGTGAGGATATTGTGAAAATAGTAATGGGTACACATAAATAAAAAATACATTTTCAAGAAAGAAGTGCATTGGGACCTGGTATTACTCCATTTTTTCCCCTGCCGTTTTGGCAAAGGGGATATAGTAATGGTCTCTGTCCGTCGTTCTGTCAATTCCTTACTCCGTCACTAAGCTTGTCCTGAGCATATCTCTGAAAGTATAATTGCTGTTAACTTGAAACTTCATAGGTGGATAGATCTCGTTGAGGAGAAGTGCAGTGCACAAGACCCACAACCCTTGCTTGCATAATTTTGGAGTTCTTGGCCTTTGTTGTTTTTAAGACTTAGACTTTGTTCAGAGCATATCTCTCAAGTATAATAGCTATTATCGAACTCATTGAGAAGAAATGCAGTGCACAAGAAGCCTAAATTTAACTGGCTTCAGTTTACTATCAAGTTTTTACAGCGGGGGATGGTCATGTCCAACATGGCTCTTGTCTTAATTTTGGAGTTATTTCTCTTCGTTGTTCTTCAGACTTTGATCTTTTATCAAACTATTTTTCTAGAAGTGTACCAGCTATGAATATGAAACTTTCTTGGTTGATAGTTCTTATCTAGATGAATGCATTTTGCTAGAACCATATTACTCTTGATCTCTTCATTTTTGTCTTTGAATCACCTTTTAATGTTTTTACACATAAATTTTGTATGGTGTATATTATCTAAAGTTCTTTTATGAATCATTGATCCTCATTTATAGGAATTTCTTAATTATATTTCAATTTCCCTCAACCTGCTGTGCTTTAGAATTAATGAATCGCTGGCTACGCCTACTGAGCTTTTACAGGAAGATTCATTTAGATATTAAAATTTATGGCTAGTAACATGTTACAAGAAAGTAAAATGGTTAGCTACCTTTAATGAGCTGTAGTTACAACCTTTCAGTTGCAAAATAAAAAAAAATGCTTTGCATAAATTTTGACCAATGTTTGAGTTCACTTCTGGTGTAAATGAATGATTTGATTTGTCTATTGATTGTTTGACCAATTGATATGATCCGTCAATTACTTCTCCCTCTACGACAAGCAGTGCAACAGGCACGTATATTGCAACGAAATAAGCCTCATGTTTTAAATATTTTTATTGCATTTTCTTTCTTTTTCAATTCTAAAATTGATTAGCAAAAGAAGAAAGAACCACAACATCAACAATAAAAACAATAATTTTATTGGGTAGGTTATTCCATTGTTAAAGTTTTGTGACATTTTGTAGACAATACTTGAATAAAATATTCATGATAACTCCTTTCTACCTATTTGTTGGATTTTCCACTGAATTCTTCATAATGTATATAATGTGATACGATTCGCAAGACCTCAAGTCTTCCTACTACTACCACCTACTGACTTCTGATATATTGCAGTTTGACTGAGAAAATGAACATTTTTTTGACCCATTCGCACTTAATTCCCCCTTTTTACACCCTTGAGAAAACAGCTTTGGAAAATGTTGTGGAAAAATGAAATTGCTTTTAATAAGCAATTTCTTCATTTCCCAAACTGCTTTCTATCTGCAAAGACAAATATTTTTTTAAATTCCATCAATTAAAATTTGTTTTCTGCAACTTCTTTCAATTTGGAGCAGTCTAAAAGTGTGTTGTGTGGTAATGAATTAAGGACATATAGTAAATAGCATTGGTTGCGACCTAAACATCATAATTCCAGCTTGAATAAGCTGTAGTAAAATATCAGTCTTCAAACCAACAAAGAGACTTAAAATTAATTTAAGAATTCAATGTCAACTTCTAGTCTAAATGAATGATTTGATTGGTTAATCAGTTTTTTTGATCCACCAATTCTGTCAATCTGTAGGTGCAAGAAGTTGATACTCTTATCATTTCTTTATGGAGTTATTCACTTTTTCTTCTTTTCATTCTGTTGTAGTACCATCAAAAGAAGGGGCAGATAAAACCACTGCAAGCAGCAGTAAATGTTTGAAAGAGAGTATCAAAAGTAAACAATCAAATGAATCAAAAGATGAAAATAAAGAAAAAAGAGAAAAGAAGGTAAATTTCAATAAATTTCTTAGTCTTCTGATATTATGTTCTTTTGATAGAATTAAAAGCAGCATAGCTTTAACATTTTGCTTTTACCCATTTCCACACAGTGACACTTTTGGACGCCTCAATAGAAAAATAAATGAGAAAACATTGTGTAAATTAAAGAAATTGCTAGTAAGAAGCAATTTCTTCATTTTCCACAATGTTTTCTATCCAGAATGTTGAAAGATCTAAAATTTCATAAACTTTAAATTGTCATCTGCTACTCCTTTTGATTTGAACTAGTCTAATAATTTGTTGTTTGGTAATGGCTTAATAAGCAATAGCCGCAATGTTCTACTTTGCTAAATGTGAATTTACTGTTTTTGCCCCACTTATAGCAATATATTCTGACAATAATTATAGACGAATATCTCCCTTTCAATTTAAACTTGTTTTTAGTTTAAATAGTCTGCCCTTTTATAATAACTAAGAAATTGAATTCAAGGTATGCCCATAATCTTACAAAAAACTCTACAAAGCACCACTATAAAGAAGTTCAAACAACAAACACAAATGATCTTTTGTTCATACATAGGAAAGGAAAATGGATACTAGATTAGTTAAATTTGACTGTTTACAGATTATGTCACTGACTCACTGTTCAGTCAATGCTTTAAAAACTTAAATTTGAACTCTGGATGGAAGAATCAGGTAAGTCTTTTACTGCAGGTGAATAACTTAGGTCTATTGAAATGTTATCCTTTTTGGTAGGCCTTTGGGAGCAAAGTACAAAATAAAGGAAAGAAGTCCAAGTTAAAGACAGAAGGTTTAACTGCTGCTGGAGATAGTGCTACTGTCAAACAGCTAGATAGTAGTGGAGATGGGACCATCAATAAGGAGATTGATGAGGACAAAGAAAATATTTGTAATACAAATGAAATCCCTGATTGTACAGGGGACCAGATCAAAGATCAAAGTGAAACAAAAGATGAGAAAAAGGAGAATGAAGAAAAACTTAAAGAAGATAAGAATGCGACCCCAAAAGAAAATGTGAAGGTTTGTTTTATTAAAGTCTTATTCATTCATTTTCTAAGATACCTAATTTTTCACATAAATTTCATTCATCTACTAATTTTATTAAAGATTTGACTGGTCTAAATTTTTTATATTTAGTGGCAAGTTAATCCTTGAAAAGTAATTATTTTGACTATCAAAAGTTCATATTGCAAAAGATTATTGACCTGTCACATTATTAACTTTACTCAATACTTGATTCACTTAAGGTCACTTATTGTAGTTTTAACCATTTAAATCTTAATTTTGACCACTAGCTAGTATAAAGTGGATATAGATCAGTTGTATGAATGGTTTCCCCCCATTTGCATTCACATATTTGTTGATGGAAGTGGTTCCAGTCCAGATACAGCTTTAATTTTTTCTTGCCATTTGGTGCCTTTATGCATTCACTGTGCACACTTTCTTAAAATTCAACATAGACCATGTGACTGTAGTTCTTTTTAAATGCTAAGTAGTTTGTAATCAAAACTATACATATATTCATAAGTTCACCATTTCCACTTTGTGATGGGCCAGGTAACAATTTTAATTGGCGTTCTTAAGATTCATCAATTACTTGATTAGTAAAAGTGATACTTGTTTCCACCCCTTCAAAATATCTTCAAACATGGCCTTTTACAGGGAATGAAAATAGATCAAATGCATTTGTTCCTACTATGCTTAAAATTTGTTTTTTCCAGTCTAATTTAGGAAAAAGAAAGCAGGATGCCTGTCATGAGGGCAAAAAGGAGAAGAACATTGAAAAGGTCTTGTATAATTCCTCAACGTAAATTGTTCAGAAATTTACTTGAGCATAACTGTTTAAGAAATGATAGAAAATGAAACTCTGCCCCGGTGAAAAACAAAACTGGACATTATAAGAATGGAATGAAAGGGTTCATTGATAAGGTCTGGAAGAAGCCTATTCAGATACAGATACCAAGGTTGAAATCATGTGACAAGATCAAGGTCACTTATTGCAAATCTTGTTTACATGGGAATTTCTCAAAACTTGGTTAAATCCAATATATTTTACCTATGTGATCATGTTTTTAGCTCACCTGAGCACAAAATGCTCATGGCTAGCTTTATTATACTTGAATGTCCATTTTCTGCTCAGCCTTGTAAAAAGTCAATACTATTACGCTACAGGTCACAATTTTGGCTCAGTCTTTCTCAAACTTGCTGAAAATGTTTGTTATGCCTTGAAAGAAGATCACCATAGAATATTGTGCCATTCCTTTTTATATGAAGTAAAGGGTGCCTTGGTATCAATAAGAGCTTTCTACTCACTCATTCACTACCTTTTGTCTTTATATCTTATAGACATTGTGAAAATATCTGTATTGTTATGGAATTGGAGTTGATTAGTTGGCTTTGGAAAGTACATCAAGATGAGTGATCTAGGGCCATTTTGGCCCTCTTGTCTATTTCAATTCAGAGTTAAATGTTTGGAAGTTTGCTTAAAAATATTCAGAACATCAATCCATGCCCACACAACAAAATTTTACACTGGTCCAAATTGAAAGGAGTTGCAGACAACAATTTAAAGTTTATGAAATTTTAGATTTCTTCAACTTTCTATGTAGAAAACATTGTGAAAAGGAATACTTTGCTTGTAACAAGCAATTTCTTCACTTTCAACAATGTTTCCAAAAGCTCTTTTTCTTTGGGGGCGTCGAAAAGCGTCATTGTGTGGTAATGGGTTAATTGTCAAATCATAAACAGCTGATAACAGTCAATCTTGCATGTACATTATTTTTATTCAGCTACTTGAATATAACATCCATTTTAAAAGCTATAAAGTCGAGAAAGTATCATGTTTTTATACAACATTATCTCAGCCAAACCCTATACTGTTAGCACTCATTGTCTCACTGAGACAATTTTTAATGGTTTTGTTGGAATTATTAGATATTTTATACATGAATGTCAAAAAATCCTTGCAAAGTAACTGTTCATAAAGTTATATGATTAACCCATTACCAGGCGCCAAATTTTAGACTGGTCCATATTCAAAAAAGTTGCTAACAAATTAATCAAATGAATGAAATTTTAAAAATATTATATCTTACAGAAGATTTCTCTACCAACAAGAGCACTCACTGATGAAGAGTATGAAGAGATATTTACTGCAACCATAGAAAATGCTTTGAATATGGACATTGATAGTAAGACTTAACATCATTTGATCACATCCTCTAAAGTTGCTGCCTTATGAGATAAGCAAAGTTTTATAATGTAAGCCTAAAGTCTCTTATCTAGATGAGACTAATCTACACAAATAGATTGCCAATGCTTTGTTGTATTGTAGAATAATAATGTGATGGCAAGAAAGGCTTAAACTTATTTTTTTTTTTTTTTCAGCCTATGTGTAATTTTTGCACATAATTTGTCAAAAAGCAAAAAAACATTCGAAATAATGTCTCTTATCGTCAATTGACCAGTAACACATAGGATATACTCTTCTTGTTCCAAAGAATAATAGATATGTATTTCATTTGACATCATAAATAATTTATTTGATCTTTTTTGCCATTTTAATTGTTGTTTTTCACATTGTACCAAGTCTAGGATTTATCTCTGCCTGTATTCAATGTTTAATTCCATATTTGAATGTTCTCCAGTTTAAACTATTACCACAAAATTCCACAATGTTGTGTCCTCTCAAACTGCCTCTCCCCCCCACACACACACAAAAAAAAAAGTTTGTAAAACATTGTGAGAAAAGAAGGAATTTGTTGACAAAAGCAATATTCCTTTTTCCTTAACCCTTTCTACCCTTTTTATACGCCCGTCGAAGACGGGATGTATTATGGGATCACCTGTGGTGTCCGGTTGTCAGGGGGGTGTCCACTTCTTTGTCCAGAGCATAACTATGTCACCGTATGTCCGATTGACTTTAAACTTGGCAGTTATATTTTTCTCATCAATACAGAGTGCAGTGCTCAATAACTCTACCTGGCCTATTTTTTTAGTTATTGCCCTTTGTTGTTTTTCATACTTGAATCTTGTCCGGAGTATATCTCTAAAAGTATTATAGCTAGGATCATGAAACTTCATGGATGTATGGATCTCACCAAGGGGGAGTGCAGTGCACAAGAATCATAACTCTACCTGGCCTATTTTTGAGTTATTGCCCTTTGTTGTTTTTCATACTTGAATCTTGTCCGGAGTATATCTCTAAAAGTATAATAGCTAGAATCATGAAATTTCATGGATGGATAGAGCTCAACAAGGGGGAGTGCAGTGTACAAGAACCATAACTCTACCTAGCGTATATTTTGAGTTATTGTCCTTTGTACTTTGTTTGACAAAAAATATTCATTCAAAATAACCTCAGTTCTATTCAAACCCCCAGTTAAAATTAAACAGTGTGACGGGTGTATCTTGTGCCAATTTGGCACCTTGTTTATACCTATTTTTAATCATATGGTATTTTTAATGGTTGTCTGCAACCTCTTTCCATTTGGACTGATGTAAAAGTTTGTTGCCTGGTAATGGGTTTATTATCAGGAAATATACTGCAGTCATATAGAAGACATAATTTTTTGTTTGCTTTTATGTAAAGGCTGGACTCCAAAATGTACCAAAGAGAAGAAGTACAAGAAAAGAGTTGGTAAACCAACAGCATCCCAGGAAGAGAAAAAAGGAATTGATAAGAATATTTGCAAAGGTAATTCGCGGTTGGTGGTGAGATGAGCAATTTGCACTACTATTTGGAGGTCCCAAATTCTAATTCTGGAATGGCTACGGTGTTTTTAGCTCGGCTGTTTTCTGAGAAAACCCAAGGTATTTCTATAGCCTTGGTGTTGTTGTCGTCGTACGAAAACTTTGATATTTTGTGATTTCTCTGGTTCTACTAAAGGCATTCACTTGAAACTTGGCACACTTGTTCACTTCAAAAGAGCAACTTATACTATCAAGGGGGATAACTCTAAATGCATTTTGTGCTTTTATCCACTAACCAGCACCTAATAACCGAGTGTAAGCACCTGTAGGCGGTGCTCTTGTTTATTGGTACACTTACTTGGATGGAGTGCTTGTATTTAGTGCAGTATATAGAAACAAGAGGGATTGATTGAAGTTGTAAGAAATTGTTTCCCAATTGATGTTAAGTAGATGGGTTTAAACCAATTGCACGTCTTTTTTATACGCCCCAAGGATGGTCGTATATTAGTATCATCTTCTCTGTCTATATTGACTTCTGTCTGTCTGTCCATCTAATTTCTTCTTAATACATCTCCTCCTACATTTATGAATGAATTTTTCACAGAATTTTCATCATCACCTGACCTTGTGCATATTGTGAAGGTTTCACTATTTAAGGCTTTGTCACAAAAAAAGGAGCTTAGTGCATTTTTTTGTTTTGGCTAGTTGATGCAGTATATGCTGACTATGGCAATTTTGTTAAAGCATTACTCAAAACTATTAGTTTTGCCAAATCAAGTTATATGGTTGTCTGTCCGTCAATCTTATTTGGTTAAATTTAAGTTGATAGAATTTTAAAAGTCTTTCAGTTATAGTGTAGAAAATCTTATGAAAAGTGAATAAATAGTGTATTTCAAGCATTTTCTTAACTTTCCACCATCTCTCCCAAAGCTTTATTCTTGAGTGTTATAAAAATAGGGATCATGTTGTAATAAATTAAATAGTTGAATTATCGTAATAAACATCCACTTGAGAGACTTTAAAAAAGTGGCTATGAATAAACAAAGACAACCAGAAAGGAGAAAAAATAATTATCAAATATGCAAGTTAAGATGTTGAAATCTCAGAATAAATTGAACATTTCCTATCTTTACCCATTTCCTGATGAGACATTATCGGACCCCTATCTTGATTTTCCCCTACAATGACGCTGTAGCGATCTCAGCTCAATTTGGTAGAGTGCTGCTGTACTTGGGTATTTATTACTTTACAATCTTGACCGACGAAAACGAGACTACGGCACTATTGGCACTATTAATCAGTCATGAAGTTTAACTAAAATGATCTCCTGGGAATTGAGTTGGAACTAATTAAAACGAAGTAAAAAGATTTCAAATTTTTCAATTTTCTAATATAACCCCTTTTGCGTTTCAATCATAAGATTATGTTACAAATATTAATATTTGGTTATTCTTTTAAAAAAATCTTACTCTATGCCAAAAGCGTAATGTGGGTTTGTTTTCTAATTTTCAACTTTCGGGAGATGCTTACTTGATCTGTGCTTTACCCTTATATAGGTAAAGTCAGTGTACAGAATTGCACACAAATTTGTGTAAAAATAAGAGTAAAATGTGCAACGCCAGAGTGTGCAGCTATAACGCTCAAAAAGCATTGTGCAGTGTACAAATGCTGCAAAATAAATCTTGTTCATTCTTACGTCGTCACTCAACAGTTAAACAACTCGATAAAACTACCTTTTCTATGATGAATGTATTCCCAAAAACTATGAATAGAACAATGGAAAAGCCTAAAATTGCCAATATGTACATAGAATAATGAAAAAGATGACTTTAAATTGAATAATTCAAAGAAATGACTAGGCTTAGTTTTTAGGTCACCTGACCGAATGGTCATGGTGACCTATTGCAATCATCGTTTGTCCGTCGTCGTGCGTCGTCCGTCTTGCGTCGTCTGTTAACTTTTAAACATTTTCATCTACTTCTCAAGAACTACTGGGCGGATTTCAACCAAATTTGGTAGAAATCATCATTTGGGGATGCCAATTCCAGTTTGTGAAAATAGGGGTTCTGAGGGTCATAGGGGCCCAATCGGGGGCAAAAAGGGGTAATTTTTGGTTCTTCTTTAAAATCTTCTTCTAATTAACCGTTACTGCCAGAGCTTAAATATTTTGTGTGCATGACAACTAGGACAGGTCTATTATAAATTGTGAAATTCATGCCCCTGGGGTCATGTATGGGGGCCACACCCAGAGGTCAAAGTTCATCACGTTAAAAAATTCACATTTTCATCTTCTTCTGATGAAGTACAAAGCCAATTTCAAACAAACTTGGTGAAAAGCATCATTTGGTAATGGTTATTCGGATTTGTGAAAATTAAAAGGCTGGGGGGTCAGGGGGCCCTAAAATGGGGACCAAAAGGGGGTAATTTTTGGTAACTTTTAAATATTTCATCTTCTTCTCAAGAACTACTGAGGGGATTTCAACCAAACTTGGTAGAAAGCATCATTGGGGGATGCCAATTCCAGTTTGTGAAAATAGGGGTTCTGGGGGTCAAAGGGGCCCAATCGGGGGCAAAAAGGGGTAATTTTTGGTACTTCTTTAAAAATCTTCTTCTAATAAACCGTTAATGCCAGAGCTTATATATTCTGTGTGCATGACAACTAGGACAGGTATATTTTAAATTGTGAAATTCATGCCCCTGGGGTCATGTATGGGGTCACACCCAGAGGTCAAAGTTCATCATGTTAAAAATTCACATTTTCATCTTCTTCTGATGAAGTACTAAGCCAATTTCAAACTAACTTGGTGAAAAGCATCATTTGGTACTGATTATACAGATTTGTGAAAATTTAAAGGCTGGAGGTCAGGGGGGCCTAAAATGGGGACCAAAAGGGTGTCATTTTTGGTAACTTTTAAACATTTTCATCTTCTTCTCAAGAACTACTGAGGGGATTTCAACCAAACTTGGTAGGAAGCATCATTGGGGGATGCCAATTCCAGTTTGTGAAAAGAGGTTGGGGGGGCTTGGGGTAAAAGGGGCCCCAGTCGGGGGCAGAAAGGGGTAAATTTTTGTACTTCTTAAAAAATCTTTTTCTAATAAACCCTAAATCACTTGTCTTGATGCTCTTTTACTCAGGTGACCGTTAAGGCCCACTGGGCCTCTTGTTATTTTAAGCAGAATGAACGCAGACTGACATCTTTGACAACTCCCGGCATGCACCGGAATAAACATCTAAAATGCCCGCCACTGAGATAAACATGTGCTACGATCGAGGAAAAATTGGTTTATACTCGGACTTAAGACAAAGACATGAGGTAATTACAGCATAGTTTAACAGTGAATGCATAAGAAATTCAAATCAGAACCCTCTTACTTCATATCTCCAAGGCACTACCGCAATATTCCCAATCATAGGTAAACTGGACCATAATGGAAAAGTAGGTCAATGCAAATAAACTGTGTTGGACCGAATACCTAATTAAATGACTGCTTGTTCATTAGAATCCATGCATGACTAGTCTTAACATGATATTCCAAGGCATAAACACTACATAGACTCTTAAGATTGAAAACATTGTTGAAAAGAATTTTTGCAAGTCTGGTGTTGAGGTCTTATGAGAAAAGATCAAAGTTGACAGGCTGATGATCGACACCCTACATTACCCCCCTCTTAAAGTGTTAAAGCTCCTGCTAACACTAGTGTAAAACATTAACACAAAATAAATGAATATAGCACTAGTGTCCACAACACTGTGTTAGCAAAGGAGAATGTTCATTCACAATTATCATTCTATATTGAATATATGTTAAACACTACACTGTCTCAAAAACCTTAAATATCACATTTTATTATATTCCTAGCTGTGAAATCTTGGGATTTCCCAGTGTAATAAATTTTGATATCATCACTAGTGATGATATCAACTTTCACTCCGAAAATTTGGAACTACTTTTATTTTGAAAGGGCCAGCTCGCTCTGAGACCTTACATCAATTTCTTAGGCTAAAAAATCAATTAAAAAAAACAGTAAAATAAAGAAAAATTAACGAACATAACTACAACATCAAAATAAACGTTTTGTTAACAACTGGTTTGAAACAATTACGAATCTTGATGTTTGTGTTATCATGGATTACTCAACCAACTGCATAATTTTCCATAACGTCCAAAATAATTCCTCGAATACTGATGATATTGCAGTTAAAGTGGTAGACACCCAAACCTCACCTGCATGAGCTTGTTTTGTACGTCCTAGTCATGAATCGTCGATCGATGTTCGAAATATCCCGGGGCCTTAAGATCGACGATCAGATTGTCTCCTTTGATACAGTATATGTTTCGCCCAAATTATTTTTGTGCCTGACACTGCCAATCTCTAAATGTGTCTTAAAATACGGACTTTCCCTCAAAAATTCCTTTGAAAAACTCGCCCACTTGGAAAGAAAATCCAAGATGGCGAACAGAAATTATTGAATTACAAAATCCTTTGATATTAATGCGCAAGGTTTCTAGGGCCGATGATGTCGAATATGATTGAAATAAATCAGCAACTATTGAAAAATAAAACTGTTTCGAATATAAAAAATAGAATTATCAACTGGTTATTTTTGATATGAAAAATCTCTCACTCAAAAACATTGTTATGCGTTAGAAAAACTCCTCCTTCTGACTCGTTTTTCAACGCCTAACAACGCATTCTCGCGAGATATTTTTCATATCTGTTGTGGTCGTCCCGATGACCTTTTTGGTTATTACAGTGTCGGTCACAGTTGTCATCCCTCTGCCTTTCATTGTGGTTTCCTTTCTTTCTCTTACACTGGTTCTAGACCTCTCCTTCTCTTTCTCTTTTTCCAGCTTGTGACTATCATGTTTTGAAGACTGCCCTGAAAAAGCTCCGCTGAGGTCCCTGACAGCTTGTGTCAGCTCAACCAACATCTGCTGCTGACAAACCAAAGCCATTGTGTTATTATCTACTGACTGCTGCAGGTCACGCATGAGCTGATTCGTGATTGCCGCATTATCATCTGCTTCAGTCTGGACTCCTTTTTCTTCCTTGTTCATCTTGGGGGATTATTTAAGTTGCCTTGGAGCTTGGCAGCAGTTGCTCCATAATATCTTCTTCTTTCATTGTGGTTTCCTATCTTTTTCTTACACTGGTTCTAGACCTCTCCTTCTCTTTCTCTTTTTCCAGCTTGTGACTATCATGTTTTGAAGACCGCCCTGAAAAAGCTCTGCTGAGGTCCCTGACAGCTTGTGTCAGCTCAACCAACATCTGCTGCTGACAAACCAAAGCCATTGTGTTATTATCTACTGACTGCTGCAGGTCACGCATGAGCTGATTTGTGAATGCCGCACTAACATCTGCTTCAGTCTGGACTCCTTTTTTCCTTGTTTATCTTGGGGGATCATTTAAGTTGCCTTGGAGCTTGGCAGCAGTTGCTCCATAATATCTTCTTCTTTCATTGTGGTTTCCTTTCTTTCTCTTACACTGGTTCTAGACCTCTCCTTCTCTTTCTCTTTTTCCAGCTTGTGACTATCATGTTTTGAAGACCGCCCTGAAAAAGCCCCGCTGAGGTCCCTGACAGCTTGTGTCAGCTCAACCAACATCTGCTGCTGACAAACCAAAGCCTTTGTGTTATTATCTACTGACTGCTGCAGGTCTCGCATGAGCTGATTCGTGATTGCCACATTATCATCTGCTTCAGTCTGGACTCCTTTTTCTTCCTTGTTCATCTTGGGGGATCATTTAAGTTACCTCGGAGCTTGGCAGCAGTTGCTCCATAATATTTTCTTATTGTCGATGGCCCTGAATGTCATCTTCATTGTCCAGCTTGTCCTCCAACTCATCAGTGTAATTGGCTGACAGCGGCGTATGGTTAGTATTTGAGGACCTTTGGACCACTGGAGTTGAAAAAGGCGTACCCAGATGAGAGGAAGTGATCGTTTCTGGCTTCGAGGAACCATGAACCAGCACTATCAGCTGTATGCCTGAAACCCCTAGCAGCTGCTGCTGTTGTACAATCAGTGGGGATGAAAGCTGTGTCTGTGGACCAGTATTCTTTATTGGGGACTCTTGAATACCTCCAGGGAAGGCTATGCCTACTGCTTTTGCCATAAGGTCTTCCTGCTCCTTCTTCTTTGAGGCCCAATGGTTTGCAGACTCTTCCACTATAAGGGCTACTAAATCACGGTCACCAATCCTGTAGGGGTTTGTGTTACTCACAAATAGGTCGTCAGTGTTTTGAATTCCCTACTCCTTCACACTAAATCTTGGTGGTCTTTATTCACTATAAACTTGAGGCCTAGCAAATACTGTCAGAAATACCAGACAAAGTACCCAATAGCCAGTAATTCATTTCAGTAATACAATAATTTCTTTCGGCTTTATTCACCACACGACTGGCATAAGCGTTAACACGTTCTCACCCCTCCTGCGTTTGATGTAACACGCCCCCATCCCAATGTTGGATGCGTCAGCATCTAAAGTGAAAGTACCTGCATTAACGGGTAGCCCATTACTTCAAAACTTACTAGAAATTTCTTTAATTGTTCAAGTGAATCTTGACAAGTCATTGTCCAAACAAATTCTGTACCCCTTCGCGTTAAGTCTACCACTGGTCTTACCATATGCAGGAAGTTTGGTACGAATCTTCTATAGTATGAACCTAGCGCTACAAATTGTTTTGCAGTATGTGGGTCTGGCCATTGGACAACTTTAGCGATATTTACTGGATTCGGTTTTACACTTTCAGTTGACAGAACATGTCCAAGGAAAGTAATTTCTTCTTTCAGCATTTCACACTTTTCAGGTCGGAGCTTTAAGCCTGCAGCTTGGAGACGGTTTAGGACTTCACACAACCTACTCAGGTGTTCATCAAAAGTAGTGCTGAAAACAATAATGTCATCAATGTATATCAAACAGGTTCCGATTGAAGGCCTTGCAGAACTAATTATATTGTGTGTTGGAAGGTACTAGCCGCAATTTTTAAACCAAATGGCATCCTAAGCATCTGGAAATGGCCATGTTTACATACAAAGGCACTTTTACAATATCACTTACTTTGAATGGTATCTGGAAATACCCACTGGTTAAATCAAAGGTGCTGAAGAACTTAGCACCGGCTACAGCATCAAGACAATCTTGCATTCACGGTAGTGGAAAACCATCAGGCTTAACAAGGCTATTGACTCTTCTATAGTCAAAACATGGTCTTATGGTACTTGATTTTATTTCGAACAAGGACTATGGGGCTGGCCAATGGAGATGTACTCTTCTTTATTACACCTTTTCTAGCAGATCTTCAACAGCCTAGCGTAGGCTTATGGTACTCTTCATGGTGGCTGCTTTATTATGCTCCCTGAAAAAATTTTCGGGGGAGCATATAGCGCCAGCTTGTGCGCGCATTCGTCCATCCTTCCTTCTGTCTGCCTGACGTCATATCTCAGGAACCCCTGGGCCTAATTGGATGAAACTTCATTTATAATCTTCCTAGGAAATTTCCAAGAGAACTTTCTTGAATTTTCTCAATTCAAAGCTGGGTCATAGAAAAAGGGGCCTTAATATAAAAAATTGTTTTTTGCCAAGTTCTCCTAGTCTTACAGTCAGAATTTTATGAAATTTCATATTTTAGTAGCAAATCAGATCCTCTTGACCTTAAACTATAGAAAATCTACGTTTAAAAACAACGTGTCATGGGAAATGGGGCCTTAATGTTATTAGCTTTACGTAAGCTCTCTTTTTGTCTTGCAAAAACATATATTGGCCATAACTTTTGATTGGTTACAGATATAGTCTTCATATTTCACATGTGTATTGCTTGTGACAAACCCTTTTTGTTGATACTAAATTCAAGGTTATAAGTCAAGGTCATGATCATGTGTCGAGGTCAGAATTTCCAAAATCTTAACTTTAACTTTGTCTATAAGTTTACAATGGTAAGTGATGTAGCCTTCATATTTCACATGTGCTTTGCTTATGACAAAACCTTTCTGTTGGTATTAAGTTCAAGGTCATCTGTTGAGGTCAAGGTCATTTCTCAAGGTCAAAATACAAAAAATTTAAACCTTAACATTGTCTATAAGTTTACAATGGTAAGTGATATAGCCTTCATATTTCACATGTGCATTGCATATAACATGACCTTTCTGTTGGTATAAGGTTCAAGGTCATTTCTCAAGATCAAAATTTCGAAAATTTTAACTTAAACATAGCCCATAAGTACAATGGTAAGTGATATAGCCTTTGGATTTTACATATGCATTGCTTATGTCATGGACTTTCTGTTGGTACTAAGTTCAAGGTCACTGGTCAAGGTTTAATTGTCAGGGTTATTAATTTTCAAATATACCTCCTTTACAAATTGCCAAAATTTTTTGTTACTTTACATAAATTTTGTTTATTAAGTGCCCTAGGTAATGTTTATTTCAAATTTTGACCCAATGAACCTTACCATGCTAAAAGGGGGCTTAATGACAGAGAGGATAGGGCTCCTTGAAATGCTCGGTAGGCTGAATTATAACGTTTGGGTTGTTACTTAACTCATTGCGTTCTACATATAGACATTGATAATAGACTCGCACTGACGGGGTACTACTACTCTGTCTGCCACTGTTACCTTTATAATCCTTTTTTTCAATCCTATATGTATGCATGGAATTTCAGACCCTCTCAGTATGATATTTCCCTTACTCAATAATATATCAGCTGGACCGTGCTCATCATCTTGCAGAATGTCAATACCAAGCAAACCTTCATCTTTAATGTCTGCTACTATTAACTCTTTCTCAAGGGAGATTGGTCCAAGTTGAATATTGAAGACTGCTTTACCAAACTCTTGTATGGATATGCCTCCTGCACAGTTTAAGCAAGCTGTTTCTATCAATTTTGTTCTTTTGTCTAGTGGGATCTTACTGTAGAACTTCTCAGAAAGCACAGTTTTGGTAGCTCCAGTGTCAGTTTTAACTAGAATGTTTGTACCCTCGACTGTCCCTTTAATATACACACCGTCACTGAATGGTTTTCTTCTTCTGATAGGGTGTCTCTGTTCAGCTTGTGCTTCACCACTCTCTTGGCCATTATCTGGGTTTACTGGGGCCTTGCCACGGCCATTTGGCTCAGCCAGCTCCCGTTTAAAGGTTCTCTTCTAAATCTTTGGTTACCATTTTTGTGTCCTTCGTCTGGCTTTGTACTGGCTTGATTGTTCATAGTACAATTTTGGACAAATGACCTTCTTGGTTACGATTAAAGCACCTTCTGTCTCTTGGTTTGGTAATATTTCCATGTTTATACTGCTCAAACCTTTAAAGTATCTGTTTAAACAGAAACAAATTTCCTCATTTTTTTATTGCCATATGGACTTGAGCAACTCTTTTGTCTTGTTTGGATCAAATTGACAACACTGCTTCATCAATTGATCAATCTCATATTCAATAAAGAATCAGTTACAACTTTTTAGCTCTTTGTCGTGTAATTGTCGTCGCCTAGAATTTTATCACTTCGTCTGTTTTTCATTGTTATATTTGTATACCTGTGTTCAAAAGACTAACAGACTGACTTGGCAGGTTATAAAAAAATTTCCACCAGCTAAAGATTCGTCATTTTCTCAAATCTTATTTATTCTGTTTTTACGCCGAGGACGTGATGATCCCCATATGAATGAAATAAAATGGGATGTTGCCAAATTAGGTAAATATTTTGTCATTTGATCTTCGTCGGTCAGCGGCTTACTTTGGACCTCTCCTTATTTTTGTGTACAAAATGGTCCAATTTAAGGGAGATTCTTGAATTTGCGATCTCCCTGTCTCGTGAATATTAGCTAAAATAAAACCCTTGCTAATAAAACCTGTTTTTCAGTAGGCACTCCAAATCAGCTGCATACTCTTCTGCAGTTTCATTGGTCTTTGGGTTTCTTCTGCTAAACTTTGCAGCAAAGGTTTATGCTGTCTCTATTACTCTTACTCTACAATCTAGTTCATCGACTAAGCTGTGATAGTCAAATTAAGCTTCTGGTGGCAGTTATGAGAACACAAAATCACCCCCACTTCCCTGTAGTTTCGGAAGTAGTTCATAATGATAAAGTCTTATTTATAGAGGCTGCACATTTGGTTACCAAGTCTTCCAGTCTGTCATCTAGTGTCTAACCTTGCCTGTTCGCAATTGCCTCTAACCGATTGATCAATACTCTCCAATTTTCTTTCCAATAGAAAGGTGGTATTTTGATGGAACTGTGATGATCATAAGCTGAACGTGTTGATATGCGTGTTGCTATGCTGAGAGGAAAGATGTGGTCTAGATAGTACATTCTTGCTTTGACTCTGGTGTAAATTATAGCCATTATATGGTCTTGAATCTCTGATAATACTGTCTCTTAACCGGTTGTATGTAGGCTGTCTGATTTGGTAGTCTTCAATCTCTAATTGGTGACTTTCACCTTGGCTTTGTCTGCGCAGGCTGATCTGGGATCTATCATGGTCTTCAGTGTTGTGCCTGTTTATGTTTGACTATTTTTTTCTATTTTGTCACCATGGTTCTGTTGTTATTCTTTCAAAGTCCCTGTCATGCTAGAGAGGCCATTTGTCATCCCTCTAAGAACTTCTGATATCTCTGTCTGCATATTTATCATCTTTTCTACAGCCCAACCTATGTTGTAGGTATCTGTACTGTAAACAATGTGCGGATGGCCTTCCAATTCTGCTCTATATTTCCTTTAAAAAGGGTTACTCTGGTTAATTAACAAAAGGATTTTGAAAAGGTCATTTCAGCTTCATAATGAGGATGATGTTTTATTACTATAAGTAATTTAAACTCCTATAACATAGTAATAAAGACATCTGACATGGGTGAATCTGATACTAAAACTCCCGTCTGCAAGAATTTACTCCTATATATAACCTTTTGATCACCATGGTGACAACCTTACAGACCAATCAGAGGCCGTGGAAGATCTCACCTAGCCAATCAAAGCGTTCCAGGATTCCTGGCAGGTAAAAGAACAATTCCTGGCAACTACAGCCATATTGCCAGGAGCAAATCCTTTCATTTTCAATTACTAAAAATATGAGAACAATATCAATCAATAATGATTATAGATGGCTAGAGTACAACAAGACCTAAACATTGATACCCTACATATTCATCAAATTACTCTTAGTAGTTAAAAATTGATCTTTGAAAATATGAGGTGGCCAGGAATTCAAATATTCCCTCCTTCCAAACTTGAAGGTCAGAGCCAGGAAATCAATAACTTGTTAAACACAAATAAGTCTCAAAACCAAGTACTGAAAAGTTTGGCAGGTGACAAAATACAGCATTAGTGACCATATAATGATCTCTATAGATAACTAGAATAGATAATACAGGAATTAGTAGTTTGTAGTCAAGGGAGATAATCACTTCAGCTTTGTAAACAATAAATCTACAAATAGGAAAATGAGTAAATTCCTTGTGCTAACTACTTTAAACAGACCAGTCCCTAAACATAAATTGTACTTAAACACTTGATTTAGCCTTACAAACACATAATATGGTAAAATGGGTGGCAGTCAATATGGTAACTAAGGGCAGGAATGAATACTATTCCTGGCAGTTGTAAAGTAAGTGGGTGGGGTAACCATTTCCTTATACTCACCCCCACTTAAATGAAAAATAAAATCTTCAAAAATAGGCATGACTTGTAACAGAAATAATGACATAGTGTTTATCAGTTCCAATGAAGTTGACAATAAGTTTCATTTATATCAAGTCAATCTTTTCAAAGTAGTAGGAATAAGCCATTTTTTAATCAAGGGTTTCTTCAGTAGCATTTTCAAATATTTGTCAAAAAAAGATGGATTCCAGACAGCATACATCAAAAAGTTCTATGTATAGACCATTAAAACACCAAAGACAGAAACTTCAGCTATGACAAGTTCCAGTGCTTTCCAAGCTAATGGAGAGATGTATCACCTCAGTCCTGCCACACTAAGATTATAAACCCTATTCCAAGCTACAACAAGTTTCGGTGCTTTCCAAGCTAATGGAGAGATGTTCCACCTCCTGCTGCACAAGGAACAGTAAATACCTCCATACATGACTGGTTCTCCTTAACCATCATTATGGGAACACATTGTAGACTCAATGATTGGCCAGATCATTTCTACATAATACACAACAAACTCCACATGAGTTACACCTGTCCATGTTGTTTCTCTTGCCTTTACATACAACTTAAAACTTGTAAACATACAACTTACAACTTGTACTAACTGTCTGTTTTACTGTTTTACTTAAACCAGAAACTGAACATCTTATCATATACTTTTGGTTTCACCTATTGAGACCAGAGAATAAGACGCCCTAGTTTGTAAACTGTTTTAACTGTTTAGGAAAGAACATTTTTCTCAATTACATCTGTCACTTATAGACTTACAATCAAACCCTATTTATGAATAAAGTTGTTTGTTTTTTTTAGTTTGTATAATAGTGCTACTTGTTCAGGTTGAAAATACTACTGATCAGCTGATGCTTGATTACAATCTGTGTAAGTTCTGAATACCCTTTCGAAAGTTTCTATCATTTCCACTGCTTGCTATAATGTTTGACAGCCTTCTGCAATACATCTGTTTTTAATATCTAGGCTAAGAGTTCCATGTTTAAAATGAAAGGTAAATAATTCCTGTAAACTTACATCCTTGTTAGGGTAAGTTCTCCTGACAAGCTGATATATGGCATCAGAATACTTTGATATAGTTTCAGTGGGATTCCTTATTCTTGTTTCAAGCTGAGTAAGCCATTTTAATCTATGATATTCAGAAATGAAGTTCTCCGGAAAATTATCAACTCCGTGGGAATACAAGCTTTGTGTTTCTTCTGGAAGACAACGGTAAAATTCTAGAGCCTTGTCCCTCAATCCTACAATCAGTGTTAAAGCTTTTTCCCTATCTGTCCAATGTCCTAATTTTGAACAAGCTTCATACTGTGGAATAAAACAATATCCACTCTGTTGACCCATTATGAGATTCTTGTCGTACAATATCAGGCAAACTGTGCAAATACTGCCTCTGAGAATGTAAAGAGTTACAATCCTGAGAAATGTCAGTCTTGTACCAATTTCCTTATTATCATTACTGTTCCCATCTATCTTGTGGATGTTGAGTTGAATTTCACTATCAAATTCAGACATGGTTCCTTTTTCTTTGGTGAAGGGCTGACAAAACCTGGTTTCCAGTAGATATCCTTTTTGGTCAAAATTTTCCTTTCTGTTAATTTCCAGTTAGTTGAGTTCTTTTAATCCTTGACTTCTGACACCAATGTAAACAATGTGCGGATGGCCTTCCAATTCTGCTCTATATTTCCTTTAAAAAGGGTTACTCTGGTTAATTAACAAAAGGATTTTGAAAAGGTCATTTCAGCTTCATAATGAGGATGATGTTTTATTACTATAAGTAATTTAAACTCCTATAACATAGTAATAAAGACATCTGACATGGGTGAATCTGATACTAAAACTCCCGTCTGCAAGAATTTACTCCTATATATAACCTTTTGATCACCATGGTGACAACCTTACAGACCAATCAGAGGCCGTGGAAGATCTCACCTAGCCAATCAAAGCGTTCCAGGATTCCTGGCAGGTAAAAGAACAATTCCTGGCAACTACAGCCATATTGCCAGGAGCAAATCCTTTCATTTTCAATTACTAAAAATATGAGAACAATATCAATCAATAATGATTATAGATGGCTAGAGTACAACAAGACCTAAACATTGATACCCTACATATTCATCAAATTACTCTTAGTAGTTAAAAATTGATCTTTGAAAATATGAGGTGGCCAGGAATTCAAATATTCCCTCCTTCCAAACTTGAAGGTCAGAGCCAGGAAATCAATAACTTGTTAAACACAAATAAGTCTCAAAACCAAGTACTGAAAAGTTTGGCAGGTGACAAAATACAGCATTAGTGACCATATAATGATCTCTATAGATAACTAGAATAGATAATACAGGAATTAGTAGTTTGTAGTCAAGGGAGATAATCACTTCAGCTTTGTAAACAATAAATCTACAAATAGGAAAATGAGTAAATTCCTTGTGCTAACTACTTTAAACAGACCAGTCCCTAAACATAAATTGTACTTAAACACTTGATTTAGCCTTACAAACACATAATATGGTAAAATGGGTGGCAGTCAATATGGTAACTAAGGGCAGGAATGAATACTATTCCTGGCAGTTGTAAAGTAAGTGGGTGGGGTAACCATTTCCTTATAGTACTAACACCTGTTAGACTTGTTCTCTGTGATTCTACAGATCTATCTTGTTTCTGATGGATTGCCCCTCTAGTACCCTGCCTGTCTATATTAAGATCTCTGTCCTGAACTCTAGGGCTTCTAAAAAAACACCTCTGTCTCCACTTCTTAGTCTGATCCAGACATCTTGGGTCCTGATCTCTAGGGATATTTAATCCCACACCTCTGCTAACCATAAAAATGTAGCGATCTCGGCTCAATTTGGTAGAGTAGAGCTGTACTTGGGTATTTATTACTTTACAATGTTGACTGACGACGATGAGACTATGGGACTATCGGCGCTATTAATCCGTTGTGAAGTTTAACTAAAATGATCTCCCTGGGAATCGAGTTGGAACTAATTAAACGAAAAAAACATTTTCAAATTTCTAATTGAACCCCTTTTGCGTTACAATCATAAGATTATGTTACAAGTATTAATATTTGGTTATTCTTTTAGAAAATATCTTACTCAATGCCAAAAACGTAATGTGGGTTTGCTTTCTAATTTTCAACTTTCGGGAGATGCCTACTTGATCTGTGCACTACCCTTAAATAGGTAAAGTAGGTGCACAGAAATGCACACGGAAATTTGTGTAAAAATAAGAGTAAAATGCATATTGCCAATGTACGAAACAATAATGCTCAAAAAGCATTGTGCAGTGCACAAATACAGCACAATAAATCTTGCGCATTCTTATGCCGTCACCTGACAGTTAGAAAACTTGATAAAACTACCATTTCTAAAATGAAGGTATTCCCCAAAACTATAAATAGAACAGGGGAATAGCCTAAAATTGCCTATACGTACATTGATTAATGAAATAGACGACTTTAAATTGAATAATTCAAGAAATGACTAGGCTTGGTTTTATTTCAAGCAAAACGAATGAAGACTGACAACTTTGACAACTCCCGGCATGCACCGGAATAAACATCTAAAATGCCCGCCACTGAGATAAAAATGTGCTACAATAGAAGAAAAATTGGTTTATACTAGGACTTAAGACAAAGAAAGAGGTAATTACGGCATAGTTTAACAGTGAATTCGTAAGAAATACGAATCAGAACCCTCTTACTTCATATCTCCAAGGCACTACAGCACTATTCCCAATCATAGGTAAACTGGAATAGAATGGAAAAGTAGGTCAATCCAAAAAAACTGTGTCAGACCAATTACCTAATTAAATGACTGCTTGCACATTAGAATCCATGCACAAATTGTCATAACATGATATTCCAAGGCACAAATACTACATAGACACTTAAAACTGAAAACATTGTGGAAAAAGAATTTTTGCAAATCTGGTGTTGAGGTCTTATGAGAAAAGATCCAAGTTGACAGGCTGATGATCGGCACCCTACAACACTTTTTTAAATGTCTCTCAATATGAAAGCTTTGAAAAAAAATTGTGGAAAATGAAGAAATTGCTGTTACAAGCAATTTCTTCATTATCCACAGTGTTTTCTACTCCAAAAGGCAAAGATTTTAAAGATAAATTGTCGTCTGGAACTCCTTTCCATTTGGACCAGACAAAAATTTTGCCATCTGGTGATGGATTGAATTAAATACAATGCTCTCTTGTCTCTTGAGTTACTTTAAATGAGCTTCCTCAGCTTGTTTAACCTATTCCCTGATGAAAAAAATTTCTAGAGGGGCGTTAGAATACGGGATTGTGTGGGTATCGGTTAAATAATTTGATTGTTTCAAAATCATAAAATTGTTGAATTAATTACTGACTTATATTCCAGTAACAAAATTTCAAATGATTTATCATCACTAACATCCTGTTATTCTCAATCTCTTCTGCCATTTTATGCCCCCGCATCGAAAGATCTTGGCATATTGTTTAACCGTTGTCTGTCTGTCTGTCTGCAAAACTTAACCAAAAAACTTAACATTGCCAATTACTTCTAGCCTATTCAAGATACAATGCTCATATTTGGCATGATGACACATCTCCATAATACGCATCTCCTCATGTCAAGGTCAAGGTCATGTAATAAGGTCAAGGTCACATACCAAGATCAAACATTTAGTCCTGTTGCAGGGGCATTGTGTTTCACAAACATATTTTGTTTGTTAAATAGAATCTGTTAAAAAAGACAAACCAAATAAAGATAAAATGCTGAAAGAGAAAAATGAAAGTCATGCAGATCAAGGGGAAATAGATGATCAGTGTGTTAAGAGAGGTGAAACAAATGAAAACCAAGAAAACATCGAAATAGCTGCGAATATTGAAGATGTAATCACTAATCAAATTCTTGAGAGGTGAGTACAATTGAATTTGACTTGGTGTGCCAAAACAGTGTTTCAGGAAATCCTGATAGTCAGACAGAAGAATAAAGTAAAAAACATCCAATTAAGTACAGGTATATAATCTTGTTTTGTGATAGTTTTGTAAAAATAACTGGTTAATAGTATAGTAGAATGACCAGTATACTATCAAAAATTTTGCTGCAATTGAACATTTTCTGATTTAACTGGCCATGTTAATTTTCAATTTTCACATTGTTTCTGAAAATTTGCTTTTTTCGAATGTAATATCTTTAGTAATAAAGAAGAGATTATTTGATAAAGGTCTTCAGCTCTTGTCATCCTGTATATTTCAGAGTTGAGGTCCAAGTAGAGAATGAGACAACACCAGTAGGAAGTGGAGATGAACTGACATCGACTGTAGCACCACTCTCACCTCCTCACAAGAAAATGAAGCCAAATAAACCACCTAAGAAAACTAAACTTGTACCAAAGCACCTACCATTTGAGAAAAAAGGTAAAACCATTATCCAATTTTAGTAATTAGGACAAAAGGATGCTCCTAATTCAAGGTCACAGTTCAAGGTTAAATTTCAAAGTTTGAGTTAAATAAATTGCTAGGATGTAACTATTCAAAGGGGTGGTCAATAAATATCTGGACAAGTGTTGTAAAATAGAATAACCATTCCCACACAACCTCTTTATTATGCCAATGTGAGAAGCAAGTTTTTCTCTTTCAAAAATGTTTTTTTACCTCAAAGGAAAAGATTTTTAGAATATCATGAACTAAATGTTGTCGTCTACGACTTCTTTGAATTTGTACTCGTCTAAACCTTTCTTTTCTGTTAATGGGTTGAACTTCAGAGATTTGTTTGAGAGTCAGTATGTATACAAAAGAAAAATTGTTTATACAACAGTTCTCTGCATATGAAAATGTCACTGTACAATTACATTTATACAGTCCAATCCATATATATAATGATTTAATGAAATTAACTTTCCCAATGATGGAGTGCACTGTATTTTGTTTCTAGGCCCATTTCTCTGATATATAAAACTATGCATTTGTGATGATGCAATATTACACTGGTAGTATATTTGATAAAACTATAGTTTTTGGAAAATTTAGATGAGATTATCATTAATCCTTCCAAAAGTAAGCATTCATCTTTCTTCAAGCCTTTCAATGAAGAGACGAGATAGAACACATATTTACCAAATTTCAGGATGTTGGTGAAATTTCGGCCTTTTTGAATAAAAGTTTTGATGTTAAATGGCATAACTACTTTAATTCAGAAGGGTGAAAAAATGAAAATTTGGGGAAAAAAAGTATTTTGGACTATACAGAATTGTTGGTTGGTTGATAAATTTCCTTTTGAAGATATTAATTGAAAACTTAGTAAACAAACTTGAATTATACCTGTAGCACAAGTTGAGATTTTGAAGAGAAGTGACATTGTACCAATTTATCAAGTTTACCAAGTTAAGATGGTAATTATAACTTCACTGTGAAAAGTGAAAATGCATTCATTTTTGAAAGTTGATATAGAATACATTGTAGTTTTTATACCCCCACAAACAAAGTTCAGGGGTGTATACTGGAATCAGCCTGTCGGTTGGGCGTTTATTCGGTCCACTAAATCTTGTCCAGACAACTCCTCTGACTTTCCGTCCCATTGGCTTCATACGTGGCAGATGTGTTTATTAGAAGCTGATGATATGTTAGACACAAATTTTGTGAAAATTCCATCAAGATTATTGAATGATTTGTTTTAAAAATACTTGTAAAAATCTTTTCCAGTAAACCCCTCTGACAGTTTCAGTCTGATTCACTTCATTCTTCACAGCACTGTTCATTAGGAACTGTAGATGTGCAAGACACATCTTTTATGAAAATTCCATAAAAAATTATACAGATATTCCCCCTTATTTGACCTAAAAACGCTTGTAAAACTCTTGTCTGGAAATTCCTCCTACAGTTTCAGTCTGATTTGCTTTATAATTAGTAGCAGTATTATGTGCAAGATGCAACTTTTGTTAAAATTCCATAAAGAAATAAGAAGTTATTGAAGAATTGATTTAAAAATACTTGTAAAAATCTTGTCAACTCTTCGTACTGATTCATACTTGATAAAATTGATAATTAGAAGTTGTAGATGTGTAAGACTCAACTTTTGTGAAAATTCCTCAAAGAATTATTGTGTTATTTTCCTTGATTTTTCTTAAAAATGCTTGTCTAGACAACTCCTCTAAGAGTTTCTGTCTGGAATAAGTGTTCATTAGCTGTAAGTGTGCAAGATGCAACTTTCTTTAAAAACTCCATCAAGAGTTATTGAGTTATTGCTTCTTATTTGTCAGAAAAACACTTGTAAAAATATTGTCAGGACAACTCCTTGTACAGTTTCAGTCTAATTTGCTACACACTTGGCAGAAGTGTTCATTAGGAGCTGTATTAAGCAAGACACGATATTTGTGAAAATCCATTTGGGAATTATTGAGTTATTGCCCCTAATTTGACTTAAAAACACTTGTCAAGACAACTCCTCCAGCAAATTTTTGTGTGATTTGCTTTAAACTTGGCAGAAGTGTTCATTAAGAGCTTTAGATGTGCAAGACACAACTTCTGTGAAACTTCCTTCTACAATTATTGAGTTATTGCCCATGATTTGTCTTACAAATGCCTGTCCAAACATCTTGTCAGGATGTTAGGACATCCTCCTACAGTTTCAGTCTGATATGCTTCATATTTTGTAGAAGTGTTCATTTGGAGCTGTAGATGTGCAAAATGCAAATTTTGTCAAAATTCAATCAAGAATTAATGAGTATTTTGCCCCTGATTTGACTCAAAATGCTTATCTGCACAACTCCTCTAGCATTTTCAGTCTGGTTCACTTTAAACTTGGCAGAAGTGTTCATTAAGAGTTGTTGATGTGCATAACGCAACTTTTGTGCTATTACTATGAAGAATAAATGAGTTACTTCCCCTGATTTACCTTAAAAATTGGTAAAAAGTATGTCACATTATTTTCAAGTTCATGCATTATCATATTACTTGCAAACAAAGTGCCCGTCGCCATGACAAATGGTAGCCAAGTCTAGTTTAAGTAGAAATTTAATAAAACTGCAGTGACAAAGAACTTTTCAGCTTTAGGTATTACAATAATTTTATCATTGGTATCTTGTATTAAGTTTCAGAAAAGAAGAAAAGAGAAAAGAAAATGACAGTTAGGAAAGATAAACATTCATCTGATAGAAAAAGTGAGAAGAAGAAAATGACTTGTCCCAATGCTGTAAAAGTAACTGGTAAAATGTCAGACAGAAGAAAAGAAATGATTTCAAGAAACATCAGTGTTCAAGGTGAAATTAACATGCCTTTAGATATTTGTAAGTTCATAATAAAAGAAGAGATAACTTTAAGTGTATATTCTAAAACAATCAATGGGTAGTACAATCATTCAGCACATAAGGTTCTATGATAATTCAAGACATCCTCATTTCCAAACAATGACACTTTTTGATGCCTCTCACAAAAAAAGATTTGGAATATTACAAAAAATGAAGTAATTTCTTCATTATTCGCAATGTTTTCTTACTGAAAGGACACAGATTTTTGAAATTTCATCAGCAAAATATTGTCTTCTTTAACGTATTCCCATTCATAGGCTTTTTGTTACAAGCAATTTCTTCATTATCCACAATGTTTAAGAAAAATCCAAAAGTTTTGAAAAATTTGCCTTTTGGTAATGGGTTAGAATTAGACCAGACTTAAATTTTGTTGATTGGTGATGGATAAAAAGCTTAAATTTCAGATCATGCAATACAAACTGCATGGTGTTAACAGATTTTATACTGTAATTTCTTGCATTTTTGGTTTTGATTCATTCTATGAGGCAAAATTATTAGTTCCCCACCGGTTACTGGTTGGAGGACTATAGGTTTGCTCGATTCAGTCAGTCACACTGACCATATCTCCTAAACCATAAGTGCTAGCAAAATCAAACTTTATACACTTACAATTCACAATGTGGAGAGGTGTCATGTACAAGAAGCGTTACTCTACTTTACCCACTTTTGGAGTTATTGCCCTTTGTTGTCTTAACCTTTACATTTTTGTCCGAAACATGTCTCCTAAACTATCAGTGCTAGCAAATTCAAACTTTATACACTTATAGATCACAATATGGAGAAGTGTCATGTACAAGAACCATTACTTTGCCATACCCTTTTTTTGAGGTATTGCCCTTTGTTGTTTTTACCTTTACATATTTGTCCAGAACATATCCCTGAAATCATGAGAGCTAGCAACTTTAAACTTAAGACACTTATAGATCACAATGTGCAGAAGTTTCATGTACAAGAACTGTTACAATCTTGTCTACCTTTATATGTCCAAATTTGGTTAAACTTTTCCCAAACAGCAAAAATTTAGACTAGGCCATATTTAAAGCTGCTGCAGACGACAAAATGAATGTTATTTGATAAAGAAATAATGAGCATTAAAGGACAGAACATATTGAAGAAAAAGGAGAAAATATTAATTATCAGTGATTTCTTCTTTCCTTACAATGATTTCCTAAGCTCACTCTTAGAGACTTCAAAACAAGGCCTTGTTTGGGAAAAGATTAACTTAAAAGAATTTTTTTTAATCCTGTGGGTGACTCCTGTATTACATTGCAATATGACGTGCACTTGTTAGATTTATCATAGGTTTCAAACTAATGAATGGATGATAACAAAAATGAAATTATTTGTTCAGGAACCTGGGTTCAGTGTTGTAGAATGGATTGTAAGAAATGGAGGTACCTTCCAAGTGTTTCTGAGCCATGTAAACTTCCTGAATATTGGACTTGCGGTATGAATACAAGTGAGTGTCTGATTAACATTTCTTAACTTCAATACTTGCTATTTGATTGTGAAATTTGTATCAAGAAATGGAAAAAAAAAAAAAATAGATAAAATTCCTGAGCTTAATTGATTCTAATCATAGTAAACCAAACTGGCACTTAACTTATTTGAGACAACAAAAATTTTAGACTGGCTCGAAACTAGAGAACTTGTAGAGGATAATTTCAATTTTCAAGTTAATAGAATTAAAAAAAACACACTCTATTTCTGTGTAGAAAGCATTGTTTAGAATGTAAAGATAGATTGTTACCAGTAATTTCTTCATTTTCAACAATGTGGAATCAACAGCTAAGCAATGAATGGAATATGATCGTGCATTATTATAACCCATTTCAGGGGAAGACTACAACAGCTGTGATAAGCCAGAAGAGTCCTATGATGAGACAGATCACATCTACACTAAATATTGTGAGGGATCTATAGTGCTAGCTAAAATGGCTGGCTATCCATGGTAGGTAAAAAAACCTATATTTAAGATAAATCTATCCCTTACCATGACAAGCAATTATTCCTCTGTATTATTGTGATCTCAATCATGAATCACGAATTTTATTTGCTGATTGTTTCTAGTATGAGGTATAACTAATTAGACAAGGCAAAATCACGGAGCAAATGCGTCAAGGTCACAGTTCAAGGTGAAATTGACCTTATTCACAACATAAAATTAAGCATGTCCAGAGCATAGCTCCTTCAATTATAAATGGATTTCAAAATAACAATTGTTCCCTGTCTTGACCAGATTTGCAATTTGGGGAAAAAAATTGGATAGCTCAAAGGTCAAGGTCACAGCTTAAAGTCAAACATTAAAATTAAGCATGTCTGGAGCATAGCTCCTAGAATTATGGATTGATTTCAAATAACTTTGCACAATTGTTCTCTATTGTAAGTAGATGTGCCATTTGAAACAAATTTTCAGATAGCTCCAAAATCAAGGTCAAAGCTCAAGGATGTACATTAAAATCTAGCAATTCTGGAATATAGCAAGCAAATACCCACATCTGCATTTGTCGGTCAGTCCTAACCCTTTTCCCTGTTTATTTTATACTTTTTGTGACAGGGCTATTTTCTGGGAGCACTTGTTGTCTTAGCTGTTTTTGCATAAGACCCAATGTATTGTAATAATCTTGTCATCCTCTGTATAGGTGTTGATGATGTTGGCGTTTTTCAAAATCTTCTTGTTTTACTAATAAGCAATCACTTGAAACTTGAAATATGAATTAGCTGTCAAAAGAGCAATCTATACTAACAAGGTTCATAGCTCTGAATGCATTTTTAGCTTTACTGTTGAGGAACAAAATTCAAGCTATTGTCATCAATTTGGCTTGGTTGGCATTACTGTAGGTGTTGGTCTGATAAACCTTAACCTTGGTCATGTCTCTCTTATTATAGAAGATAATATCTTGAAACTTAGTTTGTGTGTTCACTATCATGAGAGAAATCCATACTAATAGGAGAGATGACTTTAGAAGCATTTTTGTAACAATTATGTCTCTTTTTTACTTAGATTCTTTTATGTTCCAGTATGTGCAGCCAAGGGCCAATCCACATGCTCTACTCTTGTTATAAGAATTAATGCGTTGTTTATTGACTTAGATTTTTCAATTATTATCAAACACAGAATAATAGAGCATCAAGCTCTAATAGCTTTTGTTTTAAATGTTTTTACAAAGGTGGCCAGCTATGATTGAAGTTGATCCCGACTTTGATGTTTTCTGTTGGATAGACAAAAACAACACAATGTTACCTGTAAGTATAGTTTCCATCTAATAGGCAGTAAAAATCAGAGGGCCATGCGGCACATATCACACATATTTTTACAGGTTGGCCCATTTTCAAATCTTGTAAATCTTTCTATAGGCCACTAAGAAAACCCCTATTCCTAATTTGTAAAGCTATTTATATCTACCATTCAATTAATAGATCCTATTTATAGAATCCCCAGCTCCCATATTAAAGTTATACTTCAATGAGTACAGATGATGTGTCTTTTGCTTTCCTTTTTAACACACAACATTTGACCCCAACCTCAAAAATTATTGTTTCAAATTAAGACTTTATATTGTACCTAAGAATGATGATCATTGGATAACAATTGAATAAGAAGCAGGTACGAAAACAAAAATATTTTGTTGTCGTCTTTGTCTGTCGAGTAGAAAAGCGTCGCAAAAACAGAATGCAAAAGTTCCAATTTTTTTACTATGTTTGCATGCCTATTTTTTTTAATAAAAAGTTCATTTTTGCTTGTGGCCCAATCCTGAAACATTTTTAAATTAGATGGAGGAGTTGGCCCACTTCTGTGAAAACCTAGATGCAGCTCTGATATGCCCATCCAGAATTAATCCATTACCAGATGACAAAATTTTAGACTGGTCCAAATTCAAAGATGTAGACTACAAATTTTAGTTGAAGAAATTTTGGATTTCTTTTCACAATTTGAGTAGAAAATGTTTTGGATAATGTAGAAATTGCTTGTAACAAGCAATTTCTTCATTTTTCACAATATTTTCTAACCTATTGATTGGTTACTATGATTGTTCAATCATCTTGAAAATTGGTCAGAGTTTTTGTTCTCACAAAAAATTTTAGACTCGTCAAAAGTGAGAAAAGTTGTAGAAGACATTTATGAGTTGTTTGAATTTAGAAAATCTTTCCCTTTTAGGATAGAATTCATTGTGGACAATGAAAAAATTGCTTGTAACATGCAATTTCCTAATTGTCTACAATATTTCCCAAAGCTGTTTTCTTGAAGGGCTTCAAAAGGCATCATCGTGAGGGAATGGGTTAAAAAGGACATTAGGTCAAATCTTGGAAAAACCTTGTTAACATACTAGAGGAAACATGTTATATTCAATTATCAACCTGAAATATGAATAGATTCTTCGGGTTTTTTTCTTAAAAATTTTTTTCTCAAGTTTGAAACAAGGTCACTTGGGTTAAAAAACTAGGTTACTAGTTTGTATCTTAGGAAAACCTTGTGGGTGATCTAGAGGGGCTTCTTTTCATGCTGGATCAACCCAACAGTTGGCCTAATTATTTGTATTGGTAAACTCTTCGATAAGTTTGAAAGTGGGTCAATTTGAGTTAAAAACTAGGTCAAAACATCAAATCTTAGAAAAGCCTTGTTGCCACCATAGGGTCCACAATTTAGTTTGGTAAGTGCTTGTATTACTTGATTCTTTGCCAAAATCAAAATTAAGTCAGCTTTTAGTAAAAAAAAAAAGGTCCTTGTCAAATCTAAAGAAAAGCCTTGTTGGCACTCTAAAGACCACATAATTTTCCTAATATTATCAAAATTAGTAAATCAAAGTACTGAAGGTACTGTAAGCTGGCAAAGCATAGTTTAGTTAAGCAATCATCTTTGCTTAATGTTGTCATGATAAATAAACGAGGTTAAAGTAACCCGGGAGTTAACCCATTAAAACATGACAAAATCTTGATTCAAATTGAAAGAAGTTGCAGACAACAATTTAAAGATGGTTGAATTTAGAAAATCTTTCCCTTGCTGGATAGAAAACTTCGTGGACATTGATTAAATTGCTTGTAACAAGCAATTTCTTCATTGTCTATAATGTTTTCCAAAGTATTTTTCTTGAGACACTTAAAAAGCGTAAGTTAGTGGGAATAGGTTAAATAGCATGCTTTTGAAAGAGTTCTCTACAATTTGAAGAGTTTGGATTATTCCTGAAATACACAAGAACTTCAATTGATTAAGTGGTTAAGCCTCCATTGGCAGTTTACACTCGTTGAAGTTTGAGAAGACCTCAAAATTTTGTCTGTTAACTTAAGCTGACGCTTTGCTACCTAAAACGATAGTTTTGATAAAATATTGAACAAGGTTGAAATTTTGTAACTTCGAGTTAAAAACCAGGTTACTAAGTCAAATCTTGAGAAAACATTTACTCTCTGGAGTCTACACTAGGCCTCAGGGTAAAATGATAGAAAACTTAGTAGGAAATGTTGTAGCCACATTTTCTACTCAATTTAACAGAAAATTGGTCTGACGGTTTATTTAGACAATTAACTCAGGTGAGCAAATCAGGGCCATTATGGCCCTTTTAATTAGCTCGCCTGAGCACTTTTGTGAGCTTTGAATAACTATCATATGTCAAATGTCATTTGTCATTCAGCATTGTAAGTGTTTACACTCTTGGGGCCATGATTTTGGCTTAATCTTGATGAAACTTAGTCAGAATGATTGTTAGGTCATAAGGATGAACCCTATTGAAATTGGGAAGATTCTCATTAAAAACAAAGAAGAAAGGGGCAGTAATGACAGTTTCTTTGTTAACGCTCTGGAGACCACGAATTTTGTTCAATCTTGATGAAATTTGATCAGAATATTAGTTTGGTCATAAAAGTGACCCTTAATAAAACGAAGATTTCACGTGAAAATATTTTTCACTGAAGAAGGGCTTTGATGACAATTTCTTTATTTACACTCTGTATGCCACAATATGGGCTTAATCTTAATGAATCCTATTTGCAAGAGACTATTATTCCAACGGCCTGATCTTCTTTGCAACCTCGAGCCAATGTATGAATTTCTTTACAGTTGGTAACCCAAAGCACCCACACTGAATTCAAATATATGATTTTATGAGTCTGTAGCCTTTTGTCTGTGACAGGGTCCTCAATGGCTCAGTGGTTAGGGTTGCAGACTTATAATCTTGGAGAAGTTACAGGGTTGCTGGTTCAAATCTTGGCTGCACAGCTGGTCACATTGGTATGTCCCCAGCCTTGTAGTGGTGGTATGTAGGAAGCACTGGAATAAGTGAACTTTGCTGTTATATAAGTAAGAGATTGTTCTAAACAATGTTAAAAGATTGCTCAAAGAACCTTCAAAACCAATTCAAAGAAACTTCTGTTTCCTACATTACTACCCTTTCCTTCAACAAAGTGGGGGTATATGGCCCTACTCAATGGGTCAGTCCTGATGACAACTTGACACAAAATATAGGTTGGATCATCAAATTTGGCACAGATAATGACCTGTGAGTATAGATGATCCCTCTTGATTTTCAGTTCTATTCCATTCAAGGTTAAGGTCACAGGGTGACCTTGAACACTGTTTTATTGATTTTGATCGATCAAAGCTTGTCCTGATGTACAGAATTTTTACACAGAATGGAGACAAGATCATGAAATCTGGCACAAACATTAATATTGAGTTGTAGATGATCCCTATTGATTTCATCCCATTTCAGCAATAGTGTTGAAATACAACTTTTCTCCACTTGTCCCCTGGACAAGTAAGACATAATTTCCTACTAGTTTGGAATTGAAACGAACTTGAGATAAATTTTGATAAACATTGTTGTTAATGAACAACTGGAACCCATCATTTTCTTGATTAACCACAATGTTTTCTGCCCTTCATTATAAACATTATGATTACTTCCAAATATCAATGAGTTATCTTTGAGATCCATGTTGTACCATTTCAAGATACACTGCAACTCCTCTATAACGCTACCCAGCACAGCACTGACTCCATTATTGTCAAGTCTGCTTGAGGTGAGCAAAACATATTTGTCACTATGACAAGTCGGTGTATGTACATTAGTGCATTAGTCTGTTAGTCTGTTAGTTCGTCTGTCAGAATTTGTCTGGACAATTACTCCTACATTTATGGGTGGATTTAAAAATAACTTGGCACAATTATTCTCAATCATGAGTAGATATGCCATTTGAAAGAATTTATGTGATAGTTTTAATGTCAAAGTCACAGTTTCTCAAACAAGCCTAGATGTGCCATTTGAAAGAATTTTTTGGATATCTCTAATGTCAAGTTCACAGCTGGGTCAAACAATAAAATTGTGATTATCCAGAGCATTTCTCCTACACTTATGGATGCATTTCAAAATAAATTGGCACAATTATTATGTTATGAGAGATTGATGGTCTAGTTGATGGTCAAACATTTGCAGGCTCAACAGCAGTTGTCATGGGACAATCATCTAGTTCAGATCAATTCATTGAAGGCCAAGGTCACAGGTTGACCTTCAATTTTTAGATAGAATCTAATGTCAATTTCAAATCTTATTGACACAAATTCAGCTATGATCACCAATTTTAGCGATTCTTGAATGCTGTATGTCTTTACATCTCCAGAAATTTATTTAATAGAAGCTAAAAACATTAATTTGAATCAATAATCATCTGCTTCACTTCCTGTATAAATGTGGAAGTAAATGAGTGTGAATGTTCTACAAACAGATATTCTTACTATATGTAATACCTTGTTGTCAACACAGCAATTGTATTTCATATTGTTGAATAAAAAGTTATCTTTCTAGACCCATTATCATGTTGTGTTTCTGGATGAGAAGATATCAAGAGTTTGGGTGAAAGCCTCACAAATATTACCTTTCAATGGTGATGAAGAAATGATGTCTCCTGATATATCTAAGGTAAGTCTCCCCTGGAAGATTGACTGCTTACTTCACAAAGTAGTTATTGTAAATCAGTGTTTATTCTAGGCAGGAGGATTGGGGGATTTCAACATGGGTGGGGGATTTTTTTTTTTTTTTTTTTTTCGTTCAAAGAGCATGAATACCAAACATTTCTCATTTTTGTAGATTTTGTGCTGAAATCCCCCACATTTTTGAAATCTTAGAATAAACTCTAGTAAACATTGAAAAAGAGGACAAAATTATAAAGAAATGAAAACCAAATAATTTCTATAATTTCCTTAATTTCAAAATTCATAAGCTGTTTCTCTCAACCTGTGAGCTACCCTTTTTGATGAATGAGATGTAAAATATTGGGAAAACATTTCAAAAAAGGAGATAAGCAATTTTACTTTTCTTCAATCTATATTTACCTTCTAAAATTTGTATTTCTCATGACATAGATTGTGCAGCTTCTTTGAGGGCTGCTCGGTCTATAATTCATTCTATGGTGATGAGGAAGTTCACATAGTGTTGAATTTCAAAAAAAAGTTTTGATTAGGATTAATTTAAAACATTTAACCAGTTGACAAAATTTTAGACTGGTCCAAATTGAATGAAGCTGCAGACAATAGTTTAAAGCTAATGAAATTTAAAAGAGTTTTATCCTTTTGGGTAGAAAATATTGTGGATAATAAAGATATTGCTTGTTACAAGCAGTTTCTTAATTTTCCATGAAACTAGTTTCTTGAGGGGCATCAAAGAGCATGATTGTGTGGAAATAAATTCTCATATAATTGGAAAATTATCTATATCTTTGATACAATTTTATGCTCAGAAATTTATAACACCCATTTGATAACATATGATAATTTTACAAATGGATTATAATTTTTATTACGACTTTCATTGTGTAAAACTCTTCTCTTATGGATGCCATAAGAGACTTTTAGGCTGTTTATGGAAGAAAAAAAAAGAATATAAATGGCCATTCTAAAAGTACCAAAATAATGCCAAAGCCTGAGGTATTGCTGATACCTTGTCATCATCTGCGATATCATTTCTGCTGAAGTGCAAAAACATTTTTATGATATCTCTTATTGTTACAGGCATTCACTTGAAACATGGAATATTTCATATCTATCAAGAGCAATTTTGACTACAAAGAGGTTTTTGTACCAATTGTCCACCCTTTTGACATACTTTTTCATTCACTATCCAATGCCAAACAGCCAAGTGTTAGGCATTCACATGTAGTGCGCTTCTTATTGCTTCAAATGATTTGTTGCTTAAAAGTGAAAATCATTGAACATTCATGTAATATTCTGTACTTGATACAAAGCCTTTAAAATTCTCATGCTGTAAGATATTTTCAAATTTTATCTCAATCTGAAGTCTGAATTGAACAAATTGTATTTGAAGTTAAAAACTTTTTTCCAATTTCAGTCAAAGAAAAGGGGACCATCATATGGAAAAGAACTCAGTATTGCTAAGAGAAATGCTTTAAATGCTCTTGATTATCCAATTCAGGTAGTATTTGCTTTATGATGATTTCTAGAATTGGGTCCCTTCCATAGAAAACTCCTATTTTCTTACATTTTGTAGATTAAAGTATGCAAAATCCAAATATGCAAAGAAGAAAGGAGTCCCTGAATCAGATTTTGTATAAGACATTTTTGACTATCATAATGGTCTAGTATATGATGCCTAGTTTTGTGCATAAAACCTATGAAATTTAAATCACTCTTGTCATTCTAGAATTATCTTGAATTATCTGCCCTTGAATTGGGAAAAAAAATCACATTTCATGTGTGCGCAACTCCTCCTACAGTATCAATGGGAACGAAATGAAACCTTCTACAATGTATCTCTATGATGTCTAGTTGTGCATAAGATCTTTGAAGTTCCAATCACTACGGTTCTTCTTGAGTTGTCTGCCCTTGAATTGAAATAAATCACCATATTTCTGGTGAGCCCAACTCCTTGTACAGTTTCTATCAAAGGAAGTTGTAACTTTGTATAATGAATCTGCATAGTCTCTAGTGGTGCATCAAACCTTTAAAATTAAGATAACTCCAGTTCTTCATCAATTATCTGCACTTGAATTGAAAAATTGCCTAATTTCTGATGTAAGCAACTTTTCAAATAGTTATAACTTGTGCATAGTTTTGAAAATGATTGAAATTCACTAAAGTGATTCTCCATGATTTTTACTTGTGTTTGAGATCTTTAACATTTGGTTTTTCCAGTGATTAATGAATTATCTCTCCTTAGTTTAGGGAGTTGCTTAATACTATAGTGCTTTTTGTGTGCAATGTGACCCATAGTGCTGTTAATACAAACAGTGTATCACAGTGACAAATCTTAATGTTGAAATAGTGCATATTTTCTTTGATGCTGGAATCGGATTTTCCTCTTGCAAGACCAGGCACAATTGTATTCTTTTGGGTACTACTATTTTGTTTATATCAAGTTTAATCTTATCTGTTTTTATCATAAAAACGTATGATAAAATATTATTTTCCACTGATATGGTTAAAACATTATGATTGAACAATGTCACATGGTGACATCCGCCAGTAATGTAACGACTGAAATACTCTTAGAAAACACAGACCAAATTGTTTGAGACTTTACACATAAACTAACTGAACATCCTTCAGTAAAAAATTGAGGGGAACCGCATATGTGCTTTCCACTTTATTCAAATTTTCAATGCTGCGCAAAGTTAAATCCTGAAATCATCATTCAAATTGCCATGAAAGATTTATAGTTACGCCTGTCTTCATTCATGTGGTTTTAGATCCTTTGCTAATTATTAGATCTAGGATTGAAAGATGTCCTAGCTGAAGGTTCCATTCTTCACATAGACATGAAGAAGGAAATGTTCTCCCAAATTAAAAATCCTAGATCCTTTTTAAAATTGTGAATGTTGATTTTGATTAACCTAATGGTACTCTCACCAAATACTTCAGATTATGAATCTGGAATCTCTGCTATGGGTTCTTGGTTTTAACATAGTGATAAGAAGAGAATCTTTAAGAAGTATCTTCTCCAAAGCCATTGATCAGCCCAAAGCTTTCAAATTTGGTATAAATTATTTGCTTATAGTTCCCATTCAAAATCATGCAGATTATTGCAACCAGGTTTAGAGCCACCATGATCATGTTAGCAATATAGGACAATCATGGTCCTCTTGGATTTTGAGTGTAGGTTTATGCTCATATACATGTACTTCTAAAATAAGATTTGCATCAGCTTTCAAAATTTAGGTTAGACTTAAAATTCTGATTGTTAAGTCATGTATTTCTCTTATGTATTCCTTGCAGAGAGACTCTTCTGTTAGTACCAAATTTGTGTTTGGGTGTTAGTTCTTTTCCCATAAGCAAGATTATGTATTATTAAATAAGGAAGTAAAGAAAGGGAGTGGAATAGAAATAATGATATTAAAATAGGACTTCAATTCTCAGCAGTTTGCAGGATCAAGAAGGATAACTTTTTAAACTTTTTACTCATTGACAGTAATAGTCTCCCTTCTATATTACATTACAGAAGAAAAGATGAGGTTGTAGGGCTGTCTCTATGAAGTTTTTATCAATAGACTAGGACTAGAGGTTTGCTCGATTTCGTCCTTCTGTCCGTCCGTCCTTCTGTATGTCACACTTTTGTCCGGAGCGTATCTCCTAAACCATAAGTGCCAGGAACTTGAAATTTTATTTAATTATAGATAACAGTGTGGAGAAGTGTCATGTTCAAGAACGGTAACTCTAGCTTGCTTATTTTTAGAGTAATTGCCCTTTGTTATTTTTAACTTTACTTTTTTGTCTGAATCTTTTTGTGAAAACTTTAAAAATCTTCTTCTCTCAAACAGATAGGCCTAGAGCTTTGATTTTTGGTATGTAGCATCATCTGGTGGATCTCCACCACTATGGTATAATTATGGCCCAAGGGTCATAATTAGCCCATTTCTGGATGTCACTAATTTTACATATGGCTTATAACTCTTCTTCTCCCAAACCTAAAGGCTTAGAGGTTTGATATTAAGTATGTAGCATAAGTGTCATGTTCAAGAACAGTAACTCTAGCCTGCCTATTTTTTTAGTTATTGCCCTTTCTTGTTTTTTACTTTACATTTTTGTCCGGAGCATATCTCCTAAATCATAAGTGCTAGGAACTTGAAACTTTATACACTGATAGATCACAATGTGGAGAAGAGGCATGTAGAAGAACTGTTAACCTGCCCTGCCCAATGTTTGAGTTATTGCCTTTTGTTATCTCATGCCGTTTTGGCAAAGGGGATATAGTAATGGTCTCCGTCCATCATTGTCATTCCGTCACTAAACTTGTCTGACCATATCTCTGAAAGTATAATTGCTATCAACTTGAAACTTCATAGGTCGATAGATCTCATTCAAGAGAAATGCAGTGCACAAGAACCACAACTCTTGCTTGCATAATTTTGGAGTTATTGCCCTTAATTGTTTTAAAGACTTAGATTTTGTCCTGAGCATATCTCTGAAAGTATAATAGCTATTATCGAACTCATTGAGCAGAAATGCAGTGCACAAGAAGCCTAAATCTAATTGGCTTCAGTTTACTATCAAACTTTTACAGCAGGGGATGGCCATGTCCGACATGGCTCTTGTTGTTTTAAACCTTGTATTATAAGAACCGTTACTCTCCTATGACTAATTTTTAGTCATTTTTAGTTTTTGCCCTTTGATCATTTTAAATCTTAAATTCGCACTATTTAACAACCATGATAAATGGATCTTACACTGAAACAAACAATTATCCTCTATTTAAATCTTTCACAAGCTATAAATTTTACATTATACCAAAATTAAAGTGAAATGGTTTAAACCTGTGGGGGACTCCTGTATTGCATTGCAATACAACATGCACTTGTTATTTTTGTTATTTGTTTATCCATTAATACAGAAATTATCTTATCACAGGACAGGATTCAACTGTTTGGTTTTGCAACAAAGTTTAAGGGCCAGTGGAGTACAGAAAATCTCAAAGGTATACGCAATTACCATATTTCTCCTAATAAATTTTTCCTGCAACAAGAGTACCTCCTGAAAGATTTTCAAAGATTTTACTCTAATTTGAGGTATATTTTTAAAATGGTTGTTTGAGGAAATTATCTTCACATAAGAGGGAATCAAAACAGAAAATTGGTCAGTGATAAACAATGTAAGTGCTGGTATCTTTAAACTTGGTTTGGCTTGTCTCAATGCAAAAAGCTTAAAAAATTTTGTCTGTAATTTATTTCATAAGAAGATGACTTCAAAATTTAAAGAGCTAACTGAAAAACCTCTCTTGATAAATCTCTTACTTTCAAGACTCTCAGATATACTAGAAAATATACTAGACCGGTACCGCCGTCGACTTTGATAAAACCGACAGGTAGATCCCAATCCACTGCACCAAGAGATTGGCTGATGATTTTAATGACGTATACCCATACATCGAATCTGATTGGCTGGTCGAATGTTTGTTAACAATATGGCGGAAGTGGGACGCGTAGTTCCTCATAAATTTTACATGAAAAGGATGACATTTCAAGAGTTTTCTCACACACAATTTCGAGTGATCATGTGAGAAATGTATTAAAATTAGAACTGACTCCTTTAAAACTGAAGAACTAAGATTTTTATTGTAGTGGATGTAAATCCCGCGGCGTGTCCAAATTTTCCAACAAAATAAGCTGCGCATGCGTAAGCCTCGTTTTCGATTTTAGTAAGGAAAAAACCTAACGGGCCAGGCTTTCCGTGTATGTACCGAAAATTGGTGTTTACCTGTTGGCTTTTTGCTAAAGTCGACAGTGGTACCAGTCTAGAAAATATACAAGAAAAGAAGGAGTAACTAGTTTCTCAAGTTCTTTCTGATAGATTATTGAAATTTATGGGAGGATAATTATGTGTATAATTTCACTGTAAAAATGTTAAACACACTGTTTTGGTGGATTTAACAATAAATCCGATCATTCTTTGCTGCTGAATGTCATCTCAGTGGGGCTAAAGATACTGATAACCTCATGTTGCCATGTAATTCATGTCTGATACATTTTTAGTGATTTTTTTGTTAGAAAAAAAAATCATATTTTGCCTAATTTTTGTTATAAAGAATTGAGAAAAATTCTTCTTTCTTTTTTCATAAATCTTTCAAAATCTTTCATTTTTGGAACAACAAGGCTATATTATCAGGCATTGCTCCTCCAATTGTTTTGTTTGTTTGAATGGGGTTTTACGCCGCTTTCAACAATCTTTCAGTTATATCGCGGCGGCTGGAGAACCTAACAATGGAATCCTGGTATTTCTCACACCAGTACTACCATTACATCCTTTCCTAGCCTCCAGCTGCTATCCCACATAGGTCTACGATTATCAACCCATTGGTGAGAGACAAATAGTCGGAAAGGATGAGTGCCGCCGTCCTCCAATTGTAAAGATATAATTTTGATGTTCACTGAAAGAAACAATGACCAGATTTTTACTATCAATAAAAAAATGATTTACCAGTTTAATGACCACTAAGGAAACCCTAATGGTAAATGGAAGAATTCCTTGATACAAGCAGCTTCTACCTTTAACACACTGTTTTCAACCTCATATGAACTTCTATTTTCAGTTTACTAAAATTCATTATAAAATGTCGTCTGCAATCTCATTTAATTCTAACCAGTCCAGAATTTTGTTGTCTGGTAACCAATTAAGCCTTGTCATGCTGAATAAAATCCTTTTTCAGACATGCAATAAAGTCGAAGGGCTGAAAGCCCTAGAAGCATTCCAGCAGGGTAAATCTTTCTTTGAAAATTGATACCAAGAACAAGTTGGGCTTGAATTGGACAAAGAGGTGATGAAGACTAAGATCAGTCACCTTGTATCTGCAGGCTGATCTAAGTCATCACCTCCTACCAAAATAGGAATATTTTGGGATCAGCAAGACAAGAGTTGAGAGTTTTCATTTACAAATCTACAAATCTGTGTTAGCGGCCATCTATGCACAGCGGCCAATCTGCTGACAGCGGTCACTCGAGTTCCCCCGTGCAAATTCCTTCTTTGATTGCACTGTGAATAGCGTGATATTCTGAAATGCAGCCAGCAGTCACCATAATTGGTCTAGTGCCAACAGTATATCATACCTAAACAACAGTCATCTTACAAAACACGCGACTGAATTACTTGTGTTTGAAAAAATCGATAATCACTACTATAGTAACTGCCGAAGTCGCTTTATGGTAATCTACAAGATGTAAACAGCTATTATTGACGTACTCCTGTGTAGTTGATTAATTGACATGTAATTAGCCATCAATATTTATTTTGATCGATTTGAATGATGATTATTTATTATAGGAAACGGAATTCTTTAAGTTGTCAGGCCTCGTTAAATAAAATGAACTTTAGCATTACTGGTTGTTTACACATTTAGCAAACAGATTTTTTGAGGTCTTTAAAATGGATGAAAACTTGCTTTTGATGACAATTTTCGCTATGATGTCGTTCTCTAAACGTAAGTTCCTCTTTATGGAGGATCGCGAAAAAGTGGTTCGCATGATTGAATCTGGACGTTTTTTCTGGGATTATTGCTAATGAGTTCGGTGTAGGTTGTACGCAGGTCCAAAATGTAGCCAAACGTAAACAAGAAATTCTCGAGGAATATGAAAATGGTGATCCTTCTTCAAAACGTGTCAAAAAGAATGTCTCAATTGAAAACATTGATGATTTGTGTTACAAGTGGTTTATGGACACCACATCTGGCCAAATGAACTTAAATGGTTCACTATGTTCAAATTTTGTGATTTTTACATGCCTTCTTACAATTTACTTATAACAAGACATTTTCACTTCTGTCACAATATTTTCTATCTTAAATGGGACAAATGGTACCAATTGCCTTTTCACTTACAGTGGAAGGTCAGAACTTCTTAGAATTTGGAGTAGTCTAAAGTTTTCTGATCTGTTAATGAGCTAACCAAATATGGTTTGACAAAATGGCTGCCCTAAGGATACTGTGAACAGCAGCCAATCTGTGAACAGCAGCCAATTAGGCCCTCTCCCTTGACTGGCTGCTGTACACAGATTCGACTGTATATGAATTCACCTTGAGGAAGAGGTAAATTTTGTTGCAGTTGATACAGCTACAATCCAAAAGGGCAAGACAAAACAGCTGAAGAGAAAGAGAGAATTACCAAATGTTGAAGACATTGATGAATCCACCATGGATGATGTTCTGGATAACACTGAGGCTTTATTGTCAAATGTCGAAGAGATGTTAGATTCACTGGACAGCCAGATATATGATTCTAATGAAGGTATTTTTATATAACCCTATACACACACAAAAACTGAGGCAATTTCCTTTAATTGGCATCAAAAGACTATATTTAATTATAAAACTCTTACAGTCATATTTTTAAAACTATAGCTATCCATTGATCTGTCTCAATCAAATCTCAAAACTAATTTGCCTTTCACTTCAACTTGATTACGGTACAGTGCTTCTACTAGTATTTGATTTGTAGGTTCTTTTCATTGACGTGTTTCTGTTAGAGGTCATTGACGAATAACAATTATTATTGAAAAATATGGGGCATTACTGTTTCACAAACCAATCATATTGACTTAGTTGTTTTACCAATATCAAGCGCTTGCAGACAAGCTTTGCACATAGTTCTTGTGTTATTTCACATTTTCAAAAATATAATGAAAATGATTTATTTCAGATTCTGATTTTAGTGTGTCAGAGTTAGTTGTTGAGCAGAAGAAAAGGGAAACAAAAAAGCAAAGAGGTAAAATAATATTCTGGTCATACATCCGTACACTTCTCTCAAAGATTCTATTGGGATGAATTTTGAACGCAATGAAACTCCTTTGTCAGAGATTTTGTGGTTAAACTTTAAAAGCAAAGTTTAAATTATATGATTTATTTGTCATTTCGTAAATCCAGGGTGGCCATCTGTCCAATTTTTTAGTTTCTGTGCTCTAACTCTTGAACCAGTTGACCCATAACTTTGAAAAATTCATACAATTGTTGCTAATAATCCAAAAAAGTGCCCTATTGTTTTGGGTCACATGGTCAAAGGTCAAGATCACAATTAAGCTTTGATTGTCCATGCTTTAGCTCATAAACCATGTGACTTGGGACCAAAGGAATTACCCTATTGTTTTGGGTAATGTATGTAAAAGGTCAAGTTTACTACTCAAGGGACAAAATAATGGTTGGGTATAAGTCTACTACAATTCTAGTTTTCAATTAGAGACAATTGACTGTAGCAATCACTTTGCAATCAATACAGTTGTTTCTCAAGCACACAATACACTATTTGTCACAATTTCTCTCAAAAGTCATTGACAGCATCATTCTGTCATTTCAGCCAGCATCAGCTTTTACCAATTACCACACAATTACGCTGCGTTGGCCTGACATACTTTAACTTTGGTCATATCTGTTGTTATTGAAGATATCCTCATGAAACTTGGCATGTGTATTGACCATCACACGAGCTATGTAGACTATCAAGGGGATAACTATAAAAGTGTTTTTGTAAGAGTTATGCGCCTTTTTCGACTTAGATTTTTTGCATTATCCAGCTCCTGCAGTCAAGCGTTAGCACCCATGGGGGATGCTCTTGTTTAAAAGTAATTCTCCTCTTTATTGAAGCCGCCGTCATAGCGCAGTCGGTAGCGCGTCAGACTCCCAATCTTCAAGCATGGGATGTCGTGGATTTGATCCCCGGCGGCGACACATATTCTTTTCGACATTTGTCTCTCACCAATGGATGGATAATCGTAAACCTAAGTGGGTTAGCAGCTGTAGGCTAGGAAAGGATGTAGTGGTAGTACTGGTGTGAGAAATACCAGGAATTCATTGTTAGGTGCTCCTGCCGCCGATATATGACTGAAATACTGTTAAAAGCGGCGTTAAACCCCTATTCAATCAACTTCTTTATTGATATCCTCATTTCTTCATAATGCACTAAATTGACAGTTTTTGAAAGATGTTCAACTGTTTAACTTGAGCTTGTTGAGATCAGAGATTTTAATAAGAAGAACTAAGTGTATTGAGTTTAGATCAAGATTGTATGAGTTTAAGATCCTAACTCTGCTATGGGCTTTGTACTTTGTTGACTTTTAAGCTTTTGAGTTTGACTAGAAAATAAAGAAACAATATCTTTCTGTGATATCTTTGAGAGTAATGTGGACTTCAACTGTTCACACTGCAATATAGTTATGTTTTGCAGGGTCCAAAGAATTCTAAAAATGGCACTCAGGTCCTGCAGGGCAAGTCACATGAAAAAGTTACTTGGCCTTAATTGACTATCACCAGGGTCCAAAGAATCCACTTGTTAGCTCATATTTACGAGTAGGAAATCTGGCAGGGTGAGTAAAAATAAGGAAGCGGTCTTCTGCCTAGATGAGTAAAAAATCACTGAATAATTCAGTTTAAGTCCGTTTGTCCGTAGTCCGTCGGTTAACATTTCCCTGTTAACACTCTAGAGTCCAAAGTTTTCATCAGATTCCCTTCAAACTTTCACAGAATGATTTTACCATAATAAGGATCGTTTAATTTGGAATTTGGTATGATCCATCAAGAAACATGGGAAAAGGGACCTTATGAAAATTTAATTAAAAAATCCTTGTTAACACTCTAGAGTCCACAGTTTTCATCAGATTCTATTCAAACTTTCACAGAATGATTGTACCACCGTAGGGATTGTTCCTTTCCGAAATGGATATGATATGTCAAGAAACACGGGAAAGGGTCTTTTTTTAAAATTTAATGTAAAATTCTATTGAGAAATCCTTGTAAACACTCTTGAATCCACATTTTTCATTGGATTCTCTTCAAACTTTCACAGAATGATTGTTCAATCACAAGGATTGCTCCTTTCAAATTGAATATGATTTGCCAAGAAACACAGGAAAAGGGGACTTTAGAAAATTTAACAAAAAAATCCTCATTAATAATCTAGAGTTTTCATCGGATTCTCTTCAAACTTTCACAGAATGATTGCACCATCATAAGGGTCGTTCCTTAAAATTGGGTATGATCTGTCAAGAAACATGGGAAAAGGGGCCTAATTGAAATTCAATTTAAAGATCTTCATTTACACTCTAGAGTCTACAGTTTTCATTGGATTCTCTTCTAACTTTCACAGAATGATTGTACAATCATAAGGATTCATAAGGATTGCTCGTTTCAAAATTGGGTATGATCAGTCAAGGACCACGGAAAAAGGGGCCTTATGAAAATTTGATTAAAAAAAATCCTCATAATCACAAAATAGTCCACAGTTTTCAACAAATTCTCTTCAAACATTCACAGAATGTTTATTACATCAAATGGATTGTTCCTTTTGGAAGTGGGTTTGATCCATCAAGTTTCATTGGAAAAGGGGCCCTATGAAAATTTAATAAGAAAATTTTAGTTAACACATCATGGCCCTAGATTTCACCTGATCAACTTCAAACTTTCACAGAATGATTGTACCATCATAAGGATTGTTCCTTTCAAATTGGGTCCAATCCATCGAGAACATAGGAGAATCGGCCTTAGGAAAATTCAATTTAAAAAATCTTAATTAATGCTTTTAAGTCCACTGATTTCATGGGGTTGTCTTTATACTCAAACAGAATAATAATACTTTTGTCAGTATAGTTCCCTATGAAATTGGTTCAGATCCATCAAGTAACAAGGGAAAAGGGGCTATATGAAAAACAAAATCCCTGTTAACACAATGAAGCCACCAGCTTTGATCAGATTTTGTTGAAACTTTCACAGAATGATTGTAAGGTCATAACGATCAATCTTTTCATAACAGGGTTTGAACTGTCAAGAAACACGGGAAAAGGGGCCTTATGAAAATTTCATTGATAAATCCTTGTTACCAAGTCCAGAGCTTTCATTGGATTTTCTTCAAACATTCACAGAATGATTGTACATTACTAATGATTGTTGAGGTTGACATGAGACCTGATCCTTCAAGTATCACAGAAAAAGGAGCATTATGAAATTTGATTTTTAAATCCTTGTACCACAACAAAGTCAACAGTTTTCATCAGATTCTGTTTAAACTTTCAAAGAATGATTGTTCTATCATGAGGATTCCTTCTTTTCAAATTAGGCCTGATCTGTCTAGTATCATGGGAAAAGGGGCCTTTTGAGAATTTTATCTATAATCCTTGTAACCAAGTCAAGAGCTTTTATTGGATTTTCTTCAAACCTTCACAAAATCATTGTACAACAATTACCATTGTTGATGCTGACATGAGACCTGATCCTTCAAGAATCACAAGAAATGGAGCCTTATGAAAATTTTATTTTAAAATCTTTACATCAAGATAAAGTCCGCAGTTTTCATCGGATTCTGTTCTAACTTTCACAGAATGTTTGTACCATCATTATGATTGTTTCTTTCCAAATTGGGGCTGATCTGTCTAGTATCATAGGAAAAGGGGCTGTATGAAAAATTATTACCAAATCTTCATTAACACAAGAATGTCCTCAGTCTTTATCAGAATCTCTTTAAACTTTAACGGAATGTTTGTACCATCATTTGGATAGTTCCTTTGTAAATGAGGTCTGATTTGTTAAGTGACACAAGAAAAGGGACCTTATGAAAATTTAATTACTAAACATCATTATCACAACTAGGTCCTCAGTATTTATCATTTTCTTCATACTATCTATCATTAGGATTGTTCCTTTGTACATTGGGTCTGATTTGTTAAGTTTCACGAGAAATGGGGCCTTATGAAAATTTTATTACAAAAGATTCCTGACACAATTCAATCCACTGTTTTCATTGATTTTCTTTAACTTTTAAAGAATGATTGTATCTTCATTAGAATTGTTCCTTTTGAAATTTGGTTTGTTCTGTGAAGTATCATGGGAAAAGGGGACCTATGAAGATTTCACTATAAACTCATTAACACAATAAATTCCACAGATTACACAGATTGATTGCACTATCATTAAAATTGTTGATTTTGACAGTGGATCTGAGTATGGCAAGTGTCACATAAAAAGGGGCCTTATGAAAACCTTTCTTAAATATTCTAGTTAACACAATGAAGTCCCAATATTTCATGGTATTCACTTTTAACTTTTACAGAATGATAAAACCAACAGTAAAATATCACGGGAAAAGGGGCATTGGAAACACAGGAAAAGGGGCCTTACAGATTATCATTCAAAATCATTCTAGTGTATGTGATGAAGATCACAATCATTATCAAATTGTCTTTTAAATTTCACAGGACAATTGTAGGGTTGTAAGGAAAGTTCCTTTTGGAATGAAATTGATCCATCAGAAAACACAGGAAAAGGAGCCTTATGGATTTTCATTCAAAGCAATCCTGCTTATGTGATAAAGTCCACAATTATTGTCAGATTCTGATGAAAATTTCACAGGATGGTTGTAGGGTCATGAGGTAACTTCCTTTTGGAAATGGAGTGGATCTGTCATGAAACACGGGAAAAGAGGCCTTGAGGATTGTTGCCCAAAATAATGAAGGGGATAAAGTCCTGTTTTCATATAAAGCCCCGGCATCGATAGATCCAGGGCATATTGTTTTAGCGGTGTCTGTCTGCAAAACTTAACCTGCCAACTAAACATTTTCCTATAATTGCAACCCTGATTTAAGTTACAATGCTAATATTTGGTATGTAGATAAGTCTTAACAAGGCGCAACTGGTGAAGGTTATTTCATCAAGGTCAAGGTCAAAGTTTTAACCCTTTTCCCTAAAATGTTACTCAAAAACTTAACCTGCCAGCTAAACATTTTCCTATAACTCAACCCTAATTAAGTTACAATGCTAATATTTGCCATGTAGATATGTCTCAACAAGGCGCAACTGGTGAAGGTCATTTCATCAAGGTCAAGGTCAAAATTTTAACCCTTTTCCCGGAAAAAAAAACCCCAATAAAAATCACCCGTTTCTAAAGAATTCCTGTTTCGGGTTAGATGTTTTTTCTTTATGCATTCTTCTTTGAGTAATTAACTTCCTTAAATAATCAGATTTCTTTAATGGAAAACTTGATAACCAGTAGAGCGTCTCAGGCCCTCATAGATTTTCACTATCAAGAATCCTTAAGCCTTGTACTTCTGATGCTCATATTTTAAAATAGAAAAAAATAATCAGTTGTAATTTGCATACTGATTGATTGGTAAATGTATATTGTTTAGAAAAAGAAAAAAGGGCTCTAATCATATGTGAAGATATATTACACAGACCTTTGTTAAAAAAATATATGAAATTGATTGAAAAGAAAAACAGCAAACAAACAAACAAACAAAACTCCTCCAAAGATATTGCCAATTCTTTTGTTTTGAGAATTTGGTCAACCAAGTACTTTGAAACTGAGTATATCAAAAATACCTATGAAAACAATTCATGTTGCCTCTTTGCAGGCTTGGAAGTGTTATGGCCCTCAGAATCAAACTACATAGTTCACTATGAAAGTGGTACCACTGGAGGAATTGAGCATCTTTAGAGCAAAATCAAGTTTTTTTTCTCAGGTAATTAATCTCCGACTTTGAATTTATTTTCATAGGTCATCTTGTACATTTTATTTCTTATTAATTGATGTTGGCAACTACACATCATCTAAAAGCAAACAAACATGCAATTTACATAGCAGCACATTCAACAACTCAAAATTGATTGCTGCATTTGTTGACTCTCATTCCTTTCTTTAACTGTTTTGAAACATAACGATAATGCATTGCCTATAAATTTTGACATTATAGATGAGACTTTTAAATAAGTTGAGACAAACATGCAATTTACACAGCAGCACATTCAACAATTAAAAATTGATTGCTGCATTTGTTGACTCTCATTCCTTTCTTTAACTGTTTTAAAACATAACAATAATGCATTGCATATAAATTTTGACATTATAGATGAAACTTTTAAATAAGTTGCTTTTACCAGAAATAATCATGTATAAGATATTTTTCCTTCTTTTGTGAGATTAAGAGAAAATAGAAAATACTTTTTGATTAAAGGAATATGTTCAAATTAAAATGTTTAATTGGAAGTGTACTAAGCTGAAGCTCAAAGTTACACTGAGCCAGAAGACTGAATCAGCTGTGTCGGAGCTGGTAAAAAGCAAAAATCCAACATATGTATTGATTTCTTATTGAAATAGTTGTTTCCATCTAATTATTTTGTTATTAAGATGTGTCCTTAATCAATGTCATGCTAGCAGCTAAGTAGAAGGATTTTTATATTGGTTTACCTATGTGCTTCTGTTTGTACAGATCAACCATTTTTCATATTATATTTCTCAGCAATCATATATAGCATACACTTGGAACTTTGCATGGATGTCCAATTAGGGATATTTCATGGCCCCTACTTAATTTAGGTCAACAAGTTATCTAGACATTGTTTTGTTTTTGTACATTGCCTTGTATAGTGGCATATTTTCATGTTAGTTTTCTCACCAACTGTAAATAGCATCCGCTTGAAATATGGTTTTGAGATTCAATTTGGTGTTCTATATGGAAATAACCACATTTCGGTCTATTCTTTAATTTCTTCCTGTTTTTGACTTGGTTTATCTTTAGTCAATGTCTGGCTGGGGTATACTCAGTGAGTTCTGACTTACAGATTTCACGTTCAAATCATCTTCCTTTATCTACTTAACGGAGAATAGTAAGCTTCAATAAACTTTTTAGTTAACAATCAACATATAAAAAGGAAAATAGATATTCTGACAACCAGCCTTCCTATTGTCTCGCAATTTGTCATTGTTTCTTTCAGGCAATGTAAAGAAAACATTGGTTCAAATTTATTCCGATTCTTCTGATCAGGAGATAGAGGTAGAAGAGAAAGGTGAACAGAATGAAGAGTTAGATGAGGGCACAGAATTGGCAAAGATTGAACCTATTGATAATTCAGTTGTTGTTAAAGGAACCACAGTAAGTTTTGATAAAGATATTTTTACCATGGAACTTAATCATGAAGAGAATGATAACATTGTTGAAATTGTTGATGATTTGAACAACTCTGGATTAGGCATCGGTCTTAAAGAGGACATGATGCAAGAAATGAATGATGAAATAAAGGACATTGTTAATAAAGGAATTAATGAAGATAAAATGGAGGACAGTCTTAGAAAGATTAACAAAGTTGAGCTAGAAAGCAAGGACATACTAGGCAAGAATAGACCAGAGGGTAATAAAACCATCAAATCTAAACAAGGAGCTAAAAATACAAATGAAAATAAGTCTACAAAGAAATCAAAAGCATTTAAAAAGCAAGCTACAACTAAGACCAAAAAAGAAAATGAGAAAATTGTAAAGAAATCAGAAAATGCAGAGGAATTCAAAGAAGACCTTAACGACCCTGCTATAGGTGAAACAAAAAGTTCAGGTAAAGAAAAGAAAGGTGGTGTAACTGTTGAAACAGAAGAAGCTCATGTCACTGTCAGTGAAAATATAGAAGAGAGACCATGCAAAAAAGAAATAGAAACGGGTGAAAAACAAGAAGATAATATTAATATTAATAGAAATAAGGAAGATAGAACATGTCAGAAAAACTCACCCTTGCTATCTACCAATGATGCTTTGGTTCCTGAAGTAAAGGAGAACTTGAATACAGACACAGAACTTTCCCTGAATGAGGGAATTTCCCTAGATGATGATACAGAAGTAGGATTTGATTTTGGAGATCACTCTATGTATGAAGTTGATACTGGAGCTGACAAGATTGCAGAGCGTGCTATGTTTTTAGAATCTAGTAATGTCCCTCTTGGTACAGTTGATGTACAGGAAGATAGTGATCCCTTTGATATGATTGAAGAATAAATTTACCTCTTTCTTCTTGTTTCTGTAATATTCCTTCGTTTGAGGGTAGTCTAACCAAAGATCAGCCTGCAATTGTGCAGTCAATTCTTTGCCTATGAAACCTGTTTGTTGACTATAAAAGGACTGGGATTGTTTATTGTTATAATAAAACTTTTTTTGTGATTTGACATATTAGAGCCCTGTAATGTGAAAAAGGACTATGTAGGATTTCCATGCTATTAACCCTTGTCCTGCTGAATATTTTTCCTCTTTTCACTATATTTAAAAACTTTGACATAATTAGATCAATCTCCTATCAAAGATTTTTCTCAAAACAACAACAATGAGCAGGTATTGTAGGCTATGATCAGACTGTACGTCTGTGCAGACTGATCTTAGTCTATACACCTGCCAAAGCCATTGTCAAGGAAGGAATATTCCCGGATCAGCATGACAAGGGATAATGTTTCAGAAAAGATTAGTTCACGACACATATTGAGGTAGCAATGACCAATTGCTGGCTTTGCCCACTTACTCCTTTGGCACGGCCTACTTACTTTGAATTTAAATGGCGTTATTTTTTTCTAGCCTGCTTGCAGTGATCGAGACATAGTTGTCATTATGACAAGAAAGTGTATGTGCGTTAGTCCATTAGATAGTCCATCTGTCCTTCCGAATTTGTCAGGACAATTACTCCTACATTTATGGATGGATTTCAAAATAACTTGACACAGTTATTCTCCATTATGTAAAGATGTCCCATTTGAAAGCATTTTTTGGATAAATTTAAGGTCACAGGTCAGGGTCAAACATTAAAATTGTGCTAGTCCGGAGCATTTCTCCTACATTTATGGATGGATTTCAAAATAAATTGGCACAATTGTTCTTCATCATGAGTAGAAGTGCCATTTGAAAGAATTTTTTGGATAGCTTCAAGTTCAAGGTCACAGCTCAAGGTCAAACACTAAAATTGTGCTTATCTGGAGCTTGATACCTGCAAAACTTTCGGGGCTCGACAGCAGTTGCCCTGGGACAACCATCTAGTTCAAACTTTATTGCCAGGAGCATGTTACAAAAAAGAAGAATGATTTGGTGGCGAAATCATAAATACATCTTGAATAAGGTGTAGTTATGACATGCAAGTTGCCAATTATTTAAATAAAAAAGCACAACAAAAACGGAGGCCAATGTCAGAGTTCAAAACTCACTTCTGATCTAAATGAATGATTATAATTGTCGACTGATTATTTGACTGACAGCCTGATTGGTAAATTGTTTATCTTCTACTTTGAAAAAAACATCTGCATTATTGAAAACGTTACCCTGGTCAGTAATTTGGAGTCTACACAATTTGAGTAAGGTTAAGTTAATAATTGTTGCTTCACTTCTGGATGAGCTCTGTTAGCTGAGTCAATTATGTGCTATGCTCTCAATTCTCGGTTCTTAAGTTTGAACTCCATCTTGGCCAATATTCTTTCTGACAATTGATAAAGGTCATCATGACATGTGTCATTTGTCTTTCCAATGGTGGTTGATAAGTAGTTTGCTTGAGTGAAAATGTTGATGTTTTACTGGTGTGAGAAACAACAGGAACTCATAGTTATGTGCACTAGCTTCTGCAATATTACTAATACTCTTAAAGTAGTGTTAAACCCCATGCAATTAATAAAATAATACTTACTTCCCACATGATTCCTTTTATGCATGAGGGATCAATTACATGTATATTATATATGTTTAATGTTACTCTTGCTATGGAGGAATGCAGGAAGCTAGTGATGCCTTTAATATGATTGAAAGAAAAAATCTACATCTTTGAATTGCACTTAACATGACCAACATGACCAAAAATCAGCCTGCATATCCATCCAGTCTGATCATTGCCTTCACGTCCTGTTTCTTCATCAGGCAGGACATAGGTAGATGATTGTTATATTTAAACTCTTGTTTACCTTTTGACTGATTTCCATTCAATCCCTCTTTGAAACATACTTAGAAAGACAATATTGATTATGAAGATATTCTTGAATGCTTGTAGCCAGTAATGGCTTCACTGTCCACAATATTTTCTTTCCAAAATCTCAATGATTTTTTTAATGAAAATTAAAAAAATAGTGCTATATAGTGTGAAAAAAAATATTGAGAAAAAGTAAAATTAGCATATTTCAAGCTACTTTTTCTTTTTCTCTTAGCTTCCATAGCACTTGATCTTCAGAAAATGTTGCTTTTTATCCTAATAGGTTAAACAAATATTTGAGAACGATCAATTCTAAAACATAAACCAGAGAAGGTTCATCAAGAGTACATCTTAAACCATTACCATATGTTAAAATTTTAGACTGGTCTTAATTGAATTATGTTGCTGAAGACAGATTTTAGTTACTGAAATTTTGGATTCTTTTAAATTTAGAGTAGAAAACATTTTGGATAATGAAAAACTGCTTACTGTAATACCATGATATAAATATTTGTATTTAATTTGGACTATTCTAATCCTGAATTGATTTTGTATTTTAAATTGTATAAGAATAATCTCAAATTTACACATAAATGTTTTAGATTGTTTCAACTGGAAAATATTTGCAGTAGAAAAATATCAAACCAAAGCTCATGTTATGGGAGTAGATTAAAATACTTAAATTGCTACTTGTTGATAAAATGTAAAATTTTGGTAGAGGTTAAAAGTAATTTTCTTTTCCCTTACTACTTTGTTAGTTTTATATAGAGGAAGTAAATGGGATAAGTATTGAAAAGACTATATGTTTATTTGGCTTGCAAAATGTCATAACTACAGCTTGAATAAAACTGTAGTTATGACATTTTGCATGCCCAACAACAATATGCTACTGCAATGAGAGCAGACTACATCTTACAGGAATTAGTATTAAATTCTGTTTCCAATAAATTGTGTGTATGTTTACAGGGTTTTTTGGCAATTTACAAATTTCAGTATACTTTTGAAAGTCAACCTTTTATTATCCTAGTCCGATAAATGTTTTCTTTGTCACATATTAGGAAGTACTCTCCCATGGCTACCGTAAATTTTGTTAGCTAAAAATGATTGATGAAAAGCAGCTGTCAGTCAATACTCCATTGACCATACAGGAAGAGCAAATTGACCCTGAAGTCTGGCTTTAGATGAAGTATTCTGGTAGGTTTGGAGACTTAAATGTTGTAACTATAGCTTATTCATAACTGTTGTTTTGATGTTTAGGTTGCCAACAAACCAATTTTAGCTTACCTTAGCACAATATGCTCATTATGAGCTTTTGTGATCTAGTTGTATCAGGCATTTGTCCTCCATCATGAGTCAACATATTGTATGCACATTAGAGGCCACTCATTTGCTCCAAATCTCTGGAAACTTGGACAAAATGTTTTCTATATTAGTCAGGTATAATATTGGTCAGGTATAATATTAGGTCACATGGGGTTAAAAGCATGGTCAACTCGTAGAAAACGCTGTGGGTACACTATAGGCCTCATGTTTGTATCAAAGGTCTTGATATTTGGTCAGAATATTTGTCTCCATGATATCCATATCTACTTTGATATTTTGTCACATGGGGTGAAAAACCAGCCACTGGGATAAATATGTTTTGAAAAAAACAACACCTTGTGTGCACTCTAGCGACTACATATTTCACTTATGTCTTGATATTTGGTGAGAATTTTTCTCTGCTTAAAATCTCAGTCAATCTATGATGGGGTTGATGTTGGGTCACGTAGAGTCAAGAACTATGCCATTAGGTCAAATCTTAGAAAAATGTGTGCACTCTAGAGACTAGTGTTAATAAATGTTCAGAATGTTTTAATAAATGATTTGAATGTTTGTGATCATGAAATCTTGGTCAAAGTGGTCACATGGGGTAAAAAACTAGGTCACTAGGTACAACATCAAGAAACCAATGTGTGCTCTCTACAAGCCACATATTTCGCTTAAATGTTTTCATATTAGGCCAATATGTTTGTCTGAATTCCTTGACTAGGGTTTGATATTTTTGATTCAATATGTGGCCGTGGCAATAGGGCAGTTGTAGTGGGAAGGACCCTTAGGCATGGGGCCCCGTTTCAATCCACAGCTTCTGCGAATATCTTTTTCAACATTTGTCTCCCATCAATGGATGGGTAGTTGTAAACTTTAGTGCAATGAGCAGCTGGAGGCTTAGAAAGGATGTAGTGGTAGTATTGGTGTGAGAAATATCAGGACTCCATGGTTAGGTGCTCCAGCCACCACGATATGACTGAAATACTCTTAAAAGTGGCGTTTAACCCCATTCAATCAATCAATCAATTGAATTCAGTTTGTTGTTCATTAACCCAAATTTTATTTTTCAAAAAAATGCTTCTTTTCTGGCAAAAAAATGCTGAAACTTGTTTAATTTCCTAGACATTGCTAACAAGTCATATTTTGGAAAAATATGATTACTTGTGCTAATTTGCTTCTTCTGTCATCAACTCATGTGAGCACTTTGAAGGCCAATAGTTCTTTTGTATTTTTTGTCATGAATATGACCATAAGTTTTGAACACAATGGCAATAACCCATTTCCACACAATGACACTTTTGGATGCCCTTCAATTCAAATACTTTTGAAAACATTGTGGAAAATGAAGAAATTGATTTCCAAAAAGTTGAAAAAAAACTAAAACTTCATAAACTCTAAATTGTCGTCTGCAACCCCTTTCTATTTGTATTCTGGTAATGGGCTAATATCTAAGGTTGACTTCCTGTCGAGGTAGTGGACAATGCGAGTTCTCTGTCAGTTGCAAATATCCTTATCTTACACATGTGTTTAATGAATCAGTCAGTTGCATTCTTAGTGATATTCTTTGATTCTGAGCTTTTAAAAGCTAACAACCTTGTTTATGTCAGAAAAAGAGTTTGATGATTGGTTTACTTGGAAAGAAGCTGATCTAGTGTAGTCATTTAGAAAAACTTGTGACAGATTCTATAAATCTGTTAAAAGTCAATTATGAAGCTCAAGCAGATTTATTATCAAGAAATTATATCAAAATATTTCAAGAGTGCATATACTTGTTTCATGTCTAAATCATGGGGGAAAACTTATATTTATGCTTGTCATGCACAATTTATTTTTGAAAGCTATAGATTGCTAATTGATTGATTGCTGTCTAAGTCTACTGAGCTTAGCCAGGAATCTCAACTTCCATATCAACATGCGTTATCTTGCAAATTTAATTGCCAGTAACTTATAACAAAATGCAAATGGTTGGTTGGCGACCTAAATGATGAAACTACAGCTTGAATATGCTATAGTTATGACTTTTAAGTCGCCAAGCAAACAAAAATATTTCACATATATGTCAGCCAATGTTGGAGTGCAAAGGTCACTCCTGAACATTGATTTATTTGATTTGTTGATTGATTGAGAGGGAGATCTGATCCATCAAATAGAAGGTACTTCAAAATTAATAAACTTAAAACGAAAAAATGCTATATTCAACAAATATTTCTTCAAACTCAAATAGAAGGTACTTCAAAATTAATCAACTTAAAACGAAAAAATACTATGTTCAACAAATATTTCTTCAAACTACATGTATTTAGATTACCAAGATAATTTTTGAGGGTCAAATAAAGTTAACAAAGATCAACGTTGCTTTAGGTGTTGTTTTCCTTAATCTTATCGCGTTTGACTCGGATTTCTTGTAATCCTATGGAAGATGTATTCTTTTTTACATCCTAGTGATTTATTCACCATTTGTAAGTGGAATCTGATGTTTCATGTTGTAAGACAGAGCAGCTGTTCACCTAGACATAACCAGTGTTAATACCATCTACCCCTGTTCTACAACTGATAACAATTGATAACATACACAGGTTGTTCCTTTTTATCTGTGAGGAGAATCACTTTGAAAGGATTATCCTGTTTGATGTTCCAATTGTTGTCTAAAATAAGGAATTCATATTGTATACTGTAGTCCAGTGATGGTATATTTATTCTGTTTGTTGTTCTAGAAAAACAACAAAAATAATCAGATTGCAAAGGAATGCCATAATCTTTTTGTCCTGAATTGTTTATGGTTTATGTTCATATTAGTTGACAGTTTTGTGTCATATTTTGCTTTACACATTACCACACAATCCTGCATTTTTACGCGCAGAAGAAATATATTTATCAGGTAATCTCAATATACATGTACATGTTTTAATGAATTTAGGGTCCCTTTTGTAATATTTGCAGTTTTCTCATAAAGCTTCAAAAATTTGCAAATTTTTTATTTTATGAAAATCGCTATGTCTATTAACCATTTCCTTTACAAACCAGGGATTTTATGTCAATTTGATTTTAAACTCGAGAAAACATTGTGGAAAAGGAAGAAATTGCTTGTAACAAACAATTTCTTCTTTTCCCACAATATTTTCTACCACATTAGATGGTTTCATTTCAAATTGCATCCAAGTTTCATTGTCGTCTGCAAGCTCTTTCAATTTGGACTAAAATGGGTTAATGTAGAATATGAAGTCTAATTATTCACACCATAGAATGGTCTTTCTGATAAATTCCTGATTCTTTTCAACTCATCTGAGCACTTCTTTGCTGATTGTTGGCAATTGCGTTGAGATGTGTCTGTCGCCAACTTTTGCATTGATGCTTTTTAACTACCACATTTTTTCTCATTTGTCTACGAGCTTTGTCAGATTTCCCTGACGTTTTCGAAATTCAATGGGTCACATGTTATAAAAGAATAGGTTTAAATCTTTAAAGAAGAGTGTCTGCACTCTTGAGGCTTACTTTTTGCCCAAACGTCCGATAGCTTGGTCAAAATGTTTTTCTTCGTTATGTGTTGTTGGAGTTCGAAATTGGTCACACAAGGCTATACACTATTGTTGTTCCCCAGACGCTATATTTGTGTATCAAATGGCTTCAAACTTTGGAAGAAAGTTGGTCTTGTTACTAAATTTAAGGTTGTAAAAACCGTTGTGTGCACTGTAGAGGATTTTTGTGAATCAAATCTCGGTTAAAAAGAAATATTTATATAAAAAGCTCAGTCATAATGCTTGTCTGAATAAGACCTTGGTCCTGTTATACTTATTTGGTTGATAATGGGACTCTTGAAATTAAAAACCTAGGTCACCAGGCATTTTTACTAAGCAATAACTTGGGTGAGCACTTTAGCCTCTTGTTCTAAAAGTTATTAAATTTTTCTGACTGGAAGAAAGTCTATAAATCAAGAAAAAATAGATATTTATAGAAAAAGAAAACAGATTAGAGTTCTGTTTTAACATTTCCAACGGCGAAACTGAAATGTTAATACATCATTAAATTAGATTCACCTGTTCTGCTGGAATATCCAGCTATTTTGTGTATTCCGAAAGAACTGGTTCACTGGTTCAAAATGTAAGGTTCTAGTGTAAATTTGGAAAAAAAAGGCCTTTACTCTTAAGCTTTTACCCATTCCCACACAACACGATTTTAGGTTGGTCCAAATTGAAAGAAGCTGCAGACGACAAAATTTCAAGTTGATAGAAATTTAATCTTATTTGTCTTTTTGGGTAGAAAACATTGTGGATAATGAAAAAATGTCTTGATACAAGCAATTTTCATTTTCCACAACGTTTTCCAAAGATTTTATCTTGACGGGCGTAAAAAAGAGGGATTGTGTGGGAATGGGTTAAAGGTGATTGTAGCTGTCGTTATTTCTATCAAAATAAACCATTTTGAACGAGGTGTGACTAAGTTCATGTTACGTTTTACAAAAAAATAATTATTAAAAAGAAAAAAAAATTGAAAAATTAAAATCAGAAATCAAATTAACCTTTATTTGTCACTAAAGGTATTTTATTCACGTTCATTCAGGTGAACAATCCAAAGTTTTCTTGTTTTGTTAATTTAAGTTATTCGTGTTCATTTTTAAAGAGTTTATACTGATGATAAAAATATTAGAATTTGAATGTTTTCTCATCTCTCACTTATGTTTTATCTCCAATAGCTGAAGGCCCGCGGGCCATTGTCATAGCGTTGTGTCCGGCATGCGTCCGTAACATTTGTTTAAACTCTTTACTGTTTTCAAAATTTTAGACTTTCCCGGATTCGAACTCGGCTTTATGGAAGGGTGATTAGTTTCCATATATGACATACATGCATGTATAATGAAGAGTTTTGAAATATTCTCAGAAACTGACGAGCCAACTTGAACCGAAATCCACAGGAATTGGCATTGTCTGCTGTCGGATTCATGAAAGAATTTTTTAAAAATTCTATTGAAAACCACGTTCTTATTGGTCCTCATTTTGTAAGATTTAGTAAAGGAAGGTAATGAATGCTGATGGATCAAATGAATAGGTTGCATATCCGTTGTTTCGTCTGTACTTTATATAGACTGAAGATTTTTTGTATGCATGCTGCTTCCCCGGGTTAAAATATCACCATTTTCATTTAAACCATGGACATATGACAAACATTCAGGCCAGTCCGATTTAAAGAAATTGCAGATACAATTCTAAGTTTGTGAAATCTTATTCATTTGGGGGGGGGGGATATGGTAGGAAACATTGCTGACAATACTTAAAATTCTTCATTTTCCTTGATATATTCCGATGTTTTTTTTCGTGGGTCATGGTTGCAGGATTAGTTTCGAATGGGTTAATCATAAAGTCAAGCCGGTCGAGCGATACGGGCTCTCTAGTTTATCGAGCACACTGGCACCATGTCTTCATGCCAGTTCGGTTTATATGCGTTTCTTCTTCTGTCAATTATTTCCCCGAACCACAGTTGTCCTCCATCAAATGTTGAATTCGTCGTTCGGCGTGCAAAATATCGGAGCTACATCATTCAAGTTACGACGTTTTGTACGCCCAACGACGATATGCGAATTTTTACAGTAGGTCGAAGGTATTGTCAGGCTTGAAGCATAGACCATAATTTCTACGCTTTCGAAGAGATAGTAAAATAAATGAGCTCGATTTTCCCAATCGTGAGTAGAAAAGCCTCTAAAAATAAAATTACTGGAAAGAATATGCCTTAGTGGCCATTTGACGGATCGCTTGCCCCGTTCACCGACCTGTCACATGATTTTGAAAAAAAAAATAAAAAAATATGTGGCCAGGGACTTAAATGACAAATCGTTGATAAGCGACCTAAACGTTGTAATTGCAGCTTAAATAAGCTGTAGTTAGGACGTGTAAGACGTCAAACCAAAAAAATGCTTAACATGAATGACGGAGTTCTGAGCTCACTTCCGGCCTAAATGATTGATTTTGTGGTTTGTCGATTTTTTTGACAGCGGCGATCCGTCAATTGTATCGAGAATCTCTTGTTCGAAAAAACGATTGATAAATGAAATCCGTTCTTCGAGCCCTCTCCTAGGGGAGTCGGGGAAAACGAAAATTCCGCATGGAGAGTGGGAATTTCAGATCACTTTTGGTTGTCACTTCCGGGGTCTCTAAACACAAATTTATTATATTTAAATGTCAAAATAATCCATTATTTAGGAAAGCTTTCCTAAATGACATTTAAGGTCGCGAACAAACTATCATATTCGTTCTGACCATAAATTTTGCAAAAAAAAAAAAAAAAAATGTTTAAAATCAAGGCCGATCTACCTGTCGGAGTCAGAGAGCATGGCGAGCGATCCGTCTGTTGTTTTATATCAACGTCAGTCTAGACTATGGTTCATGTGGATTTTCATTGCTACACTGCAGATTGCATTTGACAAATTGTTACGAGGAATCCCCGAGAAATATTTCCATCGTTCACAATATCTTAACGAGAATAAAAAATATGTTGTGCCACAATTCCGAACATTTTTATTCCCTCCAACAAGTAGGTCGATTCATGGTGTGCTGATATCTCGATCTATGATAATACCGAATTTATCAATTGATTTTTCTTAGGTTTAATCCTTTTCCGTTTTATTTATTTATTTTTTTTTAATTTTAGACCGGTCTAAATTGAAAGAAATAGCATTGGATGCAATTTGAAATGAAATCATCCTATGTGGTAGAAATTGTTGTGGGCAAATGAGAAATTGCTTGTTATTTGCATTTATTTTTGTCTTTTTCCTCAATATTTTCTCAAGTAAAAAAACAGCAACACACACATACAAACACACACCCAGCGAGGTAAAATTTCGGGTTTAAACAGGAAAGAGTTAATGTTTAACGATCTCCCGACGACGGTAATTCATACTGGCCTAGCTCAATACAACATTTCAACGAGTATAATCTTTTTGGCAACTGCCGGGTCGCTTAATACGCCACTGAGTTCCGACAGGAAGTTCTAATTCGAGATAGAATGGCGTCGTTTTGCAAAATTTATTGTCAATATCTTATGAAAAATATAAAACTTGGTTAGCGACCTAAACGTTGTTACTGCAGCCAATTAAATCTGTAGTTACGACGTTAAAGTCCCCAAATCAATGTTGGTGTTCAAAGTTCATTCCGGCCTAAGTGATATGGTTTGTTGATCGATTGTTTGATTGGCAGCTGCAATCGGTCATTTAGTACCAAAACGACAAAAGGTTGAAAAAAAAAAAAAAAAACAGCGTGAGAAAATTAGATATTGCTTGCCACTTTCCCACGTCGTTTTCTTTCTTTCTTCTTTTTTTTTTTCAAACTTTTTTCGCGGTACGCTAGACCGAGAATATAATCATAAGACTATTTGTTATAAGACAATTTCTAAGATCATAAATATCAAAAAACCTGCTAATTTGTAGTTGTTTCACCAGACGATCAAAGCCGAACAAAAAGTTTGATCCATACGCTTGTATTTGATACACGCACACCGAATGGCAAACGATTTTCTTGTATCTAATACTTTGAAGTGAGTGAATTAGCAATTTCTCCCATTTTTACTATGTTTTCTACCCTACACAAAACATCTTCGCAATTTAAGTGTGCCTGTCTGCATCTTATTTGAGTTTGATCGAGCCAAAAGTTGTTATCTGGTAATGGGTTAGCCGGTGCTCCTATACTTTAACACAAAAAAAACATGTAACTATGGATAAGAATGTTGAAAAAGATTTTTTTCACAATCTGGTGAGAAAAATGGACTTGGTCACATTTTATTTAGAATGTTGTGGGCAACTTTATTAATTGAAGCAGTCTAAAATGTGGTTGTCTGGTAACGGTTAAAAGTGCAGCTGTCGGCAATCAAGCGAGAGTTCTGTGCATACTTTACATCTCTTGCACAACAAAGTTGAATGATTGCAGACGTTCTAATCATTGCATGATTAATCTCTCTCTTCCGAAACATTTACCCCAAAAAATGTTATCATCAGCAATTTTGATAGGTTTATGAGCTGTCAAAGAATTTATCAGCTGCAAAAAAACTACATCTTATGTGCAAATACAGCATTTCTGTTTTAAATGCCCCTCGACGAAATTGTGTCATTTTTTGATAATCTGTGTGAAACTTCAAATATAAAATCCTTTAACCTTTTCTGTACAAACCCGGGATTTTACTTTACTGTGATTTTATAAGCAATTTCTACTTTTCCCACAATATTTTACTACATAGAATGGTAAACATTTCAAATTGCATCCAACTTTATCTGCTGTCTGCTATTTCTTTCAATTTGGACCCATCAAAAATTTCAAAATACGGGAAAGGGATAGCCTCGATATAAAGATATTTTCACGATATTCGTTTACTCTTTATATACCTCCACAAACATAGTGTGTATGTGTGTGTGTGGGGGGGGGGCTATATTTCTGAAATCAGCCAGCCGGTCGGTCTGTCAGCAAAATCTTGTTCGAACAACTCTTCGTACAATTTCAGTCCAATTCATTGACACGTGGCAGAAGTGTTTATTAAGAGATGTAAAAGTACACGACACATATTTTGTAACGATCCAATAAAGAATTGTTGAGTTGTTACCCTGATTTAACTAAAATGTTTGCTGCTATAGTTTCAGTCTTTGAATTGGACAGAAGTATTCATTAGCAGTTGTAAATTATGCAAGACGTGGCAGCGTGAACATTCTGTGAACAATGAGCTATTGCTCTTGTTTCACAGCGAAAGTGCTTGTCCGTCAACCCTCCTGAAATTTGAGTTCGATTCGATTAAAGCTTGATAGAAGTATCCAATTTGAGCTGCAGATGTGCAAGAAGCATGTTTTGATTAAAATTCCGTCAAGAATTATTGAGTTAGGACCCCTTATTTCACTCTAAAATTCTTGTCATGACAACTCCTAATATTTCAGTCCGATACACTTGAAACTTTGCAGAAGTTTTCATGAGAAGCTAAAAATGTGCAAGGTGCTGATTTTGCGAAAATTCTCTCAAGAGTTAATGAGTTATTGCCCTTAATTCTACTTAAACAATATTGTGCGACAAACTCCTCCTACTGTTTCAGTCCGATTCGCTCGATACTTGGCAGAAGCGTTCATTAGCAGTTGTAGATGTGCCAGATGCATTTTTGAAACCTAAGAATTAACGAATTATTGCCCCTGATTTGACTTAAAAGTTAGTCAGCGTTGAAAATTACAGATTTTTTGCTTCTGGTTCAAAGTCGCGAGTTTGCATGAGTGCTTGCCCAATTATGACGGAGTTATTTCCCCCAAATTGATGTTGCAGAGTTATTGCCCCTCTGAATGAAATATAGGTGAAATGTTATTTACCTCCTTTAGTTATTCTAGTTTATTACAGTGTTTTTTCAGACCAATTTTCCTCGATACGACTTCCAAATTCATACCAGTAGCCATTTAATGAAACACTAAGTAAATGTTATCTATTCTTCTACCGCCCTTCATTTTTTTCTTCTTAAGTTCAAAATTGATGTTTTTGATAGAGATTTCCTTTTTGCAGTAGCGCGTAACTGAAAATGCTGTGGGAGGTTTACTTATTTTCGTTTAATCGCTTTACAGCTGCAATTATCATTTCGCTTTCCCGACTCTGAAAATTATGATGAGAATATTTGAGAGTTACTTGAAGGCGCTTCAAAACATAACAGTGAGTTATAGACGGATCGCTGGCTATGACCACTTGTCTCCGACAGAAAGTTCAAATCAGGTACCATTTTTTTACAAAATTTATGGTCAGTAATATGGAACAGAAAAATAAAATGGTTGGTTGGTTGGTTGGTGACATAAACGGCGACACTATGGCTTGAATAACCAAAAGAAGTGCCTACTATAATTGCCGGAGTTCAGAATTCGTTTCCGGTCGAAATAAATTATTTGACAGATAGACACACACGATCCGCCGATCTTGAAAACTCACTACAGAGGACGTTAAGAGCTTAGAACCTTAGTTCGACATTTTCATGTTTATTAGGTTAAACAAATACTAGATGACAAAATTTAGGACAGGTCATAATGAACCAGGCTGCAGACGACATTTGCTGGAAAAAAACCACAGACACACACAAAAAATAAAATATACACGTAAATGTCGTATAGAATAGAAACATTGCGAGAAATAGAGAAATTGCTTGTAACAAGCCTTTTTCCTTTTCTAACAAAAATTCCAAAAAAAACCCAGTAAAATAATTTTGGTTCGAGAATTGTAATTTTCGCTTATTGGAGTTTAAATACGATTTACGATATATTGGTAGCCCGTTGTCTGAGAGCATAGTATTGATAAATTTAGTTTAATTTTTTAATCACTCAATGGCGATATATAAATCAAAATTGCAGAAATAAATTATGATACCGCTATTGAACGTAGAAGATAGACTACCACACAATGAGAAAAAATAACATTAGATACTGATTCCTTCGACTCTTTTCTAATAGAATTTTGTTTAACCAATTACCGCACGATCCCGCTTTTTACGTCCACAGAGAAAGAAGTTAAGCAAAATCGTGTTGAAAATAGAAAATTTAGCTATTTCCACCTCGTGTTCTACCCGGAAAGACGAAGCGTTTTGATAAACTCTATCAATTTGAAATTGTCATCTGCAATTTCTTTGAATTTCAGTCAGTCCAAAATCTTAATGTCGACTAACGTTTCACAGGATTAATGTGTAACAAATAAAGAAAGGAAATACGCAAACAGAGAGGATACACTCGTGGCCCAGAGGGAAGACTGGGTTATTCTAACTGTGCTGTCTCGTTAAATCTAGGTTTTATTATCATTCTTGATGATTATTATTATCATTGCTATCATTTTTGAATAATTTAATTGTCAGTTTCGTCTATCAAAAACGAGCGTTCTGATTGGTCGAAAAATTTAATTCATACCTCCATGAACAAAATTTTGAGCACGCAGTGATTTTGTATGCTTCCGCACAAAATAGTCCCATGCAAAAAGGTATCAAAAGATGTAGGGTTTTTGCTTTTTTCGCTCTATACCATTAAATTATAAGAAATGAAGAGAATAATTTTTCGCGAATTCATACAGTGTGATTAGTTTTTTCGGTTCATACCTCCATGAAAACAAAGATTATTCTCTTCATTTCTTAATTGTTGTAGGCTTTACACGTACACTTGATCTTGCTCGAGCGACCACGTCTATTAAGCGACCACGCTTATTAAGCGACCACGTCCACTAAGAGACCATAATCGAAATCCCTTTTACAAAAGCAAAAGAAAAAAAAATGTTACGAATTTCGCCAAAAAGTAAAATTATAACTAAATCCTATGTTGTTGGAACGAGACGATTCTGATGAGTCCCAACAACATAGGATTAAGCAAGACTTCTCAAAAAGATCATGTATGTCATAGAACAATCGTTAATATTTTTCGCCAAAGAGTGTATTAAACGACCATTCTTTTATGCGAGCACTCTTTGGTCGTTTCTTGAGTGGCCTCTTAAAACAAGATTGACTGTACTAATTGTCGATCTCGCAGCTCCAAATAGGAGTTAGTTGCATATACGAGATTTAACCAATTACCAAAATTTGCCTCTTTTTTGACGCCCCTCAAGAAACCAGTTTAGGAAAATATTCTGGAAAATGAGAATTCCTTATCATAAGCAATTTCTTCATTATTCACAATGATTTCCATCCTCTCTATCTTAAAAGACAAATATTTTCAATTTTTCATCAACCAAAGATTGTCGTCTGCAACTTCTTTGAATGTAAACCAGTCTTAACCCATTCCCACACAATGACGCTTTTTGACGCCCCTAGAAACAATTATGAAAACATTGTGTAAAATGAAGAAAATGCTTGTAATAAGCAATTTCTTCACTTTCCACGATGTTTTCTACCCAGAAAGTTGAAAAAATCTAAAATACAATAATTTTTAAATGGTCGCCTGCAACTCCTTTCAATTTGGGTCAGTCTTAAATTTTGCCGTCTGGTAATAGGTTAACTTATGAATTCCTTAAAATAACACCTTATCTAATGAAGAGCTCAAGAATTAATACCACTTTTATTCCCACACCATTTCAATCCGCCCAGTTATTTCTAAGGTAGAAAAATCATTTATTTCCCAGACGTCGGATCCAAAATTACGTCTGCTTCTCTAATTTACTGTCAAGCGAAACACAAACACAGACGAAAAAAATTCGAGACCCAGACAAAAACGCTGTATATCAACAACATGCCGCACATAGGCCTGTCTTTTCTGATATTTCTCTTTTTTCATTTTCTACAAAAGTATTCTTTTGTGTTGACTAGCCTTTATCTGCACGAAATCCATAAAAGTAAGCTAGCAAAGCATGGTTGAATTTAGAAAATCTTTTCGTTGTTAGGTATAAAAAACATTGTCGAGATTGAGGAAATTGCCTGTTACAAGCAATTTCTTCATTGTCCACAGTGTTTTCCAAAGCTTTTTTCTTGAGATGCTTAAAAAGTGGAATTGAGTGGGAATGGGTTAAATAGCATGCTTTTGACAGAATTCTCTACAATGTGAAAAGAGTTTGCAATATTCCTGAAATAAATATATAAGAACTGTTTTTATGGCGTAGGCATTCCATGTATTTGGTGGTTAAGCATCCAGTGGCAGTTTGAACTCGTTGGACTTTGAGAAGACCTCAAAATATTGTCTGTTAACTTAAGCTATCAAAGCTGACGCTTTGCTAGCTAAAAAGGGGAATGTTTATAGGTTACCAACCCTTGTCATGCTGAACCCGGAATATTCCTGTTTTGTAGGAGGTTTAGACAATGATCAGCCTGTACATATGTGCTGTCTGACCTTAGTCTTTACCACCCGTTTGTACCTTGAAAAAACAGGTGAGATTAATTTCCAAGATAAACATTACACCCAAACTAATGCTTCCAGTGATTTCAGCCCTTTGATTTTAATGCGATTCTGAAAAAGATTTTATTCAGTATGACACGGGTTAACAAATCGAGTGTTGTCATTTTGTTTTCTGCAGTGCTTTCTCTGTGGACAAATTCGATAACAAACCAGTGAAATTATCAAAATGTTTTGATAGATTCAGCCCTACCTAGCCTATCTAAACGTCATCTCAACGCGAATAAAGATTACGATGACGTCATCGTGTAACTATGTAAATGGCGGGTAAAATCTTTTCCCGGGAATGTTTCATGTTTCCTCTGTGTGTGTGTGTGTGTGTGTGTGTGTGTGTGTGTCTCCCTCGGTCTCTATATCTCTATGATAAAGCAATTGAATAATCTGTCAGCCTCTCTCTTTCTCCCTTTTTTTTGTCTCCGTCTGTCTGCCCCGTCTGTCTCTCTGTCTGCTTCCGCCTGTCTCTGTCTCTCTTTTTACGATAAACTAAATGTGTTTCATTGTCCCAAAGATATATTCACAAGAAAAAAGATGATCGTTTGTATTATCAGTTCCGTAGGAAAAGGGGGTGTCACCCCCTTCCATCCTAATATTGACAAGAATGGAAGACAATACATATTTTGTACTCGTGCGCATATATCTTCTTATGAAATCGCCTATTTCCTAAATTAGCATCCCCCTCCAATCTTGAAGAGTTTGAATTGAATTAAAAGTGATATGTCCTTATCATGTCGACCATAGGGGACAAACAACTTGTAACGTATTGACGATGCTTTTTAGGGCACCAAAAAGGTATTCGCCACGCAAATAAGTTTTTAAAACTAAATGCATTTTCCAAAATAAATCTTAAATTGTTCGATATTTAAATGGTTATTCTCTACGAAAATTGATAGCCGAATTGTGTCGAATGTCATGAATATATAAAAGTAATCAGATGGGAAAACGCCAAAATTGGTCTCCTGGTAATCGCGATCTTACATTCCTCATTCGGGAAAAAAAGATTGATGTATTTTTTTTTACATTCAACCTATTACCACACCAGAATTTTAAACTGGTTCAATTGAAAGACGTTGCAGACGACAATTTAAAGTTCATGAAACTTTGGATTTTTTCAATTTTGTGGGTAGAAAACATTGTTGAAAATGAAGAATTTGCTTGTTGCTAGCAATTTCTTCATTTTCCACAATGTTTTCAAAAGCTTTTTCTTGAGGGGTGTGAAAAAGCGTCACGGTGTGGTAATGGTTAACACACGTAATACATTATTATGAGGTTTTCATTGGCACAGACAATGTGATGCTGTGAATAGACTCACAAATTTACGTAGTTGCTTGCAAAGTTCATATCCAGTCACATGTAACAAAAAAATAAAATGGTTGGTTTTTTACCTAACGTGGTAAAAACAGCTTTAATAAGCTGTAGTTACGAAGTTTAATCACCAAACGAACAAAAATGATTTATACTAATGTCGGCTTATATCGGAGTTCAAAGTTCACTTCCGGTCTAAATGAAAGAGTTGATTTGTCTATTGATTCTTTAACTGACAACCGTTCTCCATCAATCATGGGCCCCTATTAATTCAGATGTTTGAGTGTGTTGCCCTTATACAGTATGTGTAATATAAATATTTCATTTAATTTTTCCTTTGAACCATTCCAACACAATCCCTAATTTTTACGCCCTCCTAAATTTTTTTTGAAAACATTGTGGAAAGTGAAGAAATTGCATGTATCAAGCAATTTCTTTACTGTCCAAAAATGTTTTCTATCCAAAAAGACAAAAATTTTATAAAATACAATCAACTTCAATTGTCCCCTGCGACTCCTTTCAATTTTGACCAGTCTAAAATTTTGTTATGTGAGAATGGGTTTTTCCATTTCTAGTGCAATTAAAACATTAAACATGTTAAATATTTCAATGTAGATCTGTTTCATTTAAGTTTTCGGCGTGTTTGAAGCAATCAATTTTCTCATTTATTTCCAATTAACGAACGGTATCAAATTTCGCTGTTTCAACGAACTTACACTCTGTACAAATAGGTTCACTGCTTATCCTTATCTAATAGTTTTTACTCATAATCCACACCATTCCTCTCTTTTACGCCATTCAAGAAAAAAAACTTTGGAAAACATTGTGGAGAATGAAGAAATTGCTTGTTACAAGCCATTTCTTCATTATTCACAATGTTTTCTTTCCAAAAAGACGAAAATAAATAAATGAATAAATAGATAAAATTCCAACAACTTGAAATTGTCGTCTGCATCCTCTTTCAATTTGGACTAGTCTAAAATTTTGTTGGGTGGGAATCGGTTAACATGCTTAATATATTAAACAACAACAATAATGATGATAACAACAACAACAATGACAAGAAAAAAGAAGATAAAAGAAAATCCAATATGTGTCATTTTCACAAAATCAAAACTGTAGACATTTCAAAGCGCGTTCGAAATTAAAAGCAAGTACGAAATTAGGTATGAAAATTTGTGAGAAAAGGAGAAATAGCTTGATACAAGAATTTTCTGCTTTTCCTACAATGTATGGAATTGACTACTATTTTTGTGTGCTTTTTGTTTTTGTTGTTGTTGTGTTTGCTTACGCCATTCCCACTCAATTTTACATTTTACGCGCCAAAGAAATTTATCCTTGGAAAGCATTGTGAGAGAAGAAGAAATCTTTCCGCATTTTTTTACCTTACATGGCCATTAATTTTTCACCAATCTTTTTTTTGCTACCTGCAACCTCTTTCAATTTGGACAAGTCTCATAATCTGATCATGGATTAATTCCAGTCATTTACGATGCAAAATATATTTTGTAAAAATCTGGCAGGTGTCATTTTCAAATTTATGATCCAATGGGAAAAGGTTATCGTTTTCTAAATTTGGATGGCTACAGTCCATGTTATTTAATCTTGTTAACCCATTACAAAAAGTAATAAAAAAGAGAGAGAGAGGAAAAAATTCCAAAATCAAACTACTACGGACCACGTTTCAAATTGCATTCAAAATGAAAATCAAACACGAAATAAACCCATGTCATGCTGAACCCGGAATATTCCTGATTTGGCAGGATGCAGGAGGCATTAACCCTCAACATGCGCAATAATTGGGAACGAAATGCGCATGCTCAAACGATTCCTTTTCTGTCGCGATAGACCACATATCGTCGCTTGAATAAAGCTGTAGTTACGACATTTTGCACTCCCAACGACGATATAAGCCTTGGGCGTGATATTCCAAACAATGACGCAGAAGCGCGTGATACTCCCAACAATGACGCAGATGCGCGTGATATTTCCGACAATGACGCGGATGTGCGTGATATTCCCAACAATGACGCTGATCCGCCAAGTGAAGATTTCACTCCCACGCAGTCTTATCAGAGTCTTCACCCAACAACGCTCTATAACTAAATATATCATCAAAATTTCTCTGGACAACCGGCGAGTTTTCAAAATGCTCTATACTTAAAACCAGGCTGATAAAAAGTATCACGTTTAACAAATGTTGGGCTGTTCGAAATGTCTTCCGTTGAATCCGATTGTTGGTGAGAGACCGAAATGTTGCGATTACAGTTTTAGAATTGAATACAGATTGAAATTCCCTTTTCAATTCCAGAAACAACATCTTGACCAAGTTTTAAAAGTCGGTTTAAACAATATTTTCTTTTGAAACAAATCTAAAGTCTCACCAGAAACTATACCTAAGTAATTAATCAATTCCCATACAGTGACGCTTTTGGACGCCCCTCATGAAAAACAATTGGGAAAACATTGTGTAAAATGAAGAAATTGCTTGTAACAAGCAATTTCTTCATTTAACACAATATTTTCTACCAAGAATGTTGAACAAATCTAAAATTTCATAAGCTCAAACTTGTCGTCTGCACCTCTCTTAATTTGGACCAGTCTAAGATTTTGTCGTCTGGTAATGGGTTAACGTAAAAGGTGTATCTGACAGATTTACTAACCTTTTGACTTATTGTGCATTTTTGTTGTTAATCGAACTCTATATGCATGTTTGTATCATTTCATCATACTCCTTCTAATCATTTTAGTAATCAATTTCTCAAAAGCGAAAGCATAATTGTAATCATAGCATGCTTTTGAAATAGTTATCTAAAATTTGAAAAGAGTTTACGATATTCCTGAAATACACAAGAACTACCTTTTTTTGCGTAGGCATTCAATGGATTTAGTGGTTAAGCCTCCAGTGGCAGTTTGCATTAGTTGAACGTTTCAAAGACCTCAAAATTTTGCCTGTTAACTTAAGCTTTCAAAGCTGATGCTTTGCTTGCTAAAAAAGACTATTCAGGTATTCTAATTTGAAAATGTCTTAATGTTCTACCTTCATAAAAATAAAGCTATTATTAAAATGAAAATCTGTAGCTACGACGCTTTGGTTTGATTTCAAAAACAATAAGTTAGTGGGCTGGCTAAGAGATAACACGTAGACACCTGTCAAAATGCTCACGGTGAGTCGAATTTTGTTTATGTAGACAAATAGTTGTGTTATCATTGTTACAAAGCGGGGGTCGACCTAGTTTCGGAACGTTATCGAAACTTACTAGCATTATTCAGGTAGATAAATGGCCCTGCCCAGCAATCCGTGAGTCATGTCATTGTTGGACTTTCAAACATCGTAACTGCAGTTTGTTAAAACTGTAGTTACGATGTTTTGAAGTCCACCATCATTTTGACGACTTGATAAGCCTTCTTCTTTGATTTTTTGTCTTAGCTGGATTAGAATTGACGACTTTTTATGTATAATTCATTTTCAAATCCATTCCCACACAATCCCACCTTTTTACTTACCTCGAGAAAAGCGCTTTGTAAAACATTGTCGAAAATTTACAAGCAATTTCGTTATTATCCACAAGGGTTTCTTCGCAAAATGACAACGAACTTCGTCAACTAAAAATTGTTGCCTGCAACTTCTTTGAATTTAGACCAGTCCAAAAAATTTGTCTGCTGGTAATGGATTAAACTGAGAAAACATCACAGTTACTTGTAACCCCGATAGTATAAATAGAAAGACAATCGGGTAATATAGATCAAGGTTAGACTGCACATACGTAAAGCTGATCTTCGGCTCTTTTGGCCTACTACAGCAGCGAATTTGCTAGGTCGGAAAGGTCATGGTTAAAGAATGTATCCAAACAGGAACATTTTTAAATCTAGAACGTGCTTAGGTTCTTCAAAGCAAACATATATGGCGCTCGTGGACCATCAAATTGTCAGTAGAAGATTAAAATGTGTAGATACAGCTTGAACATTAAAGCTTAAGGAAAGCGGGATTCAGTTGGAACGGGTAAAAAATTTGCTTTTTAAGGAGTTTTCTGCAATTTGATTAAATTTTATTCATGTGGCCATAAAAAGCAGTGCGAATAGTTAAGACTCCGATCAGACTCATTTTGAACACAATATGCTCAAGTGAGCTAAAATACCTAGGAACTGAACTTTGTAATATTCCTGAAGTAAAAAAAAAAAACAAAAAAAACTACTCTTTATGGCGTAGGTATTCAACGGGTTTGGTGGTTAAGCCTCAAGTTGCATTTTGCACTCGATGATCTCTGAGAAGACCGCTTAACCCTTGTCATGCTGAACCCGGAATATACCGGTTTTGACAGGAGGTTTATGTGCAGGCTGATCTTAGTCTATACCTCCTGTTTGTACTTTTCCTTCCAGAGTTGTTTATGAAATTGATTTCTTAAAAAATATTGATTTTTGAACAACCAGTTCGATCAGTGCTTTCAGCCCTTTGATTTGACAGCAATTCAGTAAGGTAATTTATACAGCATTACAAGGGTTAACTTAAGCTATCGAAGTTGACGATTTGCTAGCCACATACGGGATAGAAAGCATTGTGGAAAAAGAAGTAATTGCTTGTTACAAACAATTAGTTTCCCAAACCCTTTCCATGAGGGGCGTAAAAAAGCAAGACTGTGTGGAAAAGGGCTATTCTGCCACCCAGAAAATCATCCTTGTATAGTAGTTAACATTTTTATGAGGCTTATGAGCAAAATATTCACGAGACACTTAAAACATCGAGCGCGTCAAATTATGCGGTTTGACACGAGCGGTATGATTTAGATCGATGTATCAAGGGGTTAGCACAAACTGTCAAAGTGAGTATGCAGATCTAGGCGATCTTGATAGAGCGCCCATCAGTATTAATCCATTCCAACACATCAAAATTTTAGACTGGTCCAAATTGAAAGAAGCTGCAGACGACAATTTCAAGTTGATGGAATCTTGAATTTTTTCGTCTTTTTAGATAGAAAACATTGTGGATAATGAAGAAATTGCTTGATACAAGCCATTTCTTCATTTTCCACAATGTTTTCCAAAGCTCTTTAACCGAGGGGCGTAAAAAGGAGGGCTTGAGTGGGAATGGGTTAAGTGACCCCTTTTATGAAACGACCACAATCGAAAACCCCTTTTCAATTCAAAATCTGTCAAGAAGAAGTAGTCGCTTTTGCTAGAAACATACAATATCTAATTCCGATGTTGTTGGAACTCATTAGAATGGTGTCAGTGAGACGATTCTAATGAGTACCAACAACACTGGATTTAGGGATAATTCTGTAATAATGTTTGTATGCAAACGAATGGGTTCTTTGTCCATTTCCCATAAAATGTGTTTTAAGCGACAGTTTTCTTAACCCATTCCTGTTTTTTTCCAAATTTTAGACTGGTCCAAAATAAAAGAGGTTGCAGATGACAATGAAAATTGAATACAATTTGAATAGAAACCATCTAATCCTATGTGATAGAAACTATTGTGGAAAAAAGGAGAAATTGCTTGTAACAAGCAATTTCTCCTTTTTCCACAATATATTCTCAAGTATAAAATCACAGTGACGTAAAAACCTGGGTTTGTCCAGGAAAGGGTTATGTGATCACTTTTTGGTCGTCCCATTAATGGTCGCTTATTACAAGGTTTATTATATAGGCAGATATGATACTTTTGAACTTATCCCTCGATATGTCTTCCGCAACTCGAAAATGAAAGCTTCAGCGAATTTAATAAAAAATGCTACGGGGATTATTCAAGCTAAGATCCTAAGGTCCGTGTATGATTTCCGAGTAGGCCAAATGGTCAAAGACACGAACTATTTAGAAGTCAGTGTAAAGTCTGCAAAAGTATCTACCTGTTTAGACCGCACAGGCTAAATTGATCCTATATCACGCGACATGTCCAAACTTGGTCCATAAGTAGTGTCTATAAAACACCTTTTCGCACAACAGACCAAACTAAAAATTCCTGCCTTCTGATTGGCTGAAAAATCGTTTCATACTTTCAAAAAAAAAAAAAAAAAAAAAAAAAGTGAGCACGGAACAAATAAGTTCCATAAAAATTGTCTAAAATTTGTATTTTCCTCCCCCTTTTTTATATTTAATAAGAAAAAAAAAAAAAACAACGAAGAGACAGATTTTCGAATGTAGGTTTGAAACGAGGAATTTAAGCGACATTTCTACACAAATCTGCGTCGCGTGTTCATACAAAGTGATTAGGCTTTTTTTCAATCCTCAATGAAAACGATGATCATCTCTTAACCAATTCTAACACAATCCCGCGTTTTGACGCGTCGAAGAAATATAGCACTGGACAACATTGTTGGAAATGAAAAAATCGCCCGTTTCTTATAATGTTTTTCACCTAAGATGGAGCTCATTTTTTCAATCAAAACCATCTTTCTTTTGTAGTCTGCAATAATTTTCAATTTGTACCAGTCTAAAATTTGGTCAATTGAGAATGAGTTTAATACTAGACTGGACACCTATTCTCAGGGCGCGGTACCAGTGAGTGAACGCGTTCCTCAATCACTGTGCGTTGTCATTTACAATAAATCGGAAGTGTTTGTGGATTTCAGTGGGCAGACGAGAATTTCTGTCAGTGAGAAATCGGGTTTTAAAACCTCGCAAGTTTTATGTGTGATGTCAAAATTGGATGTTAGATAGACGGAAATAATATTACGAGGATTTAAATATCTTAATTAGTTAAACCCATTACCAGCCGGCGAAATTTTTTATTGGTCCAGACTAAATGGAGTTGCAGAGAAAAAAATTAAGTTTATGAAATTTTAGATTTTTCTTAAAATCGATGTAGGTAGAAAACATCGTGGAAAGTGAAGAAATTGCTTTTTGCAAGCAATTTCATCATTCTACATAATATTTTCCCTATTGTTTTTCTTTAGGGGTGTCAAGGGGTTTCTTGTGTGGGAATGGATTAAATTACTAAACGGACTGTGAGTTATATGAAAAAAAAAGTTATTTTTGTTTAAATGAAGTTGTATTCAGAAATTCAATTCGTTTGACTTTTGGATTTGCACTATAATGCATTGGTATTTTTTGTTTAATCTTTGTGCTTTACTTAGAAATGATTATTTACCCATTCTCAAACAATCCATCAAGCAATTTCAGGCTTCATTATCCACAACTTTTCTATCCAAAAAGACGAAAAAAATGTATAATTCCATCAAATTGTCGTCTGCAGCTTCTTTCAATTTAGACTAGTCTAAAATTTTGTTGTGTGGAAATGGGTTAATCTAATTATTTTATTCATCATCAGAAAAAAAGTCTAATTATCCATAAAATGAACCTCATAACTTAGTTTTGGGAGGGGTAGAAAAACAAAGCAAAAACAAACAAAACACAAACAAGTTGACATTTCCTAATTGGACAAGAACTTCACACAAAAATAGTTGGTTGATATAAAAGAAAGTGAATTTCCCTTGCTGCTAACTTTTTTCTGCTTTCTGGTAAACAATCAACTACTTAAGGAATCTAAAAGTGTATTTTGTATCTAAAAGTTTTAATTTCTATTATGGTTATTGGCAGCTTATATTTAACTGATACAAATCGTAATTATTTCAATCACCAGTACTATTTCTATAGTAACGGAAAATTCTGTAACCCTTTCCTGTACAGTCCCTGCTTTTTACGTTCCTGCGATTTTATACTTGAGAAAACTTTGTGGAAAAAGAAGCAATTTCTTCTTGTGACACAATATTGCCTACCATGTAGGTTGGTTACTTTCCTAATCGCACTAACTGTTGATTTTCGTCTGCAACTTCTTTGAATTTGGATGAGTTTAAAGTTAGGAAAACTAGAAAGGATGAATGCTTTCCGATGGAATGACGAGATTTCTCGGTGAATTACCACTTGATGATAATTTCACCAAACAACAACGACAACAACAACAACAACAAAACCTAAAGCAAACATTTTACTAGTTTTAACCCTTTCCCATTCAAATACGTGATTTTACGTTCCTGTGATTTTAAACTTGAGAAAACATTGTGGAAAAAGAAGAAATTGCTTGTAACAAGCAATTTCTCCTTTTTCCACAATATTTTCTACCACATAGGATGGGTTCATTTCAAATAGCATCCAGTTGTCATTGTCGTCTGCAAACTCTTTCAATTTGGACTAGTCTAAAATTTCCAAAAACGGGAAAGGGCTAAGTCAATATTTATGGATCTTCTTTGAGCGCAGGCATACAAAATAGTTGATTACTCAAAATTTTAATCATGGGAGTATGAAAATAAAATCAGCCAATGAAAACGCTCGAATCTTGATATACGAAACTAAAATTAAATTATTTTAAATTGGGTGTAAAAGCAGAGATTGCTATGCATTTGAACATGCCTCATAAATTTGCACATTTGCATCTTTGATCTATCCAGACAGACTTAAATATCTCTACCGCCCATCGATCTTCTGGTATTTTAAGTGTTTTGACCGCAGAAATGATGAAGCTTAATCGATAGAAATTCCCAGAGAAAGTGATTTGAAAGATTGAAATCGTTCGCGGGCAACCAAAATATCGTAAATACAACTTGGATAAAGCTGTATTTACGACATTTTGATCTCCCACCCACGAAATATGTTTATATATCGATAATGGGGGATGTCTTTGATATCAAATTCTGGAAGAAAGGAGAAAGAAAAAAAAGTTGGGATTCGAAGGAGATTATTGTAAGATTCGGAATTCCTATTATCACTATTAGGTCACCTCCTTTTTCTTGAACATTCTTTAAAAGTGAATTAATAAATAAATTAATTAATGTATTAAAATAAATAAATAAATAAATAAATTAAATAAATTAGATAAACACATAAATAGAAAAATGAATATATGTAAATAAATAAAATAAGCATGACCATAGCTTATTCAGGTAGTCTATTTATGAAACGCTGAATTAATGTTACTTAAGTCAATCGAAAATGGACCTTCTGGTTATTCTGATATATACATGGTTACTCTTTTTCCGGACCGGTGATTTTTTGAGGGAGTCCTTTCTTGCGAAAAACGAAGAAACTATGTTAAGTAGACTTACAATTCTAGATTTTTAAATGTAAACAGGGCAAACCCGGGTTCGAACCAGGTTAGCATGCACAAAACGCACAGTCTGGTGAGAGTCAATACATTTAAGGTCCCCTATCGCCTAAGCCGCGGCCAAAGCGCAGTTGGTAGCGCGGCGGACTCTTAATCATGAGGTCCAGGGCTCGAACCCCTGAATACCCTTTCCGACAATATTGTCTCCTTTCCTGACAATGGGGTTAATCGTAAATTTTAGTGGGATAAGCAGCTGGAGTCTCGGAAAGGATGTGATGGTAGTACTGAAGTGAGAAATACAAGAAACCCACGGTTAGGTGCTCAAACCGCCGCGATATGACTGAAATATTATTGAAAGTGGCGTAAAACCCCATTCAAACAAAAACCTTACTCGTCTGACAAGTCTCAATTGAACAATCGCAGTTGTCAATCAAGGAATAAACCGACCAATCAAATAATTTATTCTGTCCGGACCCGAACTTTTCAACTCCGACAATGGCCGCCATTTGCACTAACCTTTATTGTTGGTTTAACGACTTAAACGCCGTAACTACAGCTTGTTCAAGCTCTAGTTACGACGTTTAGATAACCAACCAACCATTTTACTTTTTGACATGCTACTGGTCATAAATTTTGCAAAATAACAGCGTTAAAAACCGAAGCGGAACTTCCCGTCGGAATCAATGGGCGGGGCCTTGGGAGTCAGTGGGCGGGGCCAGCGATCGGTCATTTTTTTTGTCACAGTAGGACAATGCTCGGGCCTGAGGAGACAAAATGGTTAAGAAATAAATTCACTGAACAAGTTTTCCACTACTGCATCGAAAAACTAGAGAAACTATGAGGATTTTATTGGGGATACTTTTGAATCTATTTGTACTGACAATATGTGAACAGCTTGTTGTGAACCATTCCGCGAATTCGGATCAGAATAATAGACGATCTCAGTCGAAACATAAAAAGAAGGATAAGAAAAGAGAAAAATGGTTGGTCGATTCGGTAAGAAATATTCTTTTATTTCATTATCATTTGAAATTAATCCTTATCTTTAATCCTTTCATGTTCAACCCCTGGTTTTTACGTCCCTGTTATTTTAAAATTGAGAAACATTGTGGAAAAAGAAGAAATTGCTTGTAACAAGCAATTTCTTATTTTTTTCCCCACAATATTTTCTACCCTACTGAATGTTTTTTTTTTCAAATTCAATCCACTTTAAAATTTCATCTTCAAACCATTGAATTTGGACGGGTCTAGAATTTACAAAACAGGAAAGGATTTACTGAACTAGTTAAAAACCTCGTAACTACAGGTTATAGTATAACAAAGACGACGAATTTTTTTTAAACAGAGATTAACGTTTTGAAGAACTTTTACCATAACGTTTGACATGACGTACACAAAAAACTGTGTTTAAGAAACATTCCAGCAGAGGTCGGATTTCGATCGTTATTAACCCATTCCCTCACAAGAGCATTTACACTAGTCCAAATTGAAAGAAGCTGCAGACGACAATTTAAACTTCTTTATCCACAATGTTTTCTCAAGTGTAAAATCACTGTGACGTAAAGTCCCAGGTCTGTACTGGAAAAGGTTAAACGCTGTCTTCAACCCCAACGCAACTAAATTTTAAATTTCAGTGTTTTTTAATTGAAAATAAGCTCACATTGGCTAGAATATATTGTTTGAAAAAGATAAATTGTTTTATTGGGGTAGAAGTCATAGTGGATAATGAAGAAATTCTTTATATTAAGCAATTTCTTAATTTTCCATCATGTTTTCTAACTTTATTTAACAACGGGTTGTGATGGAATGGGTTAATGGTCATGATAGCCTAGGCCTAAGATGACTTTCCATAGCCTGTGCTTAAGATTACTTATCATACATGTAGCCTAGGCTTAAGAAGTCAAGGCTTAAGATAATCATAGCCAAGGCTTTAGGTGACTTTGCATAGCCTAGGCTTAACCCATTCCCCCATAAAAATTCTTTTTGTGCCCCCCCCCCCCTCCCCAAAGAAAAGAAAAATTGTATAGAACAATGTGGTATATGAAGAAATAATTTGTCCCTCCTTTTTACGCTCCTCAAGAAAAAAGCTTGGGAAAACATTGTGGAAAGTGAAAAAATGCTTGTCACAAGAAATTTCTTCATTACCCACAATGTTTTTTATAAAAAAAAAAAGAATAAAAAGACGAAAAAAATTAAAATTCCACCAACTTAAAATTGTCGTCTGCAGTTATTTTCAATGTGGACCAGTCTAAAATTTTGTTTTGAATGGGCTAATATGACTTTTCATAGCCTAGGCTTACGATGAATTTTTTCTTGAAGTACAAGAAATGCTAGATCTAGACCTGGCCATTATCTAATAGAAAACCAACCTGTTTTTGCTGACAGAGACTTTTAACACACGCAGGACGTGAAGAGGTTTTATTACCTTCTGTCAGCGGGTAATTTCTGAACCTGGCCGGAGATCAAAGCACGTGGAATACTTAAGTAATCGAGACTCCCCAAGAGATAGGAACATTCAGGATTCCTAACAGCAATTAACACTCATTGTTGTTATAATAATCTGGTTACAAAAAATTGGTTTTATCATCCGACAGTTAGTCTGTAAGCAGAATTAGTGGCCGTATTAACTCATTACCACATGACGGCACTTTAGACAGGTCCAAATTGAAAGAAGTTGCAGACGACAATTTCAGGTTAATCGAATTTAGATAATATTTGCCTGTTAGACTAGAAAACTTTGAAGACATGGTGGTAATTGCTTATTACAATGCATTATCACTGGATATTTTCACCGAAAAATCAGCGAAATAATCGAACTGATTTGGTAGATTTAGCTTTTCGCACTACTGAACCTCAGCGGAACAAAAGTTGCGATGACGTCATCAGGTTGCCATGTAAATCACGTGCAAAAATATCGCACAAATAAAAATCACGCAGATGATATGTGTTGAAAGCCTAGTCAAAACGCCAGATAACCCGTTGTAAGACGTCAAAATCTTAGAGTGGTCAACTTTAAAGATAAACTGTCGTTGGACGTTCAAAATGTCGTAACTACAGCTTAATTAAAGCTGTAGTTACGACATTTTGTACGCCAAACGACGATATATAAATCAACTTCTCAAATGACCATCCTCGGCGGGCCACTATAATCCATATCGTCACATAGGAGTACGCGTGATATTTCTATGATATAAACTGAGATCAGCCTGCACATTCACGCAGTGAGATAAGAGCCTTCACAGTACGCTCTGAAACTTGGTACAAACTCATTGTTACTCCAAAAGACCAAGGACTATCCTGTATACACTGTCTGGCTGTCCAGATTGCCCTTTTCTGCGTTTTATATCAATATCAAAATGAATATACATCAGAATTTTATAAGGAAAAGCGTAAAGCTGTAGTTACGACATTTTGCACGCCCAACGACCATACACCTTGTTATTCATATTATAAATTTTCATCTGAGCCAGCATTTGTAACGAATGCGCCTAGGTCAGCCCGAGGATTCGCCAAGATAGCTAAGAGTGTGAAATTTAGAACGAGCTTTTAAGTTTCTCATAATGACAATCCTTCGGACTACGAGTGATATTTCTATGATGTAGACTGAGATCAGCCTGCAGATCCACGCAGTGAGTTACCCCATTACAAGACGTCACAATATTAGACTGGACCAAATTGAAAGAAGTTGCAGACGACAATTTAAAGTTAAATAATTTTAGATTTTTTCAACCTTCTTGGTAGAAAACATTGTTGAAAATGAAGAAATTGCTTGGTTCAAGCAATTTCTTCATTTTACACAATGATTTCCTAATTGTTGTTCTTGAGAGGCGTCAAAAGGTGTCACCGAGTGGGAATGGGTTGAGAGTCTTCACTGTGCGAATAGGTCTGATAAATATATGTTTAAACCTTTTTATTTTATATCGATTGGAAAGCAAGTTTTTTCCAACCTAGATTGATTATTCTCGATTCTGCTTCCTAAAGAATACACAAGTACTTGTTCCAATTATGTGTGCCATGAAAGAATCTAGATCGATAACCGCTCCCGGGAATCGAACTCGGGACTTCTTAATAGGGAAGCCTACGCTCTGCCTATTGACCAAGGACACCACACGGTCAGTTGGTATGCACGGGTTTATTTTCAACGACTTAGGTGTGAAGGTGTCTTTACGGGTGAATCATAGAAAAATAAAAATAAAAAGAAAATTGTTGGCTGTCTCAAGGCGTATATTGCCAGAAAATCATCTGTGCGGTTTCTGGGAATTAGTTTAAACATTTACGTGAATATAATGAACCATTTCCGCACAATTTTACAATTAAAAACCTATTTTGCTAATGTAAATTATCATCCCCCGGTTATTTGTGGGAAGTGTTTTTACAAGAAATGAAAATTGTTTTAACACTCGCATCTTGCTTTTAACCCAACAGTTTTTACTGAAGGAATGCAGGCTTCTGAATTCTGAATTATGACTTCTTGCAACATTTACAAAACCCTTACTCACAGACACCTTCACTGAGGTCTCTACCATGCTAACAGATCACCCAACATGTCCGCTTTTCAAACGCTTAAATAGCTTCGAATACATTGTGAAGAAAGAAGAAATTACTTCTAAAATGCAATGTCATCTATTACCGCAAAGCTATATTACATGTATCTTACATGATGTTTTCCTTGTTTCCTCTTTAGAAGATCATAAAAAAGCGGGATGGTGTAAAAACGAGTTAAAGTATAGTACTAATGATGGTCAACCAGGGGTCGATACTAACAGTGTCCCGGGATCCCTAAAAATTGGGAGGAACCCCAGCAATCTCAGGCTAGAGATATTGTCGGGATCCTTCAATATATCTCCAGTACAATAGATCTTAATGTTACAATCTTGCTTGTAACAATCAATTTCTTCATTTTCCACAGTGTTTTCCGAAGATTTTTTTTACAAATTGGGCTTGGAGGAGCAGGATTGCGTGTGATTGAGTTAATGTTTATCAAGGAGGGATCCCTGATTATCAAGGAGGTAACCCTGAAGTAATAGGTAGGGATTACTGTGGGATCCCACTGAAGCAAACTTAGTGTCGACCCCTGTCACATGACTATTTATTGACTGTCTCAATGGCTGAGCGGTGTGCTAGACATGTGATCTTGGAGGTAACTGGTTCGATCCCTACCGACACCAGAGGGTGTTCATAGACAAGCCACTACATAGCCAGCCCCAGTCTAGCCAGCTGCAGAATCGGGAAACAATGAATTTAAGCCACTGCCTCTACCTCGGGGACGTGAAAAAATAACTGGACAGTGTGTTCTAGAGCGGCCCTATAAGCTTAACCAATTCCAACGCAATGACGTTTTTTAACGCCCCCACACTTCCCCCGTAGAGAAGAAGCTTTGGAAAATATTGCAGACAATGAAGAAATTGTCTCCAAAAGGACAAATAATTTGAAAAAAATTCGTTTATCTGAAATTGTGGTCTGCACCTTCTTTGAGCTTTGTCCAGTCTAAAGGTTTGTTGTATGTTAATGGGTTAAAGTTTGCGTCGTAGAGTTGATGGCCTTTTTCGACTGGGACCAACGTTACTTCCATTTAACTAATGTTCCAGTCAAACAAGAATAGTAGCTACCAAAATGACGCCATTTAACCTATTACCCCTTCTGAACCCTAATTTGATAGAAGAATTATAAATCGATTGGATCCGATTGCATCTGGGCCCGAGATCATAAAACTTGTTTCGAACCCAACTTAGAATTTACTCAAAATTCGATCCGGAATTAAAGATGTATATTTGCTTAAATACTATGACAAGTGTGTGAAAATGAAACAGTATGTTGATAAATTATAATTTATAACACAAATTCTTCAGTTTACGTAGAAACACAGCATTTATTTAAGCTCGAAGTAAGAGTTAATTCTCAGTTGTTTATAAAAAAAAGTTTTATAACCTATAAGAACGTTAGTACAAGTCGAAAACGGCCAATATTAAATACATGAAAATTTTTTGCCGCGTTGTAGTCAGACCACAATATGCATTGTGTCATTTCCGCTTCAGTAGCTAAAAGATTACGGATTATTTAAACATTTGAAATATTCAGCTTGACAATTTTAAGGTCATTGAATAATTATAAGTGCTCATTAGTTGTTAGCTTGCAGCTTGATCGTTGTGTATGACCCGACTACATGTAGAGAAACCCTTGCTCTTACTTCAACATTTTGAATATCCGCATTGACACTTTTAATGTCACTGAATAATAATTTAATGTTTAGTTTCGTCTATCAAAAACGTGCATTCTGAATGGTCGAAAAAAATATTCATAATTCCTTGAACAAATTTTGAGCAGCAGCTATTTTGTATGCTTGCGCACAAAATAGTTTCATAAAAATGTATCAAATTTTTTAAAAATATTTCCGTTTTTTCGCTCGATGTCATAAAATCATACGAAATGTAGAGAATATTTATTTGTTTTCAAGGAGGTATGAACCGAAAAAAAACCAAATCAAAATTAAGTGTGAATTTGCTTCGCATCTGCATTAAGTGTGATTACATTTTCGGTTCATACCTCCATGAAAACAAAAAAACAAACAAACAAAAAAAAGTCTTTTCATCTCTTGAATTATAAGTGCTCACTAGTTGTGAACTTTCAGTTTGATCGTAGTGTATGATCCAACTACATGCAGAGAAACCCTTGCTCTTACCTCAACCCTAATAAAATAGAATATAAAATGTGAAAAAAAAATTAAAACTAATTTTTACTTCCTTACTATCATCTATTCAGAAGCGTAGCGGATTGGTTTGCCCCATCCCATGATCAGGTATAACTTCTAGTCTAGTCTGGCGGCTTTGATTATTTTTTCCTGAAAGTCACCAGTAACCGGAATCACTTTAATTATCAAATAATAAGTGTTTTTCAAAGTATTGAAAATGTATTTACTGATAACCGTAAAGCATCGCGTCCGTAACGCTCTTCTGCTCAACCAAATAAAAGACGGCAAATTTACACTGGTCAAAATTGAAAGGGGTTAAAGACGACAATTCAAAATTTATGAAATATCAGATTTTTTCAAATTACTGCGGAAAAAACATTGTGAAAAATGGAAGAATTTGCTTTATACAAGCAATTTCTTCAAACATGTTTTCTCAATTGATTTTCTTCTGGAGTGTTAAAAGCATCACTGTGTGGGAATATGTTAAAAGTGGTTTCCGTCAAGGGGCTTAAGGATGCTGGGAAAAAAGCTCTTTGGGATTTTTTTCATCATGCTCTATGATTCATTCATTTTTCAAAAGCAGCTAATTTTCACCCGTAGCGGCCAACCTACCTGTCCGTCCAATTAGCCTAGTGCTCAAAACTAATTAAACCCTTTCTATCAACAAGCTTATAGTCCAAGACAAAATACCCAAGTATTGCATCAGTATTTTCGATTCTTCAACGGTTTTTATTTCTTTTATCCTCCACCGCGACAATCTTTAATTTCCTTTTTTGTCGTGTTCTTTTTTTTGTTCGAGTAATTTCTATGTTGTTTGTTAACAAGACGATTTATATTTATATGACGAAAGGCTTCGCTCGCTTCTTCGAACACGCGGCGGACTTTGTGCTATAAACAGCGGTAAATGCTTTGATTGAGGTATATGGGCACATTCGATTTGCAAAAAGTCTCTTATGTGTCGTGTATATCAGGTTCGTATCCTGCCATGTAAAGGGTGGACTAAGGACCATCACGAGTAAAACGAAGGTAATCAATCATGATTAGTAGCCAGTAATTCTAATAACTGGTCATTCTGTATGCTGCCAAAACACTTTACGGGAAAAACGTATTTTGTTCTATTCACAATTTTACCAACATTAGCCTGTATAACCACTATATTGCCGACTCAATATTGGCCTCAAATGTACTGAACACTTGTACAATTGACGGATCGCTGGCCCCGCCCACTGACCCCGTTTGCTACGCCCATTTACACTGACAGGAAGCTCCTCTTCGATATTCAAAGGCATTTGAAATAAAGGAGGTTAGTTGGATTGGCGACCTAAACGTCGTAACTACAGCTTGTTCAAGCTGTAGTTACGACGTCTAAGCTGCCGAAATATCACAAATGCTTCACATAAATGACGGCAATATTGGAGATCAAAATTCACTTCCGGTCTAAATAACTGATTAGATTGCACGATTGATTATTTGCTAGACAGCCGCGATCTGCCAACCCTTTGCCCTCCCACTCGACGGCCATGCCAGCTAACCCCCCCCCCCCCCCTTAGTCTAGATCCTGGTACTTCACCGGGTTGTTAGGCTGGAGAAGGTTTAGATTCTCGTCATATTGCGATGAGCTATCATTGTATAATACTGGATGTGGACACATTTCGCATTGTCCTTTTACATGTAAAAATGATTTGTTTGTTCGTATTCGGCTTAGCGCCACTTTTAACAGGGTTTAACTCATATACCGGCCGCTGGAGAACTTATCCGTGGATTCCTGGTATTTCTCACACCAGTTCTACCACTACATTCTTTCCGAGCCTCCAGCTGCTCACTCCACTTTGGCTTATGATTATCCATTTGATGGGTGACAAATATCGGAAAGGATATTTGCCGGAGATCGAACCCTCAAGCTCATGATTGAGATTCAATGAGTCCGACGCGCTACGAACTTCTGAGAAACGAAGATATTTTCGCCTGTTCAGGAAGAGAGGAATAACAGAAACAAAATTTCTGCATTTCTAATAGCTTTAGATATCCGAAACAAAGATTTTTACCAGTTTGGGTGATTTATATTTACTTTGCACAAGAATGTCAAAGGATTCCTTCTCGGTACTAAAAACTTTTTTATAGGCGTATAGAAAATATGTTTATACTATAGTATGTGATCTTACGGCCATCCCACAAAACAAATATTTGAAAACAACAACAACAAACCAACAACAACAAAGAGATCGGATCCAGTAGAGGTCAATTAGAAATCGCATTTCGTGAATACATATATATATATATATTGCTGGATATAAGGACCATTTTAGGGTACATGTATAATACCTTAGCTCCACCGGCTGAAATCCCACGAGTTATTGACATGGTTTTGTGTCCATTATGCGTCTGTAAACTTTTACTTTAAAAATCTTCTCCTCAGAACGTATTGCACAGATTTAAGCCAAATTTCACAGGAATGATCCCTGAGTGACACTTTATTAGATCCATTCAAAGAATTTTGATCGGATGAAAAACATGGCTTCAATGGACGGAGCTAATTTCCATACATAGTGCATAGTGAACACTTTGGACTTCTCAGAAATAAGTGGATTGATCTACACAAAATTTCAGAGGAAAGATCTTTGGATGAGTATTTATCAGATTCCTTAAAAAAATGATCTGTTATAGCAGCCATTCGAACTGCTTGAATTTGTAGGGATGTTCAGTGTTGTATAATGTTCAGTTGAGTTAGAGGAAGTTTGGAAAACTAGGGTCATCGACGGTTGTAGAAAACGTGGCCTACAATCGCTCACACGCTCGTAATTTATTTTCCTGTACAAACCCGGGTTTATACATCGCTCCAATATTAGACACACACACACGCAAAAACATAACAAAACAACAACAACAACCAAAAAAAAAAAAAAAAACGTGGAAAAAGAGGAAATTAATTGATACAAGTCATATTTCCTTTTCCCACATTATATGCTACTACATTTGGTGAATTCATTTCAAAATGATTCCACTTTTCGTTTTCGTCTACAACCTCTTTCAATTGGGACCAGTCTAAAATTTCGAAAACGGAAAAATGTTAAAAATTCGTAATTTGTATTTCAGTAAACATTAACCCGTTCCATAAAGAAATAAACATTGTAGAAAATGAAGAAATCGCTTTTTAAAAGCAATTTCTTCAATATCAACAATGGGTTGACATCGAATGAAAAGAAAATAAGGGTAAATAAATAAAATAAGAAAACAATTTCATCAACTCAAAATTGTCGTCTGCAACTTCGTTGTATCTGGATCAGTCTAAAATTCTGTCATGACGTTATAAGCTGAAATAATGACCAAGGAATAAAATGTTTGAAGGAAAGGGTTGGGGTCATTGGTATGTATTGATACTGAGTTAGAAAAACAAAACTTACAAAACTAGGTGATTGAAAAGGTCAGTAGATCATCTCTGTATATATAGCACACGTGGAACCAGTTTTATAATTTTGTTCATTTACTTGAGAAGGAAACGGACATCTTTGAAGAAACGATTTCTTTGTTTTAGTTCGTACAGAATAATGTAATAACAAAGTTAAAGTGCTGGAAAACAACGTCACAGCAAAGCAAAAAGCTACAACAACAACAACAACTAAACCGAAGTAGAAACGGCAGATGTTTGTCTCATTTGCAATATACGAGCGTGGACCAACATATCGAATTACAAACACTAGTTCAGTTTATCTTGCTCAAGCGACCACCTCTATTGGGCGACCAGCATCAAAACCCCCTTTCAAAAGACCAAGGATCTTTATTATTGGACGTTTGTGATAATAAAGATCATCAAAAATAAATCTAAGTTCGTGGATCTCAACATAGGATTAAGTGAGAATCTTACAATATTTAATGTGTGCAGTTGAACCGTTTATTCGTTCAAGAGATGAAGAGAATATTTTTTCTTTTCATGGAGGTATGAACCTTATCACACTGTATGAATCCGCGAGTGTGATTAGGTTTTTCGGTTCATACATCCATGAAAACAAAAAATATTCTTTTCATTTCTTATAATTTAATAGCATCGAGCGAAAAAACCAAAAGCTTTACAAATTTTGATACCTTTTGTGCGGAAGCATACAAAATCGGTGCGAGCTCAAAATTTTGTTCATGGAGTTATGAATAATTTTTTCGACCAATCAGAATGCTCGTTTTTGATAGATGAAACTAAAAATTAAATTATTTATGTCATAAAAAGTGTATTAAGCGACCATTTTCTTAAACGACTACATATAGCCGTCTCTTGAATGATCGCTTTATACAAGTTTGGCTTTAGACTCTTAATTTTTATTCCGATATACTTCTTCAGTCAAATAAAACCTCTTTTTGGTTAATTTACTTTTATTGTACTTTTCGACATTTCTTTCGGTATCTTCCTATTGGCACTTTAATTTGGCTAATCGGGGGCAGATTCAAAAAGTAAGAAATGTATGCTTATTGTTATGAGAAAAAATCCACACAACAACAACAACAACCACGACAACCGTCTTCACCACCGCTACCACGAAATAGCGAATTCGATCTGGTCAAACAAGTGCCTGTCATCTCTCTGTTTAAACCTTTCCCGTTCAAATACGGGATTTTACGTTCCTGTGATTTCATACTTGAGAAAACATTGTGGAAAAAGAGGAAATTGCTTGTAACAAGCAATTTCTCCTTTTTCCACAATATTTTCTACCACATGGGATGGGTTCATTTCAAATAGCATCCAGTTTTCATTGTCGCCTGCAACCTCTTTCAATTTGGACCAGTCTAAAATTTCATAAAACAGGGAAGGGTTAAACATAACTACGTAAGACAAAACCAAACCACAATCATAGTCTAATTGGTTAAATCAAACTCCATATGGCTTGTACTAAGTGATGGATCGCTGTCTAGTCTAAATCAACGATTTCCTTGGTCGACTGATTATTTGATTGACAGCCGCGATTGGTCAATTGACCTAAACAAAAACATTTCGAGTTCTATATTCCCCTGTCTATCTGGGAGTAAATGGTTAATCTAATCGAATAAAAAAGGTAAAGTTCTGTAGGATATTGAAAGCCATAGATCTTAATCAAATCAACCGGGCTGTAATGAGGAGATTTTTTTATTTGAGTCCAACTGATAAGGCACAAGGCAATCACTGTTTGAAACTTTAATTTGAATAATCTGTTTTTCCCTCTTATAGATCAAGCATTTTACTCACTTACCTTTCCGTATTTCTTGATGTGCCCTATCTTACGAAAAGGAACAAACTAGCTATCATTTAAATCATTACGATGTGAATATAGAAAGTGTGCGTATGTCTCTTCAATTTTACCCATTTATCAGAAGACAAAATTTTAGACTGGTCCAAATTGTTGAAGTTTGAAGACGATTCTAAATGAATTTAAACTTGAAAACAAGAGTCACATAGGATAGAAGACATTGTGAGAAAATAAGAAATTGCTCATTTAAAGCAATTTACTTTATTCTAAATGTCTATTTTTCACACAAAATTCCTAGAGGGAGTAGAAAGTCGGAATTTATTGGTAAAAGAGTTAAACTAAATGCTTACATTAGAATTGATACTCGTAAAAAAAGAAAACGAGAAGAGAGAAAAAAGTGGAGGATTCGATCCGTTTTAGTCTGTACAAAGTGCATCTTCGAATGATTTTCGGTAATCAGGTTATTTATGATTTGTTGTTGTTGCTGTTCAGCTTTTTCAAATTCCTGGGTTTTATTATGATGAAATAGAAACATCATGTTATGGGAGATAGGTTTATATAGTATACTTCAACGGGGATAAAATGTTACTTGTTTACAAACAAAAGCCTTCACAACATCACAACGTCAGCGACTGTGTTTTCTAACTTATTAAGAATCCTAGGTTTATGAGCTGGTAAACTTTAACCTTTAAATCCATTACCAGGGAACAAAATTTTGGACTGGTCCAAATTGAAAGAAGATGCAGACGATGATTAAAAACTCATGTCAGTTTTAGACTTTTTTATCTTTGGGGTAGAAAACATTGTGAAAAATGAAGATATTGCTTGTAACAAGCAATTTCTTCATTTTCCACAATGTTTTCCAAAGATTTTCTTTTATTTGTGTGTCTTACAAGCGTGACTGTTTGGGAATGGTTTAACCTGGTTTATGTGAGCATAGAGACAAGTCGGTCCACGTCAGGAGATACATATTCGACATCGGATAATAAAACGAGCCTGGGCTGTAAACCGACTTGCCTACCATCCAGCCACCTTAACACATAACCGAACGAAAATATTTGGACTCACAGTACAAATTCGAAGATGTTATAGACAATATTCCAAAGATTGTTTGAATTATGAATTGACCGCTAAAAGGGGTAGAAAACATTGTAAGAAAAGGGAGAAATTGCTTGTGACAATTTATTTCTCCTTGAAATGGTTTTACAAGCGATATTTCTTTGGGGGTAAAAACACGCGATAGCGCGGTAATGGGTTGGTGCTTGCGTGAATGTTTATATTAATCAAACAACGAGAGCTGATAAATATAGCTCGATCACGATCTAAAAACAACTGCAACTTTTGTTTATTCTTTGATTTGTTGGCTATTAGTCGCTGTAGTCGAAAATCCATATACCCAGTATTTATAGTGTTTGAAACTGAACTCCAACAAGAACTTCCATTTAAATTTAAACGGAGTTTTTTTTTTTTTGCAAAATTTATAGTGAGTAACATGTAACAAGAAATAAAACGGTTAGTTGAATAAGCTGTATTTACGACGATTAAGTCGCAAAATCGCCAAAATGCTTAACATATCTTCCAATCAATGTTCAAAATTTACTTCCGGTCAAAATGTATGATGCAATTGGTCTAACAATTTTTATATTGGCCGACGTGACCAGACAATCTATTTACGTCACAACAACAGTAACAACAACAACAACAACAAACAAACAACAACAACTACTACTACTACTTAAAAATTAGAGATTTCACACCAATTTATCTATTAATCATTATCACAGGATGGTGATTTTAATGGCGCCGAATTAGCCTCAAGTACGAAGTCATAAAATTCATTTAAACAAATCCCACACAGTGACACTTTTTAACGTCTCTCAAGAGAATCGAACGGGAATACATTGTGTAAAAAAAAAAAAAAAAAAAAATGCTTGTAACAAGCAATTTCTTCATTTTGCACGATTTTTCTACACAGAAAGTTGAAAAAATCCAAAATTTCATAAACTTTAAATTGTCGTCTTCAACTCCTTTTAATTCGACCAGCCTGGTTAGGTTCCCAATAGGCGTATTGCAATTGATGATAACTGCGGCCATATTCCATGATAATAAAAATCTTAAAATGTCTTATCATTACCTTAGGCATATTGATTCAAATTAATTCTTAAGAATATCTCTCTGTAGAGATAGGTGCCAGGAAAGCAATTCCTAAAAACGAAACGCTTATATCTCCTTTTTGACCCATTGTACTGTGGCATTTTCGTATTCGTACTCTCGCTTTGTCGTCATCATACTCTCACTGTTTGGGAATGGTTTAACCTGGTTTATGTGAGCATAGAGACAAGTCGGTCCACGTCAGGAGATACATATTCGACATCGGATAATAAAACGAGCCTGGGCTGTAAACCGACTTGCCTACCATCCAGCCACCTTAACACATAACCGAACGAAAATATTTGGACTCACAGTACAAATTCGAAGATGTTATAGACAATATTCCAAAGATTGTTTGAATTATGAATTGACCGCTAAAAGGGGTAGAAAACATTGTAAGAAAAGGGAGAAATTGCTTGTGACAATTTATTTCTCCTTGAAATGGTTTTACAAGCGATATTTCTTTGGGGGTAAAAACACGCGATAGCGCGGTAATGGGTTGGTGCTTGCGTGAATGTTTATATTAATCAAACAACGAGAGCTGATAAATATAGCTCGATCACGATCTAAAAACAACTGCAACTTTTGTTTATTCTTTGATTTGTTGGCTATTAGTCGCTGTAGTCGAAAATCCATATACCCAGTATTTATAGTGTTTGAAACTGAACTCCAACAAGAACTTCCATTTAAATTTAAACGGAGTTTTTTTTTTGCAAAATTTATAGTGAGTAACATGTAACAAGAAATAAAACGGTTAGTTGAATAAGCTGTATTTACGACGATTAAGTCGCAAAATCGCCAAAATGCTTAACATATCTTCCAATCAATGTTCAAAATTTACTTCCGGTCAAAATGTATGATGCAATTGGTCTAACAATTTTTATATTGGCCGACGTGACCAGACAATCTATTTACGTCACAACAACAGTAACAACAACAACAACAACAAACAAACAACAACAACTACTACTACTACTTAAAAATTAGAGATTTCACACCAATTTATCTATTAATCATTATCACAGGATGGTGATTTTAATGGCGCCGAATTAGCCTCAAGTACGAAGTCATAAAATTCATTTAAACAAATCCCACACAGTGACACTTTTTAACGTCTCTCAAGAGAATCGAACGGGAATACATTGTGTAAAATGTAAAAAAAAAAAAAAAAAAATGCTTGTAACAAGCAATTTCTTCATTTTGCACGATTTTTCTACACAGAAAGTTGAAAAAATCCAAAATTTCATAAACTTTAAATTGTCGTCTTCAACTCCTTTTAATTCGACCAGCCTGGTTAGGTTCCCAATAGGCGTATTGCAATTGATGATAACTGCGGCCATATTCCATGATAATAAAAATCTTAAAATGTCTTATCATTACCTTAGGCATATTGATTCAAATTAATTCTTAAGAATATCTCTCTGTAGAGATAGGTGCCAGGAAAGCAATTCCTAAAAACGAAACGCTTATATCTCCTTTTTGACCCGTCAGATAAAAAGGGGCCATCTTGGAAGTGAACAAGTGAAGATTCTGATCAGACTGCGTGTAATCACGAGAGTCCACACCTTTCGCCTTCAAGACATTTTCACAATTTTTAAATAATTACTTCACCTGACTATTCTCAATATATTAACCCATAGCGTTGGAGAAAACAATTAGAAAGGTAGAAATTGCTTGTAAAAAGCAATTTCTACCTTTCTCATTTTCCCCTAATCTATTTGGTACTTATTTTTAACTTTCAGTTTACTTTGAATTGCCGTCTGCTAATTCTTTCAACGTGCAACATTGGTAATGGGCTTGATCAGTTAAAGGTGGATTCAATCACATGTGCAAGATTTGATTTTATGGAAATTCCAGATGATCCGTTTTCGTGTGGCGGAACACATTTGTTTGCGATTGCATCGGAGTTTAAATCAAAAATCAAAAGAATAATTTACGTAACAGCCCGCTGTCATATTTCAAACGTCAGACTTCATACCCCATTAGTTTTAATTAATGATTCATCCTGATAGAATGCACAGCTTCTGCTTTCTGGAACAGGTGGTATTTACCGGCAAGTTTTTATCGTAAACTTTAAAACGTTATCAAAAAGGCATGATTTAGAAAAAAATCTTACATTTCATATCTCTTTTAATTGGTGTTGTCTCATTTAACCCATACAATACCTCCTTTTTTACGCCCCTCAAGATAAAAGCTTTGGAAAATATTTTGGAAATGAAGAAATTGATTGAAAATAGAATCCCATTCACTTGAAATTATCGTCTGCATCTTCTTTCAATTTTGACCAGTCTAAAATCTTACCGTTTGGTAATAGGTTAAAAAAAAAAAAAAAAAGAAACTGAGAAAAATTGAGTGTTTTACATTAGGTCTAAAATTTACTGTCTTTAAAGCAGAAGGTAAAGCTAACATTCTAACAACCGTCTGTCGAGACTTAGGTGTTTGGTATGCGAGCAAAATGTCGTCACGACATTTTGCTCGCGCACCGACGAGGTCGGTATTAACGATGACAGATTGGGTTTACATTGTGATCAGTCGCGACAGTTAGATTAGTACAGTAATCCGGGTCACATAATTGGCTGTCTTGGCAAAGAGTCTTGTCCCACTCTTTTCACACTATGAAGAATAATCTTATTGAAAGACGCGGTCTAAGATTCGAAGGGGGTATTTGCAGCGTCGGCCATTGACTGTTGGCTCAAAGACCACAGCTGAAATTCAGGCTATTGTCTTATTCAAGATCTCTTTTTCTATAATATCATTGATAATAATAATGATACATGTGATAATACTCCCCCGCAAAGCTTATGGCATTGCTCTAGCCTGGGCGTTGGTGTTTTCGCCGTTGTCGTTTGAGTGATAAAACTTTGCTTATGTGCCTCATACTAGTGTCGGTATTGATGTACAAACTATAGTGAGTGACCAAAGGTCAAGTTTGTCTATACAGAAATAGAAAAAACTGACGTTTGATCACTTACTATAACTTGTACATCTGAAAAGACTTGAAACTCTGCATATATGCTCCCTATGAAAACTAAAAATGCGTAACAACAAGGGTGGATAACCAAACCGCTTTGCAGAAATTATGCCCCTTATTCGACTGAAATCTTTTCGCCATCTATCATCCGAAGCCGAAAGCGGCGTTGATTTTTCTCTTTCTCCCCACCCCGTCCCCCAAAGACAGACTTCTAATAATGGATAAACCGAGGAAAAAACTTACTTTTGATCATATGTTGTAAAGGGTTAATCGGAGATGAAAAGAACCGCAAGTCAATAAAGACAGGAGGTGGGAAAGTTATTGTTGCCAATAATTATTTATATGCAACTGTGATTGTACCTAGTCCTCCCTCCTATCGTCTCACATACTCGAGCTATAAAATGTGTCAGATCTATATATTTCATCATGACTAAACCCGTCAAGGGAAAAGGGACATAATTGACAAATTTCTGGCCCCTCCCACTTACTCCGTTGGCCACGCCCACTGACACGGACAGGAAGCCCCTGTTAACCAATTCCCACACAATCCCTCTTTTGCACGCCTTTCAAGAAAAAAAAATTCTTCATTTTTCACCATTTTTTCAATCCCATTAGCAATAAAAAAACATAAACAAAAACCAAAAACAAAAACCACCACCACCACTACCACCACCAACAACAACAAAAAAAAACCCTGCACCTGCAGCTTCTTCCAATTTGAATCAGTCTGAAATTTTGTTGAGTTGGAATGGGTATTTTGCAAAATTTATGGCCAATAACATGTATAACAAAACGGTAGAATGGTTGGTTGGCGACCTAAACGTCGTAACTACCGCTTGAAGAAGCTGTAGATAAGACCTTGAAGTCGCCAAACCAACAAAAATGCTTCGCATAAATGGCGGCCAATGTTAGAATTTAAAGTTAACTTCTAGTCTAAATGAATGATTTGATTGGTCGACAGATTGACAGCCGTCACAGCCGTGGTCCAAATTCAAAGAAGTTGCAGACAATATTTTTAGTTTTGAAATTTTAATATCATTGTCTTTTTTGTAGGGAAACATTATTAAAAATGGAGAAATTGCTTGATATAAGCACTTTTTTCTCTTTCTATAATGTTTTCCCCAAGTTGTTTTTTGGTATGCGTAAAAAGAGGGATTGGGATGTTGACTATTTTTCCAAGAAAAGGAAAAACGGGTATTGCTTTTTTAGCTAGCAAAGCGTCAGCTTTGATAGCTTAAGTTAACAGACAAAATTTTGAGGTCTTCTAAGAGTTCAAACAAGAGCAAACTGCCACTGGAAGCTTAACTACTAAATCCATTGAACGCCTACGCCATGAAAAAGTAGTTATTATTTCAATCGGGCTTTTGAAACATCCAAAGAAAATAGCTTTGGAAAACATTGTGGACAATGAAGAAATTGCTTGTATCAAGCAATTTCTTCATTGTCCACACTGTTTTCTCCCTACAAGACAAAGGTTTTTCTAACTCCACTAATCATGATTACTTTTAACAGAGAATATTACTTTATCAAAGCATGCTTTGCTAGCCTACAGTACTTTCAGTACTATGATTTTTTTATCGCTTTCATTCCTAAACTGTGAAGTCCGTCAGGTTGACCAAAACTTGCCTTTATATCTTCGTAATAGCGTCAGTTGGGGACAGAAATAGCGAGGGATATTTCATATTAGATATATTGTAGTTACCGCGTTTTGGTCTTTTCCCGACGATATCATATCGAGTTGCCGCCGAACATTGACATAACAGCTGTTCTATAGTTACGGCGATGTAAATAGCACTGCTTCTTTCTTTGAAGTGTTGTTAAAGTATTGCGTTAGAAAGAATGATGACAAAGAGAGAACATGCTTATAAAAACAATTTCTCCTTTTCTAATAATGTGTTTTACTAAATATAAAAATCGTGTTATTTTTTTCATTCACTCACACTTTGAAATTCAGTCTCTACTTTCTTTGAATTGGGTCAGTCTTAACCCTTGTCATGCTTTACATATTACCTTAATGGATTGCGGTCAAATCAAAGGACTGAAAGCACTGATAGAACTTGGTGTTAAAAATCAATATTTTTTTAGAAATCAACTTCATAAGCAACTCTGACAGGAAAAGTACAAGCAGGAGGTATAGACTAAGATCAGCCTGCACATAAGTGCAGTCTGATCTTAGTCTACACCTCCTGCCAAAACCGGAATATTCCGGGTTCAGCATGACAAGGGTTAAATTGTGTCATCTGGCAATTGGTTGAATAACGCGAAGAATTTTTAATCTACTGACACAATTTCATTTTGACGCCTGTAACAGATTAGGTGATTTTATATCTAGAAAATGAACGATAAATGCCAGTGGTATCTCTAGAACGAGTTCTTTACGTGCGGAATTAAGGAAGTTAATACTCTTTAATCAAACGGTAATTATTGAAGTGGTGTGGCAATTGTATTGCCTAGACGCTTCATTTGAAATCCCGTCATATTTTACCTTGTCAAGCAAAATGGTACCTTACGATATTTCTGAAACAAATTGGCCACGTCTTTGGTGTGGATTAATCACCGAAGCAAACTTAACATTTATATATTGTATTGGCTATTAGTACAATATTAGTTTTAGATTGTAAATCTTGTGCAGTTAGGTGCTGTTGTTAGCCGAGCATAAATATGATAAGCCCTTATACTGTCAGCAGATTTTTCTTAACAAATGAAGTTAGCCAAGATGTACCACACAAACTGTATGTGTTATAACCCGACTAGACAAATATAAAAAAAAGGGGGGATCAGAGTTCAATATGGTTTGGTATTTCGTGAATGAACATAATAGTGAAGACTCTACATAAATTAAAATAAAAGAACAGAACAATCCCGTTCAGTCCTCGAATCCAGCGAAGGCTGACCAAGTCGATTCATTTCAAAATATATGCGTTGTCTAGATTGCAGTTCATATGGAAATCAATCCAATTTGTATTCTATGGAAATACGGAATAAGATATGTATCGTCGAAATTTTTTCACGCAAGACATTGATAAAACGGTGATGCGATGTCGAGACTGCGAGATTACACACATAGACACAAAACCATTGTAGTGTCTCCATCGTACTCTAGTATTCTCACATTTTTATCGCAAGATCATTATGTCATAAACACAAAATACGTGTAACAGTTTAATCTCGTCGTACCCTAGTGTTATCTCATCTTTATTGCAAAATCGTGATGTCGCGCGCACAAAATACGTGTTACAGTTTAATATCATCGCACTCTAGTGTTATCACATTTTCATTGCGGCATTTCGATAACGAGTACCCAAATTAACATTTAATTGTCTTCATCGTATAGTCGTGTTATTCCAATTTTATAGAGAGATTACGATGGCGGGAACTCAAATAACATCATTATGATTATGAAATGATATTGTGTTCTCCCCGTCGTACTCTCATTTTATCACAATCTTTCTCTCTCTCTCTCTCTCTCTCTCTTACCCTTGCAATTTCGTCACCAGCTTCCTCTTTATCGCCATCGTACTCTCGAGATTTTGTCATGGAATTATCGCGTTATCGTCTCCATACTCTAGCGATATCACCATTGTACTGTGGCATTTTCGTATTCGTACTCTCGCTTTGTCGTCATCATACTCTCACAATATGATCATCGTACTATTGCATCATCGTCTTCTTACCGTCTCGCGTTGTTGACGTCATAATACCGTGCTTGTACTTTCGCGATGTCACCATAACGCATAAAACAATACAGAACACAGCCGAATTGTTTTGCGATGGCTCCAGCCCGAGCATGACGTGGGCTATTGTGATCGGTCACCCTCGGTCGTCCGTTTGCCCGGCAATAAATTCTTGAAAAATTCTTGAAAAATCTTCTCCTCCTAAAGCGCTTGGATAATAATGATTAAACTTGGTAGGGATGTTCCACATTGAATCGCTACTAAAGTTGTTTAAAAAAGATAATTTAGTAAGATTGTGTGATTTTTAGATTATCAGGTGATCCTCTAAAAAGAGTTAAAATGCCCTTAGAGTATCATTTGGGCTTAGGCGTGGTGGTCTCATTTTTTTTTTGACATTGCCTGGTGACCATATACAAAAGTTGTTAAAGATTCCCCCTCCATCTTATCATCATTTGTGCTATTTGGTGGCACACGCTTTTTTATGTATAAGGAAACCACTAAAAAGCTTTTCGCGAGAAACATTTAGGCATAGAGGTTCTATATCAAAATAATGCTCATTTAGTCTCATTTGGGCTTCGCATGTGCTCATCCTATTTTATAGAGAAATAAAGACGGACATATTTAAATCGTTTAATTTTGAATTCCATTAGAAAAAAATGCAAACGTCATTTTAACTCTCACGACCAAATCATTATTTTCCCAAACTCTTCGGTTCAAACATTTTCTTCAAGATATATATGTATATTTGTGACCAATTACGCATAAAGGGGTCATTTTGAAAGATCCTAAATATCTAGCCAGCCCAGACTACGAAATTTCCGCCGTCTGACCTGGATAGAAATTTATCACTTTAAGCAACTGGTGCTCTGTTAACGGACAATCAACCTATCTTACTTTACACCTATTAATAGTGAAATTAGGTCCACTGACTGAAAGCCAGGGAGCCATTGTCATGGCGTAGTGTCCGTCATGCGTCCGTCCTTGCGTCATATACTTTAAATATCTTCTCCTCAGAAAGTACTGAATAGAACTCAACCTCATTTCACAGAAATGATCCTTTGGTGACCATCTATGAAAACTTTAAAACTATTTTTTCCTCAGAAAACAGCGGAATGATTCCAATCAAATTTCACAGGAATGCTCCTTTCATGACACTTTACCAGATTCCTTTAAAATGATCAGATGAAAAACGTGGGTTTTATGGAGGGGTTTACTTTCCATGTATGGTATATACTAAAAAAAAACAACTAAAATCTTCTTCTCAGAATCCAGTTGATAGATATCAACCAAATTTGACCGTTCGATGACCCTTTATCATATTCTACAAAGAATTTGATTTGACGAAAAACATGGCTAATGGGGTGGGAGGGGGGGGGCTAATTTCGAATTAGAGTATGTAACTTAAAAGTTTGAGAATCTTCTTCTCAGAAACAGGGCGAAGAATTTCAACAAAATTTCATAGGAATTATCCTTCGATGAGTCTATGGCAGGTTCCTACATAGAATTTTGCTGGGATAAAGAACATGACTGTTATGGTCGGGTCTAATGTCCTTGTATAAGGTGAACATTTTTGAAATCATGTTCTCAGATAATGAAGAATGGTTTCAGCCAAATTTCTCAGGAATGATCTTTTGGGTGATCCTTTTTCAGATTTGTTTAAAGATATTTTAATAGGCTTGATAATAAAGCTTTTGGAGGATTGGCCAAATTTCAGGATGAGGTCACATAGTGATGCAAGGGAAATGGTTATTTCTGCTTGACTGAAAATATTTGTTGCAAAAAAGAAAGTTGCCTCACATAAATTAAATTGCAATATGAGTTGCTTCCTTGCTAAAGAAAGTTAAATTAGCTTTATCTAAAGTAAATTCAGTCCGATGGAGCGAATTAGGCGCTCAAGCGCCTCTTGATTATATTTGACGTACTAAATGTATTCATAAACGTTTCCCCCTCCTTTTCATTTCCAGATATTTTACGACGATTACCAGTCCGATGGCCGAATCACCACGGATAATTACGATTTTTGCCCGCCAGTTCCCGAGGTTATTGACCAGTCCGAGTGTATTGAAGACACCTGTAAAAGTGACATGGACTGTTCCGAGGGTTATAGATGTTGTTTTAATGGGTGCACTTACTCTTGTTTATTTGAAGTGCAGCCTGCCCCAGGTATAATACAACATTACTTTTATATAGATTATTTCATTATATCTTTTCAACGAAAATAATGAATTTTTTTTGTCTTTCATGAAGGGGAAAATATGAATTTCATATTAACCAATTAACAAACAAAACAAGTAAGGGAGTAAAAAGCGGGATTATGTGGGAAAGGGTTTAATTCTGCATTAGAATATCCCAGCCAAGCAGATAAAAAGTTTTATTTTCTTCGCGACTAAAATAAAGGCCTGTGTGGGAAATTTCAAACAATCTCACATACGAGTGAAAACACATGCAGTCTATCAGTACATTTAAGAATAATGGATGATATTATTGAAAATCAGCATCAGTATTCAAGCTGTAGTTACGACGTTAAGGTCGCCATACAATATTTTGTTTTGTTACATGATACCCGCCATAAGTTTTGTAAATTAACGTCGTTTGATATCTTAGTCGGACTGTCATTTCGGAGTCAGTGGGCATGGCCAGCGATCCGTCAGTTGCTACGGCTTCCTTGTTAGTCGATGCTATTTTATGCAATAGATTGAGCCTCCTTCAAAACAGTTAAACTGAGAATTCGTTGCGACTAAAAAATATTGGATAGAATAAGTTAATGCACAGGAATGATGTCTAGTTTTATCTCAAATGTCATATTCATGTATCATAAAACGGAAGGAAACACTATCAACCCATTCCCAGAAAGTGACGCTTTTTGACACTCCTCAAGAAAAACGATTGGGAAAACATTGTGGAAAATATAGAAATATATAGCAATTTCTTCATTTTTCACATTGATTTCTACCAAGAATGTTAAAAAGATCCCAAATTTCATAAAATTTAAATCGTCGTCTTCAACTAATTTGAATTTGGACCAGTCTAAAATTTTCCGGCTTGTATTGGGTTAATGCGCTGGAAAGAGGTTTATTTTTCTAAAGTCGAATGTTCAATATATGAATTAGAAAACGAAAGAAAACGACAATAAAAAGCAACAAACAACATTTTCTTGAAGGAGATATTGACCAAACGTTGTATCGCTGTATCGTGGAATGGAGTGTCTAATTTAGATTTATTCGTTTATCTTATATTTGCATAGTTGTTGATTGGTTAAAAGAACCAAGACGATCAAGATCGGGTGAGTTAATTTGCTTGTGTCTGACTTAATGCCACTTTGAACCATATTTCAGTTATATCACAGCCAAGTTCACTAATTCACGTGTTTAAGTGAGATAATAATTAACCATTTGTTTATCAATCTTTTCCTTTATTTATTGTATTTTAACCCCTATCTTACTGAATAAAATCTTCTACAAAGTTTTGTTAAAATCAAAGGACTGATAACACAGAAAGCACTAATTTTGGGTTTGTATTTGTTCGCTGGCTTTAAAGGAACAGGCAGGAGGCTAGACAGAGATTAGACTGCAGATATGTGCAGCCTGATCTTTGTCTGGACCCCTGCCAAAACAGGAATATTCCGGGTTCAGCATGACAAGGGTTAATAAGTTTCGAGTTAACATATTTTCTAAAAGCTAATGATTACCAATATAGCTATCGGATACATGTTTTTCTTAACTCGATTGCAAGGTCTTGCTATTTAGATATACATGAGGAATAAATGGCTTTAATTCCTATACATTTTAGAAATGAAGAGAATGTTGTTTTCTTTTCATTTAGGTATGAACTAAAAACGTAGTCACAATTCTGTATGAATTCGATAAGCGTGGTTTTAAATTTTTGACCAGTTTGATATGGTTGTTTTTCTTTCGCTTCTTTTTACATAAGCATATAAATAGTTGCGTACATGATTTTTTTCATGGAGGTATGAAACAAATTTTCCAGTCAATCAGAGTGCACAAGTCTTGCTAGACACACCTAGAATTGCACAATTTACTGATTGAATAACACAGGAAAACATTTCTATGGCAAAGCATAATTTCTTCTGACTTACTGTTCCTACCTACCTGCACGGTTAGTGATTAATATACAATATGCTTTTATGTTTGTCATTATGCGAAAATTATCATTGTGAAAATATGAAATATCAAACAACTGCAGATACTATCAAGGGTCGATTTTTTTTTTTACAGAATTTCTAATGTACAATAATCGTTCTATAAGTGCCATGGCATAATATCACTGCACAGAAATGCTTCTTTTCTCTTTTTAGCTCACCTGAGCACAAAGTGCGAGGTGAGCTATTGTGATCGGTCGTTGACCGTCGTCCGTCTGTCCGTCTGTCCGTCTGTTCGTCTGTCCGTCCACAATTTCTTTAAAAATCTTCTCCTCCTAAACCAGTAGGCCAATCAAGCTGAAACTTTGCAGGGATGTTCCTTGGGTGAAGTTCTACAAAAGTTGTTAAAAGAAATTTAATTCCGTCAAAAACTCTGGTTGCCGCGGCATTTGAAAATGGGAATATTAAGTAAATCTTTAATTTTTTTTAAAAATCTCCTCCTCCTAAACCAGTAGGCCAATCAAGCTGAAACTTTGCAGGGATGTTCCTTGGGTGAAGTTCTAATAAAGTTGTTAAAAGAATTTTATACCGTCAAAAACTCTGGTTGCCGCGGCATTTGAAAATGGGAATATGAAGGAAATCTTTAAAAATCTTTAAAAATCTTCTCCTCCTAAACCAGTAGGCCAATCAAGCTGAAACTTTGCAGGGATGTTCCTTTGGTAAAGTTCTACGACAGTTGTTAAAAAGAATTTAATTCCGTCAAAAACTCTGGTTGCCGCGGCATTTGAAAATGGGAATCTTTAGTAAATCTTTAAAAATCTTTAAAAATCTTCTCCTTCTAAACCAGTAGGCCAATCAAGCTGAAACTTTGCAGGAGTGTTCCTTTGGTGAAGCTCTTCAAAAGTTGTTAAAAGAATTTAATTCTGTGAAAAACTCTTGTAACCGCGGCATATGAAAATGGGAAATTTTTAGAAAATCTTTGTTGTCTTTTTTCCACAGACTACAAGGCCAAAGGCATTTATATTTTATATAGAGCTTAATCATATGGTTCTCTACCAAGCTTTTAAATATTTAATCTCTGGGGTAAAAAATGGCCCCGCCCATGAGGTCCGAAGTTTGGAAAAATGCTTAATTAGAGCAATTTCAAAAGACTTCTCCTCTTAAACTATTAGGTCTAGGATATTCTTATTTGGTTTGAAGCATAACTTGATGGTTTTGTACTATATCACTAAAAGTTGTCTTCCTCGGGTCAAAAACTGCCCTGCACTAGGGGTCCAAAATTGGGAAAAACGCAAAATTTGAGTATGTTAAAAAAAAATCTTCTTTTTAAGGAGGAAGGCATTTATATTTTGAGTGTAGCATAGCCTGGCTGTTATCTATCAGTTTTGATTAAATTATGCCTGTAGGTTAATAAACCACCTTCCCTGGGTGTCCAAAATTTGTAAAAATGCTCATTTAGACCATGTTCAATAGTCTTTTCCTCCCAATCTACAAAGTCTAAGGAACTCATATTTGTATATAGCATAACCAGATGGTTCTCTACCATGTTAGCTAAATTCTTAGCCCTTGGATAAAACATGGCACTGCCCCAGAGGTCAAAATTTTGGAAAACACCCAATTAGAGCAACATCAAAAGTCTTCTCCTTCTGAAATATAAGGTGATGGGCATACATAATTGGTATGTATCATGACTAAATAATTTTGTACTATGTAACAGGAAAATATGCTCTTAGGATAAAAAATGTCTCTACTCCTGGAGTCGAAAATTGCGTAAATCGCATTGAAAGAATTCTTCTTCTTAAATATAGTTTCTGGAGTATTTACATTAAAAACATAGTATAGCATTATTATTTACCATGTTTATATCCTTTGGACAAACATGGTCCTTCCCAAGGCATCCAAAGATATGAAAAACGCTCAATAAGAGCATGTTCAAATATCTTCCACTCCTCATGTATAAGTTGTAATGCATTCATATTTTGATTTATGGTACATCCAGATTGTTCTCCACCAAGATTGCTGAAATTACACCCATTGAAGTATCAGACAGTAATTAGAGTTTGTTTGAAATCTAAATACAAAGAATTTCAGGTAGAAAACACTGTGAGAAATGGATAAATTGCTTGTCACTTCCTTTTTCACTATGTTTTTTCAAACCTATTTTCCCTGAGGGTGACAAATTCTTGGATAGTTTGGTAATGGATTATACTATAAAGCCAAAAGAATTCATTCTTATTGTAAAGCATTACTGGATTGTTTTGTACAAAGCCCGAAATCTTATATTTCCAATAAGTCACAGACGACAATTTAAAGTTTATGAAATTTTAGATTTTTTAAAAATTTTGATTGGATGAAAACATGGCTTAAATGGACAGGGGTAATTTCCATATGTGGAGAAAACTCTGAAAATCTGTTTTTCAGAATCAGGTGATTAATTTCAATAAAATTTCACAGAAATGATCCTTTTCTGGTTTTTTATTAGATTATTTACAAAAAATTGTGATCGGACGAGAAATATGGCGGCTTTAATAGGCGGTGCCTAATTCGATGTAAAGTGTATAGTGAAAACAATAAAAATAATTGTTCTCAGAAATCAGTAGATTTATTTCAACGAAATGTCACATGAGTTATCTTTTGGAGACTCTTTATTAGATTTCTTCAATGTAGTTTTTTGGATGATAAAACATGGCTTTTTGGAGGGGTGGGGTGGGGTGGAAGGGGTAATTCCCATTTATGGAATATATTCTGAATTATTCAGAATTATTTTTCACAGGAATGATCCTTAGGTGACTCTTTGTAAGATTCTTTCATTTATTTTTTATCAGTGGAAAAACATGGCTTTTGTTTGCCAAGGCTTATTTCCATATATAGTATACGGTGAAAATTTGAAAACCTTATAAATACCTTTTCATCTGACTTAGTAAATTGATTTTAAATAACTCGACATGACTGTTGTAAAACTGAAAAAATTGAAATCCTTCTCTAGAACTATTCTAAAGATTTCAGTGACCGGATTCATATGCTAGATATAGCAAAGATGATTCCGTTTATATTGAATTCCAGAAAACAGCACCTGCTTAATCAGTACATTCAGGCTTGTTGGGCGATACGGGCGCTCAAGCACCTCTAGTTTACAAAATTGTTGGTTGGTCTCTATTAATTTGATAAATGAATTATCATTTAATCCTTTTTAGGTATATCATGGCTTTTACCAGATAAAAAGGAACCCTCTCCGGATGAAGGTAAGATGAAGGTGTCAATGGTAACTAATGTGATCGTATAGATCGGACCCTTAACCCTTAACACATGGACATAATTATACATGATATTTCAAACAATTTCAAATGTGCGTGAAGCGTACAACTCTAGCAGCCTGGACAGATACTCTGTGCATTTAGATAATTCGCTGATCGTCTGCCGAAACTTTGACTAAATCACTAGCTACATGGCGCATAGTTAAGACTCTGATCAGCCTGTGCACCTGCACAGGCTGTTCTGAGTCTTAATTAGCGTCCATGTAAACTTATCGGAAATGTCACGCACAGCTTAAATAATTTTATCAGAAAGGTGGGTATGTTTTGAATAATTATTCTCTCTCTGCTAGTCTAAAATATTTTACCGTTTGCTAAAGTAGCTGTAGGAAAAGTATAGGTATTATGTTTGAATTATCGGACTTCGTTACATTTGTTTGCACTGATAAGTAAAAAATGCAATAATGATCGTGATTCAATTTTGATAATGAATTTTGAATTGAGAGGGAGAGTGTCTTCTTTTACCGTTTGTAAATTCGCTTGAAAAATCTGCTTCAATTGCTACCAAACTAACTACATGGTTAGTTTATTCGAATGTAAAATTTTGTCTGACAGTCTATTGGCCCTAGTACAAACCACTTTGTGCCCACTTTGTGTTTAAAAGCTGTGTCTGGAACTATTTTCTGTGTTCAATATATCGTGGGTTTACTTGTCAAATACTGAAACTCCAGCTTGAATTTAGGGTCTTTCAACCCTTCAATGGTAATAAGTTAAGTTTAGAAAAACGTCGATTGCGAAACTATCAAGAAACTTGTGCCCCCAAAATAGCTTATTTTTGGAAAATGTGGTTGATAGATGACATTGACCTTTCCAAATGACTATGACCTTTTCAGGTGCTTATTAGTGAGACTAATTTCGATGTCAAAGAACTTTAGAATGCATATACAACTTATAAAATGATTTGCGCAAAGGCAAAATGATAATGATAATAATGATGATAAAGAAATATTAAAAAAACCCGGTGTTTTCTTGTAATACATCGGTGTTGTAACAATAGTGCAATTACTGTGAAAATGAGTTAAAGCTTATGGTAACATTTTCGTTACCATAAAGATGGCGTAATAGAACCCGTAATAATGTCATTTTACAACCAGCGTAACATGTTCTGTGGAACATATATTCATAAAGTTCGAGAACTCCGGAGATGTATAGTAAATATATATTGATTCCATAAGCAAAATAACAAATTGTGTTTATAAGCTACTGGATTTATCAAACTCTTTTTCTTAAACAGGTGAAAAATCGACAAAGCCTCATTTTACCTCTACAAAGATGACTTGTTTAATAGTTTGGTTTTTTTTCTTTCAATCGATACACTTTATGTACGAAAGGTGATTGAAATCCATGACCTTAGGCTGGAAGAAGCGTTTTAACCAAAATATTTGCAATCATTTTTAAACGCAGTCACCTTGCAAGCTTACGTCCAACTGTTTTGAAACAAATAGTTACCTACTCAATGTGGCACCCCCCCATTTTAAGCATAATTTTAAATGTCGTCTGTAACTAATTCCAATTTGGTCAAATCTGAAACTTTACCGTCTTGTAATGGGTAAAGCTCCTATAAAATGAAGCAACAGATTTTGACGTGATCATTAGTGCGAAAATTTAGGCCGTTGGGTAATATTCAGAGGGTGCTAAATTAAGTGAATCAGGTGGACGCTGACCCAGTTAGAAACTAATTCTTGAATAACAGTCATAGCAATGTTCTCTTGTGTGCTTAAGCATTGTTACACCTAACGTCAGTTGTCAAAACCATGCGATCAGGACACTTGAAGAAATGGAATAAAACAGTTCATTTGGCCTATTTCCTCATAATGTTTGAACGCCCTTGAAAATGTCGTCAGCGACGCATTTGAATGCAGAGCAGTGCTAACTTTGTCGTCTAGTAATGGAACATAGTCGACGTAAAAACCAGGACACTGTACAAAAAATCCTATTTATTCCAGAAAAACCAATTGAAGGATCGCTATCCTACCTACTGACTTCCGACATAAAGTTTGACTTAGATAACAAACGGCAATTTTTCCAATTTTTTTTGACCAGTAACATGTTATATAAATATGAAATAGTTGGTTGGCGACCTAAATGTCTTAATTACAGCTTGAATAAGGTGTAGTTACGCCCTTTAAGTCGCCAATTCAACAAAAGCATTAATCCTTGTCATGCTGGACCCGGAATATTCCGGTTTTGGCATGAGGTGTAGACTAAAATCAGACTGCACGTTTGTGTAGGCTGATCTTAGTCTACACCTCCTGCTCATACTTTCCCTTCCCGAGTTGTTTATAAGGTTGATTTCTAAAAGAAATATTGATTTTAGAACAAGAGCCATCAGTGATTTCAGCTCTTTGATTTGACAGAAATTCAGTAATGTATTTTATACAGCATGACAAGGGTTAATATGAACTTCACTTCCGGTCAAAACCAATGGTTTGATTGGTCCATCGATTTTTTATTGAAGAAGGTGATGAACATAAAAAGTTGATATCCTATTACCGAAACTATTCTGAAAAAAAAAAAAAAAAAAAAAAAAGAAATCATAAAATTTACTAATTTACGATAGTCCGCGAAATCAATAATGCCGTTTGCAAATTGACGCATGCTTATAACAACCTTTTTCATTCTGCAGCGGAACCATGTACGACTGGCCCTTTTGGGGTCGATGAAGATCCCTTATTGTGTCCCCATGGATATTTCTGTTACGTGGACACAGAGAAAAGAAATAAAAAGAAGAAAAGACGAAAATCGAATTCCGGATATTGCGTGAAGCAAACAGATGAACAGTGTAAGTAATGGGGCAACGTGTGTGGGGGTCGGAAAGGGGGGGGGGGTCAGGTGCACGTGGTTAGTTGGATATGCTCCCCTTGTTTAATTGACCAATCGCGGCTGTCAATAAATAATCAGTCGACCAATGAAATCATTCATTTACACTAAAAGTTTACTTTGGTCTCTGACACTTGCCGCCATTTATGTGAAGCGTTTTTGTTGGTTTGGCGACTTGAACGTCGTAACTACAGCTTATTCAAGCTGTAGTTACGACGTTTAGGTCGCCAACAACCATTCTATTTTTGTCACATGCTACTGGCCACATTTTGCAGAATAGCACCGTTTAAAATCGAAGAAAGTAAAGAAAAAAAAGGGGGTGAGAGGATAGGGCCAGCGATTGGTCGATTGACCACCGATCTTTGCCTTACCATATTCCCACTGAATACCGCTTTTTAGCACCCTCAACGAAATGACTCGGGGAATATTTTGGAAAATGAAAAAAATGCTTGTATCGAGTTAACCCTCATTTCCAACATGTCTTCCACAAAGAAAGTTTTTTTTAAAAAAAAATATTATTTATTCGTTGAACCCCTCCTCTACAACTTCTGCAACCACAATTTCTCCCTTCCTTACACTTTATTCTTGTATATGACAATTATGTTTAATATCAACCAATCTTTGAATTCTTTTCTAGTATCAAATTGGACCAGTCTTAATTTTTGTTGTTTGGTAATGGGCTAATCGCTACAGGATTTTTTTTACGAATCTAACGCATCCAAACTACGGGTAGAAATTTACTACACATGATTTCTGCCGTATACAACATATCTTTAGATATGCACGTTAACATTTCAACTCAATGAAGCGTTGAAAATTGTATAATACTGGTTAACCATTTCCACACAATCCCGCTTTTTGATTCTCCTTAAGAAAAGAGCATTAGAAAACAATGTGGACAATGAAGAAATTGCTTGTTACAACCAATTTTTTCATTGTCCACAATATTTTCTAACCTTAAAGACAACGATTTTTAGAATTCAAACAACTTTACTTGAAATTGTCGTCTGCAACTTTTTTCAATTCAAACCGGCCTAAACTTGTGTCGTGTGGTAATGGCTTAAATGAGTTTTTGTTGTGTTTCGGAATCTCACCATTAGGCCTTTTCTAAAACAGTTTCAATCATGTTTTAGATTCGCCCGGAGAAACAGCTATGGCATTCACAGCGGCCTTGAGGGGAAGAAGAATTTGTCATCTTGATGGGATCGTACTATTAGATGGAGCCTCGATACGAATGATTGATAAAAAGTGGTATGGCTTTTATTGTGATTAGACATACTTCTGAATTTTTAGAGTTTCAGTTAAAAAGGAAAATGGGAACGGTAGAACTGAGTTTAATGTATTCCTGTCCCCCTTTTTCCTGTTTTACACCGAAGGTACCTTATCAATAGGTACGTTATTTCCACTTTTATTTGTGATCAGCAACCACTGTGGATTTTGTACCACTGCTCGTAACAGCCTCCTATAAGTGCAGTAAGCAGAATTTCACTGAAACAATATATCTCAAATTTGCAGGTTTTAAAGAATATTCCAATGCCATCACTGACGTCATTTAACCCATTACCACATGACAAAATTTTAGACTGGTCTTATTTGAAAGAATTTGCAGAGGTCACTTTCACGTTGACAATTTTTTTTCTTTATGGGTAGTAAACATAGTGAATAATGAAGAAATTGCTTGAAGCTATCTTCAAGCAGGATTATGTGGGAATGGGTTAAAAGAACAAATAATGAATTGCATTCTTTGTCTTGAAATTCCCACAAAATATTTTCTACCCTGTGGGCTGGTGACTTTTCAAATTGCACTAATCTTCAGTTTTCGTCTGCAACTTCTTTCAAATTAGACTAGTCTAAAGTTATGAAAATCTGGAAAGGGTTAACTGTTAGTTTTTCTGTTGGGGTGTTTGTTTGAATGGGGTTTTACGCCGCTTTCAACAATCTTTCAGACATATTGCGGCGGCTGGAGCACCTAACAATGGATTCCTGGTATTTCTCACACAAGTACTACCATCACATCCTTTCCTAGCCCTAAGCTGCTATCCCACATAGGTCTACGATTATCGACCCATTGGTGAGAGACAAATTGTCGGAAAGGATGAGTGCCGCCGTCGGGGATCGAACCCGGGACCCTGTTGGGGGTGAAATAGTGCTCTTATTTCTTATTCCTTGTCCTGCTGAATTTTTATCCTTTCTACATAAAGTTTTACTTTTTTGTCAAATTTAGGCCTACTTTGTGTTCAAATATTTCCTGAAAACTACAGGAACAAGCAGGCAGTGTAGACTAAGATCAAACTGCACGTCTGTGCAGGCTGTTCTTAGTCTATACACCTGCCACAGCTATTAACAAAATGGGAATATTCCGGGATCAGCATTACAACGGTTAATGTGCATAATAACCTCGGGCAACAAAATTCCGAATTTCGGCGCACTGAAGAAAAAGGGAAATATAAGAAAATGAGATATTACTACCTTCCCTATCTTCTATCCTATTTTACATTTGCTTTTGAATTATATCCTGAATTGTGATCAGAAACATTTCCTATTCAGACCGCTCTAAAATTTTGTCATCTTGTAATGGGTTGACCCATTCCCGAAAGTAAATAGAGGTTTGGAAAATATTGTGTATAATGAAGAAATTGCGTGTTACGTTTTCGATGATTTTATTTCTTCAGTGCCTCAGAAAGTGTCATTCTGTGGTAATGGCTGAGATAATTGTATTTCAGTAATTGTAAAAGGGGCTATCTCTCTTGTTCGACCCTCGAAACCAAACAAGATACAATCAATGTCAAAGTAAAGGCTAAAACAACAGATAAACAAAGAAAGAAGTCAGAACGTCGCAGACGAAGAAAGGAGAAAAATAATTTAGGAGGTAAGATAATGATATTGCAATTTAGTTCGGAAGCAAGAAGAAAAATATGTGGCCTCTTGAGTGTAAAGATATTTCTAAAATTTAGCCAACAGACCTAGTTTTTCATCTAATGTCACCGAAAGTCTAACTTGGCCAAAATATCTTTGACGCAGACATTCTGACTAAATATCTCTTCAATTGAGTGGGGTCTCCTGAGGGAAAAAACAAGGTATTTCTAAGATTTGACAAAGTGATGTAGTTTTTGACCCTATGTGGCCCAAATTTTAATTAGGCTGAAATATTACGGACACTAAAATTCTGACCAAATATCAAACAATTGAGCCAGAAAATGGGATATATAGAGTGCATACAAGGTATTTTTATGATTTGACCTAGTGACTTAGTTTTTGACCACATGTTACTTGTAAACAAAATTTGAACTTGTCTGAGATATTATTGACACAAAAAATCTGACCAAATATAATGTGATTTGAGCCTTAAATATTGCCTCTAGAGTGCACACAAGATCATTTCTAGGATTTGACCTAGTGACCAAGTTTTTGACCCAATTACCAAATATCGAAATTGACAGAGATATTATGGAGACAATCATTTTGACCAAATATCAAGACATTTGTGGCAAAAAAGTGACCTCCAGAGTGCATAAATGTACAAGGTTTTTCTAAGATTTGACCTAGTGACCCAGTTTTTGACCCCACTTGACTCAATATTGACCTTATCCAAAGTTTCATGAAGCTAAACGTTCTGACAAAGTTTCAAGACATTTGAGCAAAAATTGTGGCCTCTAGACTGCACACAAGATGCTGACACACAACCTATGGCGGAAGACGGACACAGCTAAATCACAAAAGCTTTTCAATTTCAACCAGTCTATATTTTTTGCCATGCTGGGTTAATCGCCCAATTGACTGGATTTATACAGGAAGTGAACTTTGAACTTTGAATTGGCTGGTATCTTTGTGAAGCATTTTGTTAGTTTGAGGATTTAAACTTACAGCTTCAATGATACGTTTAAACTTATTACTAACCATAAATATTTGCCAAATACATGTAATACTTTTTAACCCTTGTCATGCTCAACCTGGAATATGCCTGTTTTGGCAGGATGTGTAGACAAAGACCAGCCTGCACATAAGCGCAGTCCAATCTTAGTCTACACCTCCTGTTTGTCTCCTCCAAACAAGACTCATTTACAAAATTAATTTTCAATATGAATTTTGACCCTCTATGAGTGCTTTCAGTGTATTCAGGCCTTTGATTTTAAATGCAAATTCAGACTGAGATTTTATTCAGCATGACAAGGGTTAATATGGAAGTCCGGGCTCAGTGGGCAGAGCCATTAACCCTTTCCTGGTTTTTGAAATTTTGGACTGGTCCAAATTCAAAGAGGATGCAGACGACAATGAAAATTGGATGCAATTCCAAATAAAACCATCCTATGTGGTAGAAAACATTGTGGGAAAAGGAGAAATTGCTTATCATAAGCAATTTCTCCTTTTTCGATAATGTTTTCTCAAGTATAAAATCACAGAGACGTAAAATCCCGGGTTTATCCAGGAAAGGGTTAACCCATTAATTATATCTATTTCAGGGAAGGATAGATCATAGTTCAACAGACTTCATCAACCAAAACGCCACTTTCTTACCAAAGTATTATTAGCTGCAGTATAAGGCTACTTTTCAGTAAATTCATTCAGATTTGTGTGACTTAACCCATTACTAGATGACAAAATATTAGCCTGGTCCAAATGCAAAGACGTTGCAGATGGCATATTTTAGTTTATGAGATTTTTTTACTTTTTTGGTAGAAAACATTATGGATAATAAAGAAATTGCTTGTAAGAAGCAATTCTTTAACATCTCATGATGTTTTCCAAAGTTTTTTTCTTTGGGGCATAAAAAGCGTCATTGTGTGGGAAAATGTCAACATTTATACTTGCCATATCACAACAAACTATTTGGGTTTTAACCCATTACCAGACGACAACATTTTAGACTGGTCCAAATTGAAAGAAGCTGCAGACGACTATTTAAGGTTTATGAAATTTGGATTTTTTTTTTAACTTTTTGGATAGAAAACATTGTGGATAATGAAGAAATTGCTTGTAACAAGCAAATTCTTCATTTACCACAATGTTTTCCAAAGCTTATTTTCTTTTGGGCGTCTAAAAGCATCTCTGGGTGGGAATGGGTAAATACATGTATATTACACCCGCATGATCCCACGTTTTTTAAAAAGAAAATATAAAAAACGCTGAAAAAATAGTTGAAAATGAAGAAACTGTTGTAACAAGCAATTGCTTTATTTCCAACAATGTTTTCTACCCTATCGACAAATACAAATAAGAATTTTGTGAAATTAAAATTGTTTTCCGCAACTTCCTTCAATTTAGTTGTCAGGTAATAAATTAAGCAGTAGACTGTATTAAGTCCATTATTAAACATTGAAATTTGAAAAGTGACTTTTTTATTCTTTTCTTGAAATTTGACCTTGAATGCAAAAAGACGACCTTCCATGAGTTTCATGAAACTATATTAGAGATGAAATTACATCAACAGAGGTCAACAAAATAAAGTATTTTGTTAACAAACATATCGCCTATTCCCACTCAGTGACGCTTTTGGACGTCCCTCAAGAAAAACAATTGGGAAAACATTGTGTCAAATTAAGAAATCACTTGTGAAAAGCAATTTCTTCCTTTTCCACAATATTTTCTATCCAGAAAGTTGAATAAATGTATAATTTCATAAACTTTGAATTCTCTTCTACAACTCATTTTAATTTGGACCAGTCTATAATTTATTATGTCGTCTTGTAAAAGGATAATAGGGAAAAATGACCATTCTTTGTTTGAAAGCCTTCATCTGCTCATCCCACTAAGGTTTACGATAAAAATTGACCATTCTAGATTCAGAAAACATATCAAGAGAAAACAAGCTTATCTATGACAGTGGTACCAGTCAAGCTTATCTAAGGGTCAGCTTCCCAGTCTAACTAAGGTTGATACCAGGGTAGATAACTTCTGAGGCGGCCCCCTTTTTGAAGATGAGTAAATGAATTAACCCTTTCCTGTTTTACAAAATTTTAGACTGTTCCAATTTCAAAGATTTTGCAGACGACAACTTTAGGTTGATTTTATTTGAAAAATAATTATTCAGTAGGGTAGAAAATATTGTGGAAAAAGTAGAAATTGCTTGTTACAAGCAATTTCTACTTTTTCCACAATGTTTTCAAGGATATAAAAACATGGGGACGTAAAAACCAGTGATTGTACAGGAAAGGGTTAAATGGGCTTGAGAGTTGTTCCTTGTAGCTTATTTTGCACCTAGACACTAAACTCTTGTCATGTTGAGTTCAGAATGTTCACTGTAAAGGTCATTTTTTAAGGTTAACCTAACACAAAAACTTAATATTGAAGATCCTTGTATTGATAGGAATCAGTTAATTATTAGGTCAAGGTCACCCTTCAAGGTCACTTATAAAGGTCAAGGCAACACAAACACAAATATTTTGTTCAAACACTATTCAAGGTACAGGGTCATGCTCAGAATATTCCTGTTCCATATGTGCAGGCTGATCTTTGTCTAGACCTCCTGCTGGTACCTTTAAAACTAGATTAATTTTTAAGTTAAATTTTCAAAAATACATTTGTAACCACACTTTTTGTGTTTTCAGTCCTTTGATTTTTTTTTGGAGAGGATGCAGTTTCGGAATGGATTTTATTCAACATGATAAGGGTTAACAAAGATTTTTGAGCCAAAAAAGAAGACTCAAAGAACACTAAAACGAATTCCAGGGAAATGGAACTTTGTCTTGAGGGTGACTTTGACTTAAAACCAGTACAGATGGCAAAATTGTAGGCTTGTTCAGATTTTATGAATTGCATATGACATTTTAATCAATTACTAGATGGTAAAATTTAAGACTGGTCCAAATAGAAATGAGTTGCAGATGAAAATTTAAAGTGTGACAAATTTTAGATTCTTTCAACTCTCTTTGTTTAAATCATTCTGTAAAGTAAAGGAAATGTTTGGTTCAAATAATTTCTTCAATTTCCACAATGTTTTCACAAATGTTTTTCTTGAGGGGTGTCAAAAAGCGTCATTGTTTGGGAATGATTTAAAAAGTAATTTAACCCATTCCCACACAGTGACACCTTTGGATGCCCCTAAACAAAAACAATGAGGAAAACATTGTGTAAAATGAAGAAATTGCTTGTAACAAGCAATTTCTTCATTTTACACATTGTTTCTACCCAGAAAGTTGGAAAAATCTGAAATGTCATAAAATCTAAAGTATGGTGTGCAACTCCTTTCAATTAGGACCAGTTTAAAATTTTGTTGTGTGGTAATGGCTTAATTGAAAAATAAGTGTACTTTGAGGTATAAAATATTTTGATTAAAGGAGAAAGTGCTTGAGACAAACACTTTCTCCTTTTAAGAATGTTTTACCAAACATAATTTATAAAAAAAAGGGTTTGTGTGGTTGAAAATTGGTTAAACATATCACATGAAAAGAAACAAAAAGCTCAATAAGTTTAATAGATATCATTTGTTGCATTCAAGACCTGAAACTCAAACAAAATGTACTTTTGAAACACCATGATCACGTTATTGCAGTTTTTCTGAAATACGACCTTGATTAGTGACCTTTACTTTGATAGATGACCTAAACCTTACAACTGGCTCATACCTATCAATGCAAGGAACCCATGCCCTAATATGGGCCATGTACATGAATATTGATCTGCGTTAGAATAACAGCAAAATGACCTTGATAAAGGACCTTGATCAGTGACCTTGATGGGTAATAATAACTAACTGATGCCTATCAATACAAGGAACCTTTGTCACAAATAGGAACTATGTATCTTCAATGGTGTTCATTAAAAATGTTGACATTTTGCACTAAGTTGCCCTATAAAAGTGACCTTTACCTTGATTGATGACCTTGACCTTAAAATAAACTGATGCCTATCAATACAATGAACCATGTATCTTAAACGCTGTTTAAAACACAGCAACATGTTTAGTTTTTGAGTTAAGTTTTATTCTTGCAGAGTACAATGACGGACGTCCGTGTTGGCATAGCAGAGTGATATGCCTGTTTTGGTGTACAAACTGGCAATTTTCATATAGATAATATTTTTTAAGCATAACCTCTTGCCTAGCCTGGTTTGTTTCTATTCTATAGTGATGAGCATGATCATAAGTTCGGGGAAAAAATACCATTGTCACACACATAACTTGTCTTTCACCAATTGAAATATGATAAGTAATTTGTCTGTTAAGTTGGCTGAGTAGCTACAAATATATTGGCCCAAATTTATTGTTGCAGATGTACATGTTACTGGTGTGAAAAATGACAGGAAGCCATGGTTTGGTGCACCTACAAACTGCGGTTTTACTGAAATACTACTGAAAGTCACATTAAACCAAATTTACTTAATTGCAGTCTAACAAGCTTTCAAGATTAGTACTTTTTTTCTACTTTCCCAAGATAATCCTTTTTCTGTCAGTCCAAAAAATAACTAAGACTTCATTTAAGAAACTTGGACAATATTAGATTAGCAATATTCATTGAAAATTGTTACCTGTAAGAAACAAATGAGACATTTTGTTTATCTTTTAAACCTTCCATGATACAGTAGAAGATTAACCCATTCCCACACAATCATACTTTTTTACGCCCCTGGAGAATTGCATTAAGGAAAATATTGTCTGGAAAGGAGAAATTGCTTGTTTCCCACTTTTTTCTAATCTATTTGGGCCTTAATTTTCAATCTCAAAGCGATTTGTATCGTTCTCTGTAACTATTTCAAAATTTGTCCAAAATTTTGTTGTTTGATATGGATTGAAAAGGCTTATTCAAATTAATAATAAACATCTTTAAAAATATTTAACTCTATAGCTAATCACTCCCATGGTATACAGCTAGTATGCCAAGTTCTCAAAGTAGATGGCAAATTACTCATAATATAATTGAAAGACTCAGCATTTTTAGCTCACCTGAGCACAAAGTGCGAGGTGAGCTATTGTGATTGGTCGTTGTCCTTCGTCCATCTGTCCACAATTTCTTTAAAAATCTTCTCCTCCTAAACCAGTAGGCCAATCAAGCTGAAACTTTGCAGGGATGTTCCTTTGATGAAGTTCTTCAAAAGTTGTTAAAAGAATTTAATTCCGTCAAAAACTCTGGTTGCCGCAGCATTTGAAAATGGGAATCTTTAGTAATTCTTTAAATATCTTTAAAAATCTTTTCCTCCTAAACCAGTAGGCCAATCAAGCTGAAACTTTGACGGGATGTTCCTTTGATGAAGTTCTACAAAAGTTGTTAAAACAATTTAATTCCTTCAAAAAATCTGGTTGCCGCGGCATTTGAGAATTGGAATCTTTAGTAATTCTTTAAATATCTTTGAAAAACATCTCCTCCTGAACCAGTAGGCCAATCAAGCTGAAACTTTGCAGGGATGTTCTTTGGGTGAAGCTCTTCAAAAGTTGTTAAAAGAATTTCATTTCATGAAAAACTGTTGTAACCACGGCATATGATAATGGGAAATTTTAGTAAATCTTTGTTGTTGTTTTTTCATAGACTACAAGGCCAAAGACCTTTATATTTTGTATAGAGCTTAATCATATGGTTCTCTACCAAGTTTTTAAATATTTAATCTCTTGGGTCAAAATTGGCCCCGCCCCTGAAGTCCGAAGTTTGGAAAAATGCTTAATTAGAGCAATTTTGATAGACATCTCCTCTTAAACTATGAGGTCAAAACGTCAAAATTCCACTACAATGAATCTTTTGCAGGGGTCATAAAGGCATGTGCAAATCATCAACGCACTAGCATAAGTTGAAATAGAGAGTTGCATGTAAAACTTCAATCATATCCTGTACAAACCAGGATTTAACGTTGCTGTGATTTTATAGTAGAGAAAACATTTTGGAAAATGGAGATTTTGCCTGTATAAAAATGCGTCCGGTTTTCATTGTCGTCTGCATCATCTTTAACCCTTTCCTGGTTAATCCCAGGATTTTACGTTGCTGTGATTTTATACTCGAGAAAACATTGTGGAAAAAGGAGAAATTGCTTGTAACAAGCAATTTCTCCTTTTCCCACAATATTTTCTACCACATAGAATGGTTTCATTTCAAATTGCATCCAGTTTTCATTGACATCTTCAACCTATTTCAATTTGGACCAGTCTAAAATTTCAAGAAACGGGAAAGGGTTAAATTCAAACCAGTCTTAAATTTACAAAAAAACAGAAAGGGTAAATCAAATTATTATGCAGATACTGACAACAATACCAAGGTGACTGGACTAATCTCTTTTCTTCAAAAGCTGAGATGAAAGGTCTTTGAAAAACATTCTTAGGAAAGTAGAAATTTCTTTTAATGCACAGATCTCCTTTCTTGCTAAATTACAATAAAATGTCATCATTAATCCATACCCACACAAGTCTGCATTTTGATGCCCCTATAGAAAAGGACTTCGGAAAACATTGTGGGTAATGAAGAAACTGCTTGTTACAACTTATTTTTTTGTTGTTACAATGTTTTCCAACAAATAAGACAAATATTTTTAAAATCCATCAGCTAATAGGATGTATTTGTGAAACACCAAACCCCCCTAACAGCCCTTAGTTAGAAATGTGACCTTGATAAGTGACCTTGACCATGTCCCCTCAAACTTGATATCTGCAGATGTGTATTGATGAGATCTATCATCATGCCAAATATGAGCATTTTATCTTGAATAGGCTAAAAGTAATTGTAAATGTTTTGAGTTTTCGGGAAGTTTATAGACAGACAGACTGATAATCGGAAAACTGTCAAACTTATACCCAAGTCTTTTGATGTGTGGGTATGCAAATTGGCGTCTGCAACTTAAGTGCAATAGGAATGTTATCGAAGTACGTAGCCAGAAATCTTAAAGATATTAGTCGTAGAAAACACTTAAATAGGTATGTAATACTGAAATTGCCTTTAATGTATCTTAGATTTTCCAAAATCAAGAGTTGCAGACAATTAAAAGTGTATGAAATTTGATTTTTTTTCAACTTTTTGGACAGAAATTGCTTGTTACAAGAAATTTCTTCATTTTACACAATGTTTTCTCAAATGTTTTTCTTGAGGGGGGTCCAAAAGCGTCACTGAGTGGTAATTGGTTAACCCATTCCCACATAATGTTTTTGGACGCCCCTCAAGAAGAATGTCCAAAAAACATTGTGGAAGATGAAGAAATTGATTGTTACAAGTAATTTCTACCATATCCAAATACAATATTTTCTAACCCAAAATTCAATGATTTCTGAAATTTCATGAGTACAAAATTGTTGTGAGCAACTTCTTTGAATTTAGGCCAGTCTGGAATTTTGTCCTCTGGTAATGGGTAAATACAGGTAAAGAATTCATTTTGGCAAACAAATATAGCAATATTCAAAAATTAATCATGGCCAATATGTCAAAGGCAAGGAAAATCGCAGACATCTCAATTTACAGTTTCTTCAAAAACAGCTGAGCTAAAAAAATCCTAAAATTTGAAAAAAGAAGCCATTCATATAAATTGAACAAAAATGAAAAATATTTGTCAACAAACTTCCTTTATTATGAAAAATACTTAATATCAAATAAACAATCTTAACAGAGTAAATGAATAACAAAAACCAATATATTGCCTATAGTACATAAAAAAATAGTCATGAAAAAATATATTTCTATAAACATTAACAAAGGATGCCATTTTCATGATACATGTAGCTTCTCATATGCAGCCTAGAATGGTCTAAATCTGATATGTACAAGGTCAGATGACTATGAACATTCTATATAAAGTTATTATATATGTATGTTCGACGATGAACCTTATGTGTTCAAGTCGATTCTCTGAATAAAGTTATGTTATGTTATAAATTTCATACCAATCTGTCCAAAAAAGGAGAGGTGTTGAGGTGACATGAAAATTTTGCATCATTCCACTTTTTCATTGATGCAGCCTAAAATGGCAAAGCCTAACAATATTTGAGAGGTCAGGTGACTAGGAACATTCTGTGAAAATTTCATTCAACTAGTCTGTAATTGTAGGAGAAGATGTGAGAAGAAGGACAGACGCCAGACAGACAGATGGATGAAAAGAATGAGAAGATGACACCAATATACATCTACCTTCGATGGCATATAAAAAAAAATTGATATCTATATACCTGGTAGATTAAAATGCATATACAGTATTTCTCCTAATAAATTAATTCCTGATACATGTAATAATTACTATTTCAACCAATTCCTACACAATCCCGCTTTGTTCCCCACTAAAAAAAGCCTTGGAAAACATTATGGACAATGAAAAAGTTGATTTTTATTTTTCATAATCCATAATGTTTTTTACCAAAAAAGCTCATTATCCACAATGACTTTAACCAAAAAGGTAAAATATATAAAATTCCAAAAGTCTTTTAACAGGCAAATCTACATTTGCAATTTTTTGTGGATTTGGGTAGCAAAATAATGCATTTTAGATACATTTTTGGTATTTACATATTTTAAAACTGAGGATACATTCTTCAAGAGACCACAGCAGTTACCTTTGGTCTATTCCTTTCCTGTACAAACACTGGATTTTACGTAGCTATGATTTTAAAGTTGAGAAAAGATTGTGGAAAAAGAAGAAATTGCTTGTAACAAGCTATTTCTTCTTTTCTCACAATATTTTCAACCACATCCGATGGTTTCATTTCAAATTTTATCCAATTTTCATTGTCGTCAGAAACCTCTTTGATTTTGTACCATCTAAAATTTAAAAAAATTGGGAAGGGCTATATGATTTTTTTACATATTGCAGTAAATACTGTGGCAATAGGGAAAAAAGTTTGATAATCACCTACAGTTAGAGACACAAACAAATGTATTAAAACTTGACTTGCTGAATCCAAAAAATTCCTGTTTTGGCATAGAGTATAGACAAAGACTAGCCTGCACATAAGTACAGCAAGATCTTGGTCTACACAACCTGCTTGTCCTATTTAAGCCACAGTCATTTATGAAATCAACTTTCAAAAGAAATATTAGCCCTTTATAACAGTGTTCATTGCTTTCAGTTCTTTGATTTAAATGCATTTTTGGAAACAGGGTTTATTTAGCCAGGCAAAGGTTATTATCCATTAGAATTTTATCACATGAAATTGATATGCAGTAAACCTTGTATTAAGTGACCTCTCATGGGACTACTATAAAATGCTCACTTAACCCATTCCAACTCAAGCCCTCCTTTTTACGCCCCACAAGAAAAAAGCTTTGGAAAACATTGTGGAAAATGAAGAAATTGCTTGTTACAAGCAATTTCTTCATTATCCACAATGTTTTCTATCCCAAAAGATGAAAAAATTTAAAATTCCATCAACTTGAAATTGTCGTCTGCAACTTCTTTCAATTTGGACCAGTCTAAAATTTTCTTATGCTGGAATAGGTTAAGAGATTGGTCACTTACAACACATTCTTGTGAAATATATGAAGAATTGATTTGATTGCGTACATGAATGTTTTTACAACTCTTGCAAAATTCTATGTCCTTGGAACACATTAGAATTGTCTCACAGAGGCAATTCTAGTGAATTCCAACAACACTGAATTTAGGCACAATATGTTTAAGCACATATGACCACATCTTTATGACAGCTTTTGATTTTGAAAAGATTTTGATTGAGGTTGCATAATGGAAGAGGTTGCTTACTAAAGGTGGTTGCTGGAGCAAGGTTGAAGGTACTGGTAATAATCAAACTTCTGCTTTCCTCAGAGAGCATTTATTCAGAGAAATACAGTAGCTCAATTGCACATATAAAATAGTTATCACAGACAATATTTTGATAAAAGAGTATTAAAAGTTCAAACAAAACAGTGTTGTAAAGATATTATGAATTGACATTTATCAACTTTCCACACAATCACACTTTTTGACATGTCTGAAGAAAAAAAATTCAGAAAACATTATTGATAATGAGTTACAGTAGAACCTCCTTAATTCTAACGTTACTGGTTCGTAGGTATGTGATCGTTCGTATGCTTGTAACATGCAATTTCTACTTTTCTCATAACCTTTTCTTTCCTATTTGGCACTTATTTTCCAATTTCGGCACAACTTCTTTAAATTTGGATCTATCTTTAATTTTGTTGTCTGGTAAAAATCTAACAAAATCTAAATATCAACGAAAAGAAATGGAGGATAATGATTTTTTTTTTGTGTCAGATCGATTTATTATTCAATGAGTGAACAATAAAAGCTATCTGTAAAAAACTTTTGTTGTTCACCCAATGAAAAATATAATCATTCTTAATCTCAAAAACAAATGATCATTTTATTTCTTTCATGCAAAAAAGAAAAAAAAATAACTTTTTTCGAGGCAAAATTTCTAAATGAGTGACGTTTTGCATACAAGCTATATGGCAACATGATTACAGGCATAAATGTCTTTGGCCCAAACAATCTTACATTCATGAGCAAGGAATGAACTAAAAGTTATGTAAAATCTAATCATTTTTCTGTTATCTTCATATGTTTTTCAGTGAAATTATCCTGTGGTAATGGACCAAGAAATCCTGATAAATCACTATTTTTAACCCTCAATCCTTGTACAAAGCCTGGATTTTACTTTGCTAAGATTTTAAACAATATTTTTCAAAGCTTTTTTTGAGGGGGGGTCTTCAAGTGTAAAAAAAACTTTACACTTCAACCCCCCACCTGATCCACTTCCCACTTCATCCACATCAGATACAAAGCCCTGTCAAAAGCCTCTCTGGCCTTTGTTAGTGAAGCTAAAATTTGAAGTACAATCATTTGTATCTCTTTCTTCTCTTGGTGTTTCTGTAATTGTTTGGCATCAATGGCATCCCAAGTTTGAGTCGAAGGGAATTGGGGATAAATGGGTTCGAATTACAATGTCCATGGCGATTTGGTATGTCTGATTCTCTATACACATGTATTCTCACTATTGAACGTAACTCACGGTCTAAATCATCCCAGGCCTGAAAATGTGAAATAAATCTTTAAAAGTTAACCAATTAACAAATGACAAAATTTTAAATTGGTCCAATTTCAAATGAAAATTGATGAAATTAAAATATTTTTGTCTTTCAAGGTAGAAAACTTTGTGTGAAATGAAGAAATGACTTGTCACAAAGTTTTCCCAAGTTTATCAAAGGGGCATAAAAAGTGGGATTGTGTGGGAAAAGATTAAAGTTAGTTGTAGATTCAATTGATTTTTCACACAAGTACAACAATTATATCTAATCCTATTGTCCAGCTGCTCATCCAACTAAGGCTAAGAACTTTTCATTCAGTTATCAGAGAGGAATAATTTCATAAATCAACAGACTACACATTATAGACTGATCCAAATTCCATTTCAAATTATGCTAAAATTGGAAAAAATTGTAAGGAAAAATCACTTTTAAAAAGCAATACCCCTGTTTCTCACCATAATTTCTATCCTAATAAGCATATGATTTAATCTTTAGTTTTGTCCATCAAAAACGAGCATTCTGATCGGTCAAAAAAATTATTCATAACTCCATGAACAAAATTCAGAGCACGCAGCTATTTTGTATGCTTCCACATAGTCCCATACAAACAGGTATCAAAACATGTAGGGTTTTGGCTTTTTTTGCTCGATACTATTAAATTATAAGAAATGAAGAGAATATTTTTTGTTTTCATGGAGGTATGAACCGAAAAACCTAATCACACAATGTATGAATACACTTCGTGAAAACAAAAAATATTCTCTTCATCTCTTAAGTTATATTCGTTTTCATTGTGCTTTGAATTATCATCTGTATTTCATTTTAATCTTGGCTAATCTTAATTTTGGCTGTCTGGTAATAGGTTTTTTCCAAGTTCAAGTAAATGGATTTTCATTTAATTGAGACTTACTACAATCATTTCTTTTAAAAAGTCTGAACTGACTCTACCATACACTGTATAATTCATAGAATGTTGACACGCCCACTGGCCTCTGATATGGCAGTTTGACTGTGGTATTAAGCCATTCCGACATAAAGACATTTTTAAACGCCCCTCAACATGAAAGCTTTGGAAAACATTGTGGATAATGAGGAAATTGCTTGTAACAAGCAATTTCTTCATTATCCACTATTTTTTCTACCTTAAAAGATAAACCTTTGAAAATTTCATCACTTTTTAAATTGTTGTCTGCAACTTCTTTGAATTTGGACTGGTCTAAAATTTTGTTGTGTGGGAATGGGTTAAACAACAATTTCTTGTTAACAAGAATTCTGTTTGTGAATAGTCAGAATTCCCTACTGGCACACTGATACAAGAATTGGTCAAGTTCACTACTGATTCAAATTACTCTTTTGAACTTGAATTTATAAAATTCTGGAATGGATTAATCTAAATATCAATAGGGATCATCAACGATCTAAAATAAATAACTGTGCCCAATTTGGCCAGCTTAGCTTAATTCTGTGTCAAAATTTCATCCGACTATGTTTGACCTTCACCTTCCATTGATTAATCTGAAAATCAATACAGATGGTCAACATCCAGACAGGGATGTCTGTGCCAAATTTGGCAATCTTAGCTGAATTTTGCATCTAACAAGGTTTGACACTGACCATAAATTGATTGTATCAAGGAGTTGAAGGTCACCCTGTGACATTCACCTTCAGTGGATTGTTCTGAAAATTGATAGGGATAATCTAAATACCAAGATGAATGTCTGTGCCAAATTTGGTGATCCTAGCTTTAATCAGTTATCATCCGTACAAGGTTTGGTCTGCCAACCAACCAACCAACCAATTGCAACATAAGCAAAGTAATACACCCCCACTTTTTTTTGAAGGGAGCATAGATATGTTCAGGTACATAGAATTAACCCTTTCCTGTTTTGCAAAGTTTTAGACCCGTAAAATAAAGTTAAAAGTTAGTTTTATTTGAAAAATAACCATTTAGTTGGGTAGAAAATATAGTGGAAAAAGAAGAAATTGCTTGTCACAAGCAATTTCTCCTTTCTCCTTTTTCCACAATGTTTTCTATGTTACAAAATCATAAGGACGTAAAAAACAGAGATTAACCAGGAAAGGTTGGTTGGTGACCTAAACATCATAACTGCAGCTTGAATAATTTATAAATATGTTATTCAGGTAGAAAAAACAATAAAAGGCTTCATATAAATGTTAGAACTTAATAATTCATGTCTGTTCTATATGACAGATTTGATTGGTCAATCAATTTCTTTGATTGACAGGAGCATCTGTCAACTAAATGTACTCACAGATTGACCGATAATATCCAACACTTTCTCAGCTAATTTACCCACTGGTAACATCTGGTTTCCTTTTTCTAGAACTGACTGATCCTTGTATTTACCTTCAAAAGAATATAAAATTTACCCTTACTCTTCAGCCAAGATTTTTTTGTCAGCCTGATTAGCTCAGTTGGTAGAGCACTTGACTTTAAACCTCAAGATCACGGGTTCGAGCCCTTGGCTGACCATATCAACTAACACAACTAATTGTCTTTCGGATGGGACGTTAAACCAAGGCCTTGTGTGACGATGCTATCCGTTGAGCATGTTAAAGATCCAGGCAGAGCTCTCAGCAGTTTTGTCCTGTATCCTTGCACTACCCCCCTTAACAACTAACTGTCTTCTGGGGGCGTCGCTCATATGAGCATGTGCTACGGTAGCGATGATAAATAAACGGAAATAAACAGCCAAGATTATAGAAGAAAATTTCTTACTCAATTTAAGATTTATTCAAATTTTGAGATAAGATTTACTTTTGTTTAACCCTTTCAATCCAATGCCTTGTTTTTACGTCCCTGTGATTTTAAACTTGAGAAAACATTGTGGGAAAGAAGGAATTGCTTGTAACAAGCAATTTCTTATTTTTCCACAATATTTTCTAACCTGTAGGCTGTTACTTTTCAAATTGCTCTAGCTTTAAATTTTCTTTTGCATTTTTTCCAAATTGGGCCAGTCTAAAATTTTGAAAAAAGGAAAAGAGTAAAATACTATGGTTAGTATATGGAAAATAACAGTTTATGAATTAATTGTTATAGTCCATTACCAATTACCAGACAGCAATTTTTTTTAGCTGAGTCCAAATTGAAAGGAGTTGCAGGCAATAATTTCACGTATAGAAAATTTTAGATTTTTTCAACTTTCTTGGTTGAAAATTTTGTGTAAAATGAAGAAATTACTTTTGACTTAAAGGGTCAAGTCAGTTATTTCTCAGTATAGACTTAAGTGAATCAAATTTACACAAAATTTAATTCAATAGGGTGTTTACTCACCAGTAAAGAGTATATGTATTTTCTCCTGTAGATATGGAGGTATCTCCCCTTTAGTCATTGTTGCCAGGAAAAAGTCAATCAAATCCATGAAACCCTCTGACCTAGTTGTGTAGGTGTTCATCAAATAACCTGAAATGATATTGACCTTTCGCCTGTCACAGAAAAAGGGGATGTTTTAACCATCATAACCCTTTAGCAGATGACAAAATTTTTGACTGGTCATAATTTATAGCATCTGCAGATGACATTTCAAATTGAGCTAAAATTGGAAAGGAATTGTGAAATAGGGTAGTTTGTTGAAATCGATTGTTACAATTGATTTCTCCTTTTCTCACATAGTTTTCCATGATAATATTTCTTCAGGGCATTAACCCATTCCCACACGACAAAATTTTAGACTGGTCCAAATTGAAAGAAGCTGCAGACGATATTTTCAAGTTGATGGAATTTAAATTTTCTTTGTGATTTTGGATAGAAAACCTTGTGGATAATGAAGAAATTGCTTGATACAAGCAATTTCTTCATTTTCCACAATGTTTTCTAAGGCCGTTTTATTGAGAGGCGTAAAAAGGAGGGATTGAGTGGGAATGGGTTAAAAATTGTCTTTGAGTGGTAAAGAGCAAACTAAGATAAATGACCTTGACCTTGTCAGAGAAACTAAAACTTTATTTTTGAAGATGTATAGCAAAGAAAGGTATAATCTTTTTAAATAATGAGCTCTGTACCTTGAAAAGTTTTGATGTAAAGGGAAAATGTTTAGACTACGGATTATGTTTTGGAGAAATAAAGTGCCTTGACAATATTGAATTATTAGAAAAAATGGCATATTTTTTGCTGTCATTAAGTTATGCAACTTACAAGAGCACCACTTGCAGATTTCAATCCTCAGCTATTCAAGTGCTTGATAGTGTATAATACTTCTACATAAATAAAACAGGCATAATTCATTCAAAAATGCATTTATAATTATTCCCCCCTTTATTGGTATAGTCTTCTCTTTTGTGCACATATTTTGTGAGGTTAAAGTGTTCTGTAAAACTACAGATATTACAAAATGTCAAAGTTTTTGGACGAGGATGACGCAGACGCAATATCAGACAACAACATGGTTATGAAATTATCTCGGGTAATTTTTCCAAAAAGAGCTAAAAAATCACATTTTTGTATGAGTCCACTTTGTTTATTCAGACAATGTTTAAAGATTTAGTTTCATAGCTGAATAGAAACCAAAAAATATTTTCGTTTCTCAAATGAAATCAAAGAGTATAGAGAAGACTGATTTCTGAAATCTTTTTCATTGAATGAATAAAATGTCTTAAAAATTTTGAGTCAAGTAAATCTTTATTCAATCCATTCCTACCATAAGCCATTTCTTCATTTTCCACATTATAATCTACCCAGAAAGACAGATATTCAAAATTCCATCATCTTGAAATTGTAATCTGCAAATTCTTTTAGTTAAACCCATTACCAGATAGCAAAATTTTAGACTGGTCTAAATTGAAAAGATTTGCAGACGACAATTAAAAGTTTGTGAAATTCTAGTTTTTTCAACTTCCTTGGTAGACTACATTGTGGAAAATGAAGAAATTGCTTGTCACAAGCAATTTCTTTATTTAGCGCAATGTTTTCTCAAGTTTTTTTTCTTGTGGCTGTCAAAAATGGTCATTGTGCGGGAATGGGTTAAACCAGTCTAAAAATTGATATGTGGTAATGGACTAGTATTTACTAACAAAAGCGCATGGTGTAAAAGCCTTTATCATACAATAGTTTGCCCTTTTCCACACAACTCTCTCAAATATGGGCTAGTACCTACCAACAAAAGCCCATGGTGTAGAAGCCTTTATCATACAAAAGTTTGCCCTTTTCCACACAACTCTCTCAAATATATTCTTCTGGGCTATATGTTTGTACTCCTCAAGTGATAGATCACATATTTGTAAAACTGCTCTTGAACTAGCATTGCCACCTATACAGGAAATAGAAAAAGATGACACTTTATAAGCTATTAAGATCTTGCAGTATTTATTTTAGTAAATTCACTATCTTTTACTGAATTTCGGCAAGCCTCATCTGGGATATTTTTTATACATAATTACTCTGTACAAAAAACAAGAGGCTCATGAGGGTATGAGACGCTCTAATGGCTATCAAGTTTATGCCTGATTTAATCTAATACTTAATTCAAGAATTTATGAAATAAAAATAACAAATTGGACTTAATACTTTTGGATAATATATTTAGCATTAATCCTTAAGGCACACTTTCCTGTGTTTTTTACAGATCCACTCCATTTTCAGAAGCAACAATCCTTATGACTCTACAATCATTCTGTAAAATTTCGAACAGGATTGAATAATATATGTGGAAATTATCATGTAAAAGAGAATATATTGAGAGAAAATCCAAAATGCCCCCCCCATATTATTGATGCAGGAGCATGAAAAAATTACTGACAAAACATTGTGCCAAAAGGAGAAATCACATTCTCTCCTTTTGACATAGTGTTTTCTAATCTATCTTATGCTAAATATTCAATTGAAATGCACTTTTAATAATTTTCATCTGCAATTTCTTTGATTTTTGTCCAGCATAGAATTTTGTCTTTTTGTAATAAATAAAGACATGCTCACTTTTTATATACATTTCCTTTCAGTTTGACCTTCTTATATTTCGAATATACTGATAAATCAAAATAAAATGCAGTTAAAACAAATTCCCAACCTGAGAGATCTATGAATTCTTTACTGGAGATGGCCGACCTAGCAGCACTGTTGCTATGGTAACAAATCACCTGACACAACACAGCTCGGACCATCTGTACAACATCAAGATCTGGGTCAACATAATGTAGGACAGCAGGTAGACAGAACCTGCTGGGTCCTTTTGTCTTCTTGCTGTCTTTATTTGAACTAGGGGGCTGGTTGCCATGGTTTCCAGAGCTATCTTTATCAGACTGGTTCTTGTCCTCAATGTCACTGTTGTTAGTCTGATTCTGTGCATTAGTATCAGTCACATTGGTTTCACTTTCACACGTTTTGTTGTCTTCTGATACTTCTAGAATTTCTTTTTCTTCAAATTGTTTGCTTGTATAATCTGACAGACAAGAAGGAAAACATGAATTTGTGAAATATGAAATACAAAATTAAGCTGTCGATTAAGGAAAGAATTGGTTAAACCAGATGGTTGTCCCAGGACAACTGCTGTCCAGCCTGCAAAGTTTTGTAGGCATCATGCTCCAGACAAGCACAATTTAAGTGTTTGACCTAGAGCTTTGACCTTGAACTTGAGGCTATCCGAAAATTCTTTCAAATGGCAAATCTACTCATGATGAAGAATAATTGTGCCAATTTATTTTGAAATCCTTCCATAATTGTAGGAGAGATTCTTCAGACAAGCACAATTTTAGTGTTTTCACCTTGAGCTGTGACCTTGACATTAGAACTATCCCAAAAATTCTTTCACATGGCACATCTACTCACGATGGAGAATAATTGTGCCAATTAATTTTGTAATCCATCAATAATTGTAGGAGACATGCTCCGGACAAGCACACTTTTAGTGTTTGACATTGAGCTGTGACCTTGACATTAGAACTATCCCAAAATTTCTTTCAAATGGCACATCTACTCATGATGAAGAACAATTGTGCAAACTTATTTTGAAACCCATCCATAAATGTAGGAGTAATTGTCTGGACAAATTCCGACAGACGGACTAACGCACATACACCTCATAGTGACAACTAAGTCTCGCTCACCGCAAGCTGGCTCAACAAAAACCAACCCTTTCCCACACATTGCTCCTTTAGAGGCCCATCATAAAATAAAAAGCTTTGTAAAACACTGAAATGAAGAAATTGCTTGTTGATGACCCCTAAAATAATACTTCATTATTTCATAAAGTCTGGAACACCCCCCATACACCCTAATTTCTCTGTGAACTTATATTTCACAAAATGTTTTAAAACAGTCATGAAAGGAACATTCATGCAAAGTTTAGTCCTCATCCTTTTCTCACTATGTTTTCTAACATTTATTTTCCTTTTGTGAATTGGCATCTAGGATGAGATTTAAGAGGATTTGAGCCCTTACCATGTTGAATAAATAATCTTTTGATACTGAATTAATGTCAGCTGCTATCCCACATAGGTCTACGATTATCGACCCATTGGTGAGAGACAAATAGTCGGAAAGGATGAGTGCCACCGTCGGGGATGGAACCCAGGACCTCTAGATTGACAGTCCGACGCGCTACCAACTGTGCTATGACGGCAGCTTTAAAACCAAATGAAGTTTTGAAGAGGGTTTTAATAAAGAAGTACATACCACTGATTCTGTCACATGTTTCTCTAACAGCAACCTTGACCTCATTAACCCAGGAATCAGGAACCAGACCACTGTTAGTGTCAAGGTCATCCAAGTTGTGTTGCTGCGACAACCAGTTGTTTACAAAAGCAATGCATCCTGGTAAGGTTTCTAGACCAGGGTAAGCAACTCTACACACTCTGTGTTGAAGCTGGGGAAAATAATTATGCTAAAGCTTTAGATCTTTGTTTTTGCTTATCAACTGATACAGAATTTCCTTGTTTTGCTACCCTAAAGAATATTTAACGCATTCCCTAACAACAAATTTTATACCGGTTAAAATTCAAAGACAAGAGGACCATGATTGTCCTATATCACTCCCCTGAGTATGATGGCTCAAGGCTTTATGATATACAAAATATCAAAACCCTACACCTTATCCTTTGGAGAAAAAGATTTTTAAAGATTTTCTCCTTTAACCCTAGGTATAGTGAAGATCCAACCATATTGAGTTAATTTCAAGAGTACGGTAATTCTTTGAAGAACTTAAGTAGGGGGTCAATTGGCATTAATACATACTAAATATCAAAGCTCTAGGCCTAATAGTTTAGAAGGAGAACATTTTCTATGATATCCTTCATAACTCCTTTCTGGGATTGCACTAAAAAGTGCTTATTTTCAGAATACAGTAATTCTATAAAGAATTTTAGTACAGGGTCAATAGATATTATTACACACTAAATATTAAAGCCCTTGGCCTTATGGTTTGGGAGAAGAAGACTTTTAAAGTTTTCCTTCTTATTTTGATGTTAAATCAGGGGTCCCACAGAAAAGGGCTAATTTTCAAAATAGGGTAATTCTATGAAGTATTTTGGTAGAGGGTCAATAGATTATGATTTGTACAAAATAACAAAGCTCTAGGCCTTATGATTCGGGAAAGAAGATTCTTAAAGTTTTCCTTCTTTATTTCTATGTAAAATTAGGGATCGCACAGAAAAGGGCTAATTTTAATAATAGGGTATTTCTTTGAAGTATTTTGGTAAAGGGTCAATAGATGATAATTTGTACCAAGTATCAAAGCTCTAGGCCTTACGATTTGGGAGAAGAAGATTTTTAAAGTTTACCTTCTTTATTGCTATGTAAAATCAGGGATGCACAGAAAAGGGCTAATTTTCAGAATACGGTAATTCTTTAAAATATTTTGGTAGACGGTCAATAGATGATGATGTATACCAAATATCAAAGCTCTAGGCCTTACAGCTTGGGAGGAGAAGTTTTTTCACTCTGTTGCAATGGCAAGCAGAGTTCTTCATGGAATTTCAATTCTTTGAAGTCTATTGAAAGAGCGTGACCTAAGGATCATTTCTGTGAAGTTTTGTTGAAATTCCTTGGTTCGTGTAGGAGGAGAAGATTTTTTTGTAATTGTGAATGGACAGACGACAGACGATGACCTATCACAATAGCTCACCCAGACACTTCGTGCTCAGGTGAGCTAAAAATGCAGATGATGCTGTTAAATTGGGAAGCAGTGGGTTTAAGCCACTGCCTCTCTATCAGGGATGTGAAAAAGTCTTGATTGGGAGTGTCTAAGAGCAACTCTATAAGCTTAAAGCTTTCATTGCAATCGAACTACGATAAATTAGTATAAACTTAGAAGAAAAATTAGGAAAACATTGTGGAAAATGAATAAATTATTTGTAGCAAGTAACTTCTTCATTTTCCATAATGTTCTCTATCCTACAGGATTAAGATTTTTTCAATTATGAAGACATTCTGACTAAATATGAAAAAAATAAGACAAAACATTGCCTTCTAGGGTGCTCACATAAGGTTATTTCTAAAATTTGTCCTAGTGACCACGTTTTTGACCCTACATGACCACATATTAAACTTATCAAAGGTTTCATGGAGACAAATATTCTGACAAAGACATTTGCTATAAAATTGTGGCCTCTAGAGTGCACACAAGATGTTGACACCAGACAGATGATCAAAGCTGGGCACAGCTAGAGCACAAAAGCTAACCTTGAGCATTTTGTTCAGGTTAAATTCAAATTGTTTTTAAGAACATCTCAAAAATCTAATTTAGCAGGATTTTTCATCTCAACGAAAAGAATGCTCCTCCGATTATCTATGCAAAGACAGTGCTTAACCAGTTATACTATATTAATTTCCAGCTCCACATTATAGGCATTACATTTGTTTCTATTGCTGCAGTATATTATCATGCTATGTCTTTTTATTTTTGCATTATATTACCCTGACAGAAATAAAAACATGTGTAAAGTGGAGATGGGAAAAATGATGACATAACTGGATTTACTCCATGGTATACCCCAAGCATATAAAAAGGAGGGATTGAGTGGGAATGGGTTAAGAATGCATTCTCGCACAATATTGCTTTTCTGACACCCCAAGAAAAGCTTTGGAACATTGTAGAAAATGAAGAAATTGCTTGTTAAAAGCAATTTCTTCATTATCCACAGTATATTTTTCCTCAAAAGGAAAAATATAGAAAATATTCTTCTACTAAAATTCGTCGCCTGCAACATCTTTGAATTTGAACCAGTTTGAAATTTTGTCATCTGGTAATGGGTAAAGCTTAAATTAATTTATCTATTTCTGACAAACCACTTACCTGGGCTACTACTTTAAGCATGGACTTAGTTATAACCTGACAATCAAATTGACTAGTTATCACTTTTCCTGCTTTTGAAGTAGACTGGTTCTCTGTCTCATTTTTAGTTTCTTCCTCCGAGTCTTCTTCTAGACTGGTCTCCTTACCATCAGCTGATTGGTTGGTAGATTCTACATAGTCTCCCATAATGGCAGCTCCACATTGATTCCATGACCTTACAACTCTCAAAGCATCCTTGTACTTCCCAGTTTTACCAAGAATCTGTTCAATTATCATGAATATCATTATAAATTTGGCCAATACATGTCAGGTCCTATTAGGATAAAACTTGCTTATTTTCTAAATCTTATTTAAAGCTTTTTTCTTACTGTACACAAGTATTATCAAGTAAAACCCACCCATTACCTTTTTTTAACTAATCTAAAGAAAGAAAAAAATTGATATGAAACTTAACAGATTAGACCCAATTTACAAAGGAACAATCCTAACAATGGTACAATCACTCTGTAGAAGTTTGAAGAGAATGCAATACGATTTCATAATGAAATTTTCTTACAGCCCCTTTCCTGTGATACTTGAAAGATCAGATCCATTTCAGAAAGGAACAATCCTAATTATAGTATAATCATTTGGTGAAAGTTTGAACCGAATCCAATTAAAACTGTGGACTTCATTATGTCAACAAAGATTTTATGTTGAAATTTTCTTACAGCCCCTTTCCTGTGATACTTGAAAGATCAGATCCATTTCAGAAAGGAACAATCCTAATTATAGTACAATCATTTGGTGAAAGTTTGAACCGTATCCAATTAAAGCTGTGGACTTCATTATGTTAACATCGATGTTATGTTGAAATTTTCAAACAGCCCCTTTTCCTATGATACTTTATGGAACTAAGTAAATTTCAAAAGGAATTTAACCTAATGGTGGCACAGTCATCCCGTGCAAGTTTAAAGAGAATGCAACACAGACTGTGGACTTTATTGTGTAAATGAGGATGTTTTAATGAAATTTTCATACATCCCTGTTCAATGTACCTTGAAGGATCAGATCCAATTTCAAAAATCCAATTTCAAAAGGTTCAATCCTTATTATGGTACAATCATCCTGTGAAAGCTTAAACAAAATCCGATGAATACTGTGGACTTATTGCACTAATGAGGATTTCAGATTAATTTTTCATAAGGTCAATTTTCCATGTTTCCTGACAGATTTGACCCATTATCAAAAGGAATGATCCATATGATAGTACCATCATTCTGTGAAAGTTTGAAGATAAACAAATAAAAACTGCAGACTTAAACTGTAAGTATAAATAAGGAAACTTTAATGGATTTACAACTGGACGGCTGGATGGATGCATGAATGTCAGATTGGAAGCATATCATTGCTATTACAGCTAAAAGTAAGTATAATATTTGGCGTAAAAGATTTTGAGTACAGGAGAAATTGCTTTTCCAACACAATTTCTCCTTTCCTAAAGTATTTCTTTTAAAGGAATTTTCTTCAATGTGAAAAGTTGCAGGATCAAGTTTTCCTTGTCAATCTCATAATTTCAATCATTAATTGTTTGTCACAGGAGATTTCTTTCTAACTAGGTCTTATGCAACTTATTTTTCAAGTAAAATACACTTTGATTTACAACCTTTTTCAGTTTGAAGCAGTCTATGTTATAGCAACCAAGTAATTAGTGACACCTCTATCAATTTTGAACCCTCTAGAAGCCTGTGGATCCACTATAAAGTGTAATTTATACCTTCTGATGACCTGTAGTTTTCTCTGCCCATATCTCCATGGCTCTGTCTATCTTCTGATCATGTTCCAATTCAACTGTTGGTTCTGTCATATTCTCAGTTGGGTCAAATGGCTCTGTGTTAATATCATCCTCAATCACTGTGTTGTCCAGACACAGACGAACAAGCTCAGACGTAGCTTCATGGTGATTTGTGAAATCACCTAAAAGATAAATAAATGGAAAGGGATGGTTGAAAGAAAATATAAGAATTTAGAAATCACTACTATTGACTATACATAGGGAATATAACAACAATGTGTTTTTCTAGTTGTCATTATCGTGTTCGAGAATCATGTGTAGTTGTTTTTTTATTGGATTTGACCATAGGATGATCATGAAGTTCATGTGTATAAACAAGAGGGCCGTTGGCCCTGGGGCGCTCACCTGAGATAAAGGCTCTTTTTCTTTCTACAGTCTAATTTCATGTTAAGGTAAGGATTATGAAACAAGTGGGTCACAATTACATATAAAGACTATGAACCTGGGTATCCAAAAGTCTAAATTACAAATTCAAAGGCTTTAGTGCTGATTTGAAAGAAGGCAAAAACTTTTTCCATGGGTTATAATTTCAGAAATAAGAAAGAAGTCTGTGACCCCCCCCCCCCCCCTGGCTACGCCCCTGTAGACCCGAGGATCATGATTTTAGCTATTTTGTAAGAGATCAATATACTGATGTTTCATGCAAAATATCAAGGCTCTACGCCTTTTGGGTCAGGAGGAGAAGATTCTTAAAGATTATTTTGAAATTTCACTTTTGTTGCAATTGCAACCAGAGTTTTAAACGAAGTTTCAATTCTTTCAGCTAATTTTAAGGAGGACCACTTAAGCAACATTTCTGCCAAATTTGGTTCAAATCAGCCCAGTGGTTTGGGAGGAGATGTCATTTAAAAAATTGTTCTTTATTTCTATATACCCGCCCCGGGCTCCGCCCCTGGGGAACCGAGGATCATAATTTTAGCTATTTTGAAAGAGATCAATATACTGATGCTTCATGCAAAATATCAAGGCTCTACACCTTCTAGGTCTGGAGGAGAAGATTCTTAAAGATTATTTTGAAATTCCACTTTTGTTTTCATGGCAACCAGAGTTTTTAAAGGATTTCAATTCTTTTAGCTAATTTTAAGGAGGACAACTTAAGCAACATTTCTGCCAAATTTGGTTCAAATTGGCCCAATGGTTTGGGAGGAGATGTCATTTAAAAAATCGTTCTTTATTTCTATATACCCCCCCCCCCACACACACACACACCCTGAGGCTCCTGGGGACCCGAGGATCATGATTTTAGCTATTTTGAAAGAGGTCAATATACTGATGCTTCATGCAAAATATCAAGGCTCTACGCCTTCAAGGTCAGGAGGAGAAGATTTTTAAAGATTATTTTAAAATTTCACTTTTGTTGCCATGGCAACCAGAGTTTTAAACGGATTTCAATTCTTTTAGCTATTTTTGAAGGGGACCACCTAAAGAACATTTCTGCCAAATTTGGTTCAAATTGGCCCAGTGGTTTGGGAGGAGATGTCGTTTAAAGAAATTTTTGACAGACGACACATGACGGACGACAGATGGACGCCGGACAAAAGGGGATCACAATAGCTCACTTGAGCACTATGTGCTCAGGTGAGCTAAAAAAGTCACAGAACAATGAGAAAACGTGAAATATTAAGGCTGTATCACTCAAATGCTACTACAAACATTTGACTTAAAATTTGACCTTGAAGAATAACCTTGCCTGTGACTAATGACCTTCAAATTGTCAAATAGTACTGTAAGTTCGAATCGACTAGGCTACTTTCTGTTAGAATCCACACCATCTCAAATATCTAGAGAGTTACTTAGCAATGAAAAATATGATTTAGAAGTTGTTAATTGTTCTATTTAAAATCACATTGAGCAAGGCTATTAAATATAGCATCTTTGTATCAATTTTATGATATGATCTACATTGTATGAGGGGAATAAACCCAATTGATGTTTTTAATATAATGAGGTAACATCCTTTTCTTACAGAGAAAATGAAAGTATAATTAACTTAATGACAATCAATTTACATGTTTTTATTCATATATATATTTTGCAGAATATCATCAGTCAATAAATTTCAAGTGTTTTATCATTTAATTGAAGAAATTTAGGTCACATTATACATATTCATAACTTTTATCTAACTTGTCATTTTAACCCTTTCCTGTACAAACCCAGGATTTTATGCTCCTTTGATTTAATACTTGAGAAAATATTGTAACAAGCAGTTTCTCCTTTTCCCACAATATTTTATACCACATAGGATGGGTTCATTTTAAACTGCATCCAATTTTCATTGTTGTCTGCAAACTCTTTCAATTTGGACCAGTCTAAAATTTCAAGCAAACAGGGTAGGGTAAAACAGATAAAACTCAGCAATGGATTGTTTTTATTTGTTTTAAGACAACATGTTTAATTACTCATAACTCATAACTTTTATTACCCTTGCTTCAATATCCTCTATTTACTTTGTATACCTGTATCAGTGTTTAGTAGTCCATGTAATATAGCATGTATATATCCATTCAGTACAGGTTTTTTCGTATCTTTGTATACCCCACCTGCTGCTCTTCTTAACCATTCAGCAATGAAAGAAACCCAAAACTGACCTATATTATTCTCTTCCTCTGTAACAAATAATAATGTAAGATTTGCCACAAAGCATAAATAAACATGTATAAGAACAGACAAAAATGAAGTTAAATTTTGTTAAACTGTAACAATCTTTACCAATTTTTCAGAGCAAGATAATTATCTCATTTCCAACCAGTGACTCCTTTTTATGCCGCTCAAGTAAAAATCTTTTAAAACCATTGCGGAAAATGAAGAAATTGAAGGATCTTATCTACTTTAACAAGAGGGCCATAGTGGCCCTACATTGCTCACCTGAGTTGAATGTCTTGAAGTATCTTATTTAATTTTATTGATTACAATTGATTGGGCAAAAAACTTGGCCTCCAGAGTACATACAAGGTTTTTCTAAGATTTGACCCTTTGACCTAGTTTTTGACCCTAGATGACCCAGTTTTGAATTCATATAATATTTTATCACAACAATCAATCTGACCAAATTTCAGGTTGATGGGGCAAAAATGTGGCCTCCAGAGTGCATGCAAGGTTATTCTGACGTTAGACCCTGTGACCTAGTCTTTGACCCCAGTTGACCCAGTTTCAAACTCACACAAGATTTCATCAAGACAACCATTCTGACCAAATTTCAGGTTGATTGGGCAAAAAATGTGGCCTCTGGAGTGCATATAAGGTTTTTCCAAGATTTGAACAAGTGACCTAGTTTTTGACCCATTAGACCAACTATCCAACTCACACTAGATTTCATCAAGACAATCATTCTGACCAAATTTTAGATCATTGTGCAAAAGAATGTGGCCTCTAGAGTGAACACAAAGCTTTTCTAAGTTTTGACCCTGTGACCAGGTTTTTGACCCAAGTTGACCAAGTTTTGAACTTGTTCAAGATTTCATCAAGATAATCCTTCAGACCAATCTTTGGGTTGATTGGAAAAAAGGTAGCCTCTAGAGTGTATACAAGTTTTCCTAAGATTTGACTATGTGACCTAGGTTTTGACCCCAGTTGATCCAGTTTCAAACTTGCACAAGACTTCATCAAGACCATCATTCTGACCAAATTTCAGATCGATTGGGCAAGAAATCTGGCCTCCAGAGTGCATACAAGGTTTTTCTAAGATTTGACCATGTGACCTAGTTTTTGACCCGAGTTTACCCAGTTTCAAAATTGTCCGAGATTTATCAAGACAATCATTCTGACCAAATAAATAGTTTTTCTAAGATTTGACAGTGTGACCTAGTTTTTGACCCCAGTTGACCAAGTTTCGAACTTGTCGGAGGTTTAATCAAGACAATCATTCTGACCTAATTTCAGGTTGATCGGGCAAAAAATCTGGCCTCTAGAGTGCATACAAGGCAAATGTTGACGACTGACATTCACCTCACCACAAAAGCTCACCTTGACACATTTGAGTTTCTTTCCATTTATTAAATTTTTCAGTATTCATCCAATTATAATATAAATCAAATACCTTAGCTTTGAATAAATGACAGTAAATATTATAAATTGTATTTTACCTTCCATCTTGAAGATCTTTCTGGCCATGTCAACTGGCAGTGAAACAATATAGCCAATCAGAGTGTAGAGATGAGCCACAATATCTTTCGTTCTGCCCCCTGGTGACACCACAAACTGCTCTACAAGGTTAGATATATCTTTGGTGAGCTCAAACTCAATCATGCTAGCTGAAAATAGAAAGTATTCAAAGATGTTTACCAGGTCCATTTTTATCTTTATTTCACCCATTACCACATGGAAAACTCTTAAACTGGTCAAAAATTGAAAGGAGTTGCAGATACCAAATAAAAGTTTATTGAATTTTAGTTTTTTTAACTTTCTGGTAAGAAAACATTGTGGATAATGAAGAAAATGCTTGTGAGAAGCAATTTCTTCATTTTCCATAATGTTTTCCAAAGTTTTTTCGTGTGGTGCATCAAAAAGCGTCATTATGTGTGAAGGGGTTGAAAATATTAACATTTTGAAACTTTACAGCTCTGACAATGATAAAGTTTTCTATAGTTCTCTTTCATCACTCAGATGTTACTGTTTAATCCTTGTCTTAATAAAATCTTTTTCAAACAGTATGAAAATCAAAGGGCTGAAAGCACTGAAAGTACTTGTTGCAGGTCATTTTGAAAATTAAATTTTATACACAACTCTGACTTGGCAGGGACAAGCAAGTAGTGTAGACAAAGATCAGACTGCATTTATGTGTAGGCTGATCTTTGTCTACACATCCTGCCAAAATAGGATTATTTAAGGCTCAGTATCAAAGGGGTTGACATAATATCATTTATTTTTTTAGAAACCAATAGCCTGTATCCTCCTGCAACACTTTTTTGTACAAATCGAAGAACATTTTCATAAACTTGACTTAACTTGTATTATGATGTTTTGGCTTGCCCAAATCCTTTTCCTACATGTGTCATTGATCTGCCAAAGCTTTAGAAACGGTTGAATCCCTACTGTAATGTCCAAATGGACAAATAAAAATGGAGACGTTTGATAAAATTAATTGAGCATGCAACAATGTATACAAAATTGAGAGCATTAGGCCTAGGGGTTTTGTTTTTGGACAGAAAGATGAGCATCTTATGAACACTTATTTTGGCTCACATCACCCACTTTATGCTCAAGAGAGCTGAAAACTGGGAGCATTTCTGATATTTCTGGACATTTTTGTGCAAAAGAGAAAGAAATGTACAAGAATTTCAGATTGCACACCTGCACAAGTACGTTGTACAGCAAATAAAAGTCTCAGCTGGTGCTCTCCTACATTTTCTTGATTAAGTTTTCCAATCATAGAGCCCAGTACCATGTACATCACATCCAACTGTTTGTAATGATAACCCAGAGGGTCCAGGGTACAGAAAGAACCAAGGGCAGGCTTTAGGATAACCTGAAATATAATTAACATCACATCTAACTGTTTGTTATGATAACCCAGACGATCCATAGTACATAAGGAACTAAGGGCAGGCTTTAGGATAACCTGAAATGAAATATAATAAACATCACATCTAACTATTTGTTATAATAACCTAAATTGTCTAGACTACAGAAGTATGAAGAAGCAAGTGTTAGGATAACCTGTCACCGAAGATAGCATAAAATTGAATCTAACTTTTTTCCTGACATATTTTCTATCCAAATGACATAGATTTTTTTTTAAATTTCACCATTCCAAAAATGTTGACTGCTTCTACCCTCTCAAAGGGTTACTGGCTTCCTTTTCATAAATAAACCAGACATAATTATAGTCTGAAGCAATCACATACCTAAAATCAATGTTATTTATATTCATGGTTTATTCACAATCAACGTAAAAATGTGAACAAAAATAATTAGAAGTTTATAATTCTAAAGCAAAGAAGGCTACTGACCTGAAAAAAAATTCTTCAGTTGAGGCAAGTAAATTACTTCCCTTTAATATATCTCACAAAACTGAGCCCAGCTAAGTCAAAATTGTTAGTCAGATTAAGGATCACCGATGGAACGTTCTTGTAAAAAATCAGTTAAAATAATCAACACTAACCTTTTCTTGGGAGAAGACTTAAAAGTTTTCATTATTTCAAAGTATGGAAATAAACCTGGCCAATAAAAATTATGTTTTTCAATTGATCAAAATTTTCATATGGGAATCTAATGAAAGGTCAAACAAGAACCACATGTAAATAGGGAGCAAACAGAGCTACAGATAGAGGGGGTATTTTGGATTCTATGTTTAACCCATTCCAACACAGCAAAATTTTAGACTGGTCCAAATTGAAAGAAGCTGCAGACGACAATTTCAAGTTGATGGAATTTTGAATTTTTCGTCTTTTTGGATAGAAAACATTGTGGATAATGAAGAAATTGCTTGATACAAGCAATTTCTTCATTTTCCACAATGTTTTCATAAGCTTTTTTCTTGGTGAGCGTAAAAAGGAGGGATTGAGTTGTAATGGGTTAAAGATTTCAAAAGGACATGCATAAATCCTACATTGTGGGTACTCATTGCAATCATGAACTCAGGATAATTCAAATGAGAATCCACAATATAGTGTTTTGTTAAGAAATGCAATTTTTGACTTGTGTTACCCCTTCTATATTCAGAATGACAAACTTTCACTGTAGTAAGACAGAATCAGACATTGATTTGTTCTCTGGTTTCAGTGTAACAAACCTTCACTCTATCCCAGTGGTACTCGCACAAATAAAGAGGGAGTCAGATATTTGTTGGTTCTCTGGAATAAGTAAAAAAGGTACCTCCACTCTATCCAAGTGGGACTTGCACATGTAAAGAGGGAAACAGATATTTATTGGCTATCTGGAATCAGTGTAATGTACCTTCACTCTATCCCAGTGGGATTTGCACACATGAAGAGGTAGCCAGACATCAACCGATTCCCACACAATGATGCTTTTGGATACCCTTCAAGAAAAGTGCTTTGGAAAACAAAGTGGAAAATGAAGAAATTGCTTGTTACAAGTAATTTCTTCATTAACCACAATGTTTTCAAACCCCAAATACAAAGATTTCTGAAATGTTATCACTTGAAAATTGTCATCTGCCACTTCTTTGAATTTTGACCAATCTAAAACTTGTTGTGTGTTAATGGGTAAATTGGTTCTCTGGAATCAGTGTAACATACCTTCACTCTATCCCAGTGGGATTTGCACACATAAAGAGGGAGCCAGGCATTGATTGGTTCTCTTGAAGCACCAACTGTAGTCACACCCAGCGTTTTGTCCTCAAAACTAAATCCACCATGAGCTTTCAGGTGAGAGCTGACATTGATTTTATATTCCAGAGCATCCAACATGGCTGTGCGACTTACAAAAGTACCACTGATAACAAAGATTTTCATCTGCAACATAGAACAAGATATCTTCCTGTTTTTTTATGATCTTCACAAAGAGTGTTTGGAAAAATATGTAAAAATGAAGCAATTCCTTCCTTTCCTAGATTTAGTTTTGATTTCATCAACTTGAAATTCTTGTCTGAAACTTTTATTAAATTTGCACCAGTCTAAATTTTTTTCATTTGATAATTTATCAACCAATTCCTACACAATCTCGCTTTTTGACCACTCCAGGAAAAGCTTTGGAAAACATTGTTGAAAATGAATTTAATACTTGCCATTGTAAAATAAAAATAGTAAGCCTATTGAATATCGATTATATTACTTTGGCATTATCACAATGGTTTTATAATTTTACAAATAGTAAGCCTGTTGAATATTGATTATATTACACCGGCAATATTACAATGGTTTAATAATTTTACAAATAGTAAGCCTGCTGAATATTGATTGTATTACTTTGGCAATATTACAATGGTTTAATAATTTTACAAACAGTAAGCCTGCTGAATATTGATTATATTACACCGGCAATATTACAATGGTTTAATAATTTTACAAATAGTAAGCCTGTTGAATATTGATTATATTACACCGGCAATATTACAATGTTTTAATAATTTTACAAATAGTAAGCCTGCTGAATATTGATTTTATTACACCGGCAATATTACAATGGTTTAATAATTTTACAAATAGTAAGCCTGCTGAATATTGATTATATTACTTTGGCAATATCACAATGGTTTAATAATTTTACAAATAGTAAGCCTGCTGAATATTGAATATATTACATTGGCAATATTACAATGGTTTAATAATTATACAACTAGTAAAGCCAGCTGAATATTGATTATATTACATTGGCAACATTACAATGGTTTAATAACTATAGAAATAAGGTACCGTCTAGAGTAAGCTTTATGTTACCATGAAACTGACATAATAAGGCATGTTACAGAGGGTGTTAATTGAAATACTTGCAATGTATCAATTTCAGAATGCCATCAACATATAGCAAACATTTAGCTCATATTATTATATAGAAGATCAAATTTGTATTCATAAAATACATATTGTAAAACTTGTCATCTAAAAAACAGATTAACCCATTCCCAGATGGCAAAATTTAAGACTCGTCCCACTTGAAAGGAGATGCAGACAACAATTTCAAGCTTTGGAAATTTTTTACTATTTTTACCTTTCAGGCAGAAAACATTGCAATTTCTTCATTTTTCGAATGTTTTCCCAACCTTTTTCCCTGGGTGTGTCTAAAAGCGTCATTGAGTGGGAATTGGTTAAACTCTACAAAGCTATATTTTTATCTACTAATAGATGACTTATTTAATAAATTCAGTAATTCATGACTACATATTTACTATCCTCTATTCAACTTAATACTGGAAGGCAAAATCTTAAACTGGTCGAAATTGAAAAGAGTTTCAGACAACAATTTAAAGCTTATGAAATATCAGATTCTTTCAACATTATGGGTTAAAAACATTGTGGAAAATGAAGAAATTGCTTGGTTTTCCACACAGTTTTATCAATAGTTTTTCTTCAGGGGCGTCAAAAAGCGTCATTGTGTTGGAATAGGTTAATTCTCACCATTGTTGGTTCATCAAGGACCACCTCACTCCTTTTAACAGCTAGACCAAATCCTATGGCATCTTCTTTATCATCACCTAGCAACACATCCTTGATGGAATTCTGGGATAGTACACAAAAATAGAATTCGAGTGCATCCTGGGATAGCTGATCTACTTCCTCATTATCAACAACAAGTTTGGACAGAGTTTCCTGTGCTGTTGCAGCATATGCCATGTTCTTCGACGCTCTCTTATCCATAGTTCTTTGTCTTCTAGATTTACTGAACTATTATGTAAGAAAAAGAGATCTGCATGAATAAATAAATCTTACTCTAAGAATATTGAACAACTGGGAACATTAACTCACTGCCATACAATTTTTTTCTGAGATGGTCCAATTAAAGAAATTTGCAGATAACTTTCTAAAGATTATGGAATGTTAAATATCTTTGTTTTTTCTGTTGAAATGTCACTAGAAATTTCTTCATTTTTCACATTGTTTACCAAAATCCTTTCCTTCAGAGGTTTAAAAAAGGGAATACACTTTAACTCCTCTATAACGCTACACGGCATAGCGCTGACTCCATTAAAATGTGGGGTCCGTTTGGCTCCCAAAATGACGATTTCTCAATGCTTCAGTAACCCTAGCTGTTCAACAACTATTTGGTTTCCTTGGATTTTATCTCTTTTGTCTAAGGATGGAAATATTTACGTCGGGGTATAACTAAAATCATTTAGATTAATGCTGACAAATATCGTAATAATAAAACATGTCACGGGTGAAAATTCTAGCTTCTTGATATTGGGGGAACGAAAGAGAGCCACAATTTGTAGACCTGTAGAAATTTGCATTTATTCAATTCCGATAGACCTGGGAGGTAATGGTAGAATTTAATAATTCTCCACATGCTGAATTTCGTCGGCTTCTGCTAAAACGTCTTAACTAAAGTTGTTGTTTTTCATTTCCCGACTAGCAACATGTATAAACATGTATAAATTTAAACTTTTAACAGGAGTGTTATCAAGAATTATCAGGTGTTTGTTTCTGACACCATTGGTTGAAATTGTCAGTTACAGCGGGTGAGGGGGAGGGGGAACAGCATTATGGCATAATAACTCCACTTCTTCTGCTGTTTCATTTCTTGGACCCCACAAACAGCGTTATAGCGGAGTTGCAGTGTATTTAGTACAAGTGTTTAACCCATTACCACACATAGATGCTTTTTAATGCCCCTTAAAAAATAATTCGTAAAACATTGTGTAAAATGAAGAAATTGCTTGTCACAAGCATTTTCAATATTTTACATTATTTTTCCCATCCAAAAAGTTGAAAAAATCCAAAGTCTCATAACTTTTGCGTTGTCGTCTGCAACCTCATTAATTTTGGACCAGTCTGAAATTTTGTTGTTTGGTAATGGGTTAATACAAGGGGAGACTAATCTTGGATCAGAACTTTGGTAAGTATTATGTGAGATGGAATATAGTTTTTCTGATACAGATATAACCCATTACCAGACGGCAAAATTTTAAAATGGTCCAAACTGAAAGGAGTTGCAGTGGATAATGAAGAAATTGCATGTAACAAGCAATGTCTTCATTTTCCACAATGTTTCACAAAGCTTTTCTTCTTGGAGGTGTCAAAAAGCATCATTGAGTGGGAATGGGTTAAGTAAATAAATTAGATAATTTAACATAAATTTTAAAAGAAAATTATGTAACATAATCTTCTCTTAAAATCCACCTAAAAATATCTTCTTTTGATAAAAATTACTGATGATAATTCACCAAGTATAAGTGTTTATAATGGTATTTGTTAAGAACCATGTCTCATCAAATTGGATACTCACATCTTGTTTCTGATGCACAGATGCACAGCAAAAAGCAGCAGTCATCACACAAAAATCATGTAGTTTGATTAGCCAGGTTATGAACTTACCACAGCTTTATATCTGAGGTCATGGGCGCGTGCTAGAAGGGACACAGAATCTGTTCCAGTTCTGATGTACTGAGCTAACATACTTTGGACTTGATCTAACTGTGAAACAGAAAATATTTTTTTTCCTTAGTGAAATGGTTAAGAGATGAAGAGAATATTTTTTGTTTTCATGGAGGTATGAACCAAAAAAACTAATCACACTGTATGAATACGTGAAACATGTGCTTATTTCATTTACCCAAATGTCATATATTTATGCAACAGTGGCATAAAGGTTATTCTAATCAATTACCAGAACACAAAATTTCAGACTTGTCCAATCTGGAAAATGCTGCATACACAAATATATGATGATTTTTTCTTTGATTTTGATTGGATGGGGTTTAATGCCACTTTTAACAGTAATTCAGTCATATTGCAGTAGCTGGAGCACCTAACCATGGATTCCTGGTATTTCTCACACAAGTCCTACCACTACATCCTTTCCAAACCTACAGCTGCTCATCCCATGTAGATTCATTATTATCTATCGATTGACCAGAGACAAAAAGGATATTTGCCGCCTTTGGGGATCAAACCGAAGACCCCATGATTAGGAATCTGACATGCTACCATCAATTTTTTTTGTACTTTGCAGTAGAAAACATTCCGGATAATAAGAAAACAGTTTGATTTGAGAAAATTCTTCATTTTAGCAATGCTTTCCAAAGCTTTTTATTTCTGAAGGGTTTGAAAAAGCTGGATTATTTGCAAATATGTTAAGAATTGCTTAACCAATTACCAGATTGTAGAATTTTTGACTGGTCCAAATTGAAAGGAGTTGCACACAACAATTCAAAGTCTATGGAATTTTAGATTTTGTCAACATTCTGGGTAGAAAACATTGAGCAAAATGAAGAAATTATGTGGGAATGGGATAATAGTTGTTTGGAAAATTCTATGTTATCTTAATCTGTATTGCTTAAAGCCTACTTTCCCCTTCAAATACGGTATTTTACGTTCCTGTGATTTTATACTTCAGAAAACATTGTGGAAAAAGAAGAAATTGCTTGTAACAAGCAATTTCCCATTTTTCCACAATATTTTCTACCACATATAATGGTTTCATTTCAAATAGCATCCAGTTGTCATTGTCGTCTTTCTATTTGGAGTAGTCTAAAATTTCCAAAAACGGGAAAGAGTTAAATAAGGTTTCTTGAATAATACTCACAGTTCCTTGCACTTCTTTAATAGTAACAAACAATTTTTCTCTTGTCGCCTTTGTGATGCCATTCCCAAAAACTTGTATATGTGTGATGAGATTCTGGTATTTCTCTATCCTAGTCTGTATATGGGCTGTATCTGAAAATTTAACAATATTTTTTCTGATATGCTTCATGTTGATTCATTCCCACTTGACAAAATTTTCGACTGGTCGAATTAGAAAGGTGTTGCAGATGAAAATTTTGAATGAATGATATTTTAACTTTTTCAGCTTTCTGCATAGAAAACATTGTGGAAAATGAAAAATTTGCATGTTGCGAGTAATTATTGATTTTGCACAATGTTATCTACTAAGAAAGGTGGAAAAATCTAGGATTTTGTCAATTTTGAATTGTTGTCTGCAACTCTTTCCAATTTGTACCAGTCTAGAATGCTGCCATTTGGTAAGATACATCAATTGGCTATTAATAGAGCATGAAAACAAGTTTACTAGAAGACATAATAATGTTCCTTCATATGAGTTAGTTCAATGTAAACACCTGCTACATCAGAATAAAGAGAGAGATGACAATGTCATTATTTTTCATACTTAACCCGTTCCCAAACAACAAAATTATAGACTGATCCAAATTTGAAGGAATTGCATGTAACTTATCATTTCTTTACTTCTCACGACATTTTCTACTCTTCACAACAGACATTTTCAAAATTTCAACCTTACAAAATGTTGTCTAAATGTGTCTTTAACTTATTTGAATTTGAACCAATTTGAACCATTTGAATTTTGTGTAGCAATCTGGTAATGTATTAACCCATTAACAGAGGGTAACATTTTAGATTGGTCCAAAATGAAAGGTGTTGTAGATTGTAATTCAAAGTTTTTGATATTTTCAACTATCTGGATAGAAAGCATTGAGTAAAATGAAGAAATTGCTTGGTTCAAGCAATTTCTTCATTTTACAAAATGTTTTCCCAATTGTTTTTCTTGAGGGCCATCAAAAAGCATCATTGTGTGGGAATGGGTCAAAACAACAAGCTATCCAATATTCTCCCAACCTTTCTTCTCTGTGATGGCTTCTGTTGCTCTCTTGACTAGTTCATCAACATTTCTCTGTAATATTCGAAGTCTCCACTGTGTTTTCTCACAGTTTGTCTCCAGTAACCTAAACTCTGTCTTGTCGAGGATACATGGAATGTTTACTGTCTTAGATTCACCATCCTGGAGAAGGAGTGAAAACAATTAACTAAACATTGAAGGTTAAATAATTACTCAATTACCACTCAAACAGTAAGAATATTGATTGAAAGATCAATTTGTTCATTGCAGTTCCAATGTTTAACGCATTCCCACTCAGTGACGATTTAAATGCCCCCAAGGAATATACTTTGGAAAACAAAGTGGAAAATGAAGAAATTGCTTGTTATAAGCAATTTCTTCATTTTCCACAATGTTTTCTATCAAAAAAGATGAAAATGTTTAAAATTCCATCAACTTGATATTGTCGTCTGCAGCTTTTTTCAGTTTGGACCAGTGGAAAAGGGTTAAGTCGCTGACTGACAATTTGCCTTTTGTTTTATTTCACTGACCATATGTTTAACAAAATTAGCTCATTTGATACCTTTGCCATCTCATAGGTCAGTTGGTATGGCCATAGACACTTATAACAAGCCTCATATAAAAGCATAACTTCGGTGGGCAACCCAAAATACTGACTATCTAGGCATTGGTTTAACCCATTCCCACATAACAAAGTTTTAGACTGGTCCAAATTGAAAGGAGTTGCAGACGACAATTTAAAGCTTATGAAATTTTGGATTTATTTTACTTTTGGGGTAGAAAACACTGGATAATGAAGAAATTGCTTGTGATAAGCAATTTCTTCATTTTCCACTATGTTTTCTAAAGCTTTTTTTTCTTGGGGGCGTCTAAAAGCGTCATTGAGTGGGAATGGGTTAAGTTAGAAATAAACTTAGGCGACTTTCCATTTTAGTTGGCTAAGTACAAGGAAAAAATTCTGTCACATGTAATATTTCATATCAAAAACTAGAGTTGTTGCTTAAGGCTGACAAATATCCCTTACTGTCGCCAATTTTTAAAAGAGGCCGTATTTGTAGCAAGAAATAGATATGATACATCAAGTGGACATGGTTTTTTCCAACTCAAAAAGTGGCAATATGGATTTTATCAAACGTCAAACATGTCATACATGTTCTGGGATGTACTATCTTTATTTCTTTTCAAATCTGTCAAACTGTACGTGAGCTGTAATTTACTCTATATATATTCTAGAAAGGAAAATTAGTAAAAAGGGTATAACAGCAAAATTGGCGAAGAACTGTAAAAGAAATAGTGGACATTTTTTTTATTCTCAATATATCATATATAGGATAATAATTGAAAGGGGCATAACTCCTCAAACAGTTAATTAATCATAATACAAATTGCATGTGCACAAGGTCCTATTGTAAGGAAAATTTCAGTAAAGTTTCAGCAAAATTGATGAAGAACTGTGAAATAAGCAAACACAAAATTATGTCCATGAACAGACAGGCGAATAGACAGATGGACATGATTCCAGTATACCTTAACATCATGGGGGTGGGGGGTGGGGGGGTGGTTATAACTGTAATTATTGAACATTTAATGTGACAATGCAACACCATATCCTAGAATATAGAATATATTGTAGTGCTGATTCTTTTAACCTATTGTTAGATGAAAAAAAAAAAAAAATAATAATAATAATCACAGGTCAAAAATGAAAGAGCTTGGTTGCAAAACAATGGAAATTTAAATGAACATAGTTCAAAGATGGCCTTTGGTCACTACTCACCTGAGTTCTTAGCCCTTTCCTGTACAAATCTGGGAATTCACGTCCCTGTGTTTTTATGCTTGAGAAAATATTGTGGAAAAAGAAGAAATTGCTTGTAACAAGCAATTTCTTCTCTTCCAAAAATATTTTCTAACTCTTAGGATGGTTTCATTTCCAATTGCATCCAATTTTCATTGTCATCTGCAACCTCCTACAATTCAGACCAGTCTAACATTTTGATAAAATGTGAAAGGGTTAAATGAACAAAGCAACATGGAACTCAAATTTCTGGCTGAGGACTTCCCAATTTTCTTTAGGAATCATCCTTAACACATTAGAAATATTCCTAATGAGTTTCAACTGGGTTGAATGAAATAAATTTTGAAAAGAATTTGTAACTTAGACCAATTTTCCTATTTCCAAATGGAATGGCCGCATTTTTATAGATTTCATCCTTATGACCATACAAATAATCTGACGAGGTAACATTAAGATTGAGCAAAGATTGTGACCTATACTGCATAAACAAAGAACTTGTTATAAAGACCCCTTTTGCTATGTTCTTTCCATTTAAAAAAAAAAATCTGACAAAGTTTCAGAAAAATTGAACGAAAATTTGTGACCACAAGAGTGTAAACAAAGCATTTATTATCAAGATCCCTTTTCCTGTGTTTTCTGATAATATGTTCCAAGTTTTGAAAGGGCTTATCCTTATGTCCTTACAATGTTTTTGACAAACAAGTCAGTGGCGCTTATAGACGCCCCCAAGGAAAAAAGCATGGGAAAACATTGTGGAAAATGAAGAAATTGCTTTTGACAAGCAATTTCTTCATTTCCACAACGTTTTGTACCCCAAAATCCAAATTTTCATAAACTCATGAGGAACAAGTCAAAAATTTTGCTCCTAGAGTGCTGATAAAAAATGTAAATGTTGATGCTCATTTTTATAATGTAATGTTTCGATTCATCCTTAAGACCTGACAAGTATTATAGCCAAGATTTATGAACATTTAAGTAAAATGTTGGTCCCCTAAAGTATGAAAAAACATTTTGTCAGTAAGGGCTCTTTTCTTATGCCTTCTAAAGGAAAGTTCTGTTTTTTTAATTGAGCTTATACCTAAGACCTGACAATGGGGTTCTAAAAATTAAAAAGAATTCCTCTTTTCTAAAAATGAACTGCTTAGCTACTGAATTAAGCTTTAATTGGTTAAAAGAATATATCTTTCTCGTTGAAATGTATTGTAAAATTTGTACAAATTTGTTACAAATCAGAAAGCTTCTTCCTTGCCTGAAGTATGTTAGTCTGAAGATTCACAGTAACAGCCATTGGTCGGGTAGGATCTTTGAGTTGGATCCAAACTTCACTGACAAGATTTAACTCTGCAAGAATTGAAAAGCAAAGTGAAAATGAATAGTTGAAGTCAATATATCAATACACAAGACAGTTTAACCCATTACCAGATGACAAAATTCTACACTGGTCCAAATTGAAAGATGTTGCACCACATTTCAAGTTGCCCCGAAATTCAATAATAGTTGCCAAATAGGGTAGAAAACATTGCAAGAAAAGAAGAAATTCCTTGTGAAAAGAAAGTTCCCCTTTTCTTGCAATGTTTTCCATGAATGTAATTTTTTGGAGTGTCAAAAGCATCATTGTATGGTAATGGGCTAAGAGAAATGATAGGCATTGACCTTGATCATTTTTTCAAGAATTGCCAAGGTTTTTAGAGTCTTAACATTACAATTTTACCAGCCAAAAATGACTATATCATACATAGCTAATCTGGTATCACTTCCCAAGAACTATTGTTCAACTAGAAACTTTTCTCAATTATACCCTTCTTTGCTTAAATCATTCCCACCTAATCCCACTTTATATCCCCCCCCCCCCAAGAAAACAGCCTTAGAAAATATCATGGACATTGAAGAAATTGATTGTTACTTGCAACTTCTTCAATGTTCACAATGTTTTCTTTCCTATAAGACAAATATTCTTTAAATCTCACCAACCTGAAATTGTCCCATGCAACATCTTTCAATATGAACCAGTCTTTGCTGTATGGCAATGGATTAATCTATTCCCTCATAACAATTTTTCTATTTTTCTAAGTTGTGAAAAATGTAGACAACAAATATTAGTAAGTGAAATTTTAAAAACTTTTGTGTTTTTGGGCAGAAAAAATTGTGGACATGAAGAAATTGCTGGTCACAAGCAATTTCTTCATTTCCCTAAATGTTTTCATTTCTTGAGGGGCATGAAAAGGCAGGATTGTGTTGGAAATGGGCAAGAGAGTTTTCATACAGGGGGTGTAACTACATTGCCCTCTGACAGACGCACTTAATTGCTGAAATAGGTATCTTACAAACACAATTCATTGTGTATGTAATGTAGATCAATTAGTATTGGTATGTACTTAACCCATTCCTACACAACAAAATTTAGCCCATTTCTAGACTGCAAAATTTTAGACTGGTCCAAATTCAAAGGAGTAGCAGACAACAATCTTAAGTTGATGGAATTTTAGATTTTTTCAACTTTCTGGGTAGAAAACATTATGTAAAATGAAGAAATTGCTTGTAACAAGCAATTTCTTCATTTTCCACAATGTTTTCCAAAGCTTTATTTCTTGGGAATGTCTAAAAGCGTGATTGTGTGGGAATGGGTAAAGACTGGTCCAAATTCAAAGAAGCTACAGATGACAATTTCAAGTTGATGGAATTTCAAAATTTTATCCTCTTCTTGGATAGAAAATATTGTGGATAATGATGTTTTGTTTGTTCGAATGGGGTTAACGCCGCTTTTAACAATTTTTCAGTTATATCAAAGTGGCTGGGGCACCTAACAACAGATTCCTGGTATATCTTTCACCAGTACCACCATTACATCCTTTCCTAGCCTCCAGCTACTATCCCATTAAGGTTTAAAAGTATCCACCCATTGGTGAGAAACAAATCAATAATGATGAAATTACTTGGAACAAGCATTTTCTTCATTTTCCATAAGTTTCCATAGCTTTTTTCTTGAGGGGCGTAAAAAGGAGGGATTGTGTGGGATTTGGCTAAGGCTTGTTGATATTATATTCCACAATTTAACGCATCACCCCACAAAAGAATTTTACACTGGTTCAAATTTGAAGAAGTTGCAGACAAGAATCAACAGTTAATGCGATTTTCTATTTTTTCACCTGTCTGGGTAGCAGAAATTGTGGAAAATGAAGAAGTTGCTTATGATTTCTTCAAGCAATATCTTCATTTTACGAAATGTTTTCCAAATTGTTTTTTTCCTTTGGAGGTATGTCAAAAAGGGTAATTGTGTGTGAATGGGTTAATCTTCTATTCTAGCTGCGGTCTTTATTTATGTAGCCCATTTCCAAACCATGACACCTTTCACACAACCAAAAAAAAAAATGGAAAACATTGTGTCACAAGCAATTTTTTCATTATCTGCAATGTTTTCTACTGTAAAAAGCAAAGATTTTTAAAATCTCACAAACTGTAAATTGAAATTAGACTAGTCTAAATTTTTGTTGTAATGGGTTAATGGGTATAGATTTCTCAATGCGGGATAAGCCAAATGTATTGATACACTAAAGAAAATTAACTAGAAAAATATAAGAGTGACAACAGAAGAAATTGCTTCTTACAAGCAATTTCTCCTTTTGCAACAGTAGTTTCTACCCTATCCGACACTTATTTTTGTTTAAATGTGGTTTACATTATAGTCTGCCATGTCTTTGAATTTGGACCAGCCTAGATTTTTGTTGTCTGGTTACAGGTAACATACATTTCAAGTCTTAGTTTTCACCTTTGCTTTCTGTGTCATTCTCTGTTAATTTCTGTGTCTTTAAAATGGCATTTGGAGAAGGCTTTCCATGATTGAGAACTAGATTGTCTTCATCTTCAAAACGAATATCAAGTGTGGTATTATCGTCATTACTAAAAGAAGATAGCTACAGTACATGACACTTTATTAACCCATTCCCATACAGTGATGCTTTTTCACACTACTTCAAGAAGGGAATTAACCCTTGTCATGCTGTATAAGTTACCTTACTGAATTGCCGTTAAATAAAAGGGCTGAAAGCACTGATAGAACTTGTTGTTCTATAATCAATATTTCTTTTAGAAATCAATTTCATAAACAATTCTGTCAGGAAAATTAAAAGCAGGAGGTGTAGACTTAGATCAGACTGCACTTATGTGCAGGCTGATCTTGGTCTACATCTCCTGCAAAAACCGGAATATTCCGGGTTCAGCATGAAAAGGGTTAAGAAGATTTTAAAAGTTTTCACTATATACCATTATTTTGAAATTTGCCCTGCCCACAAAAGCTATATATTTTATCCCATCAATTATTTTGCAGAATCTGTTAAAGTTTCATCACACTGTCAAACTTGTGAAATTAGATTGGAATCCCTGAACTCGTTTCTGAGAAGATTTTCAGTGTTTTCACTATATAACATATATGAAAAGTAGCCCTGCCCATACCAGCTGTTTATTATCTGATAAAAGGTCACCCAAGGATCATTCCTGTGAAATTTGGTTGAAATCTGTGCTGTACTTTCAGAGAAAAATTTTGAGGAGAAAAGTTTACGGATGAAAGCACAGCAGACGCAGCACCATACCAAAGCTAGTATAGCTAAAACAGGCTTCTAAGCCAAGATGACATGCAGATTGGACTTAACTTAAAAAGCAAAGCTTGAAAAAGTTACCAACGAGCGAAAACATATACAAATGTAGAATGTTTCCTTCCCTAGATTCATAATACCACTGAAAAGAGATAGAATAGAAATTTTTACTCATTTACACTTACCCAAGTAAAATAAAGTCAAACAGCTCATCAAGTTTATCCTGCAAAGCCTTGTTACTGTCCCCAGGTTCACAGTATCGAAACATTCCTGATTGTTTTCCACCTTTCTCTCCAAGCTCCTTTAGAAATTTGAAATTGTGGCCTGTAATTGAATGTTATAATCATGAACCCATTCCACACAATGATGCTTTTTGATGCCAATCAAGAAAAGAAATTGGGTAACAAGCAATTTCTATATTTCCCACAATGTTTTCTATCCAGAAAAGTGAAAAAATCTTAATAATGTTATCTGTAACTGCTTTCAACTTGGACCAGTCTAAAATTTTGTCATTTTGTAATGGGTTAAGAATTAGTCCTAAAAGATAGGTAGACCATATTGAATTTTACTGTTTAAACCATTAACATTAAATTCTGCATTTTTCATACATTGAAGACAACAGTTTGACAAAGCGAGAAATTGCATGTTGCAAGGTATATTATTTTATCATTGTTCTTCTATTGGTCTGTTCACTGAAACTTAACCCTTGTCATGCTGTATAAATTAGCTTATTGAATTGCTGTCAAATCAAAGGGCTGAAAGCACTGATAGAACTTGTTGTTCACAAATCAATATTTCTTTTGGAAATCAGCTTCATTAACAACTCTGGCAGGAGAAATACAAGCAGGAGGTGTAGACTAAGATCAGACTGCACTTATGTGCAGGCTGATCTCTTGGTCTATATCTCCTTCCAAAAGTGGAATATTCCGGGTTCAGCATGACAAGGGTTAACATTTACAACTGCTTTAAGCAAAACACTCAGGGGAGGGGAGTGGAGTTAAAAAGCATCACAGTGGGAATGAGTTAAAGCTGTATAATAAGAAAATGTATTTGATGCACTAATATAAACCTACACATTTTGTTGAAATGGGTAATCATATTCTCCTGTTTAATTGAGTCAATGACATACTCTTGTATGACAATTTAATAGATTCAAGTACATTCCATCAATTACATAAACAAAGTGAAATGTCCAGAGCACATAAACAAATCTTATCCATTCACAGCAAAAGTTCTCTACTCTTAATTAGTTGAATCTGTCTATTTCATATAGGCTAAAACTAACCATATATCTCACTGACGGTTTCCTGATTTAAATATCAGACTGCATATTACCTCCCCTGAAACTGTCACATTATTCCCCTCTCCCAGAAGACTTGTCCTGAGTTTGGCAGTTTTTCATCATGCCATTAAATGTTACAAGCAGAGTTGGTAGACAAATGTATCCGTTCAGAAAAGTGCCACTAGCCATATATCCTTAACTTATGGTTTCCTGCTCTGCACATCTAACTACAAATTACCTCCCCTGAAACTGTCATAAAAGCTTAATCTATTTACTTACTTTCAGTAAATCCAACAGCATGTATGACTGACTGTGTCTGTAATTCTGCCAGTTTTTCTCTAAGTTTGGGAACAAATGTGGGAATCAGAAATGAAGGGTTAGCTGTATCATTACCGTCTGTCATGAAAACAACGACAGTCTGTTTGTATATCTGATCTGCAATGTACATACATGTAAAATCTTTGTTTTACACCGACTAGCTTTCCTTACAAAACATCATCACAAAATTGTACTCAACAGAAATTACATGTAGTCTGTATAGCACAGTGTCTGACACAGATAGTGGTAGATGAGGCCATTTTAACCCTTGTAATGCTGAATCCGGAATATCCCTATTTGGGCAGGAGCTATAGACAAAGATCAGCCTGCACATAAGTGCAGTCTGATCTTAGTCTGCATCTCCTGGTTTACTCCAATAACCAAGAGATCACACACAGGACAGATGGACAAACAGACATTGGTAAAACAATATACACCCTGATTTTATTGATGTTGGGGCATAAAATTACCATGATTGAAGTTACAGTTTTGGATCACAGGGTCAAGGTTATTGTGCCAAATGAAATCCTCCTTCATAAAGAGTGCATTTGTGATCTAGAACTTTCTAGAGGAGGTGACTTAACCCTTTCCCACACAATGACGCCCTTTTGACTCCTCTCAAGAAAAAACAAATTAGAAAACATTGTGTAAAATGAAAAAAATGCTCGATCATTTTCCAGGATGTTTTCTACCCAGAATGTTGCCAACATCTAAAATTTCATAAATTCAAATTGTCGTCTGCAGATTTCAATTTGGACCAGTCTAAAATTTTGCTGTCCAGTAATGGGTTAATATCCCGGCAGGGTCTTGCTTTATGTTTGTTTGGATTTTTTTGGTTTTAGAGAAGGTCTCATGTCCAAATTCAAAGGGAAATAATCTGAATCCTTTAGTATTTTTCAAAATGCTTTGCCTGTCCAAAATCAAAGGACTAGCAGACGACATTATAAAGTATGTAGAATTCAACAAGTAACCATCATATATGATAGAAAATGTTGAAGGAAAAGAAGAAAGATGTACAAATCAGGGATTATACAGGAAAGGGTTTTAAACTACTGGGAGATATGGTTAAAAATTTTGTCTTTCAAACTTTTACGCTTTTTCAAGGCAAAAACTAAGCTTCATCACATTTGGCTGAAAACTGAAAGAGGAGTTAGCAATGTATATAGGTACTAATATGAGAAAATGTCTAAACTCAAGCTGAGATAATTCTTCAAACTAACTTCTTATTATTGTAAATTAGTTAACTAAATAACAGATAGTGATAAAGGACAAATACAGTCTAATCTAAGTATTCCTGAATATCTGATTAGCAGACATTAAGTTGATAACAGTGCAATTCTCCTTTAACCCATTTCCAGACGGCAAAATTTTAAACTGGTCCAAATTGAAAGGAGTTGCAGACGACAATTGAATTTTGATGAAATTTTAGGTTTTTCAACTTCATTGTGGAAATGAAGAAATTGTTTGTTACAAGCAATTTATTTTCATTTTTCATAATGTTTTCCCAATTAACTTTTTTGGGGGGGGCATCAAAAAGAGTCATTGTGTGGGAAAGGGTTAAATACTTACCTATGTATAACATCGGTAACATAGTCATAATAATTATAAGCCTACTGTGTAAACAAAGAAATTGTACTTTGGGCCACTTTTCCCTTGTTTACCAATGGAACCTTCCAATTTTTTGATAGGATTCACCCACATGACCATTATTCTGACCAAGTTTTATTAAGAATGGTCAAAATTATGGCCTCCTAAAATATAAACAAAGAAATTACTGCCATCAGACAACACAAAACAGATATTAACCCTTGTCATGTTGAACCCGGAATATTCTGGTTTTGGCAGGAGGTGTAGACTAAGATCAGACTGCACATATGTGCAGGCTGATCTTAGTCTACACCTCCTGCTTGTACTTTTCCTGTCAGAGTTGTTTATGAAGTTGATTTCTAAAAGAAATATTGATTTTTGAACGATTAGTTCTATCAGTGCTTTCAGCCCTTTGATTTGACATTATTTCAGTAAGGTAATTAATACAGCATGACAAGGGTTAACCCTTGTCCTGCTGAATATTTTTCCTCTTTTAACTGCATATGAAAACTTTGATATGATTAGATCAATCTTTTATTCAAAGATTTCTCTCAAAACAACAATAATAAGCAGGTAGATAAGGCTAAGGTCAGACTGCATGTCTGTGCAGGCTTATCTTAGTCTATATATTTGCCAAAGCCATTGTCAAAGCAGGAATATTCTGGGATCAGCATAACAAGGGTTAAAAGATCCCTAAAACTTGCCATCTGCATGTTATGATCAAGTAAGCTAAAATATAGAAGGACCAAATTCAAAACTTCAAGTTGATAGTAGTTTTGCCTTTTTCCTTCAAAGTAGAAATATTAGAAACAAATTCTTTGTTTTCAACAATTTTTTCCAAATCATTTTTCTTAAGGGTTGTAAAAATTAAGGACTTTTTGTGATTTGCTTGAAGCCAGAATTTTCTACAAAGGGTTTCAATGATTGAACTCATTACTAAATAGAATAAAATGAAAATATCCTTTTCAAATTTGAAAGAGGTCGCAGACAACACCTCAAAGTGGTTTACATTAACCCATTCCCACACAATAGAATTTTAGACCAGTCCAAATTCAAAGAAGTTGCAGATGACAATTATAAGTTGATGAAATCTTGAAAGATCTTGTCTTTTAGGGTAGAGAACATTGTGGATAATGGAGAAATTGCTTGTAACAAGCAATTTCTTCAATCTCCACAGTGTTTTCCAATTCTCTCATATTGAGGGGTGTTTAACCCTTTCCCGTTTTTGCAAATTTTAGACTAGTCCAAATTCAAAGAGTTTGCAGACGACAATGAAAACTGGATGCCATCTGAAATGAAACCATCCTGTGTGGTAGAATATATTGTGGAACAAGGTGCCAAATTGTCACAAGATACGCCCGTCACATTGCTTAATATTAACTGGAGGTTTGAATAGAACTGAGGTTATTTTGAATGAATATTTTTTCTCAAACAAAGTATGGAAAACAACAAAGGACAAAAACTCAAATTATACGCTAGGTTGAGTTATGGTTCTTGTACATTGCACCCCCCCCCCCCTGGTGAGATCTATCCATCCATGAAGTTTCATGTTTCTAGCTATTTTACTTTTAGAGATATACTCCGGACAAGATTCAAGTATGAAAAACAACAAAGGGCAATAACACAAAAAATAGGCTAGGTAGAGTTATGGTTCCTGTACACTGCACTCCCCCTTGGTGAGCTCTATCCATCCATGAAATTTCATTATTCTAGCTATTATACTTTTAGAGATATACGCCGGACAAGATTTAAGTATTAAAAACAACAAAGGGCAATAACTAAAAAAATAGGCCAGGTAGAGTTATGGTTTTTGTGCACTGCACTCCCCCTTGGTGAGATCTATACACCCATAAAGTTTCATGATCCTAGCTATAATACTTCTAGAGATATACTTCGGACAAGATTCAAGTATGAAAAACAACAAAGGGCAATAACTCAAAAAATAGGCCAGGTAGAGTTTTGGTTCTTGTACACTGCACTCCCACTTGGTGAGCTCTATCCATCCATGTAATTTCATGATTCTAGCTATTATACTTTTAGAGATATACTCCGGACAAGATTCAAGTATGAAAAAAAACAAAGGGCAATAACTCAAAAATTGGCTAGGTAGAGTTATGGTTCTTGTACACTGCACTCCCCCTTGGTGTGATCTATCCATCCATGTAATTTCATGATTCTAGCTATTTTTCTTTTAGAGATATACTTCGGACAAGATTAAAGTATTAAAAACAACAAAGGGCAATAACTCAAAAAATAGGCCAGGTTGAGTTATGGTTCTTGTACACTGCACTCCCACTTGGTGTGATCTATCCATCCATGTAATTTCATGATTCTAGCTATTATACTTTTAGAGATATACTTCAGACAAGATTAAAGTATTAAAAACAACAAAGGGCAATAACTAAAAAAATAGGCCAGGTTGAGTTATGGTTCTTGTACATTGCACCCCCCCCCCCCTGGTGAGATCTATCCATCCATGAAGTTTCATGTTTCTAGCTATTTTACTTTTAGAGATATACTCCGGACAAGATTCAAGTATGAAAAACAACAAAGGGCAATAACACAAAAAATAGGCTAGGTAGAGTTATGGTTCTTGTACACTGCACTCCCCCTTGGTGAGCTCTATCCATCCATGAAATTTCATTATTCTAGCTATTATACTTTTAGAGATATACGCCGGACAAGATTTAAGTATTAAAAACAACAAAGGGCAATAACTAAAAAAATTGGCCAGGTAGAGTTATGGTTTTTGTGCACTGCACTCCCCCTTGGTGAGATCTATACACCCATTAAGTTTCATGATCCTAGCTATAATACTTTAAGATATACTTCGGACAAGATTCAAGTATGAAAAACAACAAAGGGCAATAACTCAAAAAATAGGCCAGGTAGAGTTTTGGTTCTTGTACACTGCACTCCCACTTGGTGAGCTCTATCCATCCATGTAATTTCATGATTCTAGCTATTATACTTTTAGAGATATACTCCGGACAAGATTCAAGTATGAAAAAAAACAAAGGGCAATAACTCAAAAATTGGCTAGGTAGAGTTATGGTTCTTGTACACTGCACTCCCCCTTGGTGTGATCTATCCATCCATGTAATTTCATGATTCTAGCTATTTTTCTTTTAGAGATATACTTCGGACAAGATTAAAGTATTAAAAACAACAAAGGGCAATAACTCAAAAAATAGGCCAGGTTGAGTTATGGTTCTTGTACACTGCACTCCCACTTGGTGTGATCTATCCATCCATGTAATTTCATGATTCTAGCTATTATACTTTTAGCGATATACTCTGGACAAGATTCAAGTATGAAAAACAACAAAGGGCAATAACTCGAAAATTGGCTAGGTAGAGTTATGGTTCTTGTACACTGCACTCCCCCTTGGTAAGCTCTATCCATCCATGTAATTTCATGATTCTAGCTATTATACTTTTAGAGATATACTTCGGACAAGATTAAAGTATTAAAAACAACAAAGGGCAATAACTAAAAAAATAGGCCAGGTTGAGTTATGGTTCTTGTACACTGCACTCCCACTTGGTGTGATCTATCCATCCATGAAATTTCATGATTCTAGCTATTATACTTTTAGAGATATACTCCGGACAAGATTCAAGTATGAAAAACAACAAAGGGCAATAACTCAAAAAATTGGCTAGGTAGAGTTATGGTTCTTGTACACTTCACTCCCCCTTGGTAAGCTCTATCCATCCATGTAATTTCATGATTCTAGCTATTATACTTTTAGAGATATACTTCGGACAAGATTCAAGTATGAAAAACAACAAAGGGCAATAACTCAAAAAATAGGCCAGGTAGAGTTATGGTTCTTGTGCACTGCACTCCCCTTGGTGAGATCTATACACCCATGAAGTATCATGATCCTAGCTATAATACTTTTAGAGATATACTTCGGACAAGATTCAAGTATGAAAAACAACAAAGGGCAATAACTCAAAAAATAGGCCAGGTAGAGTTATGGTTATTGAGCACTGCACTCCGTATTGATGAGAAGAATATAACTGCCAAGTTTAAAGTCAATCGGACTTACGGTGACAGAGTTATGCTCCGGACAAAGAAGTGGACACCGCCCGGACAACCGGACGCCCGGACGGCCGGACGCCCGGACGCCACGGGTGATCCCATAATACGTCCCGTCTTCGACGGGCGTATAAAAAGGAGAAATTGCTTGTTACAAGCAATTTCCTCTTTTTCCACAATGTTTTCTCTAGTAAGAAATCAAAGGATCGTAAAATCCCGTATTTGAACAGGAAAGGGTTAAAAGCGTCAGCATGTGGGAATTGGTTAAAATGTTTATAAATAAAAGTTGTAATGGGTAGAAAACACTGTCAGAAAAACAATTGCAAGCAATTTCTCATTTTCCCTTGACACTTTCCTTCACAATCCCTAATTTATATGTTCCTGTGATTTTAAATTCGAGAAAACATTGTAGAAAAAAAAAAGAAATTGCTTGTAACAAATTTCTACGGCACTGATCAATCATTTTTCAAATAAGATCTACTTGACATTCTCATCTGCAAAACCTTTAAATTTGGATAGGTTTAAAATTTTGCAAAACGAAAGGCTTAAAATCTATCATACTATTTTTCTTCTGTGTGTGAAAATGCCGGATGATGTAGAAGAGGCTAAGCAAATTTGGGGGATTGATTGCGATACTGTTCAAAGAGTCTAATCCTGAAATGAGAATACCATGTTTTCTCACCTGCCTCTATCATAACTTTACACAACTTTACAAAGGCAGACTTGAAGTTTGTCATGCCACCTGCTGATAAGCCATCAATCACTTCATTATAGTTGTTTACATTAAAATCAATTATGTGTGCTTTATCAGCATAGATAATCAACTGTACTTGTATGTCTGTCCGTCCAACTGTCTGACTGACAATGTCTTTTAGTGACTGCTGGACCTGTAAATAAATGACAAATATGGAAACAATTTCATACGAGCCTGTGTGTCGTGTTTCAAACAATCGACAGATTACTCACGATGACCACTAACTGCTGACACTGCAGTTCACCATTAGAAATACATGATAACATTTAGTAAAATATGTGCTCAAAGACATAAATCGAAAAGCGATTTTTTGGGTTTTGCCCTAAACATCTAATCTACAGCTTGATTAAGCTGAGGTTTCTTCTCTTAAATTGCCAAATCAAGAAATTTCACTTCTAGCCTAAATGAATGATTTGAACGGTGAAATGTATGTTAATAGACACCGCTCTTTCCATTTCACATGCGTGTTAAGATCACATGCCAGTTTCCACAGTCCTTTAACTCATTCCTGCATAATGACGCTTTTAAATGCCCCCTCAATATAAAAGCTTTAGAAAACATTGTGGACAATAAAGATACATGTATTGCTTGTTATATACAAGCAATTTCTTTATTATCCAAATTTTTTTCTACTCAAATAGACAAAGAATTTATAAAAAATCAACTACTTAGAATTGTCGTCTGCAACTTCTTTGAATTTGGACTGGTTTAAAATTTTGTTGTGTGGCAATGGGTTAAGGCATTTTGGGTATTCACCAAAGATATGAGTCAGTATATATATATAGATTACATAAAGACTCTGAACAGTTTGTGCTGATGTGTTGGCTAATCTCAGTCTTTACTTGGCACATGTGAGTGATTGTTTGATATGTCGCATACATGCTCATGTAATAACATCACTACAATATCATTTCATTATAATCAGCTGTGAAAATGACCGAAAAAAATCATTGTTGGTAAAGGAAAAAATTCTTATGGAAATTTGCCAACTTGAAACTTACTTTTAATCTGGACCAGTTAACAACTTTATCATATATTGGTAAATAGGGAATATCATATTATAATAGCAACCCAACATTTGTTCTGCTTTGAGCTACTGATGAATTTTTTTATATTTCACAAGATCAAAGGTAAAGTGAAATATTTAATTTTTTCTCTGCCGCAAGAAGCCAAAACCAAGGTGTTTGATTGCTAGTTTAACTTAGTATTTAATTCATTGTATACCAACATCTTTTTTCGTGCATTTGATAAAATAGAAAAACAATCTGTATTTCTGCAAGTATTTGCCATCTTCTTTACCATTTTGTTTATGTTTATTTGCATTCTGACGTCATCTACATAATTAAAATGATGTCATCTAAGAATACCTTATATGGAACCGTACTTGATACTATCAGACAAAGACTTTTTTTCTGACAAAGCACAGTGGTAGTGCTTGAAACTCCTAGTCAAGGCATCCCGGGTTCAATACCCAGCCACGACGAAAATCCTTTCAGACATTTGTCTCCCACCAATATCTTGGTGGCTGGAGCACCAAACTGGGGATTCCTGGTATTTCTCACACCAGTACAACAACTACATCCTTTTGAACTTTCAGCTGCTCATCCCATTTAGATTTACCATTATCCACCCATTGATGGGAGACTAATGTTGGAAAGGATATTCAGGGATCAATCCCAGGACCCAATGACTAAGAGTCCTATGCCCTACCACTGTGCTATGGCCGTGGCCTTTGGATAATGAGGAAATGGTTTGTCACAAGCAATTCTTCGTTTTCCACAACGTTTTCCAAAGCTTTTATCTTAGGAGGTGTCAAAAGGTGGGGTCGTTTGCGTATGGGTTAAGTCAATTAGAAGTTACAGAAGGATATGACAGACCCCCTGCTACCTAACCCCCAACTCCCAGTCCCCTACAAAATCTACCTGTTTCCATGCACTGCCTGCCATAGATCCACTTTTATCTACGACCAGAATCAGATGTGTTTTCTCCTGTGAGTCTGGCTGGTCGAATGACGGGAGTGTCACAGATATACGCATGAACTGCTCTTTACTGATCTGGGATTCGTTTTTTCCATCTTCTTTCAAATGAAATCAAAAATGTAAAAAGTCAAAACTACTCTTAAACTATGGCTAATATTCTGATACAATTTAGTAATTTCTGTTCTTCTATCAAAATTCCTGCATTCTGATGAGCTGAAAGAACTGTTTCATAGTCCCATGAAACAAGAGGGCCATTGGCCCTACAGCGCTCACCTGAGTCAATGACTATAGAAGTAAAATAGCACAAGTGACCTTATTTTAGCCCAAAGTGACCCATAATCAAATCTTGTCCAAGAAATCAGGAACAAAATTCTTACCAAGTTTCAAGGTAGTCGTGCAAAAAAAGTAGTAAGTAAATTGGAAGAAGATTTCTTTATGTTAGACCCTGTGACCTAGTATTTGACCCCACGTGACCTAATATCAAACTTGACAAAGATTTTTATTAAGACACACCTCTAAATCAATATCCAGTCAATTGAGTAAAAAGGCCTATAGAGTAAAATCAAAGTTTTTCTCAGATTTGACTTAGTTTTTTCCCCCAAATGACCCAAATTTGAACATGGTTGAGATATTTTGAAAACAGATATTCTGACCAAATATCAAACCAATCAGGGTCACAAATGTGGCCCTTGGGTATAAAGATTTTCCCAAGATCTGGCCTTGTGACCTAGTTTTTGATCCTATGTCAACCTAAGTCTAACTTGGTCTAGATATCATGGACACAAACATTCTGGCCAAATATCGATTCAATTGTGCAAACAATAGGGTCTCCAGAGTAAAAACAAGATATTTCTACCATTTGACCTAGTGACCTATTTTTTTACCACATGTGACCCAAATCTGAACTTGACTAACATTCTGACCAAATATCAATTCAATTGAGCAAAAATTGGGAACTCTAGAGTGCACAAAAGTATTTCTAGGATTTGACGTCATGAACTAGTTTTTGACTCCATGAGGCCAAAATTTGAACTTGGCCAAGATATCATGGACAAAAGCATTCAGAACAAATATTTCATTTGATCCTAAAATGTGGCCTCTAGAGTATTAACAAGATTATTTCTAGGATTTGACCTAGTGACCTAGTTTTGATCACATATAACCCAAAATCAAACTTGTCCTAGATATTATGAAGACAAACAATCTGACCAAATATCAAGACATTTGAGCCAAAAATATGGCCTCTGGAGTGCACACACAGTATTTCTAAGATTTGACCTACTGACCTAGTTCTTGACCCTATTTGACCCAAATATTAACTTGGCTGAGATTACATGAGAAACAAGAATTCTAACCAAATACCATTTGATTGAGCCAAAAATATAGCCTCTAGAGTGTACACAAGGTATTTCTAGAATTTGACCTAGTTTTTGACCCAACATAACCCAACATCAAACTTGAATTAGTTTTTATGCAGACAAACATTCTGACAAAATATGAATTCTATTGAGGCAAAAATATTGCCTCTGGAGAGCACACAAGGTAATTCTAGGACTTGACCTAGTGACCTAGTTTTTGACCCCATGTGACCAAAATTTGAACTTGGCTAAGACAACATAGAAAAAAAAACATTTTGACTAAAAATCATTTGATTAAAGCCTAAAATGTGGCCTCTAGAGTGCATACAAGATTATTTCTAGGATTTGACCTTCTGACCTAGTTTTTGATCCAACATCACCCAATATCAAACTTGACCGGGATATTATGCAGACAAACATTCTGACCAAATATCAGGATATTTGGGGCAAAAATGTGACCTCTACAGTGCATACAAGGTATTTCTTATATTTGACCTAGTGACCTAGTTTTTGACCCCATATGACCCAATACTAAACTTGTCTGAGGTTTTATCAAGACAAATGATCTGAACAAGTCTCAAAACATTTGAGCAAAAATTGTGGCCTCTAGAGTGCACCCAAGATGATGACACACGATGGATGACGGACAATGGACGCTGGACGCAACTTGATCAAAATACCTCTAAATGACCACTCCAGGTCAGGTAAGCTAAAAAATGAGTGCAGAACCAATCTGGGTTATTGTACAAAAAGTAGTTCTAAAGAACCACATAATACAATTTTAAACCAGTCCAAATGCAAAGAAGTTGCACCCGATTTTAATTTGATGAAATTTTTCAAATCTTTGTCGTTTCGGGTAGAAAACATTGTGAATAATGAAGAAATTGCTAAATAAGATTTTTTTCCTTGCAGGCATGCAAAAACATGTTTGTGTTGGAATGGGTTCAACCTAAGAACAAACTTTGATAATTTGACAAATTTAGGAGATCAAATTCATCATTTTTTATAAACAAGAGGACCATGATGGTCTTAAATCGCTCACCTTAATCATCTGCTGTTAAAAAATGCAACTAGGGTCAAATAATTTTAACCAGTTTCATGAAGATTAATCCAAAACTGTGGCCTCTAGAGTGTAAACAAAGATAATTTCATTAAGGCCCCTTTTCCTGTGTTTTCAAATAGAACTCTCCAATAATGAATAAGGTTCATCCTTGTGACATAACAAATATTCTGGCCATGTTTCATGAAGATTGAGTAAAAACTGTGGCCTCTAGAGTGTAAACTAAGAAATTGTTATTAACACCCCTTTTCCTGTGTTTTCCAATAGAACTTTTCCGTAATCAAAAGGGTTCATCCTAATAACCCAACAAATATTCTGGCAAAGTTTCATGAAGATTTGGTCAAAACTGTGACCTCTAGAGTGTAAACACTTCAATTGTTGATGCTGCACCACTGACGACAGACATTCAATAATCACAAAAGCTCACCGTGAGCACTTCATGCTCAGGTGATCTAAAAATGCAGATATTAGTGCACATATATGTCTATTTCTTTCATTGACGAATGCAACTTAAAACCCAATCACAAACCTAATTAGATTTAAATTTTCATATCTAGACCTAGGTTCAGTAATTCTAAAACATATATGATCAAATTCCATTAAATATGAAATCTCTCAATTATATGCTTGCCCTATTCAAGACATGCTAAATTCTAATGTACATCTATGAGCTGAGACCTTGACCCTGGAGCTATCTGAAAATTTGTTTTAAATGGCAAATCTACTCATGATAGAAAACAATTGTGTTAAGTTATTTTGAATTCCATCCATAATCTTAGAAGTTAAACTTTTTTTTTTAATTATTTGACCTTGAGCTCTGACCTTGACATTTGAGTTATCTGAGTTAATAGCACCATCTTCCCATGACTGAGAACATTTGTGCTAAGTTATTGAAATCCTTCTATTTTTTAAGTAGCTATTCTCAAGACATGCTTGATTTTAACTATTGACCTAAGTATGTGAGCCTGACCTTGGAGCTACCTTAAATTTTCTTTTGAACAGCACATATACTCATCATAGAGAACAATTGTGTAAAATATTTCAAAATTCATCTCTATTTGAAGAAGCTATCCTCTGGAAATGCTTGATTTCAACATTTAACCTTGAGCTGTGACCATGACCTTGGAGCTATCTGATTTTTTTCATATGGTACATCTACTCATAATACAGAACAAATGTGCCAAGATATTTTGAAATCCTTCAATAACTGAAGGAGCTATGGTGTAGACAAGGTCAATTTTAACCTTGGAGTTATCTAAAAACAGGGGAAAATATGTCAGCACAATATCCAGAGGAACCCACCCACAAAATGATGCTTTTTGATGCCCCCTAAAAAAAAGCTTTGAAAAACATTGTGGAAAATGAAGAAGTTGCTTGTTACAAACAATTTCTTCATTTTCCACAATATTTTCTACCCAGAGATATGAAAAAAAAAACCCACTAAAATTTCATAAACTTTGAATTGACATCTGCAAGTTCTTTCAATTTCGACCAGTCTAAAATTTTGTCGTCTGGTAATGGGTTAAATCTTCAATTGTATGCTCATAATTTTTGTTGTTTTGACCTCTTCAAAATCAGTTTTAACCCTAGTAATTCAAGGTAAAGGAGTATATGACTCCTAAATTTCAAATTCTAGCACAAGCCCTATATATATTAAAATTAATAATATGATTTTTTTTATCAAAAGACTCTGCACTATAAATAGCAACACCATCACAAGCAATATAAATCGTAAAAAGCACAGTCAATCTTGCTCAAACAACCACCTCTATTAAGTGACCACTTTCATATAGTGACCAGCATCAAGATTACCTATCTTAAAAACAAAACATCTTCTTAATTGGATGTTTCTGCTGAAAACAGATATCAAAACTAAATCCTATGTTGATGGATTCTAATGAGTTCAATCTACATAGGATTAATTGAGAATGCTACCATCATGTATGTATGCAGTTAAAGCTATCCCCAATAGATGTCACAAAAAATTGCATTAAGGGGCCATTTTCTTAAACATTATTTCACCAATACATGTACAACATTCCATTAAAGTCATTGCTTCCATGATTTGTTTGACAGCTTTGTTAATGCTGTTCAAATTTCACATTTAACATAATGTATACATACATGTATATAATAAGAAAGTGTGATAGAGTCTACCTGTTTTAACTTCGTCCCCATGTCTTGGTTTGTCTGACATCACGGCCTCCACAATGAGGGAGGCGTGAGCAATCAAATCTTGTGTGTCTGCCATTCTCTTGTTTGCAAAGGAAAAGTAGTAATGTCTAGAGTTTCCTGGAAATAATAATTTGATATCAAATTAATATAATATCAGATGAAAATATTCAAATCTAGTCCAACAAAAGAAGAAGTTGGCCTGAGTCAACAGTATTTGTTACATTCCTTTACAAAAAATACTCTTTGCTTATAAGAATCCTTTGCAGGAAAACAAGAGGACCATGATGGTCCTATATCCCTCACCTGAGTATGATGGCTCAAGGCTTTATGACATATACAAAATATCAAATAATTTTGGAGAAGATTTTTTAAAGATTTTCTCCTTTCCTGTTTATTTAAATTTTAGACTGGTCCGAATTCAAAGAGGTTGCACACAACAATAAAGATAGGATTTAATTTGAAATGAAAACCATCCTATTTTAGAAAATGCTGTGTGAAAAGGAGAAATTACTTGTTACAAGCAATTTCTTCTTTTTCCACAATATTTTCTCAAGTATAAAATCACAGCGGGTTTGACCAGGAAAGGATTAATCCTAGGTATATTGAAGATCCTATAATATAGAGATAATTTCTAGAGTAAGGTAATTCTTTGAAGTAATCTTGGTAGACGATCAATGGATATTGATACATATGAAATATCAAAGCTCTAGGCCGAATGGTTTAGGATGAGAAGATTTTCAAAGACATCCTTCTTTATTCCTTTCAAAAAACTGGGAAAACACAGATAAGGGCTTATCTTCAGAACACGGTAATTCTATGAAGTATTTTGCTATTAGAAGGGTCAATAGGTATTCATACACACACCAAATATTAAAGCTCTAGGCCAAAAGGTTTTGGAGAAGAAGATTTTCAAAGATTTCCTTCTTTATTTCTTTGTAAAATTAGGGATTTTCAATACATCTATATGATGATAAGGCATGTCACATAGCATTAGCCCATCTTGGAGTATGCTATCTATGTCTGGAATTTCATTTCATTGAATAATACATTATCCAAAACTGACAATTGTATTAGGAGCAAAAATACCCACACATTGTCCAAGAATTAATGACAATCATGTCTATTTTCCTAATTTTCCCAATTCTGAGACTAAGGCATCCAGAATTGTTAATATTTTCTAAACTATTTAGCTAGATGTTTTATCATAGGATTGGCTGCATTTGTTCTCCTATCTATAAATAACAAAATTTTAAACTGGTCCAAATTGAAATAAGTTTCAGATGACAATTTATAGTTGATGAAATTTTAGATTTTTCAAAATTTTGTGTTGAAAATATTGTGGAAAATGAAGAAATTGCATGGTTCAACCAATTTCTTCATTTTACATTAAGTTTTCCCCATTGTTTTCATGGTTGTAAAAAAGTGTCATTGTGTGGGAATAGGTTATGGCATAATAATCATGTGTTTAGTTTTAATTGTGAAGAATAAACAGGCCATGATGAAATACACAGTGGGTCTAATATTAAAAGAACAAATCAGATTACTTTTTCAATTCCTTCTCCAGATGTTCCCCTACGTGATTATAATTGAGAAGGAGGAGACTTGTGAAAACTGTTTAGTTTTATCAGAATATCTATACATTAATTTGTTAGCCAATCATGTGACATTGCTATTAGCAGATTAAGATAGATCTACACCCCCCCCCCCCCTTTCTTTTAAAAAAAGAAAAGGGGCAGAGAATAACCATTTTACAGCAGTGTATAAATGGCACAATATGCGTACTGTAATGGATAAATGACTATATGCATTCTAAACATAGACTTTTCATGCATTTACCAAAATCTATATTAAATGGTTTATCACTCACAGAAACATTATTTGAGAACAATCTATTAAAAAGCCTACAGGATACAGTAGCTTAGCTATATGGAACTGAAGTGACAAGTCTGACAACCTACCTTTTGATGCAACTAAAACAAAAACGATACTCACATCATATCTAAGTATCAATAGGATTCACAGCTATATAAAGGCAGTGATTTTTGAAGCTGTCATCATAGCAATCTAAATGTCATCATCTCGAACCTCTTGCACAATGTTTACAATGACAACAATATTAGACTGGCACTTTTAAAAAGTATGTAGTCTAACTACGTCACTTCCTTTTCAGTTTCTCTCGTGCTTCGCCGGTCATCAAAATCTGTTTCACGGTAAAATACAATAATATTCGACCTGTAAATGTTGACTTTTCGATTAAATTTGCCATCTTATCTGCCATTGTTTCTCCTTCAGTAGGGAGAATTGGAAAATTGAGCTGTATTCAAATCGGCCCCAAGACAGAACGACCCCATTTCTTATTGGGTGATTTAAACAGTGTTAAAAGTAAGACTGGTGGGGATGAATTTTGGATGAGAAAACGCTAAAAAAAGATTGCTTCTTGAAATCTACTACTGACATTAGTTTATGTGCAAAGTATGAAAAGGTGTCTTGATCCATTTCCAGACAATCTCCCATTACAATGCCCTCAAAGAATTTTTTTCAAAGAAAATATTGTGAGAAAAGGAGGATTCTAAAAATGTTTCATCTGGAAGTGGGATATACTTTTTCATATATGATGCAGTGTTCTTGTCAAGGTTTTCAATTGGGATGTCATGGCAGAATATCCACTGAATTGTGCATTCTGCAGATTGAGACCTCAGAAAAGGATCTTGGTGTAACTTTTAATGACAACCTGTGTTTTGAGCAACACATCAGCAATGTAGCAAATAAGGCAAATAGACTTATTGGACTCATTAAAAGGAAATTTAAGTTCATTGACAACCATCTTTTCTTGACTCTGTACAAATCATTAGTTAGATCAAATTTAGATTATGGAAACCTAGTTGAATACCCTGCGACGAAAAAATGTAAGCAAATCATCGAAAATGTACAACGTAGAGCAACTCGTCTGGTACCAGGGCTGAGAGGATTATCTTATTCTGAGCGTCTGAAGGAGTTAAACCTGCCAACACTGGATTACCGCCGACAGAGATTTGACCTTATTCAAGTGTTTAAAATTATTCACCACATAGACAATGCAGACCTTACATCCTTTTTTACTTTTGCTGAATCTGACCATCTTAGGGGACACTGTTTAAAACTGAACAAGCCCCGTGCAAAGAAGTTACTGCGTTTAAACTCTTTCTCCATTCGAACTATTAATGCATGGAATAACTTACCGGAAGATATTGTAACATCCAAAAAAGTTGACCAATTCAAGAACAAACTCGATAAATTGTGGCTGTACAAGCGTTTTGACACTTCAAATGTATACTAGCTCCACCGGAACCAGAGAACGGAAACCAAGAAGGATTAGAAGGGGATGAAAACCCGATAGGGGTTATAAAGTTCCCCAGCAGACAACAGGACAACAGGATAGATAGTGCAAAATATCTTTGTTAGATTCCTTTGTTTAACCCTTTCCTGGTTAATCCCTTGTTTTTAAGTCCCTATGATTTTATAATTGAGAAAACATTGTGGAAAAAGAAGAAATTGCTTGTGACAAGCAATTTCTTCTTTTTCCACAATGTTTTCGACCCTACTAAAAAGTTATAATTCGAATAAAATCAACTTAAAATTTTCATCTGCAAAACCTTTGAATTTGGACGGGTCTAAAATTTCGCAAAACAGGAAAGGGTTAATGAATGAACAATTTAGCCATTTTAATGAAATTTTGAAATGGACAATTAACCCTTAACCAAACTGCACAATTTTTAGACTGGCCCAAATTGAAAGAAGTTGCAGATGACAAATCAGACAAATAACTTGCTTAATCAAACTGTTTGCTAAAAACAAATATCTAATTCTTGCTTACATGGTAAAAAACTGAACCACAAATGGTCCTTTACATCATGACAGATTACATTTTTCTTCCTGTTTCAGATGGCTCACCCACTATTATTTGATGGTACCTGGCTCCAACAAAACAAATACGAGTCTGCTGAAGCTTTCTATCAGAAAGTGCTTGCTGGTACCAACTCAGAATCCGTAAGTTTTTCTCATAGATTGTAGAAAGAGATGAAGAGAGAATATTTTCAGTGTTAACCTATATTCTCTGCATTGGGATTGGGGGATTCTAAGATCAACCGTATTTTCAATATTGGTTTGGGATTTTTTATAAAAGTAAAGAGCATGAATTTCAGAAATACCAAAATATTTCTCACACATCTTTGAAATCTTAGAATAAACACTGTTTTTATTTGTTTTCATTGTTGTATAAAACTGAAAACGTAATAGCACAAAGCAGATTCATGCTTAACTGTGATTAGGTTTTTAGTTTCATTCTTTAATCAAAACAACAAAGTCAAAAATTTCTCTTACATTTTTCGAATTTATGGATTGTGGCAAACAATCAAAGAATCAAATTATTCATTTAACCCATTCCAACACAAATTTGTGACAATCCCTCCTTTTTACTCGCCTCAAGAAAAAAAAGCTTTGGAAAAATTGTGGATAATGAAGAAATTGCTTGCATCAAGCAATTTCTTCATTATCCACAATGTTTTCTATCCAAACAGACAAAAAAATGTAAAATTCCTTCATCTTGAAATCGTTGTCTGCAGCATCTTTTGATTTGGACCAGTCTAAATTTTTGTTGTGTGGGAATGGGTTAAACCCGAAATTAACTTTGAACTCTGAAGCTGGCCAACATTTATGTGAAGCAACTATGTTTGTTTGGGACTTAAATGTTGCTTGTAGTAGTTACGATGTATAGGTTGCCAACCAACCATTTAACTTTTTTGTTACATGTTACTGGTCATAAATTTGCAAAATAACACTGTTTATATCGGAGCTTGGTGGACAGGGCTAGTCATTCGTCAATTTAATATTGTCAAGGCATATTGTATAAGAGGATATTAAACAAGCAAAATGTTTTCTAGTTCACAGAACTTGCAATTTTGTGTGCAATAATCCAAAATTAGTTTCATGCTGAAAATTCTTATCCAGGAGGTATGATAATAATTTTTCTGACCAATAAATCTCCCCATTCCTGATAGATGAATATAATTAAATTTAATTATTGAACACAAATCTGAGGCAAGGTCACTTGTGCCTCACAAAATCAGTAGGGTTGTTCTTAAATATCAGTGTGCAGGCTGATTTTTGTCTATAACTCCTACCAAAACAGGAGATATTTGGATTCAGTTTGACAAGGGTGAAGAAGAGTCATGGTACATCAGTGCTGTTTTATTCAATTGCCATATTTTCCTAGGTTTATTATCCATGAAATATTACATATTTCTCGCCATGGTCTACTGAACAACACTTATACTGTTTACATAATAAATTTATAAATAAAACTGGTATAATTTTGGTTATGAAACTTGATTTCACATGGTTTCACCACAATATCAGATCTATATTTTACTACAGAGGCCTTGATATGAAAGTAAGGTTAAAAAATAAATGATCAAATTTTACAGGATTATGATTTTAAAGTACATGTAAATTGGCTGGTAAATACAACTAGTGTGGAAAATATTGTGGGAAAATGGAAAATTTCTTTTGTTAAGCAGTTTTCCTTTTTGCACGATGCTTTTCATAGCTATGTTTTTTGGTTCCTTAAAATGGAGGGTTGTGTGGTAATGGGGTATGTATTGATGGTTGAATTTTGGTACATGTATTATTATAAGTTTACAGGAGGTATCAAGATTTTTTTAAATTAGTTATTAACCCATTCCCACACAATCCCTCCTTTTTAAGCCCCTCAAGAAAAAAACTTTTGAAAATATTGTGGAAAATGAAGAAATTGCTTGTATCAAGCAATTTCTTCAATATCCACTATGTTTTCTATCCAAAAAGAAGAAAAAAATCAAAGTTCCAACAACTTGATATTAGCCGCCGTCATAGCGCAGTTGGTAGCGCGTCGGACTGTCAATCTCGAGGTCCCGGGTTCGATTCCCGACGGCCGCACTCATCCTTTCCGACTATTTGTCTCTCACCAATGGGTTGATAATCGTAGATCTATGTGGGATAGCAGCTGGAGGCTAGGAAAGGATGTAATGGTAGTACTGGTGTGAGAAATACCAGGATTCCATTGTTAGGTGCTCCAGCCGCTGCGATATAACTGAAAGATTGTTGAAAGCGGCGTAAAACCCCATTCAAACTAACAAATCAACTTGATATTGTCGTCTGCAGCTTCTTTCAATTTGGAGCAGTCTAAAATTTTGTTGTGTGGGAATGGGTTCACAAATCTTGAATATTTTCTGTCTTTAACACAATTACACTTTAACCAAGGAGGTATCAAGATTTGTTTAAAATTATTGTTGTTAAGAAATCTTGAATATTTTCTGTCTTTAACACTATTATGCATTAACCTATTACCAGACAACAGAATTTTAGGCTGGTTCAAATTCAGACAAGTTGCTGAGGACAATTATTAATTGATGAAGTTTTAGAAAAATCTTTGTTTTTTGGGGTAGGAATAGTTTGGATTGTGCAGAAATTGCTTTTTACTAGCAATTTCTTCATTTTCCACATTTTTCCCATGAAACTGGTATTAAGGAACGTAAAAAAGTCAGAATGTGTTAGAACTTTATTATAGCAGGGTATACAGGTATTCAAGATAGAATATTTTTTGATATATGTATAGGTTGATTTTATTAGGTCTAATCCATTCTAACACAAAGACACTTTTTGATGCCCAAGAGAAAGCAAAACTATGGAAAACATTGTTGTAAAATGAAGAATTTCTGTGTTCTAAACAATTTTTCACTATTAATGTTTTTTTTCTACTGCTGAAGAAAGATTTTTCAAATTTCCTCAACAAAAAAATGTTGTCTGCAACTTCTAAATCTTCGAATTTTGACTGGTCTAAAATTATCTTGCCTGTAATGGGATAACTAAGTGGATCCAGGAAAAAAATATGACACATATCATGATGAATTATGTCAAATGTTTGAGAGAATGTTACTCAAGCTAGGGTTTGAACACGTGACCCCTTAACAGAGAAAAAAAAATGTTGGTACCTCTTGGTTTGTAATGTTAGGTGTCTTACTTTTGTTTGTTGTTACTTTTTTAGACACAAACTTCTGGCCAGAAAACAGGCTCGAATAAATATGAATCCAGTAATATAAAATCTGAAATTGCTCAGACTCGACAAAACATCCAAAAAGCTTTAAATGAAGTGAGTACTTACAGAGAATTTCTATTGTCTTGTCTGTAGCTCTTAACCCTTGTCATGCTGAACCCGGAATATTCCGGTTTTGGCAGGAGGTGTAGACTAAGATCAGACTGCACTTATGTGCAGGCTGATCTTAGTCTACACCTCTTGCTTGTACTTTTCCTTCCCGAGTTGTTTATGAGGTTGATTTCTAAAAGAAATATCAGTTTTTTAACAACAAGTTCTATCAGTGCTTTCAGTCCTTTGATTTGGCAGCAATTCAGTAAAGTAATTAATACAGCATGACAAGGGTTAATATCCCTTGGTTAATTTTATTTTTTTTATCCCATTCCCACACCATTCAACTTTTTTACATGCTGGAGAAAAAACATTTTAGGAAAGCTTTGCGAGTACAGGAGAAATTGCTTGTTACAATTTTTTTCACAATGATTTATACCATATTATAACATTAATTGTGAAATTTGAGCATTTGCTTTCAATTTATACTGGTCTAAAAATTGTTGTCAGGTAATTGGTGAAGTATTCTTTCATATTTTTCTATTTATATGCTCCTGGTCCCTCTTATCAATACTTTTAAATTTTCAATTGATGATACAATTTTTAAATCAAATTTTTGTTTTCGTAGACTATTATTTTGTTGGTAAACCAACTTTTGGTAAGAAAGACATTTGATTTGTCACAATGACAGGTTACAGTTTATGGTGTGCTGCCACAATCGTGTGTCAGCTCATCCACTAACCCGATTTTGTCTTGACTGTAACTGCCACAACTTTGGATTGATTTCAAAATAACTTGGCACAGTTGTTCATCATGAGCAGATGTTCCATTTGAAACATTTGGTCATGTAATACAAGTGGTCAAGACCGCAGCTGAAAATTAAAAGGTTTGTCTTAACTGTAACTCCTACATTTCTAGTTAGATTTTAACCCTTGTCATGCTGAAAACAGAATATTCATGTTTTTGCAGAAGATGTAGACTAAGATCAAATTGCACATATGTGCAACCTGATCTAAGCCTACACCAGCTGTTTGTCACTTTCAAATTAGAGATGTATATTAAACAAATTTTCATAGGAAATAATGACCTATTACTTGTGCTTCTAGTGCTTTCAACCCTTTGATTTTAATTGAAATATGCATAGGATTTTTTCAGCATGAAACTTCATAATCACATTGATATGGAAAAGAACCATAACTCTGCCTTGTGAGATATTGCCATTTGTTGTTTTTCAGACGTTTATCTAAATCCCCTCCCCTAGTCGACATCAAGCAGTGTGATCGGCCTATCTTTTGACAAAATGGCACCTTGTTTACAACATAGGATGCCTTGTTTTCTAGTTGCACCAACTATGTGGGATAGCAGCTGGAGGCTAGGAGAGGATGTGATGGCGGTACTGGTGTGAGAAATACCAGGAATCCATTGTAAGGTGCTCCAGCCGCCGCGATATAACTGAAAGATTGTTGAAAGCGGCGTAAAACCCCATTCAAACAAACAAACAAACTAGTTGCACCAACTTTTCATTGTCTTCTTTCAGTTTGAACCATTTTAAAATTACGCAAAACGGGATAGGTTTATAGATGTTATTGCTTAATAGAAATGATCACTCAAGCAAGATCGACTGTACTTTATGTTTTTGGACCTTAGAATAGAAAATTTATAAAGGTTACCAAAGCTCAATTACTGACTTCTATTCAAGGCTCTGTTAACCATTGCCTGTTTTTTGAATTCGAATTGGTCCAAATTGAAAAGGGTTGCAGAGGACAATGTAAAGTGAGTGCAATTTGAAACATGCTATGTTATCTTGTAAAAAATATTGTGTAAAAAAGGAGAAATTGCATTTAACAAGCAACTACTTCTGTTTCAACAATATTTTTCTAAGCATAAAATCAAGGGCAAAATACCCCCGGACTGTACAGTAAAGGGTTAACCCATTCCCACTTAATCCCTCCTTTTTACGCCCCTCAAGAAAAAAGCTTTGGAAAACCTTGTGGAAAATGAAGAAATTGCTTGTATCAAGCAATTTCTTCCTTATCCACAATGTTTTCTATCCAAAAAGATGAAAAAAACTAAAATTCCGTCTATTTGAAATTGTCGTCTGCAGCTTCTTTCAATTTGGACCAGTCTAAAACTTTGCTGTGTGGGAATTTGTTAAGATGAGCTTGCCACTAAGAAATTAAACTAGGAATAATCTCAACTTTTTTCCAATTTAAAATGAGCATGATAAAAAAGAATTCACCAGTAACCTATTCCCACACATTGATGCTTTATCATGTTTCAACATTGCTGTGGAAATGTAGAATTTGCTTGTAACAAGCAATTTCGTTATTATCAACATTGTTTTTAACCTCAAAAGACAAAAAATAAAGAATTAAGATTACACCAACTGAAAATATTTGTATGTAACTTCTTTTAATTTTGACCAGTCAAAAATTTTGTGGTCTGGTAATTGGTTGAAAGATGAGCATGCAGGTTTACATTGCGTTATACTTTCCCTTTGTAATGATATTAACTCTTGTCATGCTGCATAAATAACCTTACTGAATGGCTGCAATATCAAAGAGCTGAAAGCACTAATAGAACTTGTTATTGAAAATCAATATTTCTTTTAGAAATCAACTTCATAAACAACTCTAGCAAGAAAAATACAAGCAGGAGGTGTAGACCAAGATCTGTCTGCACTTATGTGCAGGCTGATCTTGGTCTACCCCTCTTGCCAAAAACCGGAATATTCAGCATGACAAGGGTTAATTTATTGCATATTTCCTCAAGGCCGCTTGTAAGCAACTGGACATTTAGATGCTATAATGCATGCTTTCTCTCAATATCATACCTTTACCATTAGTATGCTTTTTAAACCTTGCTGAATACATATCTTTCTAGTTTTTAGAATTGCATTAAATCCAAGGACTGATAGGCGCTTGATTATAGGTCAATATTCTGTTGAAAATTAATATTTGGCTTGCCCAGGACAAATGTCGTGGAAGAGCTATTGTGGTACCCTCAGTGTCCTAAAAAGTAGTGCTAGAAGACTCATATTTCCCAAATGCACTAATAAGGAGATAGGCTCTCATACAGGCTTTCATTTGAGATGATGACCTTGACCTTTACCTGTTATAAAACACTTTAATAAAAAAAACGTTAACAAAAAGCTGTAACCAAAAACTTTAACTGAAACTTTTTCTATCTTGGTCATTTTTTTCAACCTAGGGGGCACACATGCACACATCAGGAGATAGACTTTCATTTGGCAGTGAGACAATGACCTTTACTTTGTGACCTTGACCTGTAATCTGTTATAAAAACATTAACCAAAAAAGTTAACCATTCTATCTTGATCATTTTATTCCTATGTAACTCATACTTCACACATGCACTCATCAGGAGAAGGACTTTTATTTGAGATAATGACCATGACTCTGTGGCCTTGACCTTCAAGCTACTATAAAAGACTTTAAAGCAAACACTTTCACAACTTCTATTCTAATCAGTTCTCATCCTAGCAAACTCATATTTACCCATGCATTCTTCAGGAGATAGGCTTGACCATGTTACCTAAACCCTTTTACAAAAACTTTAACCCTGAAGGGGATGACCTATGAACATTTAAACCTGTTTCAAATAGCACCCAAAAGGGCAAGCTATGTTGTTCCCGGACACTCTTATGTTGTGATATACAACTATGGATTAAAGGGGGTAAATAGGCTGTTAAGAATTGGATTCGTTTGTTTGTTTTGCAATTGGGTTGAACTTCACTTTTATCAGTATTTCAGTCATATCGCAGAGGAATGAGCACCTTCCCATGGATTCTTGATAATTGTCAAACTAGCACTTCCACCACATCCTTTCAGAACCTTCAGCTGCTTATTCCACTTAGGCATATGATAAGACTGTACATATGTGAAGACTGACTTGGTCTGTACTTCATGCAAAAACTAGAATATTTTGGGTTCAACTATAGCAATAAAATGATAGAAATGATAGAATACATATACAGTAAACCCCCAGTGTCAAGATCACTTGTGGTACTCTTTTAAAAAGTGGTCCAAAAGCAGTATTGGTCAAACTAGATGTTAAAAAGAAAAAGGATGATATTTATTTTTAAAAAATGATGTCATTTAATAAGTCAATGGTGAAATATAGATAATTTCTGACATGTCTGATTTTTTGTGTTTGTGTTTAAGAGATATAGATAATGTTTTTTGTTTTCATGGAGGTATGAACCGAAAAACCTAATCACACTGTATGAATACGCGAAGCGGATTCATACAGTGTGTGATTAGGTTTTTCGGTTCATACCTCCATGAAAACAAAAAATATTCTCTTCTTTTCTTATGATTTAATAGCATCGAGCGAAAAAAACAAAAGCTCTACAAATTTTGATACCTTTTTGTTTGGGCTTTTTTTGTGCGGAAGCATACAAAATGGCTGCGTGCTCAAAATTTTATTCAAGGAGGTATGAATTAAATTCGACCAATCAGAACGCTCGTTTTTTGATAGACGAAACTAAAAATTGAATTATTATCTAATATTTCAATATTTTGCACAGGAAATGATATGGTTAAATAAAGATATTTTTGACATGTGTAATCTTGTGTTCATTTTATCTAATAATTTGATATTTTGAGAGTACATGTAATTGATATGGTGAAATAGATATTTTCTAACATTTACAAGTTTATGTTCATATTCTCTAATATTCATTATTTGGCACAGCAATTGACATGGTATAATACACACTTTTTCAACATGCCTGATTTTGTGTTATTGTTATTTGTTTGACAAAATACCTGGTAATCAGTAAGAGGACATGTATTATTCATACTGGATAAATTCAGATGAATTTCATAAGAAAGATTAGCTGAGGTTTATTACATGTACTTGTTATGTTTTTTTGAGCTTTCAAATTGGAAGGTAAGCAATCTCATGTTGTAAGTTTATCTCATAAATGTAATGCCAAAACTCTATGATAATGTACATTGTAAATGTTTTTCTGTTTTCTGAAGCTATCAAGTACAGTTCGAAGGGGTTTGACCGGAATTTTAAAAAATCCTTCAGGAATGATCCTCCAAGAAATTTTGTTATGCTGTGAAACAACTTATATGGGCAGAGATAATGTCCATCATAAAATACTCTATTAAAGCTCATGTACTAGTCAACAACACTTTTCATAGTTAAGTCCTGTTGTGGGGGCATTGCATTTAAAAAAAAAACTGTCTTGTTCACAATGTTTTCAACCCAAAATTGCAGTGAGAGAAGGTGCAGAAGACATTTCAAAGTGACTTAAATTTTGCATTGAGTACCTAAAAATATTGAAGTTCTTTTATGAAAAGGAAAAGCAATTTCTCCTTTTCTCAAGCTGAGCCTGGCTAGCTCATTGGGTAACATGCTCCACTCTCAATCCTAGGGTCATGGGTTAGAACCCCGGCTTGGTCAATATTCTTTACAAATGACCAGACTCATTGAGACATGTGCCATTTGTCTCTGAAGACTCTGATCAATGAGTGAGTGATAAGAAGTGCACCAGCCGCCGTCATAGTGCAGTTGGTAGCGTGTCGGACTGTCAATCTAAAGGTCCGGGGTTCGATCCCAGACGGCAGCACTCATCCTTTCCGACTATTTGTCTCCCAGCAATGGGTCGATAATGGTAGACCTATGTTGGATAGCAGCTGGAGGCTAGGAAAGGATGTAATGGCGGTACTGGTGTGAGAAATACCAGGAATCCATTGTTAGGTGCTCCAGCCGTCGCGATATAACAGAAAGATTGTTGAAAGCGGCTTAAAACCCCATTTAAACAAACAAAAGAAGTGCACCTAAGTGGGATGAGTAGCTTGTGGCTTTGACAGAATGTTGGGGTTTTGTTGGTACGAGAAATGACAGGAAGCAATGGTTGGGTGCACTTAAGTCTAAATAATAAGGATGCATTAACCCATTACCAGGCGTAGAAATTAGACTGGTTCTAATTGAAAGAAGTTGCAGACAACAATTTTGTGTGGGAAATGGGTTAAACACCATTTAATGAAATTCTTTTCTCATGATCATGGGTTAACCCATTCCAACTCAAGCCCTCCTTTTTATGCCCCTCAAGAAAAAAGCTTTGGAAAAAATTGTGGACAATGAAGAAATTGCTTGTAACAAGCAATTTCTTCATTATCCACAATGTTTTCTATCCCAAAAGACGAAAAAAATTGAAATTCCATCAAATTTAAATTGTCGTCTGCAGCTTCTTTCAATTTGGACCAGTCTAAAATTCCACTGTGTTGGAATGGGTTAAGGTAATTAAAGGTAAATTATTACCGGTAGTTACAAAAATATACCAAATGATATATGGCAAAGGCTTATAGATTGCTTTATGTTGTTGATGTGTTTGCTTAAACCCTTTTCCAGACAACTAAATTTTTGACTGGCAAAATTTGATTTTAAGTGTTTTTAATAATTTGAAATAGTAATGGATTCTAAACTGAAACAAAAGTAGCTTTCAAAAGCAAGAAAATTGACTGTATTGTTTTTTGAAAACGCTGAAATTGCTTGTCCTACGGAATTTCTCTTTCCCCTCAATTTTACGCTATATCATTTTATTGTAATTCATGAAAACCTGATGTTATGTGGCAGGGGGTTAAAGTGTAGTTCATTAGATCAAGTAATTTTGTACATGTGTTTAATTTGTGTTAATTTCTCTATGTATTTATTGTCTTTCCTTGGTTTGAAATTTATTGTATTCTTAGCCTGGCGAGAATAATTAGCTACTTTGTCTAAACATCAGTCGCCCAACTTCATATAACACTAATTTTTTTACCAATTTTGCAATTTGAGGCCTTGTCACTGAAAAAAAGACAATTAGTGTCAAAAACGGCCATGCACCTATTAGCTTTCCAAATCCAATATAGTTTGAGCTTTTTATGTATGCTTAGGCAAGCATGCAGTAGTTATACATATCCAGTTGGGCCAATGTTCTGCGTGTAAATATAACATTAAGAGATAAAACATAAGAGTCCAGAGGTATATTGTAAGAGTAATCTATTTCACCCTTTCCCTTTTTTTGAAATTTTAGGCTCGTCCAAATTGAAAGAAGTTGCAGACAATAAAAATTGGATACAATTTGAAATGAAACTGTCCTATGTGGTGGAAAATATTTGGGAAAAAATTCCAAAATGTTTTCATAAGTATAAAATCGCAGCAATATAAAATTCCGTGTTTGTATAGGAAAGGTTTAAGCTTCTAGAAATGCATTGAAATTTTTCTGACATTTGTATGAATTTTATTGATATGATTGTTTGTGGGATGGGTAAATTTGTCATATCCTTTTTATCTCACCTGAGTCTGCTCTGGATTAGTTTTTAGGAATCTTAAATTTCCATCATTGTCTTTTGTGCATCAACAATTCACTAACACTCTAGAAACCAGAATCTTGGTCCAGTCTTTACCAAACTTTGCCAGAATGTTTATCTTGATAAAGCAAAAAGGGTGTGGTTGGGTAAAAAACTAGATCAGAAGGTCAAAACTTAGAAAATGTTATTTACATGATCTTCAACAAACTTTGACAGAAATTTATATTGATGATTCTCTGGGTGCAATTAAAAATAGTAATGGTTGGACCAAAAACTGGGTCACAAGGCCAAACTCTAGAAAATCCTTCTTTAAGAGCTAGGGGCCATATTTTTGGCCAAAATTTCACAGGATTTTGTCAGAATATTTATATTGATGATCTTTTCTGACCCTATTTAAAATGGATGGCATCTGTCAAGTTAAAAAGTAGTTGACTTAGTCAAGTCTTTAACATGTTAGGGGCCATACTTTTGGCAAAATCTTCACCAAACTTTGTCAATATATTTTATTAAATATCTTGTTATCTTGTTTATCAAAAATCTTGTTTATGGGCTACTGAGGCCACATTTTGGCCCAATCTTCACCAGATTTGTTAGAATGTTTGTATTGATGATCAGGGTTGTGTGGTAATAGGTTAATACTATACTTGCTTTATACAGGGTGGTGCCAAAGAATCTAAAGGAGCTGTAGATCCTCAAGTCTTACAGAGAATAAAGAATTTGGAAAAAGAAAATGACAGCCTCAAGAAAAGTAAGACATTCTTATTAACCCATGACCAGTCAGCAAAATTTAAGACTAGTCCAAAATGAAAGAAGTTGAAGAAAAAACTCTTTAAGTGTATTAAACCCTTGTCATGCTGAATAAAATCCTTTTCAAATGGTTTTAATGCCAAAGGCCTCAAGGCATTAGTTGTTGATCAATTTGTCCTTTAAAGTTAGACTCATAAACACCTCTGGTTTGAAAGGGACAAACAAATGATGTACACTAAGATTACACGGCAAATGTGTGCTGGCTGATCTTTGTTTATACCTTTTGCTGAAATAGGGATATTTTTGGTTCAGCATAACAAGGGCTTAATTAGAAAAAAATGTTGTTGCTTGGGTAAAAAAGCATTGTGATAAAAGGAGAAATTTCTCCTTTTCTCACAACATTTTCAATAGTACTAACTTTTCATTCGGTAAAATTGCAGGATTGTATGGTATTGAGTTAAATATAAATATTTGTCATTAGGGTTGAGTACAGTACAGAAAATCATCAATTTGACAATCTGATTGGAACCAGATTGAACCCTGAATGCTAAATGATCATGATTGAATGCTTGTGATTAAACTGCGTGATCGCTTTTCATTCTGAGGAGATTGAATGCTTTTTTGTGTAGATCATCATTTATTTATTGCAAACTTTCATTCAATCCAAACCACATTGGAAATCATCTTAAACGTAAATTTAATCATTTTTGAAATTTGAATTACTGAAATTAATTTTCTCAAATATTGCCAAAACTGATATGGCGATGATCATTATGAGAATGATTGAATGCTGTTGATTGAACACTTTCACTTAAGGATTGCTTGATCACATATTGAAAAATTGTAATTACCCTGAACATTAATTGAACGTAATTGAACAGAATGTGATTGGAACGGTTGTCAAATTATCGAATGTTCCGTACTTGTCAGATGGTAAGAGACTTGCTGGCAGATTAGAGGTTTTCAGTGTAGAGTTATTTCTGTGCCAGCAAAGGATAACTCTGCTGTGCCCCCCTCCATTCAGCTGTAGATATTTGTACATGTTTCAAGTAGGTAACACAAAACAGGTATTATTTAACCAATAAGCAACCAACAAAATTTAAGACTGGTCCAAATTGAAAGAAGTTGCAGAAGACAATTTTTATCTGATGAAATTTCAGAAATCTTTGACCTTAGGGGTAGAAAACATTGTAAATAATGAAGCAAATGCTGGTTACAAGCAATTTCTTCTTTTTACGCAATGTTTTCTGAAGTGTTTTTTGGGGGGCATCAAAAAGCATCATTGTGTTGGAATAGGTTAAATATTGTTAATGCAGCTAAATCGTAACTGTAACTCTGTGTAACCAATTCCCACACAATAGCGCTTTTGGACGCTCCTCAAGAAAAATGATTGGTAAAATATAGTGGAAAATAAAGACATTGCTTGTTTCAAGCAATTTCTTCTTCATCCCCAATGTTTTCAACCCCAAAACACTGAGATCTTTCAATTCCCTTAATATATTTTCTTATGCAGCTTCTTTCAATTTGGACCAGTCTAAAATGCCATCATCTTTAAATAGGTTATCATGTTACCAGATGACAAAGATACTTAGTCCAAATTGAATGATGTTGTAGACAGCAATTCAAAGTTGTTAGGACTGGAAAATAAGTGCCAAACAAGGTAGAAACATGTTACAAGCAATTTCTCCATTTCCAACAAAGTTTTACATAATTTTAATTTTTAGGGGCCTCAGAAAGTAGGATTTTGTGGTGTGGGTTAGATAAGAACTTTGATACGACATTAGTGTTTCATAAATGCATCTCATTTTTCAACAGCATCAGAAGACTTGACAGCTCTTGTAAAGAAACTAGAACAACGAATAGCAGCACTTGAGAAGTCCAACTCAGGGTCCAATCCAACCCCTAAAGAGACCCCTAAACCAGAATCAGATGATCTTGATTCAGATAACCTCTTTAGTGATGTGAGTCAGTTATCATTATCTATTGTCAAGTCTGTCATGTCTTTATGACTTGTTGGTGTATAGGCATTACTAGCGTTAGTGTGTTATTGCGTCAGTCTGTCCCACTTGACCAGCCGCCGTCATAGCGCAGTTGGTAGCGCGTCGGACTGTCAATCTAGAGGTCCCGGGTTCGATCCCCGACGGCGCTGCTCATCCTTTCTGACTATTTGTCTCTCAACGATGGGTCGATAATCGTAAACCTATGTTGGATAGCAGCTGGAGGCTAGGAAAGGATGTGATGGTAGTACTGGTGTGAGAAATATCAGGATTCCATTGTTAGGTGCTTCAGCCGCCGCGATATAACTGAAAGATTGTTGAAATCGGCGTAAAAGCCCATTCAAACCAAACCCAATTGACCAATCGCTGACACCGTCCACTGACTCCATAGGTTCCACCCATTCATTCCAACAGGAAGTTCCATTTTCGACATTATTTTGCAAGTGGCATGTAACAAAATAATAAAATGGTTGGTTTGCGAGCTAAATGTTATAACTACAGCTTGAATACGGCACTTAAGTCACCAAACCAACAATAAAGGTTAACAAAAAAGGCATCCAATGTCAGAGCTGAAAGCTCAGATATGGGCTGATTAATGATTTGATTGGTCGGTTGATTCCTTATTGACAGCTGCAATTGGTCAATTTCTCCACACCATTTCTCCTGCATATATGGTAGTGATATGTTTCAAAACAACTTGGTACAGTTGTTCTCCGTCATAAGAAGATATGCCATTTAAAACGAATTATTGGATAGCTTCATTGTAAAAGGCTAAGCTTAACCCATTACCAGATGGCAAGATTTGAGACTAGTCCAAATTGAAAGGTGTTGCATACAACAATTTAAAGTTAATGAAATTTCATATTTTTTCAACTTTCAGGTTAGAAAAAATGTGTAAAATGAAGAAATTGCTTGTAACAAGCAATTTCTTTATTTTACGCAATGTTTTCCTAGTTGTTTTACTTGAGATGCATCAAAAAGCGTCATAGTGTGGGAATGAGCTAAGGCCAAACATTTTGATTGAGCTTGTCCAGGGCATATCTCCTACATTTGTGGATTGCTTTTAAAATAATTTACCACTACATCATGTAGCATATGACAATTTAAAGTTAATTAAATTTCATATTTTTTCAACTTTCAGGTTAGAAAAAATTGTGTAAAATGAAGAAATTGCTTGTAACAAGCAATTTCTTTATTTTACGCAATGTTTTCCTAGTTGTTTTACTTGAGATGCATCAAAAAGCGTCATAGTGTGGGAATGAGCTAAGGCCAAACATTTTGATTGAGCTTGTCCAGGGCATATCTCCTACATTTGTGGATTGCTTTTAAAATAATTTACCACTACATCATGTAGCATATGACAATTTAAAGTTAATTAAATTTCATATTTTTTCAACTTTCAGGTTAGAAAAAATTGTGTAAAATGAAGAAATTGCTTGTAACAAGCAATTTCTTTATTTTACGCAATGTTTTCCTAGTTGTTTTACTTGAGATGCATCAAAAAGCGTCATAGTGTGGGAATGAGCTAAGGCCAAACATTTTGATTGAGCTTGTCCAGGGCATATCTCCTACATTTGTGGATTGCTTTTAAAATAGTTTACCACTACATCATGAGTAGATGTGTTATTTAAACCAAATTCCAAGACAATTCCAAGGTCAAGGCTCAACTTCAAATATTTGGTGAGCTTGACTTGTTGTCCATAAACAAATTTCTAGTATTGGGAAAATATATAGATATAAACTTTTTAGTCAAATTGAAATTCATATTTGACGAAATATATAAGAAATATTATAGAAGTTATAGAAAATTTTGTAGAAAACAGAGAATATGCTGGTTACTAGGATTTTCATTTCCCATTTTTTCCCCATAACTTTTTACAAGCTTTTTCCTTGAGGGTTGTAAAAATATGGGACTGTGTGGGAATGTGTTTAATCCATTACGACACAAGAAAATTTGGACTTGTCCAAATAGAAAAAAAGTTGCAGAAGACAATTTCAAGTTGGTAAAATTTAAATACACTGTGAATTGAATTTGCCAATTAGGGTAGAAAACATTGTGGACAATGAAGAAATTTCTTGTTACAATGTCCACAATGTTTTTTTCCCAAAACTTTTTTCTTGAGGGGCATAAGTAGTAGTGTATGGGAAGGTGTTTACAGCTTTCAATATCTTTTAAATTTCTTGTAGTCTGAGGAAGAAAGTGAAGATGATGAAGAGAAAAAAAGGAAGCTAGAGGCTTATCATGCTAAAAAAGCTAAAAGTGAGTAACCTAGTAACCCAGTTAATAACGGGTCACTCTGATATCATCATATTTTGAAGTAAACTGTATCCTATGATTTGACATATTGCTGGACAATCCAACTCACATTTGACAGGAAGATTTATTGTTAGTTCCAAAAACTAGAGGCATTTAAGTTTTGTAACGAATTCTAATTGGCCAAAACAACAAAAATTATTACGATAAATGTTGCAAATGTCTGTGTTCAAAGTTCACTTCTGGTCTAAACATGTGATTTGATTGGTCTAGCATTTCTTTTATTGACAGCCAAGATCAGTCAATTATTAGAGAGTTAATGAATTTGCTAGCTGGTGTTTAATACTTTCTTAACCCATTCCCACACAACAAACTTTTAGACTGGTCCATATTGTTAGAGGTTGCAGGCAACAATTTCAAGATGATGAGATTTTAAAAATCTTTGTCCTTTTGGGTAGAAAACATTCTGGATAATGAAGAAATTGCTTGAATAAGCAATTTCTTCATTTTCCAGGAATTTTTTTTCCTAACCTTTTCTGTAGGGGCGTAAAAGTAAAAAACATTGTAGAAAATAGATAAATGGCTTGTAACAAGCAGTTTCTTCATTTTCCATTTTATTTTTGGGGGGCCGCCGTCATAGCCCAGTTGGTAGTGCGTCGGACTTTCAATCTAGAGGTCCCGGGTTCGATTCCCCACGGCGGCACTCATCCTTTCCGACTATTTGTCTCTCACCAATGGGTCGATAATCGTAGACCTATGTGGGATAGCAGCTGGAGGCTAGTAAAGGATGTAATGGTAGTACTGGTGTGAGAAATACCAGGATTCCATTGTTAGGTGCTCCAGCCGCCGCGATATAACTGAAAGATTGTTGAAAGCGGCGTAAAACCCCATTCAAACAAACAATTATTTTGGGGGGTGTCTAAAAGTGTTACTGAGTGGGAATCAGTTAAAAGAAAATTTATAAGATAAAAAACTTGACTTTGAGAGGCTAAATTCTATTATATGGTATTTAGTGAAAACTTTTATAGATGGTCTTTCGGAAACTAGAGGATGGATTTCCAAATTTTATATGCATGATCTTTTGGTAACCCTTTACCAGAATTCTTGAAAGAAAATTAACAGATTTAATGAAATTGCTTTGGAGAATAGGGCTCATTTCAGGTAGAGATCAAGTAGGGATGCAAGGGAAATAACTAATACTGCTTGACAGAGAATATTTATTGCCGGAAAGAAAGTTGCCTCTCTTAAAGTAAATTTGTAAAAAAAAGTAATTCTTTCTAAAAGAAGTAGTTTCCAGTGTAGCCTCCTTTCAATTTGGACCAGTCTAGACTTTGCCATCTGGTTATGGGATAACCCATTACCAGAAAGCAAAATTTTAGACTGGTCCAAATTGAAAGGAGTCACAGATGGCAATTTAAAGTTCATGAAAATTTAGATTTTTCAACTTTCTAGGTAGAAAACATTGTGCAGAATGAAGAAATTGCTTGTCTTCATTTTACATGTTTTCCCAATTGTCTTTCTAGAGGGACGTCATTGTGTTTGAATGGCTTAAAAGATAAAATAAATACCTTTGACTTGGACCAGTCTTAAAATTTGTTGTCTAGTAATGGGTGAAAGTTAATGATCAAGCAACAGAAACAGACTAATGGATTTGAAGTTTATATACTTAAAACATCTGTAAATGAGTGGATACACAAATCAAACATCAATGTTTTGACCAAATAATAGATTACAGAGATAAGATTGGTATATACGATATGAAGTTTCAAATTAATCATAGTATGTGAGAATGTTGGTGAAGTTTGTGTATCTAAAGACTATCAAAATATTGTGAAAAAGGAGGAAATGTTGGGTTCCTCCTTTTCCCACAATGTTTTCTATATAAACTATATTACCTTTGCATTTCAAAATACTAGATTATACAGTAATAGGTAACTATTAAATAATTTCAGAGCCTGGCGTGATAGCAAAGTCTAGTTTACTTATTGATGTAAAACCCTGGGATGACGAAACTGATATGAAGGAACTTGAGGAAAAAGTCAGGACCGTACAGGCTGATGGTTTATTATGGGGACAAGGTGAGTTTTCTGTTGTCGTAAGCATTTGACACTTGATGTAAAAGTAAAAACTCTTGTATCTGAGAAACGGATGCCCCTCACAAGGTCGATTCTGTCAAATGACCTTCAGTGAACTTGAACATTGGAACATCCAACACAATTATAAACATGAAACTAGTAATCATTTAGAAAAAACAACTGTGCCGATTTATTTTAAAATCGATCTATTAATGAAGAAAATGTTCTCCAGACAATAATTAGACACAAACTTTCACACCCCCTTACACATACAGCCACTCACACATGGAGAGAGGTAACTCTTTATTCCCATAGCAACTTCTCCTTTTCCCACAAAGCATTCCATAACAATGTTTAAAAAGCATAATTTTGCTATGATTGGTAAAACAATATCCCCCCCCCCCCCCAAAAAAAAAAGGTCAGATCAAGCACAAGTAATTGTATTTAAAGACAGGTCACATTTAAATCCATACCTACACCAAAACACTTTGACCCCCCCCCCCCCCCCAAGAAAAAAAGGTTTTTGTGAAACACTGTGTAAAATGAATAAATTGCTTGTAACATTATTTACAAAACATGTTTATTCTGCCTCAAAGACAAAAAAATTAAATATTCGATCAACTCAAAATTGTCGTCTGCAACATCTTTGAATTCAGACCTGACTAAAGTTGTGTCGTCTGGAAATGGGTTTAGGTAACATTTTGACATTGGAGCTCTTAGATTTGTATCTGGTATCAGTGTGCAGAAAACTTGGACTATTGTGTGTTCAATTCAACATTTTCAGGAAAATTAGTACCTGTTGGTTATGGTATTAAGAAGTTACAAATTAATGCAGTCATAGAAGACGATAAAATATCCACAGATTGGCTGGAAGAAGAAATTACTGCTTTTGAAGATCACGTGAGTTGTCTCCCTTCAACTTTTTACCCAATTTAACACTATTTCATGTAATGATGAGTTATTTACCTTTGTTTGTTTATTTAGAAAATCTACTGAGAGTGTCATACTTGGTAAGCCTGTTCATCTGCTCAGTCTGAACAGGGTTGATGTTTTTTACAGTTCTTGAATGGTCTCTTTCGCTTAAACCATTACCACACAATCCCTCCTTTTTACGCCCCTCCACAAAATAGTTTTGGAATACATTGTGGAAAATGAAGAAATTGCTTATATCAAGCAATTTCTTCATTATCCACAATGTTTTTTATCCAAAAGGACGTGAAAAATTAAAATTCCATCAACTTGAAATTGTCGTCTGCAGCTTCTTTCAATTTGGACCAGTCTAAAATTTTATCGTGTGGGAATGGGTTAAACCATTACCACACAATTACTATTTCTAATGCTCTGAAAAAAAAAATAAAATGAAATCATGGAAATCTTATCTTGTAAGTAGCAGTTTCTACTTTTCTCACAATGTTTTCTACCCAATTTGGCACACAAACGCCCGCTTTTACCACAGCTCAGAAAAGGCTTGGGAAATCATTGTAGATAATGTTCATATTGAGCACAATGTTTTCTACCCCTTAAAGACAAAATTTTGTAAAATTTCATCAACTAAAAATTGATTTCTGCAACATGTTTGAACTTGGACTAGTATGGAACGTTGTTTTCTGGTAATGGGTTAAAAGGCTAAAAATGATAGACAGCGTTTCTTGTGTATTTCAGGTACAAAGTATGGATATTGCAGCATTCAACAAGATATAGATCTAGAATACACAGACATTATCTTCCATTGTAACATCAGGCTGATTGTGAATAAAACAAATATCATTATTACAAAGTTTCCTCATTTACACCTATTTAATTGATAGTCTACTATAATCTTGTAACTACAGTTTATTCAGGTACACTGTAACTCTATTATAAAGCTGTATGTGGGATCCAAGAAATGAAACAATGGAAGAGTAGATTTGTTATGCTATAATGCTGTATCTACACAACCCCACCCTCCCCTACCTGGGGTGATAAATTTGACCACAGGATCAGTACCAGGCACTTGATAAATCGTGATAATGCTCCTAAACTGACCAAAATATTGATTAGCCCAGAAAATTTGATAGATGATTATATATATCGAGAAATGAATTTAAAAAAAGTCGTTAAAAAACAAATGATAGTGAAAGATCCGCAAGCAAGTATTAGATTAGGTTCAAGGTCAAATTTTAAAAATGTGTTAAATTGCTCTTGTCCTGATGGTTTACAAAGAATCTACAAAGGCAATCTTGTAAAATACCTCTAACATTCTCTCAGTGGTATAACGATACCCCTTCTCCGAAAATTAAAGCCCTTGTTTAGGGGGTATAAAGGAGTCAGCTTGTCAGTGGCTTTTTATACGACCATTGAAGACGGGACGTATTATGGGATCACCTGTGGTGTCCAGGCGTCCGGATGTCTGGGCATCCGGTTGTCCAGGCGGTGTCCACTTCTTTGTCGGGAGCATAACTCTTTCACCGTAAGTCTGATTGACTTTAAACTTGGCAGTTATATTCTTCTCATCAATACGGAGTGCAGTGCTCTATAACCATTTTTTTAGTTATTGCCCTTTGTTGTTTTTCATACTTGAATCTTGTCCAGAGTATATCTCTAAAAGTATTTTAGCTAGAATCATGACACTTCATGGGTGTATAGATATCACCAAGGGGGAGTGCAGTGCACAAGAACCATAACTCTACCTGGCCTATTTTTTGAGTTATTGCCCTTTGTTGTTTTTCATACTTGAATCTTGTCCGGAGTATATCTCTAAAAGTATAATAGCTAGAATCATGAAATTTCATGGATGGATAGAGCTTACCAAGTGGGCGTGCAGTGTACAAGAACCATAACTCTACCTAGCCTATTTTTTTAGTTATTGCCCTTTGTTGTTTTTCATACTTGAATCTTGTCCGTAGTATATCTCTAAAAGTAGTTGAGCTAGAATCATGAAACTTCATGGGTGTATAGATCGCACCAAGGGGGAGTGCAGTGCACAAGAACCATTACTCTACCTGGCCTATTTTTGAGTTATTGCCCTTTGTTGTTTTTCATACTTGAATCTTGTCCAGAGTATATCTCTAAAAGTAAAATAGCTAGAATCATGAAATTTCATTGATGGATAAAGCTCACCAAGTGGGAGTGCAGTGCACAAGAACCATAACTCTACCTGGCCTATTTTTGAGTTATTGTCCTTTGTTGTTCTTCATACTTTGTTTGACATAAAATATTCATTCAAAATAACCTCAGTTCTATTCAAACCCCCAGTTAATATTAAGCAGTGTGACGGGCGTATCTTGTGACGTTTGTTTGGTAGGTTGGTTGGTCCATCTAGTTGTCACTATGAAATCGGTGTATGTGCGTTAGTACGTTAGTCCGTCCATCTGTCCAAATTTGTCCGGACAATTACTCCTACATTTATAGATGGATTTCAAAATAACTTGGCACAATTATTCATGCCATGAGTAGATGTGTCATTTGAAAGAATTGTGGGGATAGTTCTAATAGAAGGTCACAGCTCAAGGTCAAACACTAAAATTATGATTGTCCAGACAATTACTCCTACTTTTATGGATTGATTTCAAAATAACTTGGCATAATTATTCTCCATCATGAGTAGACGTGCCATATGAAAGAATTTTTTGGATAACTTCAAGTTGGAGGTCAAAGGTCAAACACGAAAACTGATGGTCAATGTCAAGTTGAAGGTCAAAACTTTGCAGGCTCGACAGCAGTTGTCCTGGGACAACCATCTAGTCTGTCATCCAATCATTCTTCCATCTATCAATTTGTCCGCTTCGATTTCTACATAACATTTTGGCAAAATTAAAACATTAGAATTGAGCTAGTCAAGAGTATAGCTCCTTCAATGATGAATGGATTGCAACTTGATACAATTTCCTTTATTATGAGTAGATGTACCATTTGAAAGAAATATTCAGATAGCTCCAAGATCAGGATCACAGCTCAAGGTCATGCATTGAAAATTAGCGTATCATGAGCATGTTGAAGAATGTCGGTCAAAATGGATGATTCGATCAACAGCAAAGATCAGTTAGTTTATAGTTCAGATAAAAACAATGCTTTATTGCTCGAATCATCACATGGGGAATTGGTTTCTGCTTTAAATATACTTCGGCGATGATAGGCATCATCAAACCAATTCAAATCAAAACTTTTGGTTAATCACTTATTGAGGGGAAGGATCTAGACTGTAACGTGTTCATAAAAATTAAATCTCATGAAATATAACTTCAGTTTGTGAAAAAAACGTAACTAGTACAAGATGAGGTGATGGCATGTTGGGTTCGGAGGAAAGTGAAAGTTTGTTCAATGTTAAGCTCCTGTCAGCAAGGTGTTGCAAGGAAATACATGAAAGCCGTAAAAAGTCTATGCTCAAATGAGTTATTGTGATCACCATTTGTCTGGCGTCTGGGCTTTGTCTCGTCTGTCAACAATTTCTTTAAACAACATCTCCTTCCAAACCACTGGGCCAATTTCAAAAAAATGTGGCGTAAATATTCGTCAGGTGGTCCCCTCTAAAAATAGCTAAAAGAATTGAAATCTGTTAAAAATCTGTTTCCATGGCAACAGAATTGAAATTTTAAAAATCTCCTGACCCAGAAAGCGTAGATACTAACCCATTACCAGACAAAAAAATTTTATACTGGTCCAAATTCACAGATGTTACAGACAACACTTTTTAGTTGATAATAATTTAAAAAATTTTGTCTTTTGGGGTAGAAAACATCGTGGAAAATGAAGCAATTGCTTGTAACAAGCAATTGCTTCGTTTCCACAATGATTTCCAAATCCTTTTTACTTAAGGGGTGTCTAAAAAGGCCATTGTGTGAGAATGGGTCAAACGATGTTATTTTGCAAAATATTTGGCCAGTACATATAACAAATAGTAAAAAGGTGGTTTAGTGACCTAAACGTCGTTCAACTTGGATATGAAACGGCGTTATTTTGCATACTTTTGTCCGTAACATGTAACAAAAGGTAAAATGGTCAGTGGTGACCTGAATGTTTTTCCACTTTGTTTTAAACGGCGTTACTTTGCAAAATAATTTGTCAAATAAATGTGTCAAAAGGGTGAATTTGTTGGTTGTTGACATAGACGGCTTAACAACGGTTTAAATGACACCTTGGAGAAATAAAGTTTTGAAAGACAGTGTGAGAAAATAAAAAAATGCTTGTTACAAGCCATTTCGCCTTTTATCACAATGTTTTCTTTCTTGTTTTCCTTTTTTGTGTCACCTGAGTACAACACTTTCTCTAAACGTCATCTCCTCCCGATCCAAATTTCGGCAGAAAAGTTCCTTAGGTGGTCCCCTAAAAAAAATAAAAAGGATTGAAATCTGTTAATAACTCTGGTTGCCATGGCAACAAAATAGAATTTTTAAAATAATTTTTAAAAGCCTCCTCCTTACCCAGAAGGTATAGAGCCTTGATATTTTGAATGAGGCATCAGTATATTGACCTCTTTCAAATAGCTAAATTTGTGATCCTCAGGTCCCCAGGAGGTAGGGAACAATTTTTAAACGACATCTCCTCCCAAACCACTTGGCCAATTTGAACCAAATTTGACAGAAATGTTCATAAGGTGATCCCCTCTAAAGATAGCTTAAAGAAATGAAATCTGTTAAAAAACTCTGATTGCCACGGCAACTAAAGTGAAAGTTTAAAATAATCTTTAAAAATCTCCTCCTCCTGACTTAGACGGCGTAGAGCCTTGATATTTTGCATGAAGCATCAGTATATTGACCTCTTTCAAAAAAGCTAAAATCATGATCCTCGGGTTTCCAGGGGGTAAGGGTTTATATAGAAATAAAGAACAATTTTAAAACGACATCTCCTCCTAAACCACTGGGTCAATTTGAACCAAAGTTGGAAGAAATGTTCCAAAGGTGATCCCCTCTAAAAGTAGCTAAAAGAATGGAATCTGTTTAAAACTCTGGTTGTCATGGCAACAGAAGTGACAATTAAAATATTCTTTAAAAATCTACTCCTGACACAGAAGGCGAAGAGCCTGAAAATTTTGCATGAAGCATCAGTATATTGACCTCTTACAAAGTATCTAAAATCGTGACCCTCGGGTCCCCAGGGGCGGAGCCCCGGGATAGGGTGGGTTATATGCATGAAGCATTAGTTCACTTACTTCTTTCTTATTTCTGAAATTATATCCCATGGATCCAGAGGGAGAAAAAAGTTTATTCCTTCTTTCAAATTTGCCCTTTCCCGTGGAATTTGTAATTTAGACTTTTGGATCCCCAGGCACAGAGTATATATATGTAAAGGGTATGGCCCACTTGTACCATAATCCTAACCTTAACTTCAAATTAGACTGTTGAAGGAAAAAGAGCCTTTATCTCAGGTGAGCGCCCCAGGGCCATTGGCCCTTTGTTTCTTATTTTAGGCCACTAAAAATGTCTGTACCTTCTTTCAATTTGGACCTGTTCACAATTTTGTACTATGGTAATGGGTTTAACATTCTAATTGACTGTTTGGCATATTTGAAATGTTAATTGCTGTTATTAAATTGCATGTAAACAAAGAGCAGATCAAAGAGGCGTGGTGTTAAATTAGTGACAAGTGAACACACTTAAATGATTGATTGACATACAGTGACAGAGATAGTTGTTGTAAGCATGCCCTTCTGATTTTATTGATCTATTAATAACCAATTATCAATGTCTGAATCCGTGATCTGTCACCGTAAAAGGGACAGAAACAAATCAGCAAGTCGGCCTAATAAAGTCGAATGTGACAGTACACACGCAACAAACCTACAAGTAGCGAGTTCAATCACCACTGTGATCCAAATAACCAACTACTTTTCGTTTTGACGAGTCGTTTAACCGAGGCACTGTAATACCAACCCTTTACCAGACGATTCAATTTTTACCAAACGACACAATTTTAGACTTGTCCAAATTCAAAGAAATTGCAGATGATAATTTTAAGGTTTGTCAAAATATAAAATATTTCGGATAATAAAGAAATTGCATATTCGTGCAATTTCTTCATTTTCCACAATATTTTCCCAAGCTATTTCTCTGGCGGGATAAAGGGTGGGATCCTATGGGAATGGGTTAAACAAATAGAATATTCGATAGTGTTATAGTACGTAAACTTGCCTTGTACCTTTGCAATAACCTGAGTATATACAGATAATAACTATCCGTCTTTATGGGCGTAGCTTATAGACACTTTAGACGAAAATTACTATTGGAACTTCGATAACTATGTGAATCTATCTACGAAACATGTTCGGGATCTGCCAACAAAACATTTCAGAATCTGTCTATAAAACGTGTACAGAATATGTCTACGAAACATGTTTAGATTATGTCTACGAACAGTGTTTAGATTATGTCTACGAAACCTGTACAAAAGTATCTGCCTGAAATATTTTCAGAATATGTGTTTGAAACAAGTTCAGAATGTGTCTACGAAACTTGATCAGAAACATGTTCAGAATCTTTTTTATGAAACAAGCTCAGAATATGTCTACGGAAAAAAAAAGAAAAAGAAAAAAAGAAAAAAACATTTCAGAATCTGGCTTTGAAACAAGTTCAGAATCTGGCTGAAACAAGTTCAGAGTCTGGCTATGAAACAGGCGTACTTGGAACAATAACTCGCATAAGAGCCTTGCGTGACATTTACAACAAAAGGATTTTACGCCGGTGTGTGTGAGGCGTATTCACTAAGCAGCCTGGATAGCCACAAAGTGCATGTAGATTTTGTACTAATTGTCTCAAGTATCTTTGAGTCGTTATCTATCTATAAAGCGAATAGTTAAGATCCCGATCAGACTGTGTAGACGCAGGGAGTCTTTACTGAGCATACTTGTGGAATTATTGGGATTTTCACTTGTAGGATTGTTTGCTGTTCCTGTGGTTGTTGGTAGACAAACGCTATATATGAAAGACTTCAACCATTACTACACAATGGCGCTTTCTGACGCCCTGAAGAAGATAGTAATGGAAAACGTTGTGAGAAAGAAGAAATTGCTTATGACAAGCACTTTCTCCTTTTCTCACATTTTTCTATCCTATTTGGCTTTTATTTTCGAAGTTTAGCACGATTTGCAGTGTCTTTTACATTGTCTTTTAAAACCCTTTCCTGTACAATCACTGGTTTTAACGTCCTTGTGATTTTATACGTTAGAAAAAATTGTGGGAAAAGAAGAAATTGCTTGTAACAAGCAATTTCTTCTTTTTCCACAATATTTTCTACCCTACTGAATAGTTATTTTTCAAATTGAATCCACTCTCAATTTTCGTCTGCAAAACCTTTGAATTTCGACAGGTCTAAAAAATTTAAAACAGGAAAGGGTTAACATTCTGTCGACTAGTAATGAGATAAACAATGGGATCTCGATATCGAGTAGACAATTATTCCGTTTTCCTATTGACAGGTTACCAATCGTTCTTACCAAGGAAATGAATCTATGTAAACTGATACTGTTATATCTGGTCTCGAAACACTATATAGTCAATGTGGGACTGACACATCGTAACTTCAGCTTAAAATGTGCGATGTCTGATTGCCCATTGGCGAAATGGGATTTATGTTTATTAGACTACAAAATGTACGTAGTTCGGAGGTTGACGCGGTATCTGTCAAACATCCTCGGTTCGAGGAAATTGCTAATTAAGCAGTTTGATAATCATCATTATCATAACTGTCAAGGTTGTAGCATAAAACCCTCTCGTGTCTATTATCAATACAATAATCATAAATCAGTATCGACGATTATTTTGTCATCATGCTGGCGATAACTTGACCGGGTCGAAATATTTCAGGTTTGCCCACAATAGCTAATCTGTCAGATGCCATGTACTATCGACAGAACTGAGGCGTAGGGCCTACTAACTTATATACATCTTCTAAAATTGTAGACACTTGGATACAAACGTTCCTCATGGTAACGTAAGTTTGTGCAGAAATTTAGAATGAATATAATGTCTCGCCGTTAGGCGACCAAAATGCCGTAACCCTGTCTTATTTAAGCTATAGTTTAAAAAATTCAGTCGCCGACTACGATGCCGTGTAAGAGGGGGACCAAAATATCCTAACATTCGGCTTGAATATTTCAAACTGTAGTTACAATGTTTTGGTTTCTAAATGATGCTCTATTTCCCACAAAAAAAGCTACATGTATCATGGCTCAGGGCTTCATTAAACCCATTCCCACACAATGACGCTTTCCGACGCCTATCGAGAAAACAATTGGATAAACATTGTGGAAAATGAAGAAATTGCTTGTAACAAGCAATTTCTTCATTTTCCACAATGTTTTATACCCAGATTGTTGAACAAATGTAAAATCTCAAACTATAAATTGCCGTTTTAACTCCTTTCAATTTAGACCGGTCTAAAACTTGTTTGGTAATGGGTTAAGAAATAAAGAGAACAGTTTTTTTTCATGATTGAGACATGAATCTAAAAACTTAATCACAAAAGAATGCGCGAAACGGATTTTTACATTGGCCTGATTAAGTTTTAACCCATTCCCACTCAATCCCTCCTTTTTATGCCTCTCAAGAAGAAAACATTGTGGAAAATGAAGAAATTGCTTGTATCAAGCAATTTCTTCATAATCCACATTTTTTTATATAAAAAAAGACAACAAAATTCAAAATTTCATCAATTTGAAATTGTCGGCTGGAGCTTTTTTCACGTTGGACCAGTCTAAAATTTTGTTTTGTGGGAATGGGTTAAGGTTCATATTTCAGAGGAATCAAAAACTATTCTCATTTAATGATATTATGCAAAACAAAGTAAACTTTTCACTAGTTTTGAGTTAGAAATTTTAAATAAAAGTTGTACTTTTACAGAAAAGCAAACAGTGCAGTAGAAGACGATGTTCTTGGGATATAGTAAATTTTAAACAAGAAAGGGGACGTAATTGACGGGTAGCTGTAGTTACGGAGTTGAAGGCGCCAAGCTAACAAAAGGTTCAAAGTTCACATCCAGTCTAAAAGAATAATTTAAATGGTCGATAATGACAACCGGGATCCGTCATTTGGCAATCTCGATTCAATAAATACGGGGGATGTATCAAATTGATAACAAAATTTTGATTTATTCGTAGTTAGGAGACAAAATCAGGAGTTAAAATTGATATTTGAAGTCTTTATGGATTTGATACATTGAAATTTGCATTTAATTGAAATACCTGGCTCCATTTTATCAAAGTTATTGTATATTGTGGGAGTTAAATTATTGATACTTGTAAGACTTTTTGCAAAATAAGACTTAAGACCGATTATTGAATTTGTAGGCGACTTTTTAAAGTGAAGGGCCGGGACTGAAGTAGATAGATGTCAAAATTTCAAACTTTTTCGAACTTTTTTTAAATACAGGCTTTACCCTACTGAAAATGATTAAAAAAATGGTAAACGAGCTTCTCTCCGCTAGAGACATTTAACCCTAGACTACCCCTCCTTTTTACGCCACTCAAGGAAAAGGCTTTGGAAACATTGTGGACATAGAAGAAAATGCTTGATTTAAACAATTCCCTCAATGTCCACAATGTTTTCTACCCCAAAAGACAAAGATTTTTAGAATTTCATCAAATCCAATATTATCGTCGGCATCTTCTTTCAATTTGGACCAGTCTTGAAATTTCTATTGTGGGAATGGGTTAAAAATGGTTTTTCATGATCTATATTTTTCTCTATTTCATTTTGGCGTAGCAGGCATCACATCTCGGTATAAAGGAAACAAACTTGTGATGACTTGAACAAAAAGTGTTTTTGAATATTGCGTATCGATGGAAACGGCAGATATTACTTGTCTCGTAAATAGATGTAGAAATTCAAAAATTTTAACACTACATGTAATTTGAATTTCTATTCGCAACTTTATTGCAAATAATTCAATCTGATCTTAAGCGAGCCTAGAACAGAAAAGTAACTAAGCGAGTCTTTGCTAGTCTTCTGTTCTAGAATTGGTTAAGATCAGCTGATATCAATATAATTTGATTTTTATGTAATCTATCAAGCTTCAAGCGGTTTGATTGGTACAACCCATGAACAAAATTCTGAGCATACAACTGTTTTGTATGATTGCGCACAGATAATATTTAACACAAACTATTCAAATGGTTTGCTCTATTTTGTTTAATGGTATTTAAGTAACCCATTACCAGATGGCAACATTCTATGCCATTTCAAATTGAAAGGAGTTGCAGACGACAATTCAAAAGTTATGAAATTTTAGATTTTTTTTTTTAACTTTCTGAGTAGAAAATATTGTGTAAAATGTAGAAATTGATTGTTACAAGCAATTTCTTCATTCTACACAATGTTAACCCAGCTGTTTTTCTTGAGGGGTGTCCAAAAAGCGTCATTGTGTGGGAATGGTTTAATAAGAAATGAATAGAATATTTTTTTTTTCATAGATGTACGAACCTAAAAACTTGTGCAATTTGAGCTTTAGTGAGCTTAAAATGCTAACAGAGGCACATACGAACGCCGGAGACAACGCTATGACAAAAGGCTCTAGTGACTTACGGGCACTGGAAATAAACATTTGTAACCATATTTCTGAACCGCTTAACGTATTTCACCCAAAAGCTCATTTACAGTCAATCTTGCTCTAGTGACCACCTCTATTAAGCGACTATTTTCATTAAGTGACCAGCATCAGAATTTCCCTTCCAAAAACAAAGGCGCTTCATAATAGGACGTTTTTGCTAATTAACTTTATCAAAACTAAATCCTATGTTTATTGATCTCATTAGAATCGTCTCAATGAGACAATTCTAATGAATTTCATCAACATAGAATTAAGTGAGAACCATACAATATTTATGTAGGCAGTCGAACTGATCCTCCATATATGTCACAAAAAGTGCAGTAAACGACCATTCTTTTAAATGACCACATTTAGGCCGCCCATTTAGAAGTCGTTTAATACAAATTTAACTGTAGAAATAGTATTATTGTTCATATTCATTATTTTTCTACACACATTTGTTAAAACGTTTACGTGTTTTTAAAAGCGCGTGTATATCAGCAATAGCTTTGGCTGCTGTAAGATAAGTACTGACTACAATACATTCTTGAATTATAAATCCCTTTGAACGAAATACTTTTTGGCAAAGGGAGAAATTCACTCAATTCTCAATTCGTACGATCATGGAAGGTAAGTTTAACTCTAAGTGCAGTTTGTGATAATTGACCAATCGCGACTGTCAATGAAGGAATCAATCGAACAATCTAATCACATAAGCCGACATATATATTAAGCATTTTTGTTAGTTTGACGACTTAAAAGTCGTAACTACAGCTGACTCAAGCTGTAGTTACGACATTTAGGTCGCCAACAATCCATATTTGTCATAAGTCATTGGCTAAAGGAGGGGTGTCCATAATGGCCTTTTCGTGGTTACCTTCGATTTTTTCCAAACTTATCATATGTATATTATGATATTATCTACATCTTCTGACATAATCTTTTCTTGTAAACACCTTCAGTTTTTGTGTCATTGCTCTGGTAAAACAGGGTGGGGTAATATACTATGAAACCGAGTGATGTACTTCTGATGCTCGATTTTTCGGTGATATAGATAGGGGAGAAATAATCTTGTGTATTTACACTGGCTATCCAATCCTGTATTGGCATGACGGTTAAAGGAATGTTTGAGACTCAATCTGCAGGGATTATTTCGCCTTCTTTAATAGTAGCAAATTTCCCTATTTCATTTGATACTATTTTTGCCAGATTGTATAACAGGGTTACATATTACTGTAAATGTTGTTTTTTTTTTTGTGTATTATTCATTTAGATGACATAGTGACATTCTCAAAATATTTCAGTTTGGAAAAAATGCCAAAGGCTGCAAAATTATCTGCCCTTGAATTTCAGAAACGTTGAAAAAGGTGAGAAAAAGTCTTATCTACACCAATATGCATGTTTTGCTGCAATTTCTTACATTTGGTCAGCAAAGGTCACAGTGTTGCAAGAAGCAAGATGAATTTGGTTGTCTCAAAACTCAGGTCAATGTAAAGTGTCAATTAAGCTCCGGTCTAGTCAACTCTTCAGTTTCAGCTCCAAAGAAAAGAAATAAATATTACATTTTTTTAAAATTTCAAGGTCAAATGCCAATGTCAAAGGTTGCGTGATAAACATAACAATATTATTTGGATGATTTTTTTTACAATCAAAAATTATCTGGAGTTCTTGACAACATATCAATTTAAGCTCAAAGTGTGCAAGCAGAAAGAATGAAAATACTTATATTTGCTCAAATTCCAATTGATTGATTGAATGGGGTTTTACGCCGCTTTTAACAATCTTTCAGTTATATCGCGGCGGCTGGAGCACCTAACAATGGAATCCTGGTATTTCTCACACCAGTACTACCATTACATCCTTTCCTAGCCTCCAGCTGCTATCCCACATAGGTCTACGATTATCGACCCATTGGTGAGAGACAAATAGTCGGAAAGGATGAGTGCCGCCGTCGGGGATCGAACCCGGGACCTCTAGATTGACAGTCGCTCAAATTCCAATGTCATAGGACAAGGTCATTAGTGCCAAAATGATACAAGCAGTGCTAAACCAAGTTTTATTACAAAGTTATTGTCTCAAATATCACATTGACCATAGACACCATGAACAACCTGAAAAACATATTTCAGACGGGCACATCTACAACAAATACTAGAATAGTGACAATTAATTAGCTATGAACAGTTTCTAGAAATAGGTTGCAAAGATACTGGGTAGAAATGTGACCTTAACCTGTAAAATTCGCACTCATTATATAAATATTCCTAATAGGTACCTACATAGTAAATAAGAGTGTTGTTACTTGAAAAGCTATCAAGGAGAAGGGAAATGTTATGTTTCGGATAATTTTGAGGATAAGTCAGAAGGATAAGGGTTAAAATATGACATTGACCTTAAATAATCGACCCTCATCAAATATATGTTGCTGACAATTACCTATACGTTCTATATTTTACCATTGCTACTTAAATAGCCACAAAGCAGTAGAAATACCATAAATTTAAGGCTAAATTAACTAGGCATATAATCCAAAGTTTCGACGTGAGGGCATGTTAATTAAACTGTAAAGTATCTTCTTTGCAAACTTTCTTACATTTCATAGTTCATTATACTGGATAATGGAGCTGAAACTGAATAGATGAATGGAGTTGAATTATAACTGACTTTTGAATGTGAAAAACAACATTCGACTGAATCACAATTTGACTATCTCATCCCAAGGGCTTTACCCCTTTTCTCTGGTTAGAGCCATATGTCACTTTTCACAATAACATAGATGTATAGTCGTAGTTAGAAAGAAAAAAAAAAAAAAGAAAAAAGAAAAAAAGTATGATAGAATTGGCGTCAAATTTTGCACATCATCGTTATTTTGGCAAACGAAACACCGTCGTTTGGGGACCTAAAACCAAATAAAACTGTACGAAGTATAAGTCGCTCACCGACTATATTTCCGCGGAGGTGTATATTTTATGACATTCGTTGAAGTCTTGACAAATGATATTCGGTCATTTTTAGACTCGTGCAATGTTTACACGTATATCAGATTTTTGAACTCAATCAAATATTCTTTGAATTATTCTAACTTCCAAGGTCAATAGACAGGAAATATAGTATTACGATAGAGAAACAACGTCTTGTATTTGATTTGAGCTGCGGAGGAAAATTTTGATATTTCACGAGACCGAAGGTCGAGTGGAGTATCAAAATTTCCTCCGCAGCGAAACCTAGATGTTGTTTCGCAATCGTAACATAATATTCCATTTATCACATACATTATGTACCTGTCTTTTATTAAAAAAATTCGATGAAAAAAAAAAAAAAAAAAACTTTTGTTTGCATTATGACGTCATATAATAATGAAAATGACGTCATCTTAGTCTACCTTATATCGAACCGTATTTGACACTGTCAGATATACGAATTATTTTTCTGACGTATCCGAATTTGTCTGTGTGGAATGTTTATACTTTTCTGAAAATCTTTATAGGTATATAATAAAATATGATTCGAACGATTTCCTTCATATATCAGACCTCACTTTCAAACGAATTTCAATGTTCATTTATTAACACTTATCTTCGCTTTGAGCGGCGTCCTAAATAAAGTAGCTGTATTAAGTTGATACATGTGTTGTACAGGGATGCATGACTGAGGACAATAAATCTTGTACCAAGCGACCACTCATGGGTCGATAAAAAGGTGGTCGCTTAAGAAAAAGGTCACTGAAAACACATTTCTGTAAGATATATAAATGATTGATTCGATTTCATACTATAACAGATTCTCGCTAAATCCTATGTTGTTGGAACTCTTTAGAATCGTCTTACTGAAACGATTCTAACTGGTTCCAACAACAATGGATTTAGTTGTGATATGCTTTCAGGAAATACGACCACTTCTTATGTCAACTTCTAATTTTGAAAGGGGTTTTAATCATGGTCGCTTAATGCAAGTGGTCGCTTAATGGAGGTAGTCGCTCGAGCAAGATAGAATGTAATCAGTGATGTATATATATGTTTGCTACCGTCCGAGTGGACCTATATCTAGAGTCTCGTCAGACAGCAATTTATATGTTATTTGGACAATTTTTGGGACAAACCCATAGCATCGATGTTTCAAGTCGATTGCTATACAAAAATTGACAAATCGATGGCCCCGCCCACTGACTTATTTGTCCCGCCAATTGACTCCAACAGGCAGTTCCGCTTCGATTTTAACGGCGTTATTTTGCAAAATTTGTGGCAAGTAGCATTTTACAAGTAAATAGAATGTATGGTTGGTGAAATAAAGCTTGAGTTACGACGTTTTAGTCTGCAAACCAACAAAATTGACTCGAAAAAATTGCGGCCACAATGTTGGAGTTCAAACTTAACTAAATTAATGATTTCATTGGTCGACGGATTATTTGATTGACAGTAGCGATTGGTCAATTGTTTTACCGGCCTAGCATATCATGTACGAATAGCGATGTAGCAAAGAAGAATTGAAGAAGAAATCAACCTTATTTGAAGAAACTAAAAGGGACACCTTTCATTGGTTCTAATTAAATTCTCGCAAAGTCTTGGAACACACAGTCACGTAGAAAGGGGTGGGTTTTGCACTCAATCCCCATAATTCTACCAAGAAAGGAAAACGACACCTAAGTTCGCCGTCCTAATCATTTATTGATTCCTAAGGACCTGACATAATGCTAGACAAACATAAAGTTAGCAATGTATTACAGGTAAATTAAATACATTAGTACCTTTTAACATTCAGAGAGTAGTGACATTTATGACAAAATACGCCATCAAGCAAAAAGGTACAATGTGTGTATTTCCGTTTATTTATCGTCGCTACCGCAGCACATGTCCATATGAGCGACGCCCTCCAGAAGACGGTTAGTTGTTACGGGGGATAGTGCAAGGATACAGAACGAAACCGCTGAGAGCCCCGCCCGGTTCTTTAACGAGCTCGATGGATAGCATCGTCACACGGGGCCTCGGTTTTACGTCTTATCCGAAAGACAATTAGTTTGTTAGCTGATATGGTCAGCCCAGGGCTCGAACCCAAAAAGGTACAACTTTGACACGTGCATTGAAATATCGTAAAGCATACACCTGGTGGTAATGTTAACCAATTGACGCATTTCTGGCTCCGCTCACTGAAGTTCCAATTCGATATTACTGATAATGCAAAATTTTAGTACAGTAATACGTAATAAAAATGAATTTGGTTGGTTGGCGACCCAAATGTCGTAATTACAGCTTGAATATGCTGTAGTTACGACGTTAAAGTCGCCAAATCAACGAGAATATTTCAGATAAATGACGTTCAATTTAGAACTTCTAAATCAATTCCTGGGTCTAAATGAATGATTTAATTGGTTGATTGATTCTTTGATTAAAATCCACTGTCAATTATTGTCGAAATATATCAGTTGACTACACACAATTCAAATTGGCAATCAAAGGCGAAATATCATTTCATTGTCAATCGTTTCCATTATTGCATTCTGAACAGGCTCTATAATGTAAGTCGTAAGGTTAACGAACGACCTATGGCATTTTGTTTTAATAAATATCCCGTTGTTATTTCGTCTTTTTGATTAGTGAAACAAAAATCTTTACGTCACGTTAACGGTGAATGTCAACGACACAAGTTTACGTTAGTTTAATCCCCGTAATTGACAGCCCTTCATCTGGACCATCTTATGGTAAGACATCTAGCAAATATAAAACGTCTCGTTATGTCAAATTAGAAGTGAAAAATTAGTACGGTTTCAATGTGTGATAACAAAGCACACGGTACAAATAATTCCTCCTTATTACGTCCCCGAAGAAAAAAGCTTTTGAAAACATTGCGGACATAGAAGAAATGGCTTGTCTTTTTAATGTCCACAATTTTTTCTACCGCAAAAGGAAAAAGAATTTTAGAATTTCATCAACACAAAAATGTCGTCTGCATTTTCTTTCAATTTAGACCATTCTAATTTTTTCTCAAGTGTGAATGGTTTAAGCAATTATTATTTCTTTTAACCCCTTCCAAAATCAATCCCGGTTATTACGCCCCTCAAACAAACAAACAAACAAAGAAACGAACAAACAAACAAACAAACAACAACAACAACACACACAATTCACTGGGGAAAATGAAGGTATTGCTCGTAACAGATAATTTCTTTATTGTCCACAATGTTTTCAACCCTAGAAAACAAATTGTTTTTTTTTAATTTCATCAATAAAGACCAGTCTAAAGAATTGTCATCTTGTGAATGATTGAAAGACCATCCCTTCGAAACGACTGGTTTGATTTAAACTTTTTGGTGGAATTACTTCATACGCAGATTAACAAGTATTTCTTATACCCTTCAAAGATTGAAATCTATGAAGAACTAATATTGAAATGCCATCCAATAAATTTACCTTTGAAAATCTTGATCTACAAAACTACCGAATTCTACGGCGTTAGTTTGGAGGAACGATCCTCTATTGAAGATATGTTTTAACCAATTAAAAGACGACAAAATTCTATAGTGGTCTAAATTGAAAGGGTTGCAAACGACAATTTCAAGTTGGTGAAATCTTAAAAATTGCTGTCTTTTGGGGTAGAAAACATTGTGGATAATCAAGAAATTGATTGTAATAAGCATTTTCTTCATTTTCTACAATGTTTTCCAAAACCCCTTTCTTGAGTGGGGTTAACAGACGTGATCGTGTGGGAATGGCCTAAAGTGGGTAAACGATCCGTAATTGACTCGTTACATTCATTGCTTTTATGGGCGGGGCTTATTTTCCATGTATGGTAAGCCTATACAGTATAATCTTTTCTCGAAATATATGTAACATGTATTCAAACCATTATCAGATTACAAAATGTACGACATGTTCAAAGTGAAAGAACATGCCGAGTGTAATTTGATCAAGGATCGTTTAAATTTTGAAATAAGTGTCCTATAGGGAAGAATGCATTGAGAGAAAATGTGAAATTGCTTGTAAAAAGTAATTTCTCTTTTTTCCCCGTCGTTTTTCTTTTGAATATTAATCCATTGGAACGTAAAAAAGTCCGGAATGTGTGGTTACATGCTTACAGGCTGAAGACCTATTAGATTCATTTTAACCCTTGTCATGCTGAACACGCAATATTCCTGTTTTGGCTGGAGGTATAGACAAACATCAGCCTCATCTTGTTTGTCCCTTTTAAGCCTCGGTTGTTTAGGAAATTGACTTAAAAAAAATATTGACCAACAACCAGTGTTTAGACGATTCTAATGAGATCCACCACTATAGGATTTAGTTTTGATAATTTCATTAGCAAAAGCGTCCAATTTGAAGATCATTTGTTTCTGGAAAGAGAATTGTTATTCTGACCGCTTAATGAAAGTGTTCGCTTAATGCAGGTGTACGCTTGAGCAATATTGACTGCAATTCCGAAGAGGCCCTTTTTGATTGACAGGAACAAATATTCTAAACACGGTCAGAATTTTATGGTTATGATGTTTTTGACATGCACTGTAAACTTTGATAATTATTTTGTTGCCATTTTTATATCGTAATATTTTGTTGGGTGTTACGAATACAATTTGGCATTTACATCACGATTTCGGCATTTGATTCTGAACAAAACAAAAAAGAATTTTAGGTCGGCGTGCAAAGGCCAACTCAAAATAGGAAGATTTAGTGGTTTGATGTAACAAGGGCATGGCTTTTTATACATTTTAGTGCGAAGCGGATAAACGAATCGCCGCTATCATTCAAATAATCGACTAATCAATCAAAAAGTACATCAAGACAGAATGTTGATAGACAGAGACGATTAGATAGCCACACCAACCGAGTGCCGACAGAACAGTTCGTCTGAGATAGGGCCCATCAAACGACGTTATGTTGAATAAAAATGGTCAATCGTTAATGAAGTAAACGTCATAAGTTGTTAGTAAGTTGTAGTTACGACGTTTAAATCACACAAAAACAAAAACTCCGATGTCGGAGGTCATCATCGCAAATTAAAGTGAACATCTTTTCAAAGTTTGTCGAGTTAAGCTCATGATTTGTAAGGTTACAACTATTTTTGAAAGTTTCCTGAAAATGATGATGCAGGGCTTCTCTCGTTGTCTGCGCATGTCATATTCTCCTAAGATTGACCTGTCTTTGGGACCGTATCACTTATCCAGATTGGGATAAATATTACTACGTCGTACGCATAACTCCATATTATATCGCCAAAAAGTAGCAAGTAGGTAATTGCAATAAAACCTATAATAGTGAGGAAATCAAACTTAACTGTCGCCCAAAATTAATTAGAAAAATAGTTATTGTTAATAGCGAAAGCACTCATGTCTTACCTGTGCTCCAAGAAGAGACATCAAAAATACGCAGCGTGCGTTTCCCGGGCGCTGACATTTTGAATGTAGTTCGACGGAATCGGCCGAGTTGTCACGAAGGTGCCAGTCTACAGTTTTGATGGAAATATTCGAATTGGCCATGGTCAATTTTTCAAATAGAAGGAAAATGTCATTTTTGACTGCTGATTTATAGGTAATAGTGGAAACTGTTGTTCTAAAAGATTCTAAAACATGAAAAAGAGACTATTTGCAAATGTGAAACTAAAGGTTCATGACTTTTAAAAAGTGCACATGTTTTCGGCTGAACCAGAAGTGCAAGGTGGTAGTTTTGCGGATTTTGGCTGTCAGTGCAGGCATTTTTGAATGGTAGGAATAGGCATTGAGATAGTGAAAAAAGTAGCTGGAATCATGGTATTTTTGACTGCATTGGCCAGCTTTAGATTGTTTTTACTGTCCAGAAATCAAGTAGTTTTGTGGGCCATCATTTCCAATTTGGCCTGTGCGGCAACTTGCGTCAGGCCGAAATTGCGCATTTACGCTCGGTTTTGTTGACCAGGCCAGATGTTGAAGAGCCTTGAGTTTTGTCCCTTTTATAGGGTATCTGTATGATATGTAGTATTTTTTTTCTAGTATTGCATCCTATTCTGGCAAAGAACATGTTTGTTCTATTGCAGATTGTTGTTTGATAGAATAATTAGCACAACATTCGAATAACAGGGTTGACGACAAAGGAAAGAGGCGTAAAACCTTGGACTGAGACCGAATGACACTACCCAGAATGCTCAAATTAGATAGGTCAGTATTTGAAAAATGCCACCTATCGGAAGATAACGGGGCTTCTCTGGCATTTAACTGTTGTCGAAATTTCTTTCATTTTGGACCTGGCATTTAATCACGCGTGGACAACACCATTGTCAGCAACATTCGCGTTTTTCAAAAACGTGTGTTTTCTTTTAACCTTTACCAGAGGACAAAATTTTACACTAGTCTTAATTGAAAGTTATTGCAGAAGATTTTTTTTTATTTATGAAGGAATTTTTAAAGAAATATTTGTCTATTTGGTAGAAAAACAATGTAGATAAGAAGAAACAAGCAAATTCTTCATTCTCCACAATACTTTCCTTTTTTCTTCTGGGGCGTAATAAGTTTTTTTTAATAGATGGGCCTAAAAATGTGCCTTTTCTTTAACCCATTCCCACACAGTCCCACCTATTACGCAACTCAAGAAAATATTGTGGATAATGAAGAAATTGCTTTTTTCAAGTAATTTCTTCATTATTCTCAATGTTTTCTACACCAAAAGACAAAGCATTTCAAAGTTTTATCAACTGTAAATTGTCTTCTGCAACTCCTTTGAACTTGGACCAGACTAAAATTTTATCGTTTGGTACTGATAATCATGGGTTGAAAAGTTACATTATTTTTACCATTGTGTCAAAAATTTGAAATAAATATACTTATTTTTTAATTTCTCCAAGTAAATGAAGATTACAAATATGAACGGTGTAAACAGTACAATACAAATTAAGAACAAGAAAGAATGTACATGTATCAATGATCAAAAGAGACAAACGAAAGTTCTGAAATTTAGTACGTTTGGTCTATAAGGAATAATTATTAAACGAAAAGGAATACTTGCAGTGTGTATTTTAAATACTGACGAAATACGTACAGTTCTACTATACGCCCAAAAAATAAAGCCTTACACAAAACAAAAAGGAAAGACATCACAATGGAGATGTACACATGTAGATCAATATATTGACAAATTGCAATAGAAGTCTACAGCCTAGACCCAAGATGACGCATTCTTTACTCTGCAAGAAATAATCAAGCATTGCAACTAATTTGTTTGTTTGTTTGAATGGGGTTTTACGCCGCTTTCAACAATCTTTCAATTATATCGCGGCGGCTGGAGCACCTAACAATGGGTTCCTGGTATTTCTCACACCAGTACCGCCATCACATCCTTTCCTAGCCTCCAGCTGCTATCCCACATAGGTCTACGATTATCGACCCATTGGTTGGAGACAAATAGTCTACATAGCAACTAAACAATGTTACAATGTACACAAAAATACATTACGGACATAAAGAGACACGACCCTGTGGACCTTAGGCTGTTATAACATAGGATTCTGCATTACAATACTATTAACCATGAAACTAAAATGGCATCAAATGGTGTGTAGAAAAAGGACAACTCTATTAAAAAAGAGTTTGTCGTATTCTCCAAGAATATAAAATAACTCGTTATTTAGACCAAAAGAGCCCTTACATTTTCCGTGGTGTTAAGTAATGCAATGAAATTATGTACTCTAGGACCAAAAGTAGAACAATATTTCGACCGAACGCAACTCGAGATATCTGTACAAAAGTACAGTTTGTAAAAATATGATCAGTCAAGCTACCGTCGATGTCTGTCACGCCACATCGATAAAAAGAGAAAGGTGGGCAATGAGTTGAGCAACGGAAAAAAACAAGCATTAAGTTGATGGGGGTTATTTCTGGCGAACGTCCATATTGGTTGATCGGGCAAATTTACCCGAATTTGTCGATACAAAACAAAATCTTGAGAAGACGTTCTTATTTCCCAATCATTTTTATAAAAATCTGTTATCTTTAAACGGATGCATTTTTTCCACACATGTTTGGAAGGGAACCTCATTTATGCTCTGTAATCATCAAGGATGTGCATTAAATAGTATCTATTTAAGATATTGCCTAATTCAGACATGGAACTTTATGGGTAATCTTCATTTAAAAAAAGAGCATAGACGATATAGAAATAACTATTTAACCGCGCAATCCTTCACAATGCGGCTCTCAAGTCTGACTATTCTGTTCAGCTTTTTTGTCGGGTTGGCGACCTAAACGCTGTAACAACAGCTTTTTCAAGCCGTAGTTAATACGTTTAGATAGCCAAAGAACGATTTGCCCTTTTTTACTCCTGCATGCTACTATCTCCATTTTAACAAAGTTTGCTACATACAAACCCCTGTTCGATCTCAAAATTGGGAAAATACAATCATCAATATATTTTTTTCCAGAAATAGAATTAGAAATAATTAGCACGAGGCCAGGGTATCATTTCTTTCATCTGATTTTTTTCATTCTTTAATAATCTACGATCGTTTCGTCTATTAACATTCATGATTTGATTAGCTTATTTTTATTTTTTAGTTCATACTTACACGAACAAAACTTTTAGCGAGCAACAATTTTGTATGCTTTCTCACAAAGTATATCCATAGAGCTTTACTCAAAACTAGTAAAATATGTGTTTAGTCCTTAGCATTGATGAGAGAATGTTTATCGTTTCAGTGAGGTTTGAACCTAAAATTTTAATCACACTCATGTATAATGTCGCTTCATACTACAAACAAAACAAAACAGTCAAAAAGGGAAAAGATAATATATTTTCTTCATTTCTTAACCGATTACACGACTACTAAATTTTAGACTGGTTCGAATTGAAAAAAGTCACAGACGACATTTTTAAGTTGGTGGAATTAAAAAAAATCTTTGGTAGATTTAAACAAAAAAACTTTGGGATAAAAAACATTGTGGATAATGAAGAAGCATGCAGTCTCTTCATTTTCCACAAAGTTTTCTATCTCTTTTTTCTTGAGGGGCGTCAAAAAGCGTGACTGTCTGGGAATGGGTTAATTCTCGATATTCTTATCAAACTGAACCAACTTAGAAAAAAAATGTCAAAATTTGTTGATAGGTTTAAAAAACGCCTTCATACTGTTTAATGAATCAGCAGGGGATAAATTAATTGGTTTTCGATTTAATGGAGATACTTAAACAAAAGTTAGGGAGCAATAAACTAAAAATATGATCATAATATAGCCTTCATGCACGGGCTAAAAATGCCAGGGAGTCGCCGAGGTGTAAATTAGACGAATAGTTCAGACATTCTTTACGACAGCGGTGAGTTAAGTTCTAGGAAAAGGAGACTTGGTGATCCGAATATGGAGAGAATATAATGTGACATGGATCCTACCGACTTTCGTGAATTAACCCATCACCAGACAACAAAATTATAGACAGGTCCAAATTGACGGGAGTTACAAACTACAAATCAAAATGTGTGAATTTTTAGACTTTTTCAACCTACTGGATAGGAATCATTGTGGAAAATGAAGAAATTGCTTGTTGCAAGAAAATTCTTATTTTTGAGAAATGTTTTCCCATTTTTTTCATTGAGGGGAGTAAAAAACCGCAGTTTTGCGGGAGTAGGTTAAAACTCAAAACAGGGCCACGTTAGAAGTGATAAAAGTGACGACTATGGCCAGCCTGCACGGAATGACCAAGATAGACACTTTTCGTCATTCTAAGATTTACGGATCGCTCTCAACGCTAACTGAGTTAGGTAGTTGGTCTGATAACAAAGGCGTATGATTGACGGATCGCTGACCCCGCCCACTGAACTCCGACTTAATGTCTTAGATATTAAACTGAGCTACTTTGCAAAATTTATTGTCAGTAAGATGTAACGAAAATATATTATGGCTGGTTGGCGACCTAATTCCTGTTTTGCAAAATTATAGACCGCTCCGAATGCAAAGGTTATGCAGATGAAAATTTAAAGTGGATTAAATTTGAAAAATAACCATTCAAAAGGGTAGAAAATATTGTGGGAAAAATTGCTTGTTTCAAGTAATTTCTTCTTTTCTTACAATGTTTTCTCAGTTATGAAATCGTATTGACGTGAAAATCAGGGATTGAACAGGAAAGGGTTAAGTCGCCAAAACAGCAAAACGTCGTCGTTCTAAAACGACGTAACTACAGCTTGAATCAAGCTGTAGTTACGACATTTTAGAACGACAACGACGAAAAGTTCTTCACATTATTGTCGCCCAATGTCGGGTTCAAGTTCACTAAACATTTGATTCCGTTGGTCTATCGAGTTTTAGTTTGACTCACTCGATCCGTCAATTCATGGTCAGGACCTTAAAACCAAACAGCAAATCGACGATCGGCGACCTAAACGTCGTAACAATAGGTGCTCACCTCACTTAGACGCAATACTTATCACAAATAGGGTAGGGACAAATGGCGCGTGTCGTAATGACTTTTATCAAATGTCGAACCGGGATTCGAACTCATGAACAAAGGTTTTACAGGACAGTCCGTTACTGAGCTAACTGGGCTCGGCTAAAGATGTTCAGAACTCCGTTTCCTTGCAGTACATACCGAGTCGGGGCTCCCTTCAGAAATCGATGTCTATTGAAGAACCGCCGCTGCCAATAAAAAAAAAAAAATGGCAAATCGAATCAGTCAAATCACTAGACCGGAAGTGATGTAGACCTCTGACATTGATTAGAAGAAAATGTGTTTGTTTGACGACTCAAACGCCATAACTACGACCTATTGATGTTGTAAGTCTCCTTTAACCATCGCCCGGGTACCTTTTGTTTCATGCTCTTTACAAATGTTATGTCGTTTGATAACTCTTTTAACCCTGGATTTTACGTCGCGGTGATTTTATACTAAAGAAAACATTGCAGAAAAAGAAGAAATTGCTTGCAACAAGCAATTCCTCTTTTTCCCAAAATACAGACTACAAACTCTTTCAATTTGGAAATAACGGGAAAGAAATAAGTTGCCTTTGAAGGGGATCAGTGGTCACTGTCAGCGATCCGATGAGAATAGTACACATACGTACATTATGATTATCGCAATACGCAAAAATTGCAGCAATTTTTCTTTGAAAAATCGCCCACGTACTTATTTATATACCAATAGCTGCGCATATTTTCACGTGGTCCCATTTTGTGACGGCGTGACCTATTTTAATAGGTTGACCGTTTTTTGTGGGTCTTTGATTTTTTGTTGTCAGTGTCATTAATTGGCCAATGAGTGATTCACATGATCATTAATATTGCCGGGGATTGTTTTGACATAAAAGGCGGGTTATTTGTTGTTTTTTGTGAGTTAAAAATAAAGGCATCTCTGATTCGAGGGGTTCACTGTCCAAACGTGTGTTGATCGGCCCCTGATTGGGTCATTATACCTCGTCTTGGGCGAGTCAAACTCCTATATAAGCAAGCGTTTATCCAACTTTGCGTAACTCAAACGGCTAACTTGTCTTCGTTCATTAGTTGTAAAAGAAACTGAAAGTAAAGAACAATGGAAGTGTTGGCATACTACATGGCTTTAGTGCTGTTATTAGTCATCAATTTGACGACGTTAGCTTCTGGTATGTAAAGTTATTTTTTCTATTACTATAATTTGTCTTTTTTCCTTTATCATATAGGATTATTCTGTTCTTTCAATACACTTTAATAGAATTTTGGAAAAAATTGAGGATTAAGACATAGAAATAAATAAATAAATAGAAAATGATTGCGAGCCTTGATCCGCCAAAATTGTCTTCATTCACAATTGACTGATCGCTAATCTACACATTGACCTGCGACATGGCAGTTTGACGGAGGTCATAAAGGATCTTATTTTGTAAAATTTATGGTCATGGATAAACGAAAAACCCAAAGCTAGTCGGTTGTTAGATACGTACACGTCGTGAATCTATAATCACGGAGTGTAATTCATCTAACTAAGAAATGCTAATTACTAATGTCAGAGGTCCATACTGGCAGTGGCGATCCTTATATTCTAAAATTATAATTGACTGATCGCCACTGTCAATCAAAACGCGATTGACTAATCAGATCATTCTTTAATACTTGTGGTACAATATTGACCTCCGGCATTAATATTACATTTATCCTACACTGTCGGATTTTTACGTCCGTGTGGTATTATGCTTGAGAAAACATTGCTTGTAACAGGCAGTTTCTTCTTTTTCCACATAGAATGGCTACTGTTTGATTAGTACTGACTGTATCATGTCTTCTGCTACCCCTTTGAATCTTGACAAGTCTAAATTCAAAAAAAAGTTAAGGACTATTACATTCTGAATGATAGTACCTTTAACCCATTCCAACACAGTGGAATTTTAGACTGGTCCAAATTGAAAGAAGCTGCAGACGACAATTTCAAGTTGATAGAATTTTGAATTTTTTCGTCATTTTGGGTAGAAAAGATTGTGGATAATGAAGAAATTGCTTGATACAAGCAATTTCTTCATTTTCCACAATGTTTTCCAAAGCTTTTTTCTTGGGGGCGTAAAAAGGAGGGATTGAGTTGTAATGGGTTAAAACGCCGTAAATAAAACTTAGAAATGCAACCGTAAGTTATTCTCCAGCGATTTACTTTTAGTTGTATGTCCCCGCCAATATATTTTGTAAACTTGTTTCGGTTGAAATCTCAGTCAGACTACCTTATTAGAGGTCAGTTGATATGGCAAGTAATTCATTACCATTAACACTGTCAATAAAAAGAGATTAACCAATCAATTTATTTATCTAAACAGGAAGTAAATGTTATACTCCTACATTTATACCAGGCATTTATTCGTGTTTGGCGACTTAACCCATTCCAACTCAACAAAATTTTAGACTGGTCCAAATTGAAAGAAGCTGCAGACTATATTTTCAAGTTGGTGGAATTTAAATTTTCTTTGTCTTTTTGGATAGAAAACATTGTGGATAATGAAGAAATTGCTTGATACAAGCAATTTCTTCATTTTCCGCAATGTTTTCCAAAGCTTTTTTCTTGAGGGGCGTAAAAAGGAGGGCTTGAGTGGGAATGGGTTAAACGTCGCATCAATAGCTTATTCAGGCTGTAGGTACGACGGTTGGGCCACATACAACCGATTTACCTTTATTTCTTGCTTCCTTAACGTCGTTTGATATCCCAATCGAACTACCTTGTCGGGGGTCAGTTGGTGTTGCCAGCGATCCGACAATTGACTACAGAGGTTACCAAACATGTGTTGTACTTTTCTCATTTACAGGTGAGCTTTTTGACGTGTCTATGGATTTCGATATGTTACCATTATGGTGTGGATTCGTTCCCTGTCACAGACTGTTATTCTACAACGCCATCATGTCATAGACCATATGGTAAGGATATTTTACCTTTTAATTACTTTACATTGATTCACCGATAAACATTATTTACTTCGGATTTATGATGTTTCTTGAACTTGCCGCTATATTGATAGTGCCATTATTCTCTTATTAACCCATTACCACATATTGACTTTTTCTGATGCTCTCAATAACACACTCACGGAAAACTTTATGGGAAAAGGAGAAAGTGTTTGTCACAAGCAATTTCTCATATTCTCACAAAGTTTGCTATCCCATTTGGTGCTTATTTTACAGTTAAAGCGCAATTTGAAATATCGTCTGCGAATTATTTCATTTAGGACCAGGCTAAGACTTTGTCGTCTTTAAATGGGTTCAAGACTCGGTAATTTAAAAGGTTTTAACTTCAGAATGATGTTGCCTATATTGTCCATATTTTCCATCAACCAAAGCGCTTACTGATTTATCTATAGGGTCGGAATAACAGCCGAAGCATGTTGATTTTGTCTTTCTTACACCTTTCTAGAAACAATAACAACAACAAGCAAGCAAACAAACAAACACCCCCCCTCAAAAAAAAAACAACAAACAAACAAACAAACAAACAAACAAACAACCATTTAACAGCCCGAAAATGACGTAGTTACAATATATATTGTGATGTTTCCAAAGTGTAGACCGTTCATTGGAAGGGGAAGATAACGGAAACGACGGTAATATGAAAATAATGTCGGCTAAAATAACCTTTGCACTGTCGCCGCCTAGAAGCTTATTGATCAATTACAACACAATTCCGAATGTTTACACCCTGAAAAGAAATAAGTATTAAAAAAGAAGAAAGAAATACATTTATATAGAAAAATAATAATAATTTGAGAATAAGAGAAAATACTTGTCGTTTCCTCTTTTCTCACAATGTTTTCTTTCCCAAAGATTGAACTCGTTTTCCAATTTTAGTGTAACAGGAAATGTTATCTACAACTTCTTTTTATTTGGACCAGTCCAAAATTTAGTCGGCAGGTAATGGGGTAATGATTTTAGTGTGACTGGAATATCTTGTTATTTTTCAGACAAGACTGGTTTCTACAACAGATACAGAAAGAGATATCCATAATATTTTTGTACATGTTTATTACGCCTATTCATTTTGTATCTCAGTGTTTCATTATTTGATTTTACAATATTACATGTAAATATTACGACATTGGGAGAAGAAATTCGTTCATCGACATATGTTCCAAGTTTCCATATAAAGTTTTCATTCCAAATATTTACATCTTAGACATTTAAAAGAAACAGTATATAAACGTTACCTTGATAATTTGAATAATAACTTTGCATAAATATATGATCATATTTTATACGTTTCGCTAATCCCAATTAGAGTTCTCGAATTGAATGATTGATGGCCCCGCCCACTAACTTTCAACTGGATGTTCCTCTTCAATATTGATAAATAAGTAAAACAAATGGACAGTAACATGTAATAAAAAAGTAATCTTTTGTTTGCGACCTAAACATCCTTCCTGCAACTTGAATAAGCTGTAGTTACGACATTTAGGTCGCCAAACCAACAAAAGTACTTCACATGAATGTCAACCAATATTGGATTTAAAAGCTGACTCCCAATCTTAACCCTTGTCATGCTGAATAAATTACCTTACTGAAATACTGTCAAATCAAAGGGCTGAGAGCACTGATAGAACTTGTTCAAAAATCAATATTTCTTTTAGAAATCAACTTCATAAACAACTCTGGCAGGAAAAGTACAAGCAGGAGGTGTAGACTAAGATCAGCCTGCACATAAGTGCAGTCTGATCTTAGTCTACACCTCCTGCCAAAACCGGAATATTCCGGGTTCAGCATGACAAGGGTTTTAATAGATAATTTGACTAGATGATCGACATTAAGATTAAGGGCGGCGATCCTTTAACTCGGGTTGCTTGAGAGTAATACATTTCCTAGGCTTAATGATGTACTGATGCCAGTAAGCAAGCCCTATTATCATACTTATTTGTGAATTTCACTGTGATTTAATCGACGGATCGCGACTGTGAATCAAAGAATCAACAGACCGATTAAATTATTCATTTAGACAAGAAGCGAACTTTGAACTACGAAACTGGCCGCTATTTTTGTGAAGCATTTTGTTAGTTTGGAGACTTAAACGTCGTAGCTTATTATTTTTTTGCAGTTACGACGTTTAGGTCGCCAGTCAATCAATTTACTTTTTTGTTACAATGAATTTAGCAAAATAACGCCGTTTATCCCATTCCTACCCAACAAAATTTTAGACTGATCTAAATTGAAAGAAGCAAAAGGAAGGGTATTCAAATTCTTTAGTCTTTTTAGGTAGAAAACATTGAGGATAACGTAGAAATTGCTTGACAAAAGCAATTTCTTCATTCTCCACAATGTTTTCCAAAGCGCCTTTTTCTTAAGGGGCGTAAAAATGTGGGATTGTGTGGGAATGGTATGATATCGCAATGGTACTTCATGTTGATATCTCAGTAGGCGGGGTCATTGATCCGTCAACTCTGACCCGTGGCGAAAAGGGAACTCCTGTTAATACGTGTACTTTAACCCTTTTCCGTTTTTTTTTAAATTTTAGACTAGTCCAAATTGAAAGAGGTTGCAGTTGACAATGAAAACTGGGTGCTATTTGAAATGAAACCATCATATGTGGTAGAAAATATTGTGGAAAAAGGAGAAATTGCTTGTTACAAGCAATTTCTTCTTTTTCCACAATGTTTTCTCAAGTTCAAAATCACAGGAACGTAAAATCCCGTATTTGAACGGGAAAGGGTTAAATTGAGATCGGTACTTTTCAATTAGAAAATAAACCCATGATGAGGTAGACTGGCAATTTAGAATTCAGAGAATCAAATAAGGAAGAAAATTGTAGATCCTGGTCAGCCTGCTCAAGTATGCATGATTTTGGCGATTCCAAGACGGTTCTTTCTGGCATGGCAGGTCGCATAACTGAAATACTAATGGCGTTTTATCAGTTACCTATCCTTTCGTCAACACAAGGGAGGTAATTCAAATATGTCTTTTTGCAGTGTGAGGTAATTACATACCTCTCATGCCATCAGTTAGACATTATCTGCGGGAAAAGTATTAAACATTATTTTTCACTTGTAAATATTCATTATTAAATGTTTAAATAAAAGATATCTGTATAACGTTCGACTTCTAATTTCACCCTTTACCTCACCTTGACTTCTCCTTTTCCATCGATTCTTCCTTAAACTGTTGTAAACACGAGTCTTTTACCTGATGACAGAATTTAAGACTAGTCCAAATTCAAAGAAGTTCCCCAAAAAAGTTCCAGACGACACTTTCAAGTAATTTCTCCATTGCCCGTAATGTTTTCAAAATCATTTTATTCTATGAGCGACAAAAAAAGTTATTGTTTTAGAACTGGTCTTGTTAGATCATTAGACAGTCCTTTTAAATAAAATAGAAAAAAATGTGACCGGTCAAATGAAGAAGGGAGCATCTCGAACTTACAAAAGGTATCGATCCTGGTGAGGTTGTACGGACTGAGTACTCGGAGTGTCTCAAAGTTACCCAGTTTTGAACTTGTTAAAGTATGACTGTATTAAAACGTATTACACAAACACAACAACAACAGCATTTAACAAAAAACAGCAACCACAATTGGCCTCTATTATTCGCACGAAAGGACATTAAGTGCTACGGTTTTCGTCTGTCTTTACGTCTGTTCCTTCTTTTTTGTATGCACAACTCCTTCCAAAGTTTCATCTGCAATTAACAGAAACTTGCCAGATTGGCCCCTGTCGCCCAACGTTTCGTACGTCTGTCCGCCTGCCCGTCCGACAGTTTTTTTGTGTGCTCAACTCCTTCTACAGTTTCTGCTGCAACAAAGAGAAACTTGTTACACTGTTTATTTAACCCTTTCCCACACAGTGACGCTTTTTTACGCCCCTCAAGAAAAACAATCCGGAAAACATTGTGTAAAATAAAGAAATTGCTTGTAACAAGCAATTTCTTCGTTTTACACAACGTTTTAAACCCAGAATGTTGAAAAAAGTCTAAAGTTCATAAACTTTAATTTGTCGTCTGCAACTCCTTTCAATTTGGACCAGTCTAAAATTTTGCCGTCTGGTAATGGGTGAAAGGATATTCATACAGGGATTCTATTTGTTGAGAAGTGTAAACACAAGTTTTCGTCAATGTCAGTTTCTGTTTGCAAGATGAAAATGCTCCTTGGAAGCCTAAACTTAGTCGAATATAAAATATTCTCTAATTGGTATGAAATAGTTCTAAACAACCAGCAACACATTTTCACTCTGTCTCTGTCAGCCAATTCAATGAAAAGAAAAATACTTAAGAATTAATTTAGTATATTTCTTTCGGACAAATGCTAATATTTTGGCAAATTCCATTTTATATTAATCTGCATCTTAAACCCTTAAAAAAAACGTTTCAAATCGTCGAAATAAATTCTATCGATAGTCCTTAATTCTGTTTAGACCTTTTTCACCAGATGGGTTACATACGTTTCCTTTGTCAGAAGACGGAACTGGCAATCAACACCAACCTCGGACAATAGACTCCCTATTTAACCTTTTCCTGTTTTTATTTTTTTGACCTGTCCAAATTCAAAGGTTTTGCAGACGACAATTCAAAGTCTACTTTAATTGAAAAATACTTTTTTCTATAGGGTAGAAAAAATCGTGGAAAAAGAAGAAATTGATTGTTACTAGCAATTTCTTCTTTTTCCACAATGTTTTCTCAAGTATAAAGACACAGGGACGAAAAAATCAGATATTCATGCCCTCAAGCGAACGATAGACTATATACATATATATAACAAATACTAGTTTCATTCCCAGGCTCAAATCACGACATTTGCGTATGTTCATTATATTTCAAACCACTTCACATGACTGCCAAGTAAAACTGTGCACTCGCACAGTCTGATCACAGCCTTCACTGACTCAAAATTCAGTTAGACAACCAGTAAATATGAGTCATGAGTAGCCGTCATGGCTGCTTAGTATGTGAGATTCATACCCATTTGAATTGGATGTAAATGCCACGAAAGGACTCGCTTTAAGATTAATAGGACCAAATTAAATATCATAACTAGTGCTGCTTAGAACTTTTGAGTCGCCTGATTACGTTAACAACAATGCCATCATTGCTTATGTCCTCCACCATGGTTGGCGTTTTCCTGTTAAAAAAGGGGTATTTTAATTTCTCAATTCGAATGTCTTGGTACCCGAAGTTCCACAATGCGTGCGTCTTGGAACAATCATCCAATCTACTATATCGTGCAAAACAATATTGTCTAATTATTGCTATGCCCCAATTCCACAAAAAAGTGTAGGAAAACATTGTTGAAAATGAAAAAAAAAATACAATTTCTTAATTATCCACAAAGGGTTAATCCCAAAAATACAAATTAAAAAAAAATCACCAACTAGAATTTTTCGTCTGGAACCCCATTAAATTTGAACTAGTCCACAGCATTGTCGTCTGGTAAACGATTAATCTGCAAAATTATTCGTAAAAGTGTCAGTTTGTAAGATAATGAATTTTTTAATATTGTGAAAAAGAATTAATATCTTTTCTAAGAATTCAAAACAATAGCAACAAAAAAACTTTTTGTCATTTAGACAAGTTTTTCCCGGATAACGGAGCATACACATAAGGTCAGCGGGGTAAGTGGGCGGGGCCAGCGATCCTCCAATTTCCTCGTTGAAAGTAAATGTACAACACACCAAAGGACCGATAATCTCGCCAGCGACCCGCCAATTTCCTCGTTGAAAGTAAATGTACAACACACCAAAGGACCGATAATCTCGCCAGCGACCCGCCAATTTCCTTGTTGAAAGTAAATGTACAACACACCAAAGGACCGATAATCTCGCCAGCGATCCGCCGATTACCTCGTTGAAAGTGAATGTACATCACACCAAAGGACCGATAATCTCACCAGCGATCCGCCAATTTCCTCGTTGAAAGTAAATGTACAACAGCCAAAAGGACCGATAATCTCGCCAGCGATCCGCCAATTTCCTTGTTGGTAGTAAATGTACAACACTCCTAAAGACCGATAATCTCGCCAGCGATCCTCCAATTTCCTTGTTGAAAGAAAATGTACAACACTCCAAAGGACCTATAATCTCGCCAGCGATCCGCCGATTTCCTCGTTGAAAGTAAATGAACAACACTCCAAAGGACCGATAATCTCGCCAGCGATCCGCCAATTTCCTGATTAAAAGTAAATGTACAACACACAAAAGGACCGATAATCTCGCCAGCGATCCGCCAATTTCCTTGTTGGTAGTATATGTACAACACTCCTAAGGACCGATAATCTCGCCAGCGACCCGCCAATTTCCTTGTTGAAAGTAAATGTACAACACACCAAAGGACCGATAATCTCGCCAGCGATACGCTAATTTTCTTGTTGAAAGTAAATGTACAACACTCCAAAGGACCGATAATCTCGCCAGCGATCCGCAAATTTCCTTGTTGAAAGAAAATGTACAACACTCCAAAGGACCGATAATCTCGCCAGCGATCCGCCGATTTCCTCGTTGAAAGTAAATGAACAACACTCCAAAGGACCGATAATCTCGCCAGCGATCCTCCAATTTCCTTGTTGAAAGTACATGTACAACACACCAAAAGACCGATAATCTCGCCAGCGATCCGCCAATTTCCTCATTAAAAGTAAATGTGCAACACACCAAAGGACCAATAATCTCGCCAGCGACCCGCCGATTTCCTCGTTGAAAGTTAATGCACAACACAACAAAGTACCGATAATCTCGCCAGCGGTCCGCCAATTTCCTTGTTGAAAGTAAATGTACAACACTCAAAAGGACCGATAATCTCGCCAGCGATCCTCAAATTTCCTCGTTGTAAGTAAATGTACAACACACCAAAGGACCGATAATCTCGCCAGCGATCCGCCAATTTCCTTGTTTAAAGAAAATGTACAACACACCAAAGGACCGATAATCTCGCCAGCGATACGCGAATTTCCTCGTTGAAAGTAAATGTACAACACACAAAAGGACCGACAATCCGGCCAGCGGTCCGCGTATTTTCTTGTTGGAAGTAAATGTACAACACACCAAAGTACCGATAATCTCGCCAGCTATCCTCCAATTTCCTTGTTGAAAGAAAATGTACAACACTCCAAAGGACCGATAATCTCGCCAGCGATCCTCCAATTTCCTTGTTGAAAGTAAATGTACAACACTTCAAAGGACCGATAATCTCGCCAGCGATCCGCCAAGTTTCTTGTTGAAAGTAAATGTACAACACACTAAAGGACCGATAATATCGCCAGCGATACGCCAATTTCCTTGTTGAAAGTAAATGTACAACACTCTAAAGGACCGATAATCTCGCCAGCGACCCGCCAATTTCCTTGTTGAAAGTAAATGTACAACACACCAAAGGACCGATAATCTCGCCAGCGATCCGCCAAGTTTCTTGTTGAAAGTAAATGTACAACTCTCCAAAGGACCGATAATCTCGCCAGCGATCCTCCAATTTCCTGGTTGAAAGTAAATGTACACTCTAAAGGACAGATAATCTCGCCAGCGATACGCCAATTTTATTGTTGAAAGTGAATGTCAACACACCGAAGGACCGATAATCTTGCCAGCGGTCCGCCAATTTCTTTGTTGAAAGTAAATGTACAACACTCCAAAGGACCGATAATCTCGCCAGCGATCCGCCAATTTCCTCGTTGAAAGTAAATGTACAACACACCAAAGGACCGATAATCTCGCCAGCGATCCGCCAATTTCCTTGTTGAAAAAAAATGTACAACACTCCAAAGGACCGGTAATCTCGCCAGCGATACGCCAATTTTCTTGTTGAATGTAAATGTACAACACACCAAAGGACCGATAATCTCGCCAGCGGTCCGCCTATTTCCTCGTTGAAAGTAAATGTACAACACTCCAAAGGACCGATAATCTCGCCAGCGACCCGCAAATTTCCTTGTTGAAAGTAAATGCACAACACACCAAAGGACCGATAATCTCGCCAGCGACCCGCCAAATTCCTGGTTGAAAGTAAATGTACAACAAACCAAAGGACCGATAATCTCGCCAGCGACCCGCCAATTTCCTTGTTGAAAGTAAATGTACAACACTCCAAAGGACCGATAATCTCGGCAGCGACCCGCAAATTTCCTTTTTGGAAGTAAATGTACAACACACCAAAGGACCGATAATCTCGCCAGCGACCCGCCAATTTCCTTGTTGAAAGTAAATGTACAACACACCTAAGGACCGATAATCTCGCCAGCGACCCGCCAATTTCCTTGTTGAAAGAAAATGTACAACACTCCAAAGGACCGTTAATTTCGAGTTTATCGGTCCTTTGGTGTGTTGTGCATTTACCTTAACGAGGAAATTTGCGAGTCGCAGACACCGCACACAAACCCAGATGACCACGCCCACTGACTCAGACAAGAAGTTCCTCTTCGATTTTAAAGAATGTTGTTGAACACAATTTATGGCCAGTAACATGTAACAAAAGTAAAATGGTTTGTTTGCGACCTAATCGTCGTAGCTACAGCTAGAATACGTTGCCCGACGTTTGTCTTCAAAGCTCACTTCTGGTCTGAATGAATAATTTGAATAGTCCATTATTTGACTGACAGCCAGGATTGGTCAAGATACAATCAAATTTTCAAAAGTAATGGAGGTGAAACGGTGAGCCTCAAAAGAATATCGAAGTGAGCCCTTGAACCATTCCACATATGCGTGAATTGCAGAAACTGAGCAATCAGGTGTGTGTATTTCTGTTTATTTATCGTTGCTACCGTAGCACATGCCCATATGAGCGACGCTCCCCAGAAGACGGTTAGTTGTTACGGGGGATAGTGCAAGGATACAGGACGAAACTGCTGAGACTTCCGCCTGTTTCTTAAACGTGCTCGATGGATAGCATCGTCACACGGAGCCTCGGTTTAACGTCTCATCCGAAAGATAATTAGTTTGTTAGTTGATATGGTCAGCCCAGGACTCGAACCCGTGATCTTGAAGTTTGAAGTCAAGTGCTCTACCAACTGAGCTAATCGGGCTGACAAAAGAGCAATCAGGATAGGGACTAGGAGCATTTAGAATATTCGCTAATCGAGTAAAGTAGCTTTGAGTCAGAATGTAGAGCGCAAAGTGAAGATATTAATCAGACTTTGCGGAGGCACGGGATGATCTGACTCTTTACTTGACGTGCAAGCGTAATTGTTGAAAATCTCGCGAATGAGCTCAAATGTACTGATTGCCACTAACTGTCGTTAACGGGTTTATACGCGATCGAGCAATTGGTTCCACAACTCCATCTTTTTAATGCCCCTTCAGGGGAGTAAAGGGTTTGATGAGCATTGTGAAAAAAAGAAAGAAATTGCTTGTTACAAGCAATTCCTTTATTATTCACAATGTTTTCTACCCCTAAAGACAAAGACTTTTGAAATTCTATAAATTTTAGAATTTGGTCTGCAACGTCCTTCAATTTGGACCGGTCTGATATTTTGTCAAGTGGGAATGGGTTTTTGGTGTCATTTTGAAAAATTCATGGTCAAAGTCGCCAAACCAATAGAAATATTCCACATAAATGTCGACCAATGTTGGAGCTCAAACTTATCTTCCTTCTTTGTATATGATTGATTGGTATATCGATGTTTTGATTGATATTGAATCCGTTAACTAATAATGGGTGGCACGAAATGCAATGGTACTTAATTCAAACTGACATTTCCTATCTCAATAAGGTTTGTCTCCCTTTATTATATGATAGGTTATAATGCAAAATGGTCTCATAACAGCTCAGATTCGATCATTCTCTTAAAGAATTTTGGATCTTAATTTTCGAATTTCTAAATGTAATTGCTTTCAGACATTTGTAAGAAGATGATTAAGCTGATTTTGTAATAAAAATGACTGTTCATAAAAAAGAAAGAAAGGAAGCAAAAATAATCGCCTTACGAGACCTAAAATTAAACAATTAACTACGACCCAAATGGGATTTGTTTGTTTGAATCGGGTTTTACGCCGCTTTTAACAATCTTTCAGTTATATCGCGGCGGCTGGAGCACCTAACAATGGAATCCTGGTATTTCTCACACCAGTACTGCCATTACATCCTTTTCTAGCCTCCAGCTGCTATCCCACATAGGTCTACGATTATCGACCCATTGGTGAGAGACAAATAGTCGGAAAGGATGAGTGCCGCCGTCGGGGATCGAACCCGGGACCTCTAGATTCCCAAATGGGAACGAAAGTTATCGGACAAATGCCCACCGAGAATTGCGTAATTTGTATTTTCCATCACGTGTTCTAATACGTCATTGGCTTTCGCTAACAAACAGTCTCTATCGACGTTACTAGAAGCCTAACGATAAATTCCGATTTTAATGGGTTACACGCCACTTTAAACAGTATATCACTCATATGCGGCAGCTGGGACACCTAACCATGGAATCATTGTATTTCTCACAACAGTACATACCGCTTGATACTTTCAGAACCTCAAAATGCTATTCCAAATCAGGTTTACGATTATCCACCTATTGGTTGAAGACAAATGTCCGAAAAGGATATTTGCCGCTACCGGGAATAGAACCTATGACCTCATAGTTGGGAGGCCGACGCGCTACCAACTGTGTAAATGCCACGATTGGATAAATTCCGATGTTTCAACGTATGGCATAGGGAATATATCACATTAACCCTTTCCAACACAGCAAAATTTTAGGCTGGTCCAAATTGAAAGAAGCTGCAGACGACAATTTCAAGTTGATGGAATTTTGATTTTTTTCGTCTTTTTGGATAGAAAACATTGTGGATAATGAAGAAATTGCTTGTATCAAGCAATTTCTTCATTTTCCACAATGTTTCAAAAGTTTTTTTCTAGAGGGGCGTAAAAAGGAGGGATTGAGTTGGAATGGGTTAAATGATATTTTTAATGAATTTAATAGATTTAACACAAAGAAATAATATTTATCGTGAAAATGTCATTACTAAATAATTGAAAAGCATATTTCCCGATTTCAATTTTTCATGAAAATCCGTTCAAAAGCCTCTTTAATATCGTTGCATCACTATTAAACGTCTGCGTCGTCGTCGTCCGAAGTCTTTGAATTTTTTTCTTTTGATATTTGTTGTATTACTGAATACACTTTGATACTAAGAATATATATGTTCACCATCAAAAGCGCAATCTATATAAATAAGGGAGATAACTATAGGAGTTTTTTTAAAAACCAATTTGCCCCCCCTCCTTTTTTCTTCTTAGAAAATTTACACACTATCAAGCATTTGAGCAGCCAAGAGTTGGCATAAGCATGACATGCTCTGTTTTTTTCTTCATCTTTTCACAAATTATATGAAATTTACCCTGAGGGTACTTTAAGACATTTTGAATATAATTAGTCATCGGAATCTACAGTCTATTTAGTAATGTATAGGGAGACGTTTGGTAAGTTATTCTAGCAAATGTGGAAATAAATCAATTTAGTATAAGTTTCGTCTTTCAAGGATCAAGCGATTTGATTGGCGATTTACTTTTCATACTTCAATAAATAAAATTTTGAGCACGCAAATAGTTTGCATATTGCTAATAAAGTAATATTTTACCCAAAACTAGTAAAATATTTGCTTTGTTTTGCTACATCGCTCTGAATCATTAGAAATTGAGAATTTTAGTTTTTCCTTAGGGTATGAACCTAAAAGCTTAACCACACTGTATGAATACGCGAGAGCACATTTAAGCCTTAGGTTTATTTCTCAATAACAACAACAACAACAACAACAACAACAACAAAAAATGCGCTCCGGGATATTAGCTTTCTATGTTTATAGAAGACAATCTAAAGACGTTTAATACAAATTTTCTACTCTCGGGATATTAGCTTTCTATGTTTATTTAAGACAATCTAAAGACGTTTAATACAAATTTTCTACAAATTATCTATGAAAAACATAAAAAAAAAACAGTTTTGCACAGTTCTTGCACAGTTCGTTGTGTTTAAAACAAAGATTGTTCAAACGATATATTAGATAAAAGGACATTTTGATTTCAATGTATAACGTCTTCAAGATTCTTGTTGTGACATCTTTTCTTCAAAAATCAGTTCATAAAATTCCACAAGATCCATTCAAGTTTTTATTAGACATATGGATCCAAGGTCTTGAGAAGATAGCATCATGGGACCACTCAACGCTGTTCTTTAAATCTTTCCTGTTCAACCCCTGGTTTTTACGTCCCTCTTACTTTACAATTGAGAAAACATTGTAGAAAAAGAGGAAATTGCTTGTAACAAGCAATTTCTTCTTTTTCCACAATATTTTCTACCCCATTGAATGACTATTTTCAAATAAAATCAAATTAAAAATGTCGACTGCAGATCTTTGAATTTGGACAGGTCTAAAATTTTGCAAAACAATAAAGGGTTAAGTAACTGGTTACAAAATTAAAGAGGATAGGGGAAGTCCCTTTCAGTTGAAGGTTTCTTAAGGTCATTCTTGTCGTATTCATAACATGTACAAGTGATTATTCATATGTAACAAAGCTATCTATGTTATAAGATCGACATTGATTTTGAGCAATAAAATATGTCAGGATGTAACGTAATTATTACATCTACATTACATCTCTATCAAGTTTTATGAATGATAAAACACTTTCCTTGTTCAGCGAAGGGGTGTCCATATGTCATGGCGGGGGGGGGGGGGGGGGGGGGGGGGGGGGGGGGTGTTTACGACAATCGCACGGCTCGGAGACGTTACAAACGTTTCACGTGAATTCATTGATTCTGTTTGATACTGATCATATCGACAATAAAACTCGTGACTGCAACTTACATAAGCTGGTGGAAAGTTTTTTTTGCTCAACAATCTTATGATAAGCTTAACTGCAAACTTATCGGACCGGCAACAAAAGTACTTTATTTCAAATGTCGTACGACCGATTGCCGTGCGACCTTAATATATATATATATATATATATATATATATATATATATATATATATATATATATATATATATATATATATATATATATATATATATATATATATATATATATATATATATATATATATATATATATATATATATATATATATATATATATATATATATATATATATATATATATATATATATATATATATATATATATATATATATATATATATATATATATATATATATATATATATATATATATATATATATATATATTTATTTATAAAACTAGGACCAGTTTACAACCCGTAAAGGAATCTAAAACTAAAAAAAGTTACAGCGTGGTCAGCCCGATTAGCTCACTTGCTAGAACACTTGACTTCAAACCTCAAGATCAATGGTTCGAGTCCTGGGTTGACCAAACTAGAGAACTAATTGTTTTTCGGATGAGACGTTAAACAGAGGCCCCATGTGACATCGAGCACGTTCAATAACCAGGCCGGCCTCTCAGCTGTGACGTCCTGTATCCTAGCACAATATCCCATAACTGCTAACCGTCTATGGGGGTGCCGCTCACATCGGCATATGCTACGCTACCGACGATTAATATACGGAAATAATCACGAGACACAGCGTTATGCAGTTAATCCAGAAAGGATTTTTGGCATGCAAGACAAAAACAAGATACCATTGTCGAATGACGTTACAAACACGATTTGTCATTATATTGCCTACAGTTATTCATATCCGCCTTTTTTGCTTATTTGCAATAACGTATCTATTCTTAGATTTAATAGGCGTTATATGATTTTTGTGTTTTATAGCTGTAAAAAATGACCATCCGTTAGATGCTTTTCATACGGAATTCCTGAACGTCACATTTACGTCTGACGGGCTACAATTGACGGATCGCTGTCTACGCCCTTGGACCTACAAAACAAAACAGTTTTATTGAGGTATATGAGACAAAGATGTTTGGGAAAGTATATGACATGAAGACAAATCGTTTGTGGGCGGCCTAAACGTCGTAACTACAGCTTATTCAAGCTGTAGTTACGACGTTTAGGCCGCCCACAAACGCAAATATTTCAAGTAGATGTTTGAGTTCAACATGTCCCTCCTGGTCTTAACAAACGGTTTGATTGGCCAATTCATTTTTTCAAATGATCAATCAATTATCATATCAACAACGAATTTAACCGATTACGACCAATCTTGTCATATTAAACAACCATTTTTCATTAAGCCACCTTAGATAATGTAACCTTTTCAACGAAAAAGGACCTCCCGTGGAGTCCGTGAAAAATATTTGAAAAGGGTGACCCTTCCAGCACAGGTCAGTTAGTTACAATATTTTTGATAAATAATTATCATTGGGTAAAGTTGTAGCCCTTTGTCTGCGAAACGATAGAACTAGGGGAAGTTACCAAGCCCAGTTTATCTTAGACCGGTACCGCCGTCGACTTTAACAAAGCCGACAGGTAGATCCCAAACGACTCCAAATAGAGGTTGGCTGATGGGCATTTAATGACGTATACCCAAACATCGAATCTGATTGGCTGGTCCATTGTTTGTAAACAATATGGCTGAAGCGGAAAGCGGAAAACCTTATATATTTTACATGAAAAGGATAACATTCCAAGGTTTTTCTCGCACACAAATTCGTTTGATCATGTGAAGATGTTTTAACATTAAAACTGAATGCTTTAACACTACAAAAGTAGGATTTTTTTATCGTACTGGGTGGAAATCCCGCGGCGTGTCCAAATTTTTCAACTAAATTAGCTGCGCATGCGTAAGCCTCGTTTACGAATTTAGTAAGGAAAAGAGCCTGACTAGACCGGTACCGCCGTCGACTTTAATAAAGCCGACAGGTAGATCCCAAATGACTGCACCAAGAGATTAGCTGATGGGCATTTAATGAAATATACCCAAACATCGAATCTGATTGGGTGATGGATTGTTTGTAAACAATATGGCGGAAGAGAAACGCGGTGTTCCTCAAATATTTTACAAAAAAAATGGTGGCATTCCAAGGTTTTTCTCCCACACTATTTCGATTGTTCACTTGAGAAATGTTTTAACATAAAAACTGACTCCTTTAAAACTGCAAAACTAAGATTCTTATCGTGTTAGATGGAAATCCCGCGGCGTGTCCAAATTTTTCAACAAAATTTGCTGCGCATGCGGAAGCCTCGTTTTCGATTTTAGTAAGGTGAAAAACATAAGGGGCCAGGCTTTCGTGTATGTACCGAAAATCAGTGTATACCTGTCGGCTTTATTAACCTAAAGACGACAGTGGTACCAGTCTAAGAGCCTAACGGGCCAGGTTTTCCGTGTATGTACCGAAAATCGGTGTATGTGTGTGTGTATTTCCGTTTATTTATCGTCGCTACCGTAGCACATGCCTATATGAGCGACGCCCCCAGAAGACGGTTAGTTGTTACGCGGGATAGTGCAAGGATGCAGGTCGAAACTGCTGAGAGCTCCGCCTGGTTCTTTAACGTGCTCGATGGATAGCATCGTCACACGGGGCCTCGGTTTAACGTCTCATCCGAAAGACAATTAGTTTGTTAGTTGATATGGTCAGCCCAGGGCTCGAACCCGTGATCTTGAGGTTTGAATTCAAGTGCTCTACCAACTGAGCTAATCGGGTGTATACCTGTCGGCTTTTTTGTTAAAGTCGACAGTAGTACCAGACTAAGATTATTTGCGAATCGATATATCTAGGGGAAGTAACCCAGCCTACTTTGTCTGCGAATCGATAGATCTAGGGGGAGTAACCCAGCTTATACTTTGTCTGCGGATCGATAGATCTATGGGAGTAACCAAGCCCACTTCTCCCATTTCTTTCGGTTAATGTTTACCGTATTTCTTCGTCGCAACAGGATTATATTGTTCAAGACCAGAAAAGTACACCAATACTAACAATACATGCATGTATTATCGATTTGATATGTTTCTGCGTTTAAAAAGAATGTTTACACAAGAAAATATTGTTGAAAATAAACTTAAACAGGTAAAGTTTAGTACGATAGGTACGTCATTCGACGGTCATTGATGCATTGCCAACGTTTCGACATTTTAAGATAAAACTTAGAACGCATCTAGCTTAATTCTATCCTCATGCGTCGTTTCGACCAAATGAATTGATATCACTTATGTGTGAATCCGCTTTAGAAACAACCACCCAAGTCAATTTTTTCTGCTCATCCCCACTACCCCAACTACCCCCATCATCCCCCCCACCCCCCAATAAAACTCAAAGACCTCAAACAATCGTTCATGATAATTTTAAAATCATTTTTATGTGGGTATATATCTATATTGTAAATTGTTAAACCCTTTCCTGTACAGTCCCTGATTTTTACGTCCTTGTGATATCATTCTTGAGAAAACATTGTGGAAAAGGAAAAAAATGCTTATATAAAGTAATTTCTTCTTTTCCCACAATATATCCTGTCATATAGAATGGTAACTTTTTGAATTGTACTCACTTTATAATGTCGTCTGTTACCCTTTTGAATTTGGGCAAGTCTAAAATTTGAGAAACAGTAATTAGTTAATTGATAACCTAGTGCCCCGAGCTCAATTGACCAATCGCGGCTGTCAATCGAGGAATCAACAGACCAACCAAATCATTTATTCAGCCCGGACCTGAGCTTTCAACTCCGATATTGACCGCCATTTCTGTTTACCTTTTTTTGTTGGTTTGACGACTTAAACGTCGTAACTACAGCTTATTTAAGCTGTAGTTACGACGTTAAGGTCGCCAACCAACTATTTTACTTCTTTGTCACATGCTTCAGGCCATAAATTTTCCAAATTAACGCCGTTAAAAATCGAAGTGGGACTTTCTGTCGGGGTCAATGGGTAGGGCGTACGTAGTATGTTGGCGGGGCCAGCAAATGGTCAGTTATATCCCCCTCCGCTAAAGAAACAACCTGTACTTTGTAATCGACGCCCACTTGTTTTCACGGTTATATCAAACCGCGCTGATATGGCAAAAACTAAACAATGTGGCTTTTGAAGGACGAATTACCTGCTATAAAATTATTATATGTGGTCATCCAAAAATAAGCTGCTGGCAGTCTTACTCACATTTCGTCGTTGAAATAAGCTGTAGTTACGATACTTTCCTCGCCCATTGACGATTTGCGGTTGACGTAATTTTCATAACAACCTCAATGTTTGAGAAATATTTTGTTCCTTTTTATGATAATTCTTATAAACCTGTTACCAGACTGTCTAAAATTGAAAGAAGTAGCAGACGGCATTTCAAATTGAGCAACAATTGGAAAATACGTGTCAAATCTGGCAGGGAATATTGTGAGAAAAGGAGGAGTCGCTTCTTATAAGCAATTTTTCCTTTTCAACATTTTTCCATGATCTTATTCCTTCGGGGCGTCAAAAGGGGGTATTATTTGTCAATTGGTAAAACCAAGCATTTTGAAATAAACTCGGCATACTTAACCCTTTCTTGCATATTCACTTGTATTTACGTTCATCAGATTTTCTACTTGAGATATGTAGTGGGAATGGAAGAAATTGCTTGTAACAAGCAATTTCTTCAGCAGTTTCTTCTTTTCCCACAATATTTTCAAATCTGTAGGTTGGTTCCTTTTTAAATTACAATCACTTCTAACTATCGTCTGCACCATCTTTCAAAACCAGTCTAAAATGCTTTTTGTATTAAACGAATGAAATAAACATTTCCTTTTGTTTTCAAGGCCGGGTACCTAATCTCACTGTATGAAGTTGAGAAACGGAACCATGTAGAATTATTATTGGTTGCGACTTAAACATCGCCACTATAACTTATTCAAGCGTTAGTTACGACGTTTAGCTGGTCAAAAGACCATTTTGCTGTTCCGTTGCATCTTACTGGCCATAAAGTTTGCAGAGTATAGCCATTTATCATCTGAGTAGAACTTTCTGTCGGAGCTCAGTGGGCGTGGCCACCTGTCCGTCAATTGACCAATCGCGATTGACAATCAGATAATCAGTCGACCAATGAATTTACTCATTTAAACTAAATTAGTTTTAATCTCCAACATTGGTCGCCATTTCTGTTAAGATTTTTTGTTGGTTTGGCGACTCAAACATCGTAACTACAGCTTATTTAAGCTGTAATTACGACGTTTAGGTCGATAACCAACTATTCAGATTTTTGTTGCATGCTGCTTGCCATAAATTTTGCAAAATGATGCCTTTAAAAATCGAATTGGTACTTCCTTCCTTGGAGTCAGTGGGCGTGGCCAACTGAGTAAGTGGGCGGGACCAGCGATTGGTTAATTATATTCAGTGTTCAAAGAGACTGTGTTAATTAAAATATCCTGCGCGGACTGATGTTTCATTGTTTTACCTACATATGGTCCATTTTATATGCCACTTAAATCATAACTGAGTCAGAGGGTGTCTTCACCACGAATTGTCAATGTGATGATGGCGAATTATATAAATTTAGAATTAATCGGGCACTAGGACAAAATACGGCCTACTCTCACATGTAGAACACATAGAAATGTGCTCATGACAGAAATCATAGACAATTGACAGATCGCTGGTCCCGCCCACTGACTCCTTTGGCCAAACCCTTTGACTCCGACAGGAAGTTCCGCTTCCATATTTAAGTGCGTTAATTTTCAAAATTTATTAAAAGTATCATGCAACAAAAAAGAAGAATGGTTGGTTTGCGACCTAAACATTGTGACTACAACTTTAATAATTTGTAGTTGTGACGTTTAAGTCGCCAAACAAATGAAAAAGCTTAACAACCAGGGTGGCCAATGTTGGAGTGTAAAACTCGTTTCTGCTCAAATTGAGCGAATTAATGAATGGTTGAATGAATATTTGATTGACTCCTACGATTGGTCAATTTTCGAGCTGATTCACTCGATGAACATTCTGCCAAGTTTGGCTGAAATTCGCTCCTCAGTTTCAGGGAGGAGGATATTTTAAGCAAGTGTAAGCCGCCGTCATAGCGCAGTTGGTAGCGCGTCGGACTATCAATCTAGAGGTCCCGGGTTCGATTCCCGACGGCGGCACTCATCCTTTCCGACTATATGTCTCTCACCAATGGGTCGATAATCGTAGACCTATGTGGGATAGCAGCTGGAGGCTAGGAAAGGATGTAATGGTAGTACTGGTGTGAGAAATACCAGGATTCCATTGTTAGGTGCTCCAGCCGCCGCGATATAACTGAAAGATTGTTGAAAGCGGCGTAAAACTCCATTCAAACAAATTTTAAGCAAGTGTTCACGGCAAACGTTAAATGACACACATGACGGACGCATGGCGATTGTGAAAGTTAAATCGAAATAGTCTTAGCCAAACCTAACAATTACGCTTTATGAGACCCCACAAGAAAATCAAAGGACTGAAAGTCCTGAGAGCGGTTTTGCTGGTTTATCAGTAATCGCGCTCAATAATGCGAGCATATTTCATCAATATGAGTGGGTAAATCGTACAACTAAGTAGGGGTAGCAGCTGGAGGCTCGATAAGGATGTAGTGGTAGTATTGGTGTGTGAACTACCAGAAATCCATGGTTGGGAGCTCCAGCCGCCCCGATATAACTGAAATACTATTAAAAGTTGCGTTTAAGCCTATTCAATCAACCATGACCCATTACTGTTTACCGAAATCGCTTTTTTAAATCAATCGCAACGTTTTCTTCTTAAGTGCGTGAAAATTTGTGGATGTGTGGTAAAAGGTTAAATGATAAAAGGTAAAGAAATCAAAGCTAACATTCATTTTTTTTTTTTGAGCATATTATTATCCCAATTGAAGTAGTCACATGTCCGTTTCAAAGATTTAGTCGAATTCGAAGGGTAAAAGGTGTTTTATCCGATGGGGTTAATAGGCGCTTCAATCTACAGTGTTACATATATTGTGTATACGGGGTGTAAATTTGCCCAGCCCTGCCAGGTCAATACACCAGCAGACAGTTTGCATGTATTCGCTAACTCCACTAACCACTGGCCTAGATTCTATCTTGAAACGCGAGGAAATTATTTCTCTCATTTTGACGATTCATTAGACAATTTACCAAGGATATATTAAGTTTTAAACCATTTTCCTGGATATTCATGAGTAAAAAGGGGTTGTTGGCATTCAGCAAGTAAGTTATTTTCTTCATCAGCGATGAAACAAGATGGATGCGATCACATAGATTTTCACTTTACGTTTATGAGCATGCGTGGAAATGAGCGGTAATGAGTAAGAACTTGTTTCCGGTTGATCGATATGAAATACCGGTTTTTCCTGAAAAAAAAAAAACGCTAAAAAGTTTCCGATAATTGTGGAAATTTAAGACAGCCGCGATGCGTCAATTTTGATTACTATCACGATAGATAACAATATCCCGGAAAACTTATATCCATTATCAAAGATTTCTTTAAAGAAGTCTCGCTATATTTCCCTATTATAGCTATTTTTTGACGCTAATGCCGAAAACTGCCAAATTTTAGACCTGTCCAAATTCAAAGGTTTTGCAGACGAAAAGTTCAGTTGCATTTAATTTGAAAAATAGCTGTTCAGTAGGGCAGAAGATATTGTGGAAAAAGAAGAAATTGCTTGTTACATGCAATTTCTTCTTTTTCAACATTTTTTTCCCTCAAGTATAAAATCACAGTGACGTAAATTCCCGGGTTTGTACATGAAAAGGTTCAACCTCTTAACCCTTTCCCACATAATGACGCATTTTGACGCATCCCTCCCAAAAATAAATAAATAATAAAAAGAAATATGAATAAAAAATAGAAACTTTTACTTACCGTCTATAATTTTGTCATCTGGTAAGGAGTTAAATGTCCAGACTTACATTTGGATGATGTGCTTATTTCATATATAGTAAAATCGGTTCGTTTTAGGGCTACCAATGCCTCTTAACTACGACTATTTTAACCCATTCCCACAAAATGACGCTTTAGGACACTGGAAAACACTGGAAACAAGAAATTGCCTGTTACAAAAAAGCTCTTCATGTCCCATCATTTTTTCTACTAAAAAAACAAGACCCCCCCTCCCCCTAAAATTCATCATCTAAAATTTTAGTCTGCAAAATCTTTGAATTCAGACCAGTCTAAAAGCTTGTCATCTGGTAATGATTTAAGCTTAATCTATGTCGCTTAGTCCGCCCTCTTACGATGTACTTTATCACGATAAATTTATCTTATTGTCGGTGGGCAGCATGAGCGTGAAAAATTTTGATATCATGAAAAAATGGCGATGTAATAATAATAATAATAATAATGTCTTTATTTTATGAAGGTAAAACAATGAAACAATTTGAAAATAAATCTTTTTTACAATGTTGCCTTCACTGAAAGAAAATTAAGTGAATGTGATGATTTGATAAAAAATGATACCACGCCATAACCATGCTGAAAGTGTAACAATATGCGATGACGTAAAAATGATGACATATTATGAAATAACGATAGATGGGTTTGATGGGAACAAATTAAAAGAATACATGCATTTTTAAATTCTTGGACAGTCACACCCTGTACTTAAATGATTTAGATAATTTCTGCTAGGTCAATTGATTTGTTTAATAGCAGATGCTGTTTGAATTTGTTTTTGAAGCTAGATAACGAAGTTGAACTTCTTATTGAAATAGGGATTTCATTCCACACACTCATGCTACAGTATGAGAAAGATCGTTTCTTGTAGGCCCTACATATACTTTAACAAAAATTCGACGTCAAAGTTCTAGTGCTTATAATCGCCCCCGCAAAACGACTTTTTTTTTGGGGGGGGGGGGGAGGGGGGGTGTTGGAGTATACCGGAATTAGCCTGTCTGTACGCCTTTGTGCGTGTCTACCCATCGGTGTACAAAAAAATCAAGAGGTTTTGTGTCGCGAACTTCTACTACAAATCTGCACCAAAAGAATCATTACTTTTTACATACATTGATCGCATGTTGAAGTTTTTGAACCCGTCTTTTTTAAGTCGCCCCAATCACAGAAGAATGATCTCCACCTGAACTTAGACTCTTTGACATAAAAGAGGTCATGACGGGGCGGGAGGGGGGGGGTATAGAGGCACCTCCTGTGAAAAGTACTTTTTTATGAGAGTACGATTTTTTACTTAAACATTTTAATTTATAATTTCAGTAGTGCTTTCATTTCAACCCTTTTTAACTTATTCCCACACAGTGACGCTTTTGGATGCCCCACAATAAATACAATTGGAAAACATTGTGTAAAACGAAGAAATTGCTTGAAATAAGCAATTTCTCCATTTTACACAATGTTTTCTACCAAGAAAGTTGAAAAATCTAAAGATTTCACAAATTTTAATTGTCGTCTGTAACCCCTTTCAATTTGGAGCAGTCTAAAATTTTGGTGTGTGGTAATGGGTTAAATAAAACTACAATATGTTGTAAAGTCATAGAGGCATGACAATTTTCCCAATGTCAGACTTATTCAACACAAACAGACATGTAAGATTTTCTTTCTTCTTTCTTCGGGCGATGTTGACGCTATGCATCAAAATTTTCTTGTTTATTGTGATATTTAAAGAGTACATAGCCGTAATCGTTAAATATCAATTGCAGCGTCACTTATATAATTGATTACGATTATTACATGATATATAGCCTACGTTTATGCTACTTCAATGCGATTGGCTAATTACTTGTTACATGATTCACTCATTATTTTTCGTTATGGTGGATTTCTGTATAATGTCGCTTTCCAAACTATTTCAGTCAATTCAGATTATTGAGTACCAGGGCTCTGTTATATTCGTAACTGAGCTCTCGTTTTAAACTTTTTTCAGAATCAACATTACCTTGCAAGCCTAAGCGCCAACACTGTTTCCGAAACCTTTAACATCAAAATGCGATGCTGCAGTGTTTTGGTTGGGACACCCCTGGTAACGGAGGATCCAGGATTTCTGTAAGGGATTAAAACTTACTAAAACAGGGGAGGAGTTCGTTTTCTTGTTATAGCAAATCTTCTATTAAGCGACCACTCAAGGGACGACCAAAAATGGTCGCTTATGAAAATGGTAGCCTAGAACACTTTTTAACGAAAGAAATGAAGAATGATTACAACCTGTAGATTCTCCGATTAATCCTATGTTGTTGGGACTCATTAGACGAGTTTAATAAGTGCCAACAACTCTAGGATTTCTTAATGATTTTAATTTTTTAGCAAAATGCCAACGCTTCTTAAGAACGTTTGCTTTTAAAGGGGGATCTCGATTATGGTCCCCTTAATGGACGTAGTCGCTTAATAGAAGTGGTCGTTTGAGCAAGATCGACTGTATTATCAAAATTTTATTGAATTTCCCCACGATTATAAAATAAGTAGACTGCAGAGTGGGATCCAACGAACCCTCCAAAACCCCCGTAAATCCACTACCGCGTGGCAAATAACAGGAGATCTTGCGCGAAATAATGATAAGAAATACGGTCACGCCTGACTCGGTCATTAGAGTGGCGGTCACGCTTGATTCGGTGTTAAAGGTTGTGGTCACATGTCTGCTAAAAAATATTTATTTCCAAACAACAGTTTCAGAGGAGAATATAATTTTAATTATTCTAAGTGTTCCATGTGGTGCTTATAGGCCCGACCATTTCACCTACGTTTGGTGTCCGATCATCTTTTCTATGAAATCTAAGAGGTCTTCCTAAGGAATAACCATGCACAAAAAGATTTATATCCAATCAGTAGTTTTAGGGAATTCTTTAATATTACACTTTATTTTATACCTATAAATTACGGCGGCTTAGAGGTGACATGTGCGTTTTTTTTATTTAGACCTAAATAAAAAAAAAACTCGAAAAATATTCAAAGAAGTGTGCGTTTTTTATTACACATATCTTGTAAAAAGAAAGGAACTCCAAAATCATTTGTGAATAGTTTTTCTGTTTTATTTTTTTTTATTTAAAGAAAGTCGATTTAATGAAAGGTTTTATTTCGTTTTTCTATTCTTCTTTTTTAAAGAATAAAGCAAACGAATTGCTATCTCGTAGGCACGAGTTACACAGCCAATCAAAATCGGTCTCTATGTCGTGCGAACGAGACCGTTAGTCGTTCCCACAAGATAGTCATCCAACCAGGTTACTTCTCAGATAATGCATCTATTCTAAATGCATAAATAGCTCAAATGAATAAGACCGACTTTGATTGGTGGTGTATCTCGTTCCAACGAGATATTTCTTTCTTCTTCTTTTTTATGAAAAAAAAAAGGAAAACGTAAATGTTTTGGGATTTATTTTTAAATGCCTAAATAATAATTACAAAAATAACAACAACAACATATGGTAAAATATTAAATCAAAGCACTGGAAGTACTATGGTTCACGTCCCTGTTAGCATAGTAGAGCAATCTTCAAGTAGTGTTGTCTTTCGTTACTCTCACATAAAATCTCTGCAACTGGCAAAATGACGAGATTCATGTCAAACCAAGTAATGGGAGATATATTATTTTTCTTTTAATTCGCCAGACATAAAAGGGTTGGGACATAATGAATATGATTTAAGATACATACTATGTGCATTAAAACTTAGTAATTTATCCTTAAACCAACGAACTACTTTTTCTTTTAAACCGCTGGAATAGGTAATATTCATGCGACAGTTTTTAACCCATTCCCACTCAATCCCTCCTTTTTACGCCCCTCAATAAAAAAGCTTTGGAAAACATTGTGGAAAATGAAGAAATTGCTTGGATCAAGCAATTTCTTCATTATCCACGATGTTTTCTATCCCCAAAGACAAAAAAAAAAAAAAAAAAAAAAAATAAAAAATAAAAATTCCATTAACTTGAAATTGTCGTCTGCAGCTCCTTTCAATTTGGACAGGTCTAAAATTCCACTGTGTTGGAATGGGTTAAACTGAAATCAGTTGTGGTCTATAACCAAATGTTGACATATTTGCGGACTATTTTACCGAGCCCATTACAGAGGTGAATGAGGAATGAACCGGAGTGCAAGAGTGTGATAATAGAGTATTATGTCAGCCGCGCCTATAGCGCAGTTGGTAGCGCGTAGGACTCTCAGTCATGAGGACCAGGGTTTGATCCGTGGTCTCGGCAAATATCCTTTCCGACATTCGTCTCCCATCAATGGGTAGATAATGGTAAACCAAAGTGGGACGAGCTGTTGGAAGCTCGGAAAGGATGAAGTGATAGTACTGGTGTGGTAAATACCAGGAATCCATTGTAGGTGCTCCAGCCGGCGCGATATGACTAAAATACCGTTAAAGGTAGCATAAAACTCCATTCAATAAATCAAGCGTGATATGCAAATTTGGTGAAGAAAATGACATCTTTTATACAAATAATATGATTAAAGCAAAATGTTTCGGCTAGCCTGGCTATCTTAATAGGTAATACAGGATGTTTTCTATTCTAGTGTCTTGAGTTAGATCCCCGGTTCGGAAAAAATCCATTACCACATTTGTCTTTGACCAGTGGAAACATGATAAGCGATAGATCAAATTTGATGTAGTAGTTGAACATGTACATGTCAGAAAAATGACAGAAAGTCATAGTAAGGTGCACCTACCAACCGCGGTATTACTGATATACTTCTGAAAGTGATGTTAAACCAAATTCACTTAATCGCAGTTTAGTTTCCTTTTATGAACAGCGCTTTTAAACCTTTACGAGATGATTCTGTTCCCATATCAGTCCACAAATAACTGTGACACCATTTAATAAGTTAAGACAATATTGGATTAGCAATTTATTCAGAATTATTACTTACAAGAAACAAATGAGAGATTCTGTACTTTTTTAAACTCTCTGTGATCCAAAAGTAGCTAAAAAGCAAATTCAATATCATAAAAAAACACCCACGAAACCTTTGGAATGATTTTTGACAGGGGTATGAAATTTGGGGAAACATCCCCAGGTTTATGCAAGGAATTTATCAGGGTAAGACACTTTGACTTTATCGTCAGGGCTTATTAGAAGCCTTAGGTTATTGGAATAATTCTTAGAGTTACTAATAAAATTGACCAATCGCTGACCCCGCCCACTGACTCCCTAGGCACTGCCCATTGACTCCCTCAGGAAGCTCCGCTTCGTATTTTAACGGCCTTATTTTGCAGACTTTATGGTCAGAAGCATGATACAAATAAGAAGAATGGTTGTTTGGCGACCTAAATGTCGTAACTACAGGTTAAGTAAGCTGTAGTTACGACGTTTAACCCATTCCCACTCAATCCCTCCTTTTTACGCCCCTCAAGAAAAAAACTTTGGAAAACATTGTGGAAAATGAAGAAATTGCTTGGATCAAGCAATTTCTTCATTATCCACAATGTTTTCTATCCAAAAAGACGAAAAAAATAAAAATTCCATCAACTTGAAATTATCGTCTGCAGCTTCTTTTAATTTGGACAAGTCTAAAATTCTGCTGTGTTGGAATGGGTTAAGTCGCCAAACCATCAAATGGCGGGCAAAGGCGGAGTTCGAACTGAACTACTTTCTGAAATTCTGAGTAATGAACCATAAGACTTTGATTTTTAAATGTTGGATGAATTTTCACCAGGTTTCTTGTATGACAATCGACCTTGACCTTTGACCTACTTTCTAAAATTCTGATTTATTTGGCGTAGAAACAGAATAAAAACCAATAAATTTGAATTTAGATCAAAAGAAAAACAAATTAGTCCAAATGTCAAAATAGTTCCATTAAAACAGTTTATAACCGATAAAATATAGACTTATTTGGTATCTGTAGGTGATATTTGTCTCGGTAGCATTACATGTACGAAGAGCCAATCTTCTACATGAAAACAGAAAAATGGAGAAAATCCTAACTGTAGTACTGGTTTCATGATAAATAACAACAACAACTACAACAAAATAAAAAATCTTCATTTCTTAAAAATACTATATAATGAAAATACCACTGCCATGCACAATTTTGATTGATTACAAGGAACGTGCGTTTGATCAAAAATTTATTAGCGTGACGAAGATTGATAACTCTGCATTTCTATTTTCATATTTGTCGATTGCAAATGAACACTTCCAAGTATTTAATAGACCATTATTCAAATTTATATCTTCCCTTTTTAATTTTGATCTATGAGATAAGCTATACATCGCTTAATCCTATATCAATTTCGTTGATAGACCGCTTGCTTCTTTTGCCCGTATTAATCACCATATGAAAATATAAACATTTGTGTATGCTTCATACGTCACAGGGGATAAAACATTACTTGTTTACAAACAAGAAAATCACAACACTGGTGACCATTATCAGTCACGCAGTTGGTAGTGCGTCAGATTCCTAATCTTGAATCATGGAATATCATGGGTTCTATCCCCGGCGGCGGCACATATTCTTTCCGACATTTGTCTCTCACCAATAGGTGGGTAATCGTAAACCTAAATGGGATAGCAGTTGGAGCTAGGAAAGGCTGTAGTAGTACTGGTGTGAGAAATATTAGGAATATTAGGAATCTATTGTTAGATGCACCAGCGGCCGCGATATGACTGAAATACTGTTCAATCAATCAATCAATCAATCAATCAATCAATCAATCAATCAATCAATCAATCAATCAATCAATCAATAAATCAATCAAGCAATCAATCAATCAATCAATCAATCAATCAATCAACATGATCAGACAGCGTGTACCGGTTACTTATTAAGTGGTCTTGGTATGCAAGCTCTATTTTTAAACCTTTGTCATGCTGAACCTGCAATAATCCTGGTTTGCAGGAGGTATAGACAAAGATCAGCCTGCACATAAGTGCAGTCTGATCTTAGTCTTTACCACCTGTTTTTCCCTTTCAAGCCATAGTAGTTGTTTATCAAATCAATTTTCAAAAGAAATATTGATCCACAACTAATATTTAATCTTTTTGATTTTACAGTAATTCAGATTAAGATTTTATTCAGCATGGTAAGGGTTAACCAGCATTATGTGAAAGTCGACACAATTCTAGCCTTTTAATGATAAAAGGATCTCCTCCTTTGAAATGCCAGGATTAACCGTTTACTTTCACAATTTTTTTTATTCGGACGGAACTTGTAACAGAACAAACGAGCGTGTTTCGGTGACGGAATTAAAATAGCATGTAATCATGAGACGGAACTAAAATAGCGCGTATCACGATATACAACGTGGGTTAACGTTAATTTTATACTCCGTATCATGTGAGCATAGACGCAAGTAGATCTTCGTCAGGTTACACATTATCGCTGTCGGATCATATGGAAAAACGAGCTTGATACATAGGCTAATCTGAGTATATACTTAACGCTTTTGTTACTTTTTTGGCAATTGTCAGGCACAGGCTTTATCTATATATATAGTAACATGAAGATATGGAAAAAGCTGCCAAGCTTATATCGTCGGTGCGCGAGCAAAATTTCGTAACTACAGCTTCAAAAAAGCTGTAGTTACGAAATTTTGCTCGCGCACCGACGATTTTTTCATCACGAATCTTTTATCATTTTTCAATGTAGCCGAATTGCGGTCTTCTTGAAATGAAAGGTAGCATCAAATTAATTCTGTCTTGGTCTTATATGTCAGCCTGAGCCGAATCCTCAATGAGAGAGGAAATACCAGCAATACAGTTATACGCAATGCCATGCAAATAAATCAATAAGATGCCCTTTCGAATAAAGTCACTCACTTTTGGCTCGTCTACTTTTATGTTAATGGTCTTAGCGAATCATAGAACATGCCATATAAACCTAGGGCAATCCCCCTACACACACTCTTTTGTACAATACCTCGATCGACAGTAGACTGACCGTGTATGTATCCATGCAAGACAGTTCGGTCTCGGAATCCCATCGATTTCTGAGGTGCGTTTTTCGTCGAGATTCTTAAGATTCTTATTTAGATTTTTAAGATGAAACGCTATTTAGATAAAGATTTTGAAGCCGCCAATTAAGAATCTTAAAAATTCTTAATGAGGAATTTAAGCGTACTTAGCATTGGTTTAAACGAGTGGCCTTGACGACGTCGAATGTTTTCAATCAAAATAAAAACAATCGTTCTTTAGGGCACTCCAAAAATCTTATTTAGCGGTATTTTCATCTCGACGATAAGAACGCAGCTCTGGTGACCAATAAGTGGTAGCGTGTCGGACTCTAAAGGGTTCGATCCCAGGTCGTAGCAAATATCCTTTTGACATAAATTTTGTCTTCCGCCCATGGTTGGATAGTCATAAACCTACGTGGGATGAGCAGCTGGGGGCTCGGAAAGGGTGTAGTGGCACTACTGGTGTCCGAAATACCAGGAATCTATGACTAGGTGCCCCAGCCGAAAAATATTGTAAATAGTGCCGTTAAACCCAAATTCAATCAATCAATCTCATGACCAATAACTCATTTGCAAAGAAGATGCGTTAACAATATTGTATGAAGCAAGCATTTTCTTCGCCTCGGTTCGAAAAAACACACTGTACATTTGAAACGAAGTCGAGGCTCAACAACCCGTCTTGCAAGATATATTTTCTCTTGTTCAGATAATCCGATCATATATATTTAGCCTATTCCAAAACATTCCTGCTTTTTCATTCCCCTCAAGAAAAAAAGCCCGGCAAAGCATTCCGGAAAATAAAGAAATTGCTTGTATCAAGCAAGTTCTTCATTTCCCGTAATGTTCTCTAACCACAAAGAAAAAAGATCTTGAAATTTTGTTGAAAAAAAAAGTTATTTGTCGTCTGCAACCTCTTTGACTTTGGACCGGTCTATATTTTGTCGTTTGGTAAAGAATGTCTAGATTATTAACTCGCCGCCGTTGATCCCAATCAAAATGGTTGCACCTTTGTAGGTTCTGTCATCCCTCCCTTTTTGTCCGTGTAAAATATTTTCGGGGAGCAAAATCTCTTGGGCTTTCGTTTGATAAGGGTTTGATGCTCAGGAGGGGCGTCTAGAGTAAACCGAAAAGAAAAAAATATTATTACCGTAACATTTTGCCGCAACCCCGGATGTTCGAAGAAATGATAACTAGGATGAGAAATAACTTTGAACTTGGTAAATTCAATTATCTTATCACAGGGGAGAATGCATTGAGAAACAAATTTCACAGACGTGTATAGTTTAGAATTCATTGAAACGGTAGCAATTACCAGTAGATCGGTCCTCAGTATTTGTTTATGACGAAAATAGACATATTACAAACAAAATTGATATAGTTTTATTGTGTCTATCTATTATGTTGACACGCCGTACAAAAATTTAACATCTTGAACACTGTGGAAATAATATATGGTCGTTATTGGAGGTGGGACCTCGTAAATTGCAACGTAAAATAAGATTTTTGGTGAGTATTTTGCCACTAACGCAATGTATGTAATGATGATAATAACAAAATAGCATGTTCTAGCAGATCACCAATATCGAACCTATTGCCAGACAATAAAATTTCAGACTGGTCCAAATTGAAGGAAACTGCAAACAACATTGCGAATTGCCTAAAATTGGAAAGTAAGTGCCAAATACGTTTGAAACACTGTAAGAATAGGAGAAATTGCATGTTACAAGCAATTTCTCTTTTTCTCACCATGTTTTCAAGGACTAAAATTTTCAGGGCGACAAATAGGGATACCACATGTGTAGTAAATGTTAAATTATATTTGAGCGCGTGTGACATTTCCAACCATTACACATGTGCGCCAAGTAAAGACTCGGATCAGCTTGTGCATCCGCATAGTCTAATCAGAGTCTTCACTCTGCTCCCTGTAGATGGATACTGACCCAAGCTTCTTTAAACAATCAGCGAATGTTCTAATTGCCCCGAATGGCTGTCCAGGGTGCAAAATGTGTGCGAGTCACACACATGAGAAATGGTTGGAAATGTCACGCACAGGCTCATTTATGCTTTATTTCACAATTTGATAAACGAACCATTTGAAAATCTGACTGATAGCTGGCCCCGCCCACTGACCTCCTACGGGGAATTTCGTAAAAGAAATTAGCAAAATATATGATCAGGGACGCAAAACAAAACGCAAATTATTAGTTTGCGATTTTAACGTCGAAACTACGGCCCGACAAGCTGTATATGAATTAGTTGATTGGCCAATCCATTTTTATTGACAGCAGCGATCGGTCAACAGACCAAATCGCTTGCCCCGCCCACCCTTCCCACTGGCTCAAACAGAAAGTCCCACTTCGATTTTAAACGGCGTTATTTTGCAAAAAATCATGGCCAGTAGCATGTAACAAAAGGTTGAATGGTTGATTGGTGACCTAAGTCGTTTAAGTCGCCAAACCAACAAAAAAGCATCACATAAACAGCGACCAATGCCGGACCCCAATACTTACTTCTGGTCTAAATGAATGACATCATTGGTCGACTGCTTATTTGATTGACTGTCGCGATTAGCCAATTAAAGATAAACCAGGTTTAAAAATTTCAACGTTCGTTAGACGTCGATACTTATAGTATTGTCAAGGTGCCTTTTTATATGACGATTAACATATACTAAAATATCGACAAGAGGTCATTAAATGCCTGACAGGCGCATCTCAATGGCCACAGCTTTTGATATAGGTCATAACAGCGCATGGCAAGGCGACAATCAAAAACACACAATCGCATCATTATAGATGATTATGACGCAGGGGGCGAGAATCTTGCGTGATTCACGGATACATGTTAAACTTTTACTGCAGAATTTATAATGAATTAATTACAAGCCTATAAATATGGTGAATTATAGCTCGAAATCAGTCAGATACGGATTCGGTCGCCATAGCTTTAACACGTGGTTAAGATCAGAAACGAAACATAACTGGGAATACATAGTGAATTGTTCATATTGGCAAAAACTGATTAAAGCGTTTCGTATTTCGATATTAAAAATTTGCCGATTTGAAATAGAATTTTTAAATATCTAAAAAATAATTCGATAAGGAAAATGAAAATCGACTCAGCACAGATTTGTTTCGTTGCTTTTCTCAGCTTCACGGTCAATGCAGGTAAGAATTTTAGTTTCGTAATTTTCTTACTTTTTTTCATTTTCCTCAACTTTTTAATAAGATAACTTTCTACCTTTGTTTAATACATATACCGGCTTGTAAATGGAAAAAGAAACAGGGGAGAAAAAATGGATTGCAACTGCAATGTCTAAAAAAAGACATATTTGTATGCGAAACTTTTTTTTTCTAAAGCGTTTTTTCTTTAGTTTATAGCAATGCTTTTCCATGACCAGAAGTTTCACATATTTGTAAAATTACCACAACTGTATTCAAGGTATTTTTCTGTATGAATGAATTGTGACAAAGTTGACTCTTTCTATGCATTGTTCTAAAAGTCGTTTTCAAGAACCTATAGCGATTCAGTTGGTGTCCCTGGAAATTTTATGTCACGTAGACTTGATGCTTACTAAGATTTGCGACCTCTTTTTTCTGTTACTGTACGCACCATCGACCGATCGCGATTGTCATTCAAGGAATCAATCGACCAATCAAATAATTCATTTAGGCAAGAATTGAACTTGGACTTCAATATTGGCCGACATTTAGGTGAAGCTTTTTTGTTGGTTTGGAGACTTAAATGGCGTAACTACAACTTATTCATGCTGTAGTTACGAAATAAAAGTCGCTAACTTATAACTTTACTTCTTTGTTACTTTGTTACATGTTACTTGCCATAAATTTTGCAAAATAATGCCTTTATATCGAAGTGGGACTTCCTGTGGAGGTGATTCCACGTGACCAGCGGAGTCAATGGGCGGGGCCAGTGATGCTTCAGTTGATAAGCGATGTGGAACATTTTGGAAAACAAGATTTGCTTATTCCAAGACATTTCTTCTGTTGCAATAATTTTACTACCCTCTCAAATAATAGATACTCATTTTTCAAACAAGTCAAGTTTTAATTGTTGCCTACAACATTCTTAACTTTCCATAAGTGCGACACGCCAGGCGGTAAAGGTCCTTACATAAACCTTGTACAGCGAATATCTGAGAAAGAGATTGAATCCAAAGCAGGTCAATCGGACGTGATATTTTGAAAATACAGTAAATCTTGAATTAAGCGACCTCTTACGAGACGACCAAAAAGCAGTCGCTTTCGAGATTGGTCGCTTACAACATATTTTTGTGAAATATATGAAATATTGATTCAACCGCATACGTGAATTATCACAAAATTCTCGCTAAATCAAATGTTATTGCACCACTGAGACGAGTAACATTGAATAAAGATATGATATGTTTTCAGCAAATACGCCTACTTCTTTTTGAGAACTTTGATATCGAAAAGGGGGTTTCGATTGTGTGCGTAATGGAAGAAGTCGCTTAAAAGAGGTGGTTGCCGAGCAAGATCGACAGTAAATATGTAAACCTTAATAATTTTTGAAACTACCATAACATGAGAGGAGAACGATTTGTAACATCAGTTTACAGTCGATCTTGTTCGAACGACCACCTCTATCAAGCGACCACTTCCATTAACCCATTCCCACTTGACAACATTTTGGACTGGTCCAAATTGAAATTAGATGCAGACGACAATTTCAAGTTGATGGAATTTTAAATTTTTTCACCTTTTTGGATAGAAAACATTGTGGATAATGAAGAAATTGCTTGATACAAGCAATTTCTTCATTTTCCACAATGTTTTCCAAAGTTTTTTCTTGAAGGGCGTAAAAAGGAGGGATTGAGTTGGAATGGGTTAAGCAACTACAATCGACAACCCCTTTTCGGAAACAAAAGCTCTCATAAGAAAGAGGTCGTATTTGCTAAAAATATATCAAACATAAATCTAATGTTATTAGAAATCATTAGAATCATCTCTCTAAGACGATTCTAATGAGTCCGAAGTAGCATCGGATTTAGCAATAATTCTGAGATAATTTATATATGGAAACCAAAGGTCTCATAAGAGTGTGGTCGTATTTGCTAAAAATATATCAAACATAAATCTAATTCTATTAGAAATCATTAGCATCATCTCTCTGAGACGATTCTAATGAGTCCGAAGCAGCATCGGATTTTGCGATAATTCTGAGATAATTTACAAAACGGCAAAATTTTAGACTGGTTCAAATTGAAAGGAGTTGCAGACGACAGTTTAAAATATATGAAATTTTAACTTTTTTCAACTTTCTGGGTAGAAAACATTATGTAAAATAAAGAAATTGCTTGTAACAAGCAATTTCTTTATTTTACACAATGTTTTCCCAATTTGTTTCTTGAGGGGTGTCCAAATGTGCCACTGTGTGGGAACGGATTAACTCGGTGCTTTTTACATTTGCTTGGTGTAGAATTCAGAAAATCTATCTAGAGTGCAATGTGTGAATTCTGCTAAACTTGCACAGGCCAGACAGTCTAATCAGTGTCGCACTTCATACCATAATCATTTCAACTGATAATGAATTAAATAATTTCATTTAATAAACGCAAAGGCAGATGACTCTTAAACAAGATCCTTGATAGTAAGAGGAACAACCAGAAAGGGTTCGTGTAGTTTGACAGCTGTCAAAAACACAATGTCTTTATATTTGTTCGGGAAAAACAAAAAGAAATTCGGTTAAGGGTGTTGTATTACTTATGTCAGCAAAAAAAAACAACAAAAAACAACAAAAAACCGAGACTTTTTTTCGAGATGTCAAAAAATCTTAGCAACAGACCACAAGAGATAATAATAATAATAATCGATGTTATGCTTAAGAATTTCCACAATATCAAAGTGACAGTTACGATGTGCAAACTGATTAAAATGAATAAATAGGGAATATTTATACCGATACAACAACTTGTATTTGCTTTGAGCTGCGGAGGAAATGTTGATAGTTTACGAGACCAATTGTTGAGGGGAATATCAATATTTCCATCCCGAGCGAGAAGCAAGTACAAGATGCCATATTGTAACTTAGTATTCCATTTTTATGTACACATTTTTTACTTAAACAAATTCGATAAAATAATGCGAAGTAAAAAAATCTGTATTACTACTCGTATTCCTCTACCTCTTAAACATTCTGATAACACTTATTTACATTATTATGTCACCTACAGAATGAATTTCACGTCATCTTAGACTGCCTTTTATGGAGCCGGTTTTTAACACTATCAGATAAGGATATTTTTCTGACTTGTCCGATTTTGTCTGTGATGAATGCATATTTTTTATTAAAAATGTATATAGGTGTATAACAAATCAGAACGAAAACTCCTTTAAACTAACCGAAGAATCCAATATTTGGATGAACAGTCTATGATAGAACATTTATCTGACTGGGCATATGAGGATATCATTACACAAAGAAAAAAAAATAGAAAAAAAAATACATGTCGAAATAATTTAATTTTTAGTTTCGTCTATCAAAAACGAGCGTTCTGATTGGTCGAAAAAAGTTATTCATAACTCCATGAACAAAATTTTGAGCACGCAGCGATTGTGTTTGCTTCCGCACAAAATAGTCCCATACAAATAGGTATCAAACTTTGTAAAGCTTTTGTTTTTTTGCTCGATGCTATTAAAATATAAGAAATGAAGAAAATATTTTTTGTTTTCATAGAGGTATGAACCTAAAAACCCAATCACACAATGTATGAATCCGCTTCGCGTATTCATGCATTGTGTGATTAGTTTTTTCGGCTCATACCTCCATGAAAACAAAAAAATATTCTCTTCATCTCTTAATTTCTGGCCCCGCACACTGAGCTCCAACAGGGATCTTTACCTGGATATTAAACGGCGTTATTTTGCAAAAGAAATATGGCTAATAACATGTAACAGAAAAAAAAACGCGTTTTGATAAATTGTGATTAGTTTTTTTATGTTTATACCTAATTGGGAATGTTAAACAATAGTCTCTTCTTTTCTTAACTTTTTCCTGGTTAATCCCTGGTTTTTAAGTCCCTGTGACTTTGTAATTGAGAAAACATTGTAGAAAAAGAAGAAATTGCTTGTGACTAGCAATTTCTTCTTTTTTCCCCACAATATTTCTACCTTACCGAATGGTTATTTTTCAAATTAAATTCACTTTGAAAGTTCGTCTGTAAAACCTTTGAATTTGGACAGGTATAAAATTTTACTAAACAGGAAAAGGTTAAATGAATCCGATCAAAAGTCGTCTGAAATCTCAACCGAACTGTTATGAGATCATTGGTAGTGGTAAGCGATACCTCAACTGACCGATCTCTGGCCCCGCCCACTTACTCCGTTGGCCTGGCCCATTGACTCCAAAAGGAAGGTCCACTTCGATTTTGCAAAATTTATGACCAGTAGAATGTAACAAAAAGTGAAATGATTGGTCGGCTAGCATTAGTTACAATCATTAAATCTGCAAACCTACAACAATGTTTCACATGAATAGTTAAAAGTTAATTTAAAGTGTAAATGTATGATTTCGTTGGTCTACACTTTATTTGGTTGACAGCTGCGGTTGGTCACTTAGTCCATGCGAGTTCTCCCATTAGAATGATGCTCCAGATCAGGAGAGTTAATATAAAAAGAATCGCCGATTCACTAACATTTGGATATACAATCTAGTTTCAGGTGACTGGGACGATTGGGATGATCGGGGAAGCTGGCTGGGACAAAATATGTTTGGAATGAACAATCGGCGTGCATCGTCAGGAAACTCATGGAATCTATGGAGTAATAACGACGACGGCGACGGCGATGACAGAATACGACAGGTGCGAGGATCTAGACGTAACAGTTGGTTTAATGATGATGACGATAGCAGTGATTATCAAGAAAATAGTTGGAACAGAGGATACGGTGACGACGACAGCAGTGATGATGATGATTTTCGATGGGGAAGACGAGTTACTAGCAACAACAGAAACAATCGACGTATTTCAAGAGGACGGCGATTTGATGACGACAGCAGTGATGAAGATGATAATGGTAATTTACTAAGGTTGATGGCAGGTCTCCGAGGTCAAAGAAACAATAGACAAACGTCAAACAGGCGTACCGTGCAAACACAACAACCCATGAGAAATACATGGAGCAACACAAACTTTCTACGAGGATTTGGAAACCTGTTCGGTTAATTTGTTTTTGTTAAGTATTACAAGCTGTCGAATGAATGTTGTTCAAAGTAATGCATAATTCGCTGACTTTTTTTTAAATGGTAAGCTTAGATGTAAATCAAAATTAAATTGACCAATCACATTGCGCACGAAGTCCAAAGCTTATGTAAACTCCATAGTAAAAATACATTGAATAATTGCAAGACCGATTTAACTTATTACTGAGTGAACAACAAAGTCCGATTTTTAAAGCGACGGATCAATAACTGAAAGGTGTAGCTTTTGTTTTCAAAACAGTGAAAGACTATCTATAATACGCGAAAACAAGCAACCACAAACATTTATTATTTTCCTACCGCGAAAAAGAGTCATTTTTTGTAAAAAAAAATCTTAATAACAGCGCCAATTCGTTTTTGAATAATATAACAATTTGATGACGTCAACTATGAAACCTCGCGGTAGCATAGAATAAACGAAGGCTGAGCTAAATCTGTAAAAATTATCATTGATAACTCACTAGTTTGTCATTCATATTATCAATTGATAATCCGCTGAGAAAACTTGATGATTCAACCAAAAGTGAAAAAAGAGAAAATTACTCATATTATAAAACAAGTCAATTTTGGTGATCTATTTGCATCCCAGGTTATTTTATTGTACAAGATTTTGGAGTGGTCGATTAAGGATTGGCTTATTCTATGAAGTATTAGAAATAATTATTAACAGTTTTGAACTTTTAAATTGTGGGTTTATTTTACCAAGTATCAATTAATCAGCATTTACCTACTAAGTAACCCTTTTTTATGCCGAAATCATAAATATAAATCACAATATATTCAATGTAACAAAATTAACTTAACCATTGTCAAGCTGAGCCCAGAGTATTCCTGTTTTTGCAGGAGGTATAGACAAAGAGCAGCCTGCACATAAGTGCAGTCTGATCATAGTCTACACCACCTGCTGTCTTTTTTTAAACCAGAATTGATAAAAAGATAAATTTTCGGAAGAAATATCAATATACAATTGGTGATTCCAATGCTTTCAGCCCTTTGATTTTGATCAGAATCTTTAGAGGATTTATAATTCAGCATGACAAGGGTGTAACTATTACCAATTTAAAAAATCAACGAATGTAGCGAGAAATCTTAGTATTAGTAGATAGAAAATAAGGAAACGTTTGTGGTAGAAACGCTAAGTATTTGAAAAGAAAAATAAATCTAATATGTAATAGTTTGTCTAAAGTGTCAATGCACTTTATTTGACAAACAAATCTCAAATGTAGGCCTAAATCCTTGACCTTATAGATATTTTATTTCTGTTCAAGCTTTTTCTATCTAGATGTTCACCATTAATATTTTGTACAACATATTTGTTACCACCGAAGCATGCCTTTTGGCTCATCTGAGCACAAGATTCTCAAGTGAGTTAACGTGATCACCCTATGTCGGGAGTCTGTCTGCAACTCCTAGTAAATACATATAATCCGCAATCGAAGTTGGCACTATGGTTGCATATTTGAAAATAGCTAAAAGCATGAAACCTAGTGATTTCATGTCTACATTTTGTATCTTCAAAAACAAGATTTAAAATGTATTAGATGATCATCTACCCAATTTTAATCTTATTTTCTTAGGCTGCTCCCGAAAAAAAAATGATAAGAAAAAAAAATGAAAAAAAAAAAATGAAAAAAAAAACAAAAAAAAACTGATTGATTCGCATTGAAATCTATGTCGCTAAGGTCCAAAATTAGCCCAGATTATACATTTTTTCAGGTGAGGCGGGCGGATGCAGCAATGTTCTCATTCTTCTAGAAAGGCAAACAAAATATAACCATTACATGTAACACATGCAAGAATCTTATAGTGGTCCATATTGAAATAATTTGCCAACTATAGATTTAAGCTGATAAATTCCAAAGTCCTTTGTCTTTTAGGGAAACAAAAAAATGACAATATAGAAATTTCTTGTTACAATCAATTTCTGCATTGCCACAATATTTTTCCAAGTTTTTTTCTTGGCGGTCGTAAAAAAGCGGGATTGTGAGAGAATGGGTTTATATTTAGTTGATAATGTCTCTGAAAATGGCTTTTTGTAGAAACAACAACAACAATGTAATTGAACCACGTTGTGCTTTCTCTGGAAATCCATGTTTTGTTATGTACCGGGATTGATGGATTCCAGTATTTATTGATTGTCTTTCTTTCTTGCTTTTGCTATGTTTTTTTCTACCGTGATAACAGGGTTTAATAAATCTGACTTCAAAACAATTATTAGTGTTATTGTCAATAATTTGACCGTTAGCGGCTGTCATTCAAAGAAACAATCGGCCGATCAAATCATTCATTAAGATCGAAGTGAAGTTATGAACTCCAAAATTGGCTGTCGTTTATGTGAAGCATTTTGTTGGTTTGGCGACTTACACGTCGTAACTACAGCTTATTCAAGCTGTAGTTACAACATTTAGGTCGCCTACCAACCTTTCTTCATTTTTGTGACATGTTACATATACTGGTCATTAATTTTACAAATTAACGCCGTTTAAAATCGAAGTGGAACTTTCTGTAGTAGTCAGTGGGAGAAAAGTCTGAGAAATGGACCAACAGTTTTTCCCACAATGTTTTCCAAGGCGAGCGAAAAGGCAAGCGCGACAAAGTCCCCCCATTCTTCGCACAGCCTGACCCGAGTCGATGTATATCGCTCTTGCTAAGAGGCCGCAGTCTAGATCCGGGTAAGACAGCGAAGAATGCACAGATTGATATAGTTGAATATTTTTTTTCTAAATAAGGGGAATATAGTTTTATCTTACTGAGCAGCCAGAGGGACCATTTTCGCATGATTCGTCAAATTTGCAAATACAGTCAATATTTCTTGATCGACTATCTCTGTTAAGGACAATCGCTACAGGTTTTCACTATAATTTCTTAAGAGTTACTTAATCGCAATCCAGAAAAGAACTACTGAAAATTAAAAACTAAAGCAGAAAATATTTAAACTTTCTCACTTTCCATTGTGACCCATCAAATTAGGTAAAAAGAAAATACTTAACAATTAATTTAGTATTTTAGAAATAAATACCACTACTTTGGCAAAATTTCAATTTAATTGAAAAATTCAAAATAATGCAAATTAATGCAAAATAATGCAAACTTAGAATTCTTTTTAAAGGTCGTAACATTAAGGTTTTTTTCTCCCCCTTAAAAATGAATAAATCTCTAGAAAAAGACTCCAAAAGTATAGGTCACGAGGTTTGTCTTTCTACAAACGATGTTGAAATTTTTGTGTGGCCACTTTATCAAAGAGGTTAATTTGTACTAAATTCATTTTAATATTCGTTTTAAGACATCAAACATTCAAATTCATTCATTTCTTCAAATGACCACCTTAAGGTTAAAAATGGCTACAAGAAAGCTCGAACAATCGAAGTTGAATAAGCTGCACCTTACTGAAGTTGTAGTAAACCGTTTGTCAAATCATCGTGCTTCAGTAGCTAGTTTCATTAAGCGACTTAAATTTCCAAAGAAAAAACCGTAGACAGTGGACGTTTCACCGAATATATATTCGGTGAAACGTCCACTGTCTACGGGTTTTGCTTTAAATATCGTATGTAATTCCTAACTGTTCGAACTCGTTTAGATCGTTCCAACAATTAATGACATAGAATTATTGCCATGATTTATATATGAAATCAAATTGATTGATCACGTATGTCAATTAAAAAATCAATCGACTAATCAAATCATTCATTGAGATAGGAGGAGAGCTTTGAACTCCAACTTTGTTCGACATCTATGAGAAGTATTTTGTTGATTTAGCGACTTATACGTCGTAACTACAGCTTATTCCAACTGTAGTTACGGCGTTTAGGTCGCCAAACAACCATTTTAACCTTTTTGTTAAATGTTACTATTCATATATTTTGCACAATAACGCCGTTGGATATCGAATTGGAAATTCAAGTCAAATCCCAGCGATCCGTCAATTGACCAATCGCTGCTGTCAATCAAATAATCAGTTAACCAATGAAATCAATCATTAGACTAGAAGTTTGAACTTTGACATTAGCCGCCATTTTTGTGAATTATTTTTGTTGGTTTAGAGACATAAACGTCGACAGCATTTAGGTCGCCAACTAACTATTCTACTTATTAGTTACATGCTACTGGCCACAAATTTTACAAAACAACGCCCTTAGAAATTGAAACAGAACTTCCGGTTGGAGTGCATGGAAGGGGCCAAAGGAATCAGTCAGCGGGGCCAGCGATTGGTCAATTGACCGTTCTAGTGTCACAAGAACTAGTTTTAAGTGAGAGGTCCCTTGAATGGTCACCTTATACAAGTTCTAGTGTACACTTAAACGGTTTTCTAAAGGGATGCATAGATTTCGTCGAAAAAGTGAAATCTAGAAATCAGAATAGATATCGGCATTGAGTTATGACAGAAAAATCATTAAGGGGGCAGCCCATTCTAAAAAGTTACTGAGAACTGTACCGAAAATATAATCGTTGACCGAAGTACTTCATTACTCCAATTTTCAGAATTAACATTTATGGGTTTTTTTTCTCCTCACTTTTTGTGTTTTTGTAAGAAACAAAAACGTGTCAAATTCTGTACGATCTACATAGAACGATTCATCGCATTTTTTACGTAAAAAGCCCCAAACACTTTTCGAAAAGTTCTCGGAGTTCATCAAAAATTCTAATTTTGTGAGTTATTAAAAGATAGGAGGGGGTAAAGTCTTTCATGCCTTTATACAGACATCAATATTTTTGTACAAAGTCAATTTCCTTCTGAAATAATTCAAATTTGAATGCAATTCAAGGAACAATTGCTGTTTTGTTCCTGCTCGACTTTAAATGTGACAAAAACGTGCTGAATTCAGTATACACGAACATGATTCATTAAGCGACAGTAAATCGTCGAGTTCCGGTGTTGGCTAAATTCTCCCAACAACAATTTAAATTATAAATTCCTAAATATTGGATTTTATTTTGCCGAAAACTTTGCTTCATTCCTTTGAATACGGAATTATCATGAAGATAAAATCGTCATATTTTAACCATTTATCAGAAGATAAAATTTCAAATCTTGTCTAAATTTATAGAAGTTGCAGACGACAATATCTATTTGATGGACTCCAAAATCTTTTTCCTTTACTTTTCGATAGAAAACATTGTGGATAATATAGAAACTGCTTGTAACATTTACAACACTGTTTTCCAAAGCCCATTTTCTTGGAAAAAATGAGGTTAAAAGAGGGATTGTGTGGGAATGAATTTATTAACAAACCATTGCTGTAAGGTAAACAGAATGAAGACTACCACCCAAAGAAGTAATTTGAGGCCCGGCATTATAAAACTTCTTTCGTACTCAGCTAAGAATTTACTTAAACTTCGAGTTGGGATTAAAAATGAAATGAAAACAAAATGTTTTCGTAAAAAAAAAAGAAGAAAGGAAGTTGTTTGTTGCACACGACGCCATATTAACAAATAGATGTTATTCTTGACCTTTGATATTTATGTCATATGTTTTCATTAACGATTTGAAATTGATTGGTGTTATATGTACTATTTTTAGTAACATTGTGACGCCATTTTGAAGGGTTGATGGTTAGTCGGTCAAAACCTTTTTTCTTGGCTGGAGTGTCATGTATGATTTATTTCGGCTAAATTACAACTAATTATTGAGACAGATATATTACAATATAAGATGTTATAAACAAATAATAAGTCACCCGTCTACCAAAAGGCACTATCTTGAATAAGCTGTGCGTACGCGCTCCTATTCGCAAAAATCTCCAGTCCGATGAGTAGGGAAAGCATTGCAGGTGCAAGGTCGGGAATCGATACAAGACGACTAAACAAGAAAGAAAGAAAAAAAAACCCGGGTAGGTAACTTGATTTCGTTGTAATGAATTTTAATTTACACGTAAAAAAGTGAGTACCACTTGTCTCCGTTTATATTTGTCCGTATATTTTGTCGAAGAATGTAAACATCTTTTCGATATTTACATCTGATTTTGACCGAAACGAGCGCAATAAAATCGAACCGGATAGTCATCCTAATCCAAAGTCTTTTTTGTATATAATATTAATTGTATATCTTGTGGAGAGTGATAGAAGTTTTAACGGCTACCATGCTTGAAAAATGTGAAAAAATGTACTATACGCCTTTAACCATCCACCTGTTCTGCAGGTGTCCGTCGGGAATGCCCTATAATTGAAAGTTTTGGGAGATTTTTTTTAAAAAAACTTGTAAAACTTGCAGATGATAAAAGCATGGAATGTTGCTGATGTTTCGTTTCTGTCGATAAAAATCGACTGACCTATCAAATATTTAATTTAGAATCTAGACCGGAAATTCACCTTTAATGAACTCTGGACACCTTTTATATTAAGCATTTTGCTTCCCAACTTGAAAATCGCAACATCAAGTAATACAAGCTTAAGTCATGACGTTTAGTCCCCCTATAAAATATTATATGTCCTGACCAAATATTTTACAAAATATCGTCGTTTGTTATCTCAGTCAAAATACCATGTTGGAGATAAGTGGACGAGGCCGGCGATCCGTCAACAATTACACGTGTGGGTGAAGTTAAGCCATTTGGAAGCCTGAACGACCACGCGGTAAATGAGGAATATTCGAGCCTGTGCTTGATATTTCCAACCACTACACTTGTGCGCCAAGTAAAGAATTCAGTTCAGCCTATGCATCCGCGGAGACTAATCAGAGTCTTCGCTTGACGCAAACAGATACTGACTCAAACCTTCTTCGTGCGATTCGCGAATGTTCTAATTCTGCTGAAGCTACTCTGTGCCTGCATTTAAGGAACATTCTTCACCTGGCGTGCAAAATGTCGTAACTACAGCTTTATTTAAACTGAAGTTACCACATTTTCGCGCCGAACGACGACATATAAAATGGCTTAAATGTCAGATAAGGAAACATTTAATGATTGTCTTGAAAAAATTATATTATAGAGCAGAAATTAGAGACATTTTTGACACTGTACGGGTGCAAAGACTAATCAGAGTCTTCACTTTGTGCACATCGTCGGTGCGCAAAATGTCGTAACTACAACTTTAATAAACCTGTACTTACGACATTTTGCCCTCGCTCCGACGAAATGTGAAATGGTTGGAAATGTAACTCATGTGCTTTGAAACAAGGGAGGTAACTTGCAAACTAATGCAGACTGTGGCAAAAACTTACATCCCTTCCTATACATAAAACTGATGATTATTTGTGTCCAGCGGGAAATAAGAATCCCCCCCCCACACACACACATTTTTTGTAGATGGTTAAATGCAAAACAGTTTCTATTTACATGTATATCGTTTATGGAAAACTATTTTCTGTGTTCTACGTGGTTCATAACAAGTCCATACTTCAATCCACTGGATGCGATTTGACTAGTAAAGCGGTCAACGTGCATGCAAAAAGGCTTACGAAAATGAATGAAAAAATCAAAGATATAGTTTTCACAATTCAGCTGCTCAGTTTTGTAAGGGTAGAAAGCATCATGTCTAAAGGAGATGATTTTGATAACTGTTTAACCGATAACAAGACGACAAAATTTTAAACCAGTCCAAATTGAAAGGAGATGCAGATGACAATTCAAAGTTTATGAAATTTTAGGTATCATCAGCTTTCTGGATAGAAAACATTGTTACAAGCAATCTCTCCATTTTACACATTGTTTTCCCAAATGTTTTGTTTTCTTGCAGGGTGTTCAAAAGTGTCACCGTGTGGAATGGGTTAACTAGAATTGTCTCGGATGTCGTCAGAAGGCAGCCAAAATATCCTTAATTCGGTCATTGCGAAATCAGATTTTCGTTAATGTAACTTTATTAACTGTATTTACTATATTCTGATCTTCCACTCACAATATGTCGTTTAAAATCGAGATTATTTCGGGAATAATCATAAACAAAAATAAAAATAGATAATTAATAAACAATGTATTCAAATGACACCATACTAACAAACTGTATGAAGAAAACATGAACCGATTTAATCTGCTTGCATACCTTTGCTACACAAAAACTTCCTTGCACAGTGACAAAATACAGTATCAACAACACGAACAAAAACGACATTCTTATATACATTCTTCATTTTGGTAATCATAACAACGGTTTATAAAACGTCAATAATCTCTTTGAAGGCCATTATCACATTAAACTTTCTCTTTGACAGCATGAAGACACCACCTCGGTATTTTCGAACATTGATTGCATTTGCAAAGATTCGGCAAATACGTTTACGGTTTAGTTCGATATAGAATTATATCATCTGTCACAGTAAGTTTTTGTCAAATCTCCTGTATGCATCTCTGTTAAAAAAAATCACAGAACAAATTCTTCTTTATTCTCTACAGTCACGAGTCAATGGTAATATGAACTGAAAAATAGAGAAGAAATAGACCTAATAAATAATTTAAAAACGTATTGACACTTATCCAAATTGCCGACAATGGACAACATTTTTGACTTTCGCATTACATTAACTGTTGTTTTGACCGACCACTCACGAGACGACCAAAAGTGGTCGCTTAAGAGAGTAGTCGCTTAAAACACATTTATGAAATATATGAAGGGTTGATTCGAATGCATACGTGAATTATTACAGAATTCTCGATAAATTCTAGGTTGTTGGGACTCATTAGAATCGTCTCACTGAGGCGATTCCAATGAGTTCAAACAACACTAGATATAGGTATGATATGTTTTCAGCAAATACGACCATTTCTTTATGAGAGCTTTTTCATTTTGAAACGGGGATTCGATTGTGACCGCTTAAAGGAAGAGGTCGCTTAACAGAGGTGGTCGCTAAAGCAAGATTGACTGTATACGTCTGTGGATTATTTTAGAAAAACAGATGCTTTATAATATAAGTATACATTATAACATGTAACAATCAGAGTACTGAAAGTACTGTAAGCTAGCAAAGCATGGTTTTGCTAAGTAATCTTCCTTGTTTTCTTTGTCTTTTGTAGGGTAGAAAACATTGTGGACACTGAAGAAATTGCTTGTTACAAGCAATCTCTTCATTGTCCACGATGTTTTCCAAAGCTCTTTCTTGAGAGTAATTAAAAGCGGGGTTGAGTGGGAACGGGTTGTATAACATGCTTTTGAAGGAATTCTATACAATTTGAATAAAATCAATTATGTGGCCAGTCGTTTTGAACACAATATGCTCAGGTGAGCTAGAATTACCGGCAGTGTTTGCAGTATACCCGAAATACAAAAGAACTACTTTTTTGATGGCGTAGACATCCAATGGATTTAGTTGTTAAGCCTCCAGTCGCAGTTTGCACTCATTAAACTCTCTGAGAAGACCTCAAATTTTGTCTGCTAACTTAAGCTATCAAAGCTGACGCTTTGCTAACTAAGCAGTAAAGTTGTTCGTTGGCGACCTAAACGCGACGAAGCACGAACATAACCAACTATCCAGCAGAAGTCCATCCGATGTAATATTTTGAAAACAAAATAGTAATAAGGTAGAATAACCATCCTAGATCCAAAAAATCTACAAAGAGTTACACGATTTCCAGACTCCTCAGATCGATACTTTTCGAACTTACCCGAAGGTTCCTTTTCGTTTGACGGCCCAAAATCGTAAATTTCTTACAACATGTCAAAATTGTAGAACGTACATACCAGATTTACTTCCTCCTGCGACGAGCAGAAGCTGGAAAACAGCACACCTTTTTGCCCTTTGTACTGCACCCAAGATCGAACTCCCAACCGCCGGAACATTCTCCGTACAGGTTATCCAGGCTAGGAACTGCTCGGCGTTGTCTGGATTCTGGAAGCTCTCTTTCTACATACATAACTCTTGGGCTCTGCATAAAACAAAAATGTTCAGATAAATTCATAAAAAACGTATACGTAAGCATTCCTGGAGAGTTTAACTGAATGCTCCCAAGCGTCAAATTTTATCTATTCTAGGCTCGGTTAACCCGATACCATCCAATCCCGTATTTTTACGCACCGAAGAAATATAGTTTTGGAAAACACTGTGAGAAAAGAAGACAAGCAATTTCTTCTTTTATCACAATGTTTTCTATGTCATAATTATGACATTTATGATTTGTTTTGTCGTCTGCAATCTCGTTCAATTTGGACCAGTGTCAGATGTTGTCATTTGGTGACGGGTCAAGATCAGCTTTTCTAAATGAAAATCTGATGCCACCTCTTTTATGTCTATTGAGGGATCAGTGAAGACTTTGATCAGACCTTTTGGACGTGCAGCGTGAACTAAGTCTTCACTTGACGCTGATCTTGAATTGTATGGAAAAACTACCAAATATACATTCTCTGTATATATTGTATCTTGAATCTTAGATACTCCTGTCCATGAAAATTGACATATCGAAGGTTAATTGCGATACTGTTTCAAGTGTTTATACAATGTTTAGACACTTACAACTGCATCGCAATTAACCCCCGATATGATCTGTACCAGAATCATATTCAAGATGCTAAGGTCGCCTATAATTGACGAAGAAGCCGCTGTCAATAAAATTAGATCGGCCAATCAAATCATTTATCTAGTCCGGCTGTGAACTTTGATCTCCAAATTTTATCTAGAGCATTTTTGCTGGTTTGGCGGCTGAAATAGTTAGTACAGATTATTCAAATTAGAGTTAACCCATTACCACAGAGTGACATTTTAGACCAGTCCAAACTGAAAGGAGTTGCAGACAACATTTAGAATTTATGAAATTTTAGATTTTTTCAACTGTCTGGGTAGAAAACACAAGCAGTCTCTTCATATTACACAATGTTTTCCAAAGCTTTTTTCTTGAGGAACGCAAAAAAGGAGGGGTTGTGTGGGAAAGGGTTAAGACGTATAGGTCGTTAATCAACTAATTTCAACGATTTTTACCTTATGTCCCTGTCTATATATATCTACAAAATATTGTTTTTAATTACAGGAGTCGAACTGCCATGTCGGAGGTCTGTGGGCGGGGCCTGAGATCCGACAATTAAGTGTCTGGTTGATTGTTTTATTTTATGAAAGGAAGAAAAATATTATAAAACAGTTTTAATGTCAAGCTTTACACACATACAAAAATCTTAACCACATCGCACTGTCTTGGAAAACAAATGATTTAAACCCATTCCCACACAATCCCATTTTTATACGCCTTACATGGAAAAAAACTTTTGAAAACATTGTTAGAAATGAAGAAATTGCTAGTAACAAGGAATTTCTTCATTTCCACAATGTTTTATACTCCGAAACACAGTACAACCTTTTAAAAAATGTCATTTGCAACTTCTTTCAATTTGGACCAGTCTAAAATGCTTTGTTGCGTAATAGGGCAAAGGAGGGGTTGTAGTTTAAGCTTGTTTTACGATCTTTTATGACTACAAATGATACAAATAGAACCATAATCAACAGACCTGTGTAGTTGTTGTTGTCGGTAGTGGTCCTGCGGGTTTGGGTGCTTGTGGCATCACTGGAGATTTTGGGAAATATAACTTATTTGGTACAACCGGTGCTTGTCCCATGAGTGGAACGGGGCTTTTATTCATGGCTGGGAACGTCGGTATATACGTCTGTGGATTCTTTGGTGAGTCTCCATATAGTAATGAATTCGGAATGATTTTGATCGGAGACGGCGCTGGTGTTTTTGGCAGTAATGCTAGTTTAGGTGCAAATTTAGGAGAAGGTCTGTCGTACATCGGGGAAACGTATTCTGGATACATTGGTTGTGCCGGGTTCTGAAATGCGGGTGGGGCAGGATTCGGTAAGACAGGGTTAGGCAGCATTGGCTGTGCAGGGTTGGCTAAAACAGATCGGGAATAGTTCAACAGTTTGGGTGAATAGGGGTTTCGGTACACGGGTGGGACTTGATTCGGTAAAACTGGTAATGTTGGATTTGGTAATATTGGTAAAGAAGGATTTGGCGGCAAAACTGATCGAGCAAGACTTGGCGGCAGCACAGACCGATCAGGATTCGACAACTTTGGTAGAGCGGGGTTTGGCACATATTGTGGCATAAACTGTGCAGAGTTTTGTGGTACACGAGGGAAATATACAGGAGCTGCATATGTTGTTGTTGTTTCTGGAAGTAATGGCGGTAGAGTTTTTGGCACAAAAGGAACATATGGATCAGCGGCCGGCAAAACCCTGTAGATCGGTAGGTGCGGTGGTAGTGGTGCTAGGGTTGGAGGATCAGTACTGTCTGGAGCCTCTGTTGGCGCAGGGGTCGCTGGTGGCTCCGGGGTTGCCGGTATGTCTGGCACCGAGGGGCCACCTAGATCTACATCCACACATTCTCCTCCTTCTTGTTCACATTGAGTCATGATTTCTGTAAGAAAAGTAATATTATTTTTATAATGTGACCTAGATCTCTTAAATTGGACTATATTGGACGTGCGAAAGAAGTGCCCCCTTTTACACTGCGCCTTGTGTGTAGTCTGATCAGTGTCGAAACTTTTTGTCTATGTTTAAATTTACAGATACACAGGCATTTACAGTGGCTGCTTTGCCAATCTATACAACCTTTTTGCAAATTAGTTTGCAAATTTCCTGATTAGTTTGATATTACACAGATGATATTACACGGACGATATTACACTGGTGTAATAAATATTCTGATGGCCTGGAACCCTTGGTAACGCCTTTAGTTACCACGAACATGACGTCATATCGCATTAAATGACCCAAATTTACCAACAGCGTTATATGTTTCGAATAGAATGATAAATCGATAAACTGTAGACATTCATGCCATGTCTTTAATAGAATATCAAATGCTTGATCATGAAATACCGCATTCATGACACTCGTCTTTTGAAACAGACAAAAACTCGTCATCTATTGACATCTGATGACTTGTGGTGGTTGTACTTGTGCGTGAAATACAAGAAATCCAAGGTTAGGTGCTCCATCCGCCACGATTTAACAGAAATAATATTAGACGTAACGCTTATTACCATTTAAACAAAGTTATGGAAGACTCGTTTGGTAAATTCTGTATCATTCCATGTCCTCTATATGTAAATACATGAAAAAATATGCATACGAAAACTTTGTTGTCGTTATATCTTGAGGAACTTTTACACCCTTAAATTGTTTTTAGCTACAATGCCAAATTTCATGTTTCTGAATATCAGAAGTTGAAAAAAATCTAGTAAAAAAAAAAAAAAAAAAAAACACCTATGCAAAACAAACAAACAAACAAAACTCGCCAGAGATTGAAATAAGCCGGTCTTTAATATCTATCTATATATACTATTCGACAAGGCTTTTCTATGTATGTGACATTTGATGTCCATCACCATACACCACCCCCAATTGAAAATAGAAATATAGATAAATAAAAAGAGAGAAATTCTGAGAGCATTTAGGTAGCATGAAGAATTAAAAAAGTAAAATAGTATACAAAAATATATAAAAATAAATAAATATATAAAAGTTATCATTCTGTAGAGATTTCAAGTAAAGAAAATAAATGATACCATACCATAATAGTTCCCTCTTTGAAAGCGATAGACACTTTCTGTTACAAACAAGAACCCGCTTGTCTCCTGCATGGACAGACAAACAAGAGTTGCAATTAATAAAACAGCTCTCATGCCTGTAGCGTCAATTTTTAGATAATAAAATGTATTCTGTAAACGCGTTTTTAATCGGACGGTGTAATTGCTGTGGGTGCCTACTAACGTAACGCAAGGCTTTTATACGCCGACCTACGTCGACGTCAAGTCGCGAGACGTACTGATCCGGAAGACAGAAATATTCACGAATGATACACTATTGTACATTTTCCCTGACAGATAAAAAATGTAATCTAAAAATACTGGTCTCAAAGGTGTTACCAAATGACATAATTCTGAACTTGTCTCTACGGGAAAAATGAAGACAATAATTCACAGAGGATGTAAAATAATAATAATAATGATGATGATGATAATAAAGCCACATCTGGTTAAAAACGGATGTTGGTTGTCACAAAAAATTGACAAAATCCTGGTCCCTACCACTTACTCTGATAGGAAGCTCAACTCAGATATTAGAGAGCGTTAATCATTATTTTTCAGAATTTATTACCAGTAAGATGTATTAACCCTTTCCTGTTTTGCAAAATTTTAGACTCGTCCAAATTCAAAGACTTTGCAGACGAAAATTTAAAGTTGATTTTATTTGAAAAATAACCATTTAGTAGGGTAGAAAATATTGTGGAAAAAGAAGAAATTGCTTGTTACAAGCAATTTCTTCTTTTTCCAAAATGTTTTCTCAATTATAAAACCACAGGGACGTAAAAACCAGGGATTAACCAGGAAAGGGTTAAAAACTAAACGATTGGTTGGCGACGTAACTGTCGTAACTACAACTTGAGTAAGCTTTAATAACGACTTTTCAGTAGCAAGACCAACAAACATGCTTCACATAAATGTTCGCCAATGTCGAAGTTCAAAGCTCACTCTGGTCTAAATGAATGGATTGTTCGATTAATCTTTGATTGACAGCTGCAACTAATCCAGTCACTCATTCCTCACATAGGTTTCCATTCCATTTGCGGGATTGAGTATCAAATGCCGGATCCCGCAGATGTCAATAATATATCGAATTGCAAATCAAAGTATCCTTTCAGACTGAGATAGAAATCTCCGACATTAAAGCCAGACATATTTGATTAAAGGCGACTTAAACGTCGCAATTGCAAATTATAACGTTACAAGTAGTTATAACGGGCTACAGGTCGTCAACAAACGATTTTTTTACGTCCAAGACCGTTTGATTTTGTGTGTATACCAGACAAAACTGAAAATACAAACAATTTCTTCTTTTTCCATAAAGTTTTCTCAAGGATAAATTACAGCGACTTAAAATCCCGGGTTTGTAAAGTAAAGCTTAAGTTCCTATGTTTTTTACACACATTATTTACACCTTAAGTGAGCTTTTGACTCCTACATTGGCTGCCATTTTTACGAAACATTTTGGTTGGTTTAACGACCTAATTGTCGTAACTACAGCTTGGGAAAGCTGTAGATACGACGTTTAGGCCGCCAACCAACAATTTCACTATTTTGGATACATGTCACTGGCCATACATTTTGTTAAAATATATAGCCGTTACATATCGAGGCAGAACTTCTTGTCGGAGACAGTGGGTGTGGCCAGGGAAGCCAGTGTCCGGGGCCAGCGTTTTCTCAATTTTCAACTTGTGTCGAGCTCGCAAACACTGGACCTAAAACTGTGATCTTGAAACTACCCTAAAAGCGTTTAAAATTGCAATTGCTAGTCTTCTCGTGATGACGAACACGTGCAAATTTATACAGAACTATCCATTAGTACAGGAGCGATGGCCAGTACAATACTTTCACCTTAATCTTTGACCCTGTCCTTGAAACTTCTTTCAGTTCTTTTGAATCTATTCAAGAATTCAGGAGCTATGCTTGGTTTTATCATTCGACTTTGATTGGTTACATTGACACTAAAACCACCCATAAGTTCTTTCAAAGGGCACATCTATCTAGTATGTCAAAACAGTTTCCATTCCGTCCGTCAATGTAATAGTTATGCTCTGTTCAAGCTCTACTTTAACATTTGACCTTAATATGTGACCTCCTATTTGTATCTATCTAAAAAAGTAATTAAAGTGAACAACTAATTAGTATGAAGATCTACTGTGCCAAAATATTTTGCCATAGATCTATAGAAGTAAGGGCTATGCTCTGGACAATCTCTATTTGAACAAATGACCTTGATGTTTGACCTAGTACTTGAAGCTATCGAAAAGACTATGGATAAGCTTTACTTTGACCTTAATGTGTGACCTTCACAATATAGCTCTCGAAAAAAATAAGTCGTTCGAATGGTGTATCTGCTTGTGATGAAGAACGAAGTTAATTTGAGATCTATTCTCAATTATAAAAGTTAGGGTCAAGACAAATCAGGACGGACGAACTAACTAAAGCAAAAAACAACCCGCACGCGCGTACAACCACCTCTCATTGTGGCAACAAGGTACTGGTCACCGCAAAGTGGCTAGACAAACATTACATGTAAAACTGTTAAGTTAAGACTGTCGATGTTTTTTTTTTTTTTTTTTTAATACGGTACAGTTTGGCCACTAAAATAGTCCCATTACCTATTCCGATTAAAAAAAAAGTAAAAACCGATCCAAATTGAAAGAAATTGCAGACGACAATTCTTAGTTGTGCTGATTAAAGAAAAATATTTATCGCTTTCGATAGAAAATATTCTGGATAACGAAGAAATTGCCTCTTACAAGCAATTCCTTCATTTTCCAAAATGTTTTCCGAAAGCCTTTTTCTTGGGGGGGGGGGGGTCGTCAAAATGCATGATAGCGTGGGAACGTTTAAAGTGAGCTACCTTATTGGAAATCTAAGCAAGTTATTGAATATATTACGCCCCATGAACAGATTTTAAAAAGGTAAAAATATAATGTAAAATATCGCTAAATTAACCATTTCCTGTTCAATCCCTGGTTTTTACGTTCCTGTGATCTTATGATTGAGAAAACATTGTAGAAAAAGAAGAAATTGCTTGTAACAAGCAATTTCTTATTTAACTACAATATTTTCTACCCTACTGAATGGTTATTTTTCAAATTCAATCGACTTTGAATTTTTGTCTGCAAAACCTTTGAACTTGGACAGGTCTAAAATTTTGTAAAACAGGAAAAGGTTAATATTCAATTTTGGCGACTTTAATGTATACTTTTATCAGGGACAAAATACACAAGCTGTTATATACATACTGGATGTTTTTAAATGATTTTTAAAAATGCACGTTAAATTCAAATTGAAGTGCAAGACCTGTAGGTATTTTTTTAGTGAAAAGCAAAAGTCAAGACATCATGAATGAATTACAGCTACAGAACAATTAAATGCAAGATTATTTACACCGCATAAATCTCTGCGGATCTGTCAGAAATGGTCTCGGAATGGGGAAACAATTGTTACTGCTGGGACATTTGTCACAAGGTATTTGCCAAAAAAAAAAAAAAAAAAAGTTTGTACTTTGAATTTACTCTTTATTTTTCTGCAATTAAATTAACTGAAATACTTATTTTATTATTTTCGATTAATATGAAACCTTAGGATAACTAACATTGCGAGATATTGTGCTTTAGTGAACAAGAGTTTTCAGCAGCGGTACCCAATCTTTTGACGCAAGACTACACGTATAAAACGTGAAGTAAAAATGAACCGATGTATTTATTGTATTTTACGTTTATTGAAAATGAATTTATCATGTTTATTGCTTGAAATGACATAATAATTTGAAAAGCCAATTCCCACATATTTCTTGTTTAACGACACCAAAGAAAACGACTTTGGAAAACATTGTGGAAAATAAAGAAATCGGTAGAGACATGTTTGCATTTCCGACAGTGCATTCGTGCCTTAAAAACAAAAAATATAAACATATAAAAATAAATTCCAGAAACTCGAAATAAGAACCATTCTAAAATTTCGTAGACTGGTAAGTGATTAAAAAACATCTTTGTGTAAATACAACCACGGATAGTATTATTGAGCTTCTTAAATGATTAAAAATATGTAAAAGAATTGCTGAAGAATACATAGGGGCCCTTAGGCGGAAATCGAACTCAATAAAGTGTGACCTAAATGCTACTATATTCTAGAAAATAAAGGGTAATTGAGAAGAGTATATTTGTCAAAAATAAAACCTAAATTCTCTTCATGTATTATATGATACAATTTCGAACACATCAATCTGTCGTAGGAAAAAGCATTAAATTTCGATAAGATCGGAAATCGGAAAAATATATTAATCTTTGGTCCATTTGCAATGAAAGTCATTTTTTCAACTTTTAGCGTTCTTTGCACTACAAACTTCTCTATTAAACCATAACTAGACGCCAAAGATTTAGACTGGTCCATTTTCATAGAAGTTGCGGACGGCAATTTTTAGTTTATGAAATGATAAAACCTATGTCTTTTGGAGTAGACAACAGTTTGGATAACGAAGGAACGAATTGCTTGTTACCAGCAATTTCTCCATTTCCGAAAATGTCTGAAAGATTTTCACTTGAGGGGGAAAAAAAGTTTTGTTTGAGAATGGTTTAATGTAAAGTGCAGAATAAGTTAATCGTTTACAAAGAAATATTCAAAGGTTTATCTGAAACAGGAAAGGGCAATGACTTCATTTTTGTTAAATTGCGTATTATTTACTGCCGTTGACAATTATGGTTGTGTAACTGAAATAATATAAATCATAAAACAACAGGGCAGTCCGTAAATAATATAGTCCGTTCACAGGTACACGTACTGTAAATCTAGATTGGAGAAAATGAGATAGAAAATTTAAAAATAGCACACACTGTTGATTGATGTTACGTTCCACAGAGTGAGAAATCACTGCTGCATGTCATGCACGTGATTCAAAGAATTTATCTGGGAATTATTTCTTTGTAGAAACTGACAATTGAAGGTGGTACTCTTCAAAACTTTCACTTCACCTAGTGTATTTCAGGGGTGGATGTGTTTGGTGAAGATTTGCCAAAAACTTTATCTCTAGTGATATCCTATTCCTGGCCTGTAATTCAAGACCAAAGACTGCTCTTTAAGACAGACTAAGATTTAAGGCCCATCGAAACTTTTGGGAGAAGCTACAGATTGCGAAAATGGTCAGGACTGAGCTAATTTACACCCCGTATACACAGTATATGTAACAAGTTACAGCCCTGTTTAAGTCGCGATTAAAGCGCCTATTTATCTCCATCGAATAAAACACCTTTTATCTCGAATTCGACTTAATCTTTGAAACGGACATGTAGTACTTCAATTGTAATAAATATATGCTCTACGAAAAAAGAATTAAATGTAAGCCTTGATTTCTTAACCTTTTATTATTCAAACTTTTTCTACACAACCACAAATTTTCACGCACTGATGAAATAATATTAAAGAAAACGTTGTGATAAATCAAAATGGCGATTTCGGTAAACAGTAAGGCGGTCATGATTGATTGAATAGGGTTTAACGCAACTTTTAATAGTATTTCAGTTATATCGGGGCGGCTGGAGCTCCTAACCATGGATGCCTGGTACTTCACACACCAGTACTACCACTACATCCCTGTCGAGCCTCCAACTGCTCCTCCTACTTAGGTGTACGATTTACTTACTACATGCTGGCATTATTGAGCGCGGTTACAGCAAAACCGCTCTCAGGACTTTCAGTCCTTTGATTTTTAACCTATAGACACGTAAACATAATTTTGTGTAACATCCTCAGGCGCACACACACAAATAAGTGTATGTGTAAGATATGTAAGAGGGAAAAGTGAAGACTCCGATCAGATTGTGTTGATGCACATGCATGCTGATCATGATCTATCCTTGACTCACTTGTGGTTGGAAATCATACATGCATGCACATTTAATATAAGGCTTGTATGTGATTTTTTCACCGTGATGAACTAGAAAATACATACAAATTATATGTTGGCCTTGACCCTGACACAATTTGCGTACATTTTCAAAATTATGACTGTATTGTTTTCTGTCAGTCATCTGAAATGTCACTTATGTAAAACTACTTTGTTTAATTGTATATTTATCACTAAACATCTTTGAATAAATAGATAAATAAATAATAAAAACGTAATAACGATTCCATCTCGTACGGATAACGTTAGGGCCCTTGCGATTTTCTGTAGTAAGCAATTACGCGAAGATCGACGGTACGACGAAGAGAATACGGGGAAGTACGAAGACAAGAACACGAGACTATGGCGGTAAAATGCATCGGTATGACAACAGTAACAAGATATAACGAGAATACAATGATAATCTTAATTCTACAAAATACCATTGTGTTCCCGTAGTCGTACTCTCGTGTTCTCGTAGTCGTACTCTCGTGTTCTCGTTATCGTAACTTCCGTGTTCTCGTTGTCGTAACTTCGTGTATTCGTTGTCGTAACTCCGTGTTCTTGTATTCGTACTATCGTGTTCTCGTTGTTGTAAGTTCGAGTTCTCCTTTTCGTACTCTAATATCCTCACATTCATAATCATGTTTTCTCTCAATTGTTCTTTTGTGTTCTAGCTGTGGTACTCTAGCGATCTTGATCTTCTAATCGTACAGAAAATAAAGAGAGTAAAGAAGATGAAATACTCAGAATGGGACATTACTTAACCTTGTCTTGTAAAAAAGACCCTTAACCCATTCCCACACAGTGACGCTTTTAAACGCCCCTCAATATGGAAGCTTTTGAAAACACCGTGGAAAATGAAGAAATTGCTTGTAACAAGCAATTTCTTCATTATCAACAATATGTTTTACAAAAAAGAAAACAAAAAAAAAAAAAAGAAAGAAAGATTTTAAAATTTTCACCAACTTGAAATTATCCTCTGCAACTTCTTTGAATTTTGACTTGTCTAGAAAGATTGTCTGGTAATGGGTAGGAGAAAAAAGACCTTATAGCGCGTTCGAGAGGTATCGACCTTAGACTACACAGACTGATCAGGCTCGAAACTTTGCGCCATAGGGAAATTTTTCTGAATCTAAAATGGTACTTACATCTTATATACATGTACTGATTTTCAAAATGCGATCTCTTGTTAACCTCTGCTGTATCCTGTCTCTTTTTCAAATACTCGTTTTCCTTAGTTCCCGGGAGGACCATTTTCTCCGAACGGCTGGTTTCTCTAGCTTCCTTATTTCAACGAATTTGTTGATACAATTTTGGATAAAGTGTGCATTCCCAGCGTACGGGATGTCAGAAAACTCGTTTTTTCACTTTTATTGTAAGTAATACCTTTCTTTAGTCGCGCAAAAATTTATAAGAGAATTGCAGAGGGAACTACTTTTTTGTAAATGGAATCCGGCCTTAGTCGTGCACTGATTAAGACGAAAATACTCTCTTTTTAGCCTGAGATTGCGTAAGCAATCTGAGGCTAAAGTTACCATGCTAAACACTCAAACCTATGCAGAGTTTAATGTGAAAACAAAATGTAAAAACATCTACCGCAATCAATGTGATCTTCTATCGCTTGAAAAGTAGATCGGATCTGACCATAAATTGATACGTCCGATTGAGGCGAGAAGGACGAAGGCGAGATATGACTCATTGAAAGCTGTCTGCTTGATGTACAGTACTTTCGAGTGAGTGTTCTGAATTTGGCAAAATTATCAAAACTTGACGAGTGAATGGAATGAAAGAAAAGAGATATATAATATATTGGAAATTATTAAACATATATAATCATATCATATTGTTAAGAAAAAATAAGGTGTTTGTTTCATACCAAAATAATTTAACAATGTTAAAACGGTCCGTTTAGACGAAGTTGCTGTATAAAGCTGATAAGCGAAGCTGTCGGTTTTACGCACGATTGGAATGTTTTGTTTAACAAATTAATTGGTCATTCATAGTATCATATTCGCACTGTCTGAAAACAGTTCGGTCGTGCTCGGACTTTGTGTCTATATATTTTTACCTCCGAATTCTACCTAAAGGATGCAACGTCTACATTCCGCTTTCGAAAGGTGCACATAATCATGTTAACCTGGTAAACGACTGCCCGCCCTCTCTCGCTCTCTTTATCTGGAGATTATAAAGCGCATATTTACATAACGAAATTGATCTGTGCGGTAGAATACTCACATCGCACGCAAGAGCCTCCTAGTTCGAACCTGGCTACACGCTCCATTCCCCCATCTCTCTCACTCGCTAACTCTCTCTCGCTAGCTCCACTGGCTGAAAGCCAACGAGTTTTTGTCATGATGTGGTGTCCGTCGTCCGTCCGTCCGTCCGTCCGTCCGTCCGTCAACTTTTACTTTAAAAATCTTCTTCTCAGAAAGTACTGAACATAATTCAACCAAACTCAACCAAAATTCAAATGGAAGGATCCTTGGGTGGCCTTAATCAGATCCCTTCAAAGCATTTGATACTCAACGGGATGAAAATTATTGCGGGCAGGTTGTGTCCCCTAGCGCACAAATTGGCAGATCTGCGCATAATCGACATTAGATTTGGGTAGAAAGTGGCACCTCCGATTATCCGACCATCAAACTTTTTCTGCCCAAATTATATATCTCCTGTATTCATATCTCAGGCTTTAAGCGCTTTCAGCACTTTGATTTTGTAGAGGGAGTCATACCTTAGACGTGCACTAATATTAAACCGTATTTAAGAGAAAAATGTTAGCATTTTTGAAAATCGTATCCTACATAAATATCACACTTATGTAAAACCGAATTTACTAGGAAATCGCCTAGAAATGTCAAAAGACGGGGTTTCGTTTATGTTTAACTTTTATGACACAAAAGGGCATTCTGTGTGGCACGAAAAGATCGAACCTGATCTGACTGCGCGGACTGACTAGGGTCAAAACATTTCATTATTTGCTGATTTTCTCAATAGATAAAGTGGCCATTAAACATGTACCATACTGTATAATTGTTTCGGTATGTGTGCTGGTTGACCTCTGGTTGCTAGATCCGATTTCATTGTCACAGCTCGATATTACAGAAAACTCGGGAAGTCCCTTTCTACCTGATATTAAGATATTTTAAATATTTTCCTTTGCCCCAAAGGTTAAGTGGACAAGTTTTTCACACCGGAAAATGAATGCATTTACTTGTTTACTAGTACTACAATGCATGCTGACACCCAGTCCGCACGTTCAAGGATTTAAGGTGGTCTGTCATTTCATAGTTTTGAATTTTAAGAGACAGTAATTGAAGAGAACAACATTCTTTTATCACGTTTAATGAAATAATTGTCATTTATTTTGTTAACTTCAATCAGTTAGTAGTAAGGCTTCAGAAGCATTTAGGTAGACTAGCGTTGAAAGATAAAATCTGTGCTACTTTTAACCCTTGTCATCCTGAAATAATTTAATTGTTAGTTTCGTCTATCAAAAACGAGCGATCTGATTGGTTGAAAAATTTAATTCATACCTCCATGAACAAAATTTTGAGTACGCAGCCATTATGAATGCTTCCGCACAAAGTAGTTCACAACAAAAAGGTATCAAAATTTGTTAAGTTGTTGCATTTTTCGCTCGATGCTATTAAATTATAAGATATGAAGATAATATTTTTTGTTTTCATGGAGGTATGAACCGAAAAACCTAATCACACAATGTATGAATCCGCTTCGCGTATTCATACAGTGTGATTATGTTTTTCGGTTCATACCTCCATGAAAACAAAAAATATTCTCTTCATCTCTTAATTAAATCCTTGTGTAGACATTGAAAACAAATCATAGGGATGAAAGGACGGGTAGTATTTAACATGGCTCAATATTTCTCTTAAAAAGATATTCATAAATAATTCTGGCTTGAAATGGATAAAAAGGTGATGTAGGCTATATGTGCAGTCTAATCTTTATCTGTACTATCTGTCAAAACAGGAATATTCCGGGTTCAGCATGGTAAAGGCTTAAATCTTACCAACTTTCAGCCCTTTGGTGTTTTGATGAGTTCTTCAGAAAACAATATTCAAAAAAACTTGCTTGTAATAAAATTGTGCCAGGACCGACTTTTCACTCCTACCGTTTGAGTCGAGGGGATATTTCCAAGTCGTTGAATTAATCAAGGGGCTTATGTCCCTATATAATTTAATTTTTAGTTTCGTCTATCAAAAACTGGTTTTCTGGTTGGTCGAAAATAATTATTTATATCTCCATGAACACAATTTTTAGCACGCACTAGTTTGTATGCTTCCGCACAAAATAGTCCCATGCCAAAAAGTATCAAAATATGTATGTAAAGATTTTGCTTTTTTCGCTCGATGCTATTAGAATACAAAAATGTAGAGAATATTTTTGTTTTTATGGAGGTATGAACCTAAAAACCTCACACACTTATGTTTGACTCCGCTTCGCTTATTCATACTGCGTGATTAGTTTTTTCGGTTCACACCTCCATGAAAACAAAAAATATTCTCTCTGTCCCTTAAATAAACGAAGAAGGACCAATGAACGAGCCATTCATCTAAATTCACGCAATAACTCATGTAATATCGTAATTGATGGATCGCTTGCCATGCCCACTGAGCTCCAACAGTAAGTTCCACTTAAATTGATGGATTGGTTGAAAGGGGTTTAACGCCACTTTTAACAGTATTTCAGTCAATCGTGGCGGCTGGAGCACCTAACAATGGATTCATGGATTTTCACACACCAGCAATACCACTTCATCCTTTCCTAGCCTCCAGCTGCTATACCGCTTAGGTTTACGATTATCCACCCATTGGTTAGAGACAAATGTCGAAAAGGATATGTGCCGCCGCCTGGGATCGAACTCCAATTAAATGGTGCTATTTTAAATTTATGGCCGGTAATTTGTACCAAAACGTAAAATAAGATGTAGTTACGCTGTCTAAGTTTCCAAACCAAGAAAAAAGCTAAATATTAGTGTCGGTCAGGGTTGGTGTTCAAAGTTCATGTCCGGGCAGAATGAATAATTTAATTGGTCAGTTGATTAATTGATTAACAGCTTCGATCCGTAAAATTGGGTAGACCTAAGTAGTAACGTATAAACTGCCTTAATCTAATTGTTTCTTCCTTTAATTTTGATTAACGACCATATGATGAAATGTGTGACCTTGTTTATTTGACATTGAAGACGATTTCCATGTTATTTGCAAGTGAAATTAATGATCTTCAGTCTTTTTTCAATTAACGAGCTGTCGGGACTTTCACCTACCTGCTTGAATAGACAAATTTATGCTTTATGTTTGTCTTAACTCGTTTATCTTTTTTGTAACCCTTTTAACCGTTTTTATACTTTCCATATTATGAAAGATGTCACTTTACACTTTCGCAATAAGGTGATATTGATCTCTGTACCGAAACTTGGCTTCATATTGCTTGAAAATATTTGGTGAGCGGGCTATTCTGGGACAAAAAGGTAATATTTATTAAATCCGCACACTAACAAATAAACCCTAAAACCTATGGAAGGGTCGTTTTCGGATGTCGTAAATCATAGAATGGAACTTTTCTTGTTTTGGAATTAATTCTCTAATTGTCAGAGTATTATTAGAAAAACAGGAAATCCGTGAGAGGTCTGTGACACATTTGAATTTAACAAACAGGTCTGTGGTTGAGACTTGAGACAGATAATGCTGATTAACTGATAATTTTACCTCAAGTTAACCATTTTCACACACTCCCTCCTTTTAACGCATTTAAACGAAAAAAGTTTTGACAAAAATTGTTCACAGTGAAAGAATTGCTTGTAATTTTTGTTGGTTTTGCGACTTAACCGTTGTAACTACAGCTTGTTCAAGCTGTAGTGACGATGTTTAGGTCGCTAACAAATAATTTGACTTACGTTACAAGCTATTTTACATCAATTTTGCAAAATGTAGCCGTTTAACCAATTCCCATACAATGACACTTTTGGCCCCCCTCAAGACAAAAAAAAAAAAAAAAAAAAAGAAAGAAAAAAAAAGTTGAAAATGAAGAAATTGTTTGTTACAAGCAATTTCTTCATTGTCCATAATGTTTTCTACCACATAAGACGAAGATTTTTAAAATCTAATCAACCAACACTTGTTGTCTGACACTTCCTTCAATTTGGACTAGTTTAAATATTTGTCGTATGGTAATGGGTTAATATCGAAGTGGAACTTTCTGTTAGAGTCAGTGAGACCAGCGGTATCATATTGCGGGGCCAGCGAACTGACATTTTGAGAGAAATGCAGAGAACTGTCGGCCTGATCAGCGGTGTCTTATGGCGGGGCCATCGATTCGCTACTCTGAGGGTACATGCAGAGGATTGTGGTCGTGATAAGCAGTGTCATGTTACGGTGCCAGCGACCCGCCATTTTGAGAGCTAATGCAGAGAATTGTGGGCGTGATCAGCGGTGTAATATGGCGGGGCCAACGATCCGCCATTTTTGGAGCAAATGCAGATAATTGTGGGCGTGATCAGCGGTGCCATATGGCGGGGCCATCGATCCGCTACTCTGAGAGTACATGCAGAGGATTGTGGGCGTGATAAGCAGTGTCATGTTGCGGGGCCAGCGACCCGCCATTTTGAGAGCTAATGCAGAAAGTTGTCGGCGTGATCAGCGGTGTAAAATGGCGGGACCAACGATCGGCCATTTTGAGAGCTAATGCAGAGAATGTGGGCGTGATCAGCGGTGTCATATGGCGGGGCCATCAAGCCGTCATTTTTTGAGAAAATGCAGAAAATTGTGGGCGTGATCAGCGGTGTCATATTGCGGAGCAAGCGTACCGCTTCTTTGAGGGTACATGCAGAGGATTGTTGGCGTGATCAGCGGTGTCATATTGCGGGGCCATCGATCCGTCATATTTAGAGAAAATGCAGAGAATTGTCGGCGTGATCAGCGGTGTCATATGGCGGGGCCAGCGTTCCGCTACTTTGAGAGTACATGCAGAGGATTGTGGGCGTGAAAAGCGGTGTAATATTGCGGGGCTAGCGGTCCGCCTTTTAAAAGAAAATTCAGAGAATTGTCGGCGTGATCAGCGGTGTCATATGGCGGGACCATCGATCTGCCATTTTCAGAGTGCTTGCAGACGATTGTGTGCGAGATCAGTGGTGTCATATGGCGGGGCAATCGATCCGTCATATTTAGAGAAAATACAGAGAATTGGTGGCTTGATCAGCGTTGTCATATAGCGGGGCCATCGATCCGCCACTTTGAGAGAACATTCAGAGTATTTTGGGCGTGACCAGTAGTTTCGAATTGCAGGGCCAGCGATCCACCACTCCTAAAGAACATGCAGAGGATTGTGGGCTTGACCTGTGGTGTCATGTGGCGGGGCCATCGATCCGCTACTTTGAGAGAACATGCCGAGAATTGTCTTAGAAGGTGAAAATGAAATGCTAGTCACCTGTCTTGATTAATGGTCTTTTCCGAAAGTTCAAAAAGTTTCGATCCAGACCAGACTGCACGGTTTGAGCAATTTAGCCCGGTTAAAAACTTTAGTTAAGGCATTTGCTTACCAATTGACGAAATACTTCGATGAACATAGACATCTTAATTCTTTCAAGGGAGATAAACCGTTATCTTATCCCTCTCCTTTACAATCCCTGGTTTTTTACGTCCTGTGTTTTTTAAATTGAACAATTTCTTCTTTTTCCACAATGTTTTCTACCCTACTGAATGGTTATTTTTCAAATTAAATCAACTTTGAATTTTCGTCTTTAAAACTTTTGAATTTAGACGGGTCTAATATTTTGCAAAACAGGAAAGGATTAATGAGGATATGTAAGATAAAATTCGAAGTTTTTTCTTCTCTTTATCATTGCGACCGACACCAACATGAAACGATAGCTCGACCATTTTTTATCCAATCTTATTACACTTTAAATGAAAATACACATCAAATCACCGACTTTTCTTTCCATTTTAGTCAATGTAAGATTTCCATTACACAATAGGCTCCACCTATTTTTCCTATGTATAAAAAAAAATACTGGATATTAGGGCTTTAAACGGCTCTAACAAAGATTATAAAAGTAAAATTTTGGCTCTCAAATTTCAAATTTCTTACTGTAATACTTTCATTTGAAAGAGGGCGATTAAACTGATTTTGTAGTGAAAATGACCGTTCATATCTTTACAAAAAGATAGAAATTAAACAATATAAATATTTCGCGTTACGAAAAAGCGTCATCGTGTGGTAAACCGAAGAAAGTGGTTTTAACCCATTCCCAACCAATCCCGATTTTTACGTCTCTTGGGAAAGATGCTTTTGTAATATAATTGAAAACGAAGAAATGCAATCTTTTCTATCAAAGAAGATAACAATTTTTAAATTTTCTCCAACTAAAAATAGTGGGTGTTTTCCTTGAATTTGGACTAATCTAAACAACAGCAACAACCGCCTGGTTACGGGTTGAATTTATCTGTCATCTTCATAACAATGTCCTGCTCAAACTTCTACAATGGTTACGGATCTTTTGAAACATAGACAACAACAACCAACCCCCCCACACACACAAAAAAAACCGTAACTGTAATAATTACCCCAAGACCTTGCCCCATGCCGTCGGTACATTAGTAAAATTTCGTACCTAAAGCTTGCAAGATTTGCTCACGCTCCGCCGATGTAATTTCTTTCCAATTGAGATCATTCAATGTAAACTCTGCCCACCGACCGCCGCCATGGTGGTAATACCAAAACAAATAAATGGAGAGATTTTGTAAATATTATGATTCGCAGCGTTTAAAAGGAAAAAGAATTGTTGGTTGATGACATGAACGCCGAAACTACAGATTGAATAAGCTGGATTTACGACGTTTTAATTGCAAAACCAACAAAAACAATTGACACAAATATCGAAGTTCGAAATTGAATTCTTGTCTAAAAGCATGATTTGATAGGTCGATCGATCTTTTGATTGGCAGCGGAAAACCGTCAATTTGAGAATCACTAGCCGCGTCAACCGATCTCCGACAAGATAGTTTGTCTGAGACAGCAAACAATATAAGTTTGTAAAATATATGGTCGGAGACATCAATGATCAATTAACATTGTTATGGGTGTCCAAAACATCCCTTGTTACAACTAGAATATGCTTTATTTATGGCGTCCATGTCGCCAAATAAGGAAAAAGTTTATCTAAATGTCGGGATTATTTATTGCAAAGTAAAGGATTTTACTGGTAAATCGATATTTTATCAACATCGACAGTAAAGGTAATGTACAGCCTCCACAGATGTACAGTTTTATCTGAATGCATTGTGCCCAAAACTATTCTATTTAGCACGACAAGGGTTAAGAGAGATAGAAGACAAAAGAATGTTGAAAATTCGCTTGAACTGTTTACCAGGGGGTTGTCACTTAATCAACCAACCATGTTTACCTGCTATGATGTAACATGCCTTTTGAAGGATGATCTATAGTAGCACCTTGAACCGCAATTAATCTGTGGAAATGAAATAAAGGTAACATTTGACCTTCACATCCATGTGTAATTAGGGATCTTTTCGTCGATCTTTTCGTCGATGCGCGAGCAAGATGTAGTAACCACATCTTTAATTAAGCTGTAGTTACGACAATTTACTCGTGCATCGACGTTTTGTTAATCGCAAAATACGATTAACCAGTTCAGTAATTAACCAGTTCAGTATACGCATATGGGAAGGTTTACCGTTCTGTTTTACTTTGTTGTTACATGTTACAGGCCAAACATTATGCAGAATAACGTCGTTAAATATCGAGACAGAGCTTCCTGTCGGAGTCAGTGGGTGTGGTCAACAGAATCAGTAGGCGTAGCCAGCGATTGGTCAATTTCCCCATATTCAAGCCTTTTTTTCGTTTCGAGCAAGGTCGAGGAAGAAGGGGATACAGCCATCATGGCACAACCTAATCGTAACTATTTTTTATGTTATTGTAATCTTTATAAACCTCCACACAATAGTTTAAACTGCTCGTGCGCTCACGGGCGGCCAAAATATTGTAACTACAGCTGATTTAAACCGTGATTGTGGTGTTTTGGTCAGCCACCGACAAAATAACCCCGCATTAGCCAAACTGCAATCAGCATCGATACTTTCATTAAATGGTCAGATTTAACTTATAATACTTCTATCCTCTTTTGCACCATCTTTAGAGCGCATGTTTCCCCCAAAAAGTCTAAAATATTGCCATAGTTAACTAGTTTCAGCTATTTAATTTACTGGAAGTATTTTATCTATTTTCATTTTCTATTATTATGTATATTGTCCTCATATAGTTATGCAGTGAAATTGTTGTTTTCTACAAATAACCATTTTCTCATGAACACTCTGAGAGATTATTCTACCTTTACTAATTCCATATTGACATTGTTTATAAAATGTTGAAGATGAAGGTCTGTGAAGGCCAAATCTATATAACTTAATTGCTAGTTTCGTCTATCAAAAACGAGCGATCTGATTGGTCGAAAAATTTAATTCATACTTTCATGAACAAAATTTTGAGTACGCAGCCATTTTGTTTGCTTCCGCACAAAATAGCTCACTACAAAAAGGAATCAAAATTTGTTAAGTTGTTGCATTTTTCGCTCGATGCTGTTAAATTATAAGAAATGAAGATAATATTTTTTGTTTTCATGGAGGTATGAACCGAAAAACATAATCACACAATGTATGAATCCGCATCGCGTATTCATACAGTGTGATTAGGTTTTTCGGTTCATACCTCCATGAAAACAAAAAATATTCTCTTCATCTCTTAAATAATAAAGTATCTATCTGTCTATCTTATTGTACCTGGACGAAATAAAAGTGTAGCGCGTAAGACTCCTAGTCATGGGGGCCCGGTCGCGGCAATTCCTTTCCGACATTTGTCATCCTCCAATGGGTGCATAATCGTTAACCTAAGTGGGTGAGCAAATTGAAGCTCGGAAAGGATTTTGTTATAGAACTGGCATACGAAATACTAGAAACCCATGGTTAGGTGATCCAGCCCGCGTGATATGAAATATTGTTAAAAGTGGAGTTTTACCCTTTCTATAACAATAACATTAACACAGCTTAACGGTCTGCTCTTATGAATCGGTTTATCGATCTACTCTTATGAACATGTGAGAACACGAAAGTACGGCGACGAGAACAAGAAAATACGATGGTAAGAAAACGAGACTACGATCACGAGAACACGAGAGTACGACGTCGAGAACCCGAGAATACGGCAACGACAATATGATAACTAGAACACGAGAGTACGTCCTCACCGTCGTACCCTCATGTTCTCTACGTCGTAGTTTTGTGATCACACCGTCGTATTCTCGTATTCTCGTGTTATCATCATCGTACCGTCGTGTCCCTTGTCTCAAATTTCTAAGGAAAAACGCGATGGTCCTAATGGTATTCCGTATAAATCGGTCAAGGGAGACCAAAATTTTTGGCAACTTGAAGTATTCGCTCTTCCCAGAAGTCTATAAGTTTATTCAGGAAATAATGGCAATTTTACCCATCACACCACACAAATATAATATTTTACAAATCGTTTTCAATGATGGACAACCGATTTTGAAAGTATAATTACATCTTATTTAAACTTTTTTTTTCAAATCTAAACGAGAGTAGGCTTCTTAAGATTAAATTGTACAGATGACAATTTACTAGGCCTTAATAAATATCGTATATTTCTATTAGAGTTGATAAAATGCTAATATCTGTTAGAAAAATGTCAAATTTGTGCATATTGATTTTTATAACCAAAAATTTTGACAAGCCCATTTAATGAAGCAGATCTCTCTTTCATTGTTTATTTTATTTATTTGTTTGATTTATTTAGCTCCTGAATGTCCGTTTTAGCATCACGGAGGCATTTATCAACAGGCATATATTTAAACTTTCTCTTCTTTTCTACTCTAAATTGACGGATAGCAGCTGTCAATCAAAGAACCAGTCGACAAATAAAATCCTTCGTTTAGACCGGTAGTGAACATTGAACGCCGTTATTGGCCAACACTGATGTGAAGTTTTCTTGTTGGTTTGGCGACTTAAATGTCGGTACTACAACTTTAACAAGCTGTAGTTACGACGTATAGGTCGCCAACTAACCTTTTTTTTGGTTACATGTTACTCACAAAATATTTTGCAACATAACGACATTCTATATCTTAGCTGAACTTTTTTTCAAATCTAAACAGCAAACACGTGTAAATTTATGGTGCATTTCAAATCATTAAAAGGGAGGTAATAGAAGAAAATATTTTAGCAGTTTTGATATGAGTTGCTTACCATAAAATATTGAACCTAGTACGGTAACCCAGGTGCTTTTCCTTCACGATCATAGAATTTTGCAAGTCATTAGGTTTAATTAGTCATAAAATATAGAAGGTGCATGAAAGATTAATGGTTATTTTACATTGATTTCCACCATTTCGTTAAATCAATGAGCTGTTTTGAAGCAATAAAACGCATAATCTACATTGCACCTCTTTTAAAACATCAGTTTGGATCATAGCGTTAGCTACTTACAATAAACTATTTCGTAAAATTCGAGGACGGAGTACTGTTTGACTCTATCCCGTTTTTTTAAAAAATTTAGACTGGTCCAAATTAAGACAGATTGCTGTCAAAAATTAAAAATTGCATGCGAGTTCAAATGAATCCATCCTGTGTAGAACACAAAATATTGTGGAAAAGGAGAAATTGCTTGTCACTAGCCAAGCAATTTCTCCTTTTCCACAATTTTTTCTCAAGTAAAAGATCATAGCAGCAAAACTCGGGTTTTTACAGTAAAGGGTTAACCCAATATCAGACGGCAAAATTTAAAAATTGTCAAAAATGAAAGGAGTTGCCGAAGACAATTGAAAGTTTACTAAATTGTAGATTTTCACAACTTTTTGGTAGAAAACATTGTGGAAAATGAAGAAATTGCTTCATACAAGCAATTTCTTCATTTTTCACAATGTTTTTTTCCATTTTTTTTTTTCTGGAGAGGCGTCAAAATTCATCACTGTGAGGTGGTGGTTTTGCTCAATTGTGAAATGAAATGACGTATCGCGGGCCACGCCCACCGATCCCCGAAACCGAAACCTGACTAAGGTAATAAACGACATTTTTTATAAAGTATATGACCAGGATTATACTAAAAGGCAAATAGTTGATTGACTACAAAACATCTTAATTTCAGTCTGAATAATCCGAACCAACAGAAATGATCACTCAACTCAACTTTATTTGGCATTCGGAAAAATATATGCCATCAGCCATTTATAAATGTTTTACATGGATATATGGCAATGGCAGAATAAACATTAACATAACACAGATTGCATTCAACCAAACTATTAACCAACATTATTGTGAAAGACTAAATAAGATTCTCTGATTTGAAAGGCTTCCTTAATGAATTTTGCGATATTTTTAGTATCTTCTTATTTTTAGACGATAGTAATCTAATAAATTTATTGATGTTAGTCCATGTACATGGCATATAATTTTGTCTAAGGTCACTAAATCTAGTACATATACATAGAAAATGATATTAAGACTCGATTAAAGAACGATTGCGTAGTCGTCAATATCCGTTGTTCTACGTTATTAATTTTACCCATTTCAATTTCTGTTTGTGGGATGATAATCTAAACTGTATGAGCTTTATTTTTAATGATTCGTTTTTTAGATTATTTCAGTAAGATTCAAGCTCGAAATGATCTTTAAACCTGCAATAGTATTCTAATTTTGGAAAAATGATTACTCAGATGTTAGGGCTCATAGTTCACCGAACGATTTGATTGGTCAAACGACTCTTTGATTGCCAGCAACGATCCGTTAATTTAAAAAAAAACCATAACGGCGTGGAAAGGTCGCCAGATAAAAAAAATGGCAGTTTCTTTAGCAATGCTTTATCATGCTAATGGAATGAGGTAATTAAGTACATGTTCGTTAACTTGGTAGACATATTCTGAAGTCTATTTTGGTGCCATCATTTGATATTGAATGAACCCATTCCCACATAATGACTCTCTTAGATGCTCCCCATAAAAAAAGTTTAGAAAACATTGTCGAAAATGAAGAAATTGCTTTCTACAAGCAATTTCTTCATTATCTACGATGTTTTCTACCTAAAAAGACAAATATTTTTAAGTTTCCATCAACTAAATGTTGTCGTCTGCAACATCTATGCGTTTGGACCAGTCTAAAAATGTTCGTTTGGTAATGGGTTAAACAATTATTTGTGATTCTTTCCTTAAAAACTTCTAATATCAACAACTGCTGTACTTCTTGTTGAACACTCTAAGGTCAGAAACTTTTGACAGACGGATGAATTAACGGACGAACGTAGACCATAACTAAATCTCCCGACGAAAGATTTTTATGGGGAATCTATAATTCATTTTGGGAAGTACGAAAAGTTTCGAACCATGTCAGACTCTCTCGCAGGCTTAACCCTTTCTTGTTCTTTTACGTTCCTGGAATTTTATTATTGATAAAAGTATTGTAGAAAAAGAAGAAATTGTTTGTAACAAGCAATTTCTTCTTTTTTCACCATACCTTCTATCCTGTCGTAAGATTATTTTTTCAAATTAAATCCCCTTTAATTTTTTGTTTTGGACAGGATTTTTTTTCAAAACAAAAAAGAGTTAAAGGGTCAAGGGAACCTTTAGTGTTTGAAAATATTCGAATGCAGAATAGAAATCTTTCTTGTTGTATGTTCAGTTTTGAAACACGGATTTTGATTAGCCTGTGCTGCAGATCTTTCTTTCTTGTTTTTTTTATTTGTTTGTTAGCTTTTTTGTTTTATTGAGTTCCAGATGTTCTGTTTAAGCATGACAGAGACATGAATCAACAGGCTGATCAACGCAGGATTATTGAATAAGAATAAATTTAAGGGAATTAAGATATTTACACTGAACGATGCTTTTCGACGCCCCCCAAACATAAACAAAAACAAAAAACAACAACAAGACAACAACACAACAACAACAAACAATTTGGGAACACTGTTTAGAAAGTTGAAAAAAAATCGAATAATTCACAAACTTTAAATTGTCGTCTGCAACTCCTTTCACTTTGAACAAGTTTAACATTTTGGCGTCTGGTAAGGGGTTAACCTAATATACCGAAATTATTGGCGGACTTTTTCCCATGCACAAGGATTCAGTCCTTCAGTTGTAAAGCCTCCAGTGGCAATTTGCGTCCTTGGATCCGGCGAGAATTCCAAAATATTGTCTGTTTAATCCATTACCACACAAGAAATTTTAAAGTTGTCCAAAATGAAAGAAGCTGCAGACGATAATTAAAAGTATAGATTTTTTCGACTTTCTGGGTAGCAAACATTTTAGGACAGGAAGAAATTGCTTGTCAGAAGCAATGCCTTCATTTAAGACAATGTTTTCCGAATTGCTTTTCTTGTGGGCGTAAAAAGCGTCATTGTGTGGGAATTGGTTTAGGTGCGTTTACTAATCAAAACTTTTTTTTCCAAATATTAGTTACTGCGTTTCCTTCATAACTGACAGACTACTGACCAAGCCCACTGGCCTCAGATCTCTGGCCACACAGACTAATAATGACATTAAAATGGAAATAAATGGTCATGAACAAAAGACGAAAAGCGGCAAATTATTGGTTGTGGCAACCTAAACGTGACAATGACGAATTGGGCAAATTGTAGTTACGAGGTTTAACCCATTCCAACTCAATCCCTCCTTTTACGCCCCTAAATAAAACAGCTTTGGAAAACATTGTGGAAAATGAAGAAATTGCTTGTTATAAGCAATTTCTTCATTATCCACAATGTTTTCTATCCAAAAAGATGAAAACATCTAAAATTCCATTAACTTGAAATTGTCGTCTGCAGATTCTTTTAATTTGGACCAGTCTAAAATTTGGTTGTGTGGGAATGGGTTAAGACACTGAACCAAAACAACAACAACAACAAAAAACAAAAAGACAAAACTGCTTCACATAAATGTAGGAGTCGAGTACTAACTTCCGGTCTAAATGAATGATTTGATTGGTTAATTGTTTTCTTTTATAGAAACGATCGGTCATTTATCGGAAAGAGCTGCCTTTATAAGACGGAGACCTTTCCTCTTCCTGTAACTTTAGACTAGTCTAAATTGGTTGGCGTATTTTTCAAGCTGTAGTTACGAGTCTTTGGTATTCCGCAAACAGTTTGCATTTCCTTAGTAAAATATTTCTCACCCCATTGTTAACCCATTCCCACACAGTGGCGCTTTTGAACGCCTCTCTAGAAAAACAATTGGAAAAAACATTGTGGAAAATGAAGAAATTGCTTGTTACAAGCAATTTCTTCATTTTTCCACAATGTTTTCTACCCAGGAAGTTGAAAAATTGTAAAATTTCATAAACTTTCGATTTTAGTCTGCAACTTCTTTGTATTTGGACCAGTCTAAAATTTTACCGTCTGGTAATGGGTTAAACTAATGATGTCCTCTCCTGACGGACTGTTTTATAACGATTTCCATTTTTGTCTAGTAGAGGCGACCCGGCATTTTGAAAATAGTGTGTGTTTTCGCACATACGCGTATTTGAACTCTAAATCTCGCGAGATGTTGCATCACAGAAAAGTTTGTTGGAAACTACCATAAGTTTAATTTTTCCGCAAATTATTTTTATGCTTTATTGAATTTATAGCTCATTTCAGTTGCTGCCCGTGAACCTCTGTGGAACCTGAAGTGTCTTTGTTTTTGTCTGTTAAGGGTGAATAGGAGTGAAATAGTTTAAAAGCCTTTTGAACTTCCTTAGCCCATGTCCATACAATAACCCTTTCTGGCGCCCCAAAGAATAAAAACTTTGGAAAATATTGTGGAAAATGAAGAAATTGCTTGTTTCAAGTAGTTTCTTCATTATCCACAATGTTTTCTTCCACAGAAGACAAACAAACAAACATACATACGTACATATAAACAAAAATAAAAAAAATCAATGAGTTTCATCAACAAAAAGTTATTCTCTGCAACTTTATTGGATCGGGACCAGCTTGATATTTCCGCTTGTGGAAATTCGTTAGACATTTTTTAAACCTCTAGAAGAGTCTGATTTTCTTTTATCTGTCAAGGGTAAAACAAAGTAGAAGAAGTAAAACGATATAGGCCTTTTGAATTTTTTTAACCCATTACCGGACAACAAAATTTTAGACTGGTCCAAACTTAAGGATATTGCACACGACATCTTCTAGTTGGGGTTTCTTTTTTTACTTTGGAGTAGAAATCATAGTGGATAATGAAGAAATCGCTTGTAACAAGCAATTCCCTCATTTTTCACAATGTTTTCCAAAGCTTTGTTCCTTCGGAGTGTTATAAAAAAAGCGTCATCGTATGGGAATGGGATAAAGTTTAATAACATGGTCATAACACGTGAACGTGAAAGTGTAGTGTTTAACCCTTCAATGTTCAATTCCTGTTTTTTATGTCCCTGTGATTTCATAATTGATAAAACATTGTAGAAAAAAGAAGAATTTGCTTGTAACAAGCGATTTCTTCTTATTCCAAGATATTTCCTACCCTACTAATGGTTCTTTTTAAAATTAAATCGACTTTATTTTTTTCTGCAAAACATTTGAATTTGAACAGGTCTAAAATTTTGCAAAACAGAAAAAGGATTGAGTCATACTTTTTACAATTCTATATGTTTTGAGATCACTATTACATGATTTCCCTTTTAATCAGAACTATAATAGCTATCATTTTCTTAAGACAAACCGAGTCTAGGATTAAAAAATTAGTTAGTACGAGAGCCTTGGCGAATGATTTGTTTGTTTGTTTGAATGGGGTTTAACGCCGTTTTTAAGAATTTTTAGCCATATCGCGGCGGCTGGAGCACCTAACAATGGAATCCTGGTATATTTCATACCAGTAGCGCCATTATATCCTTTCCTAGCCTCCAGCTGCTATTCCACTTAGGTTTACGATTATTCACAAATTGGTGAGAGATACATTTCGGAAAGAATATGTGTCGCCTCCGGGGATCGAACCCATGACACACCAAGATTGAAGATTATGCTACCACTGCGCTATGACGGCGGCCTTTTGGCGAATGAAATGGCTTTATTCAGTCCGTTATCCAGAAAACCTGTCTAAATGAAAAGAAAAAGAAATGATTTGGACGTATAACTGTCTTTCTGACTCACAAAAATGAAAATAATTCTTCAATTTTCATATTTTTCACAATGCTTCCCAAATCTCTTGTCTTGAGGGGCATTGCAATAATCAGAAAATGGTGACGTCATTAAAAACATTGAAATTTTCCAACGGCAGGGTTTCATGATCTTCATCGGGGATAAATGTCACAAATGTTTACAAATAAAAAAAAAACTTTTAAACCATAACATTGGTCTTAGTAAGCGTTAATTGACCTTTGATCACTAATTATAACTTGTACATCCATAGTGCCTTGCGGTTACTTTTCAACCCATTCCCACATAATGACGCTTTTAAACACCCCTCAATATGAAATCTTTGGAAAACATTGTTTACAATGAAGGAAGAAACAGCTTGTAACAAGCAATTTCTTCATTATCCACAATGTTTTCTACCTAAAATGACAAAGACTTTAAATATTTCACCACCTTAAATTGCCGTCAGCAACTTCTTTGAATTCGGACAAATTCAAAATTTTGTTCTGTTACTGGTTAAGTATTTTCGGTTTACAAGCTACAAAACCTCAAATCTTTTAACCCTTTCCTGTATAAACCCACGATTTTACGTCGCTGTAATTTTATACTTAAAAAACTTTTTGGAAAAAGAAGAAATTTCTTTCGACAAGCAATTTCTACTTTTTTGCAACAATGTTTTCTACCACTCAGGATGGTTTCATTTCAAATTGCATTTAACTTTTATTGACGTCTGCAACTTCTCTCTATTTGGACCAGTGTGAAACTCATGAAATGGGGAAGGGTTAATCTGCATAATGTCAATGTAGACTCAAGTCGGTCTGTGAAAGGTGACATGTTGTCGCTGTTGGATTATACGCCGTTTACGGGGACTAATAAATGATTTAATTGGCCTTTCAATTTTCAATAACAACGACAATATTCTATAATTATCTATATTAAATCCTACGAGAGATATCATTGACATAAAATAGGCCTGTCAATGTTTCGTAACTACAGCTTATTTGAATTGTAGTCATACATATATAACCCTCTTGAACTGTACTTTTTTCTATTTCATTTCAGAGTCATTCTTTTTAACCCTTGTCATGCTGAACCCGGAATATTCCGGTTTTGGCAGGAGGTAAAGACCAAGATCAGCCTGCACATAAGTGCAGTCTGATCTTAGTCTATACCTCCTGCATGTATTTTTTCTGCCAGAGCTGTTAATGAAACTGATTTCCAAAAGAAATATTGATTAATGAACAACAAGTTCTATCGGTGCTTTCAGCCCTTTGATATTACAGCAATTCAGTAAGGTAATTTATACAGCATGACAAGGGTTAATTATTTGAGAAATGAAGCAAATATTTTTTTTATTGAGGTATGAATCTTGAAAGCTTCAAATTATAAGACAAGAAGAGAATATTTTTGTTTCTGTGAGGTATGAACCTAAAAACTTAATCACACTTTATGAAGTCGTGAGGCTGAACCATACGTTAGTGCGATTAAGCTTTTGGGTTCATACCTCAATGAAACAAAAAATATTCTCTTCGTTTCTTATAGATTAAGGCTTTCAAGCTTTACAAAGCAAAAACGTTTTTGTTTCTTTTTAAGAGATTTGTTTTCATGGAGGTATGAAACGTAAAAACTAACCATACTATGTGAATAATCTTAGCGGAATAATACAGGAGAGTGATTAGTCTTTTCGATTAATAAATCTATGCAAACAAAAAAATTTCTCTTCATTTCTTATAATTTAATGACACCAAGTGATAAAACACCAATATTTTACAAATTTTGTTACTGTTTTGTCTGGAACTATTTGGTGCGCAATCATACAAATAGCTGCGTGCTAAATATGTTTGTTCATGGAGGTATGAGTATTTTTCGTCCAATCAGATCGCTCGTTTTTAATAGAAGAAAATAAAAGTTAAATTATTACAAAAAAAAAAAAAAAAAATGTAACCGACTCGTTTCTATCTAAAGTTCTTGCCTGTCGATCTTTTGAAGATTTCTGACACTCTTCTCAGAAGATATTGTCACACTCTAAATAGTGAATTCGACAGTAGGATGTTATTGGATGATCTGCATTGATCAATTCAAAGCTTTGAGCCAGCTGAATTCTTCCTTCAAGATAGATAAAATGCTAAACGAGTTCAGTGATATCTACGGTTTCATAGAGGTGACAAGTGTAAAATCTTTCATCACCTGGGAACAAAAATGAGTTTGTTATCTAATACTTTATTTGAAAGCGCGATCGAGCGCTCGAGAGAGAGAGAGAGAGAGAAGGAGAGAGTGAAGGAGAGAGAGAGAGGGAGAGTGAGAGAGAGAGGGAGAGAGGGAGAGAGAGAGAGAGAGAGAGAGAGAGAGAGAGAGAGAGAGAGAGAGAGAGAGAGAGAGAGAGAGAGAGAGAGAGAGAGATAGAGAGAGAGAGAGAGAGAGAGAGAGAGAGAGAGAGAGAGAGGAAATATAAAAAAAGGTGACTTGTCAGGTTCGTCGGCCGTTAATCGGCCAATCAATGCTGCATCAGTGCAGTAACTTGATGATTGAATAACTATCTTGCGGGAATGACTTAACCCATTACCACACAGCAAAATTTTAGACTGGTCCAAATCAAAAGAAGTTGCAGACAACAATTTAAAGTATATAAATTTTAGGATTTTTTCAACTTTATTGGTAGAAAGCATTGTGGAAGATGAAGAAATTGCTTGTGACAAGCAATTTCTTCATTTTCCACACTGTTTCCAAAGAATTATTCTTGAGGGGCGTCTAAAAGCGTCACTGTGTGGGAATGGGTTAAAGTACGGCATAAAGTTCGTTTTTTATTGACTGATTATCGATTTCGATATATAAACGATATATTATTTGATATATAATGCATCTTTTTTATCCTAGAAAATAAAACTCGGAAAACGAAATATTCCCCTTATTTTTCATAATAAAATATAATATATGAAAACGAACTGCTTTATCTCAGCAGCACGAGATAGAAAGAAATACACCCATGTCACCTCTGTGCCACCATAGATACATGTATCAACCATTTAGCTCGTGCTTTAAAATGAGGTTATCAGCAATCAGGGTAACCTTCCCTTTGCTTTATTTTCCTCATTTCTAACACCGATCAAATAGGACAACGTACCCCAAATCGATGATCTGTCCTTTTGCAACTATAATTTTCGTATTTGAAGTATTATCCTACTTGTGGGTCAATTTAATTTCCCAGTTTAATTTAATTGCCTTTACCTTGTTTAATCATAATAAATGTTGCATTAAACCTTATCAGGAAAAGGTGTTGAAAAGATGAGGAGTAGCTGTTCATGATATAACCCACACTGTTACTGTTCAATCTGATGTAGTAGGGAATTGTGGAATTTCACTGAGAAGGATATCTGCAACTTAAGGTAAGTTTCGTTACATGGTAATGGTCTGCAGTACTCTGTCGCATACGTGCTGAAAGAACTTCTGATGCAATGATACGAAGCGATGAATTTAAGAATTTTTAGCTAGCATAACGTCAACTATGATAGCTTAAATTAACCGATAAAATTTTGAGGTATTCTCAGAGTTCAACGAGTGCACACTGCCACTAGAGGCTTAACTACTAAATCAATTGGAAGCCTTCTCCAAAAAAGAAGCTATTTTGTATTAACCCATTCCAACACAACAAAATTTTAGACTTGTCCATATTTAAAGGAGTTGCAGACGACAATTCTAACTTGATGGAATTCTAAATGTTTTTTCTTTTTTTGATAAAAAAAAATTGTGGATCATGAAGAAATTGCTTGATACAAGCAATTTCTTCATTTTCCACAATGTTTTCAAAAGCCTATTGAGATGCGTAAACAGGAGGGATTGAGTGGGAATGGGTGAAAGGAATGTTGCAAACTCTGCCTGTAAGTTCATCTCCTAAGTATTTTTAGCTCACTTGAACATTTCGTGTTCAGAATGAGTTTGATCAGAGTCTTCACGTTTCGCAGTGCTGTGCATGGCTACATGAATTAACTTTACTCAAATTGTAGAAAACTCATTTAAAGCATGCTGTTTAACTCATTCCCACTCAACCCGCTTTTTAAGCAACTCTCGAAAATAGTTTTGGAAAACATCCTTCATTATCCACAATGTTTTCTACCATAAAAACAAAGATTTTCTAATTGCCACCAACTTGAAACTGTCGCCTGCATCCTCTTTTATTTTGATACAGTCTAAGATTTTGTCATGTTGTAATCGGTTTACTCCTCGGTTACTTTAACCTTGTTTATTTATCATGGTAACCTTTGACAAAGAAGATTACCTAACTTAACCATATTTTTCTAGCTTACAGTACTTTCAGTACTTTGATTTATAAAAGCGGTACATGCTATGATTTGTACATACATCATATGTGCGGATCCAGAAGGTTGGAACGGGTACCTGACCCCATTCCCCTTTGAATCTCGGTTAAATATGGTGACCAATTTAGGGAAAGCCGGAAATCAATGTATCACATCGATAGTGAGTGAGCAAAATGTCGTTACTACAGCTTATTCCAGCTATACTTACGAAATTTTGACCGTGACTATTACAAGAAGAGTACAATTTCGATTGGACAGCCCCCCCCCCCATCTGAGAAAAAATCCTATCCGAACATGCCGCCATTCCCCAAATCAAACTGGACGCCCTTTTATGTAATCAGTGTGAAACTCAGTTCAATGCACAGATTAACGGTATACATTGATAAAAGTAAAATACGTGTAAAATGATCTAGGATATTTTAAATAGTTCTGCATGCCGCTCTATTGCACCCATAGGAGTCTTTGGTTTCAAAAGCTTGATTATTTGACTCCTGAATAACAACAATATTTTCCAGAAATTTATCCATTATTTGGATTGTAAAATTAATCTGTTTTCTTTGTGCGGCCGCTGCATGCTAGGGTCCATGCAATATATGCCTCAAGCATTGGGAGATCTTTTAACCCTTTCCAACTCAATGACTCTTTTTGACACCCCTAAAGGAATAATGTAGAAAATAAAGAAATTGCTTTTTACAGGCAATTTCTTGATTTTGACATAATATTTTCTACCCAGAAATTTGAAAAAAATCTAAAATTTCTTAAATCTTAAACTATCGTTGCAATTTCTTTCAAATCTGGACTAGTCTAAAATTTTGTCTTCTGGCAATGGATTAATGTTAAAAAAGTTGTCAACATCATCATGATGATAGGGTGAAAATCATTACTATCATTACTAATAAAATATCAACATTTCAAATAGATTGAATAAAATTAGTTTGTTTGTTTGAATGGGGTTTGACGCCGCTTTCAACAATCTTTCAGCTATATCGCGGCGGCTGGAGCACCTAACAATGGAATCCTGGTATTTCTGACACCAGTACTACCATTACATCCCTTCCTAGCCTCCAGCTGCTATCCCACATAGGTCTACGATTATCGACCCATTGTTGAGAGACAATTAGTCGGAAAGGATGAGTGCCGCCGTCGGGGATGAATAAATTAGAGTTAACGTATAACTGCCATAGTTTAAGAGATCTGCCTGTTACTAATTTTAGAAACAACTTTTGCGCACGAGCGCCTCGCTTTCCAAAAGGTAGGACAAACAAAGAATGTCCTAATGTTACCATTTGATTATTATGAAAGATGTGGAAACTATAGTGAAAAATCTATTTAAAACCGATTTGAAAAGGGAATCAATTCTTTTCTTTTCACGTTTTTCAGGACATGATATGCTGAATGTATGTCCTATATTTTGAGATTTGTGTTAGCCCTTTCCTGTATAATCACTGGTTTTTACGTCCTTGTGATTTTATACTTGAGAAAAAAATTGTGGCAAAAGAAGAAATTGCTTGTAACAAGCAATTTCTTCTTTTTCCACAATATTTCCTACCCTACTGAATGGTTATTTTCCAAATTAAATCAACTATACATTTTCGTCTGCAAAACCTTTGAATTTGGACAGGTCTAAAAAAATTGAAACAGGAAAGGGTTAAACGTTTTAGGCAAAGCTTATATTGCCTACATCGTAGCCGATTTGACCAGTAAATTGACGAAATCGCTGGCATCGCTCACTAAACTGCAACAAGAAATTTGACTGAGATATGAGACGATATTATTTTGTAAAAAAATGAGGTAATAGACATAAAATTAAGGGTGAATATCAGCGTTTTGCGACCTATGCGTCGTAATAACAGCATTAATAAATGTTAAACCAAATAAAATGCCTGCACTTCGCGTACATGTAAAATATTTAGAAATTGTCTAAACTTCATTTACATGTGAAATGGTAAGAAATGCCTGCACTTCATTTATATGTTAAATGGTTTGAAACGTCTGCACTTAACCTACATGTGAAATGGTTCGAATTGTCTGCACTTCACCTAGATGTTAAATGGTAAAAAAAGTTTTGCACTACACGTACATTATTAAAGGTTAGAAAATGTCTGCACTTTACCTACATGTTAAATGGTTGAAAATGCCTGCACTATATCTACAAGTGTAACGGTTTGAAATGTTGATTGATTGATTGAATGGGGTTTAACGCCACTTTTAACAATATTTCAGTCATATCGCGGCGGCTGGAGCACCTAACAATGGATTCCTGGTATTTCTCACACCAGTACTACCACTACATCCTTTCCTAGCCTCCAGCTGCTATCCCACTTAGGTTTACGATTATCCTACCATCGGTGAGAGACAATTGTCGGAAAGAATATTTGCCGCCGCCGGGGATCGAACCCATGACACCCATGATTGAAGATTAGGAGTCTGGCGCGCTACCGACTGCGCTATGGCGGCGGCCATGGTTTGAAATGTCTGCACTTCACCTACATGTATAACGGTTTGAAATGTCTGCACTTCACCTACATGTGTAATGGTTAGAAAATTTCTGCACTTCTCCTCATGAAAAATGCTTGCAGTCAGATACTTTAGTGCCTGAAACTATTCACTAGTGAATCAAGATAAAATCAGATCTCAGTATCACTGTAACGGTCATTCTGGCATTCTTTGGGAGTTTAACAGCATGGGGGCAATAAAACTATTTTGACCGACCATTAGATCAACAATCCTGATAACAGGAAGTCACACATTTGGGCTTATCAGTGTTACAATTCATATTTATTCTGTTGGTTTTATGTTTCTCAAAGCAGACAGATTTTCCATTTCAACCACACTTTTACTGTGTCAAGTGATTTTGGACTATTGAATGTATATTTTTTAAAAAGGTTACACCCTGATTTAATGATATGTCATGTGAAATACAGAGGTGCATGTAAGGTATCTGCCTTGGTTTTAAGTCTAAATAGCCGGCCCATATTTCCTACTTATATGCTTACATTTACCCATCTTTATGAAAGGTTTGAAACCATATTGAAAAGTATTTGCGAAGATAATACTTATATTTATTTTCCAGAGGGATTACCTTCATTACACATGGTCATTCTACTTTACTGTACAATGAGTTTGAGTGTTTGCATTGACTAAACTTGACAAGTAAAGACTCTCTTTGATCCAACTGCTTGTTGTAATCTTAAGATGGTTCTTTTAAGTGTAATGGGTCAATCATATTAAATTTGTTCTTATCAATGTCCTGTATTTTGGGGTAAATAGTGAGTACTTTATTTTAGTTTGTTACCAGATGGCAACATCTTAGACCGGTCCAAATTAAAAGGAGCTGCAATTAACCGACAATTTAAGATTTGTGAAATTGTCGTGGCTTTTTTTCAAATTTATGGGTATGAAATGGATAGAATGCTTGCAACAAGCAATTTCTGCATTTTACACAATGTTTTCCAAATTGCTACTCTTCATGTGCGTCAAAAAGCGTCAATGTGTGGGAATGGGTTAAACAAGTATATCTTTGGTATATTTCGATGTCTTTAAAAATTAAGTAAATCTCATTATGCAACATCCTTTGGTAAAACATGGGTTTAATAAACCCTACTCTTCAGAAATTTTAAGGCTCTCTTCCTAACAAGAGACCCATCAGGGCCTGAGGCGCTCTACTGACCATCAAGTTTTCCCTTAAAGTAACATAAAATGTAAGGAAGCTAATAGCTTAAAGAAGAATGCATAAAATGAAAATAACTAATTGGACTTTATCCTCTTTATTATATTGAGCAACAATCAGTATGGCCCCCTTTCCTTTGTTTTCTTATAGACCTATTCTATTTCCGAAAGGAACTTTCTTTACGACCCTACAACTGGTCTGTGAAATTTTAAAGACAATCTGGTGATAATTGTGGACTTCATCGCATACATTTTAAAGATTGTTTTGAATAATAATCTATAATGCCCCTCTTTAAGTGTTTCCAGTACCACAATTATTCCTTGCATCTTTGAAGAGAATCAGATTAAAACTGTGAACATTATTATGTTATAAGGGAATTTCAGTCAAGTTTTCATAAGGCCCCTTTTCCCGTGATACTTTATTAACCTTACCCATTTAAAAAAATCAATTCTTAGGATTATAAAATCATTCTGTGAAAGTTTGAAGAAAATTCGATGAAAACTGTGGACTTTGTGGTATAAACAAAGATTTTGTGGTGAAATTTCCATGAAGTCCCTTGTCCAATGATTTTGATTCTTGATTGATCAGACCAAATTTCTAAAAGATCTATCCTAATGTTTATAGTAAATCTGATGAAATATGGGGAATTCATTGGGTTAACTTGTTGACAAATCCTAAAACAGGAAGTGGGTAAAGTGCGGACCTAAATTTGGTAAGCGCATTTGAGAACTCCTAGATGAACCGCTTCATCAAGTTTCAAGTCAATGCTGTCAACGGTTGCTTGACATTATAATCATCAACCAAACAACTTCAAACTTTGTATATTTTATGAAAATAGCCCATATTCTAGCCTCTTAGTTTCTCTTAAGTATCATGGCATCATTTTCCACAACTAATTTTTGATGGGCGTAAACAGGAGGAATTGTGTGGGAATGGGTTAACTCCTTTGTCACTTTAACCTCATTTCTTTATCATGATAACGTTTGACAAGGACGATTATTGAACAAAACAATACTTTGCTAGCTTACAGTACTTTCAGTACTTTGATTGACTATAAAGTAATGCTGTCTGTATTAGTCTTCGGTTTAGGAGATTTTCTTTTAAATAATGAATCTCCAGATAAAAAGAAATCTGGGATCTCGCAACAAATAATTTACATGTTGATCTAAGAATAAACATTTAAAGTATTTTATTGCAGTATCAACAGGGCATAAACTGAAATCTCCTGGCCTCATGGTATAGGAAGATTATTCAAAGATTCCTTTCTTCTTCAATTCGAGACCCAACAACATAGTGCTTAAGTTTATAAAGAAAGTTATATACCTGAAATATGTTTGCACCATAGGGAAATGCTACATGCAAAATTTGGAAGCTCTACAGGCTTCATGGTTTCTGAGGAAAAGATTTTTATAATACGTCCTTCTTTTTCTCTATGTAAAATCTGTGATCCCACAACATACTGGGCTTACGTTGGTCGAGTTTATAGTATTTTATAGAAATACCATAACTTGATAAGGCGATGCTACTTATAAAATTTGAAAGCCAAATGCCTTATGGACTGCAAGGAGAATATTTACTAAGATTTGTCCGTTTATCTCTCAACGGCGGCGGCACATATTCTTTCCGACATTTTTCTCTCACCAATGGGTGGATAATCGTAAACCTAAAGGGAGAGCAGCTGGAGGCTAGGAAAGGATGTAGTAGTAGTACTGGTATGAGAAATACCAGGAATCCATTGTTAATTGAAAATTTCACCAATTATTACCGAGGGCTGCGAGACCCAGTGATTTAATACAGCTAGGGTTAACAATTTGTAGTAAAAGTATTTTAGGCTTGTATAAAATTAAAAAAAGGACCATTATGGTCCTATGTCGCTCCCCTGAGTATGGCGGCTCAAGGCTTTATGATATGTACAAAAGATCAAAACCCTCTGCCTATTCATTTTGGGGAATACGATTTCCTCCTTTAATATTAAGTATATTGAATATCACACCAAATAGCACTAATTTCCAGAGTATGGTAATTCTTTGAAGTAATTTGATGAAGGGCCAATGGGCATTAATACATACCAAATATCAAAGCCCTATGCATTATGGTTTAGATGGAGAAGATTTTCAAAGACATGTTCCTTTCTAAGACCAGGAATTGCACAAGAAAAGGCTATTTTCAGAATACGGTAATTTTATAAAGTAATCTGGTGAAGGATCAATAGGTATTGATATATGCCCAATATTAAAGCTCTGGGGCTTATGGTTTGGGAGAAGAAGATTTTCTTTTTATGTAAAAGCAGGGATCACACAAAAATTCACTTTTAAGATACGATTAATCTATGAAGATTTTTGGTAGCGGTTCAAAGGGTTTTGATATACACTAGATAATACACATCTAGGCCTTATAGCTTTGTAGAAGAGGATTTTCAAAGATGTCCTACTTTATTCATATGTAAAAACAGGATCATTTAGAAAAGGGCTAATATTCAGAGGAAGTTAATTCGTCCAAGTATTTCGGTAGAAGGTCAAGATGATGATTATACCAAGTATCAATGCTTTGGCCTTATGGTTTGAGAGAAAAAGACTTTCAAAGATTTCCTTCTTCATTTCTATGTGTTTTAGGGAATGCACAGAAATGGGCTAAATTTAAAGATACGGCAATTCTATAAAGTATTTTGATAGAGGGCCAAAAGATGAAGATTTATACCAAATATCAAAGCTTTTGGCCTCAATTGGCTTGGGAGAAAAAGGTTTTCAAAGATTTCCTGTAAAATCAGGGATTGCAAAGAAAAGGGCTTATTTTCAAGATATGGTTATTCTTTGAAGAGGGATCAAAAGATAATGATTTATACCAAATATCTAACCTTTAGGCCTTATGCTTTTCGAGAAAAGGGTTTTCAAAGAGTTCTTTCTTTATCTTTATGTAAATCAGGGATTGCAAAGAAAAGGGCTAATTTTCAAGATACGTTAATTCTTTGAAGTATTTAGGGAGAGGGTCAATAGATAATAATTTCTAGCAAATTTCAAAGCTCTTGACCTTATGGCTTGGGAGGAGAAGACTTTTTAAGTTTTTTCACTTTGTTGCCATATCAACCGACAGTTTTACATAAATATCAATTTTTTAAGGTATTTTGAAAGAGCATGACCTAAGTATCATTTCAGTGAGATTTAGTTAAAATTCCATGATAGTTAAGGAGTAGAAGATTTTTTTAAAATTATGAACGGACATACAGACAGACGGATGCCGGACGATGACCGATCACAATAGCTCACAAAGAACACATTTTGTGCTCAGGTGAGCTAAAACTACCAAATACAGCATTTTAAAAAGCTTTCAAATTGAAAAATGTCATTTATGTAAGAAACATTGTTTGAAAATGAGAAATTGCTTCTTTTTCAACTCTACTTTTCTAAGCTCATATTCTTAAGTTTGCCAAAGAGCAGATTTTGTGATAATGATTTAATATGGAATTGCTGATATGTACAGAGTGAATGTTTCATTTAGAAGGTAGTTAGGCTGATAAAAGCCTCTCATGGTGGAGAATTGGATTTATCACCACTACAAAGTTAATACTCAAGTTACTCAAATTACATCCTGGGCTTATCAGTAAACATACCAATCTGGTGTCCTGGGGGTGATTTGAGGGTCAGTTTGCATATTTAACTGACCGCAGAAAATTCATTTACAGTTACTTTCTCCAGGAAATTTCTGGCTGGAAGTCACTTAAGTGTAGGACTGCTTGGAAATGTCTGCACTTCGCCTACTTGTCGAATTGGTCGAAATGACTGCACTTCATCTACATGTCAAATGGTTGGAAATGTCTGCATTTCGCCAACATGTAAAATGGTTAGAAAATATCTCCACTTCTCCTCGTGTAAAATGGTTAGAAATGACTGCACTTCACCTACACGTAAAATGGTTGGAAATGACTGCACTTGACCTACATGTAAAATGGTTGGAATTGTTTGCACTTCACCTACATGTAAAATGGTTGGAAATGACTGCACTTCACCTACATGTAAAATGGTTGGAAATATCTGCACTTCACCTACATGTAATGTGGTTGGAAATATCTGCACTTCACCTACATGTAAAATGGTTGGAAATGACTGCACTTCACCTACATGTAAAATGGTTGGAAATATCTGCACTTATCCTACATTTAAATTGGTTAATATGTCTGCACTTCACCTACATGTGAAATGGTTGGAATAGTCTGCACTCCACCTACATATGAAATAGTTGGAAATGTCTGCACTCCACCTACATGTAGAATGGTTGGAAATGTCTGCACTTCGTCTACATTTAAAATAGTTAAAACTTTCTGAACTTCGTGCACAAGTGAAATGGTTAGAAATGTCTGCACTTCACGCACAAGTGAAATGGTTAGAGATGTCTGCACGTCACCTACATTTGAAATGGTTAGAAATGTCTGCACTTTATATGCACAAGTGAAATGGTTAGTAATGTCTGCACTTCACCTACATATGAAATGGTTAGAAATGTCTGCATTTCACGCACAAGTGAAATGGTTTAAAATGTCTGCACTTTATCTACATGTGAAATTCGAAATGTCTGTTCTCTAGGCACATGTAACAATGGACGGAAATGTCACACACTGGCTCTTATGCCATGCAAACAAAATATTTACACAACCAGTTAGCATTGATCCTGTTCTGTCTGCCCGGTCAAAATCTCATGTTGCTTATTTTCGTTTCATAGGCAGCATTTTGTCTGGATTTTAGTTTATTTGAAAGTATATTTTAAAGTTGAAAATAAGAGCATTCATTCTGTTATCAAACTAGGTCAGTAAACCCGATATAACTGAGATTTTAATAGACAAAACATAGGGTTTGTGTGGGAATCGGTTAACTTATAAAATGCTTTTATAAACGTCATTTTATTTTAACTTTTGACCAGAACTCAACCCATAATTGCGCTTTTCCTTAGCGGTGTGAAAATGCAGATTTTCTCCACTTGTTCGCGGACAAATGAAATATGATAATATATCCGTCCAGATTTCAAAGGGGCATGAAGGGATACATTTTGAGAAAAAAATTGTTGTTAATGAATAAAATGGTGGATTCCAGCATTTTCTTCATTTACAGGAATTTTTTCTACCCTTCTTATATTTTTTATAATGATTTTCCAATATAAAACGTCTTTTAGATCTAATTTTTACTATTTTAAGATTCGCCCTGGCATTGACTTGTCCGAGACAAGAAGCCTTGAAACCATGTTATTGTCCAAATATCCGACAAGACGACAAGTCGGGCATGGGGAATCCACAGCCCCGCCCCTTGTTATGATAAAGCAAGTTTGCATCAACACTTCAATGGAAATGTTACAGCTGGTGGTTCTAAAGGTTGGTGAAAGGGGTTTACAGTTCATTCATGATTACTGTATTACCTCACATGAAAGCTGTCTGAAGGAGGCTGTTTCATCATTCAAACATCTAATTGAGGTCAGTCGTTATTCGTCAAGAGGTGCTGGTGACGAATTGATTCTTTGGTTCATTTAAGTCGTTATCATTCAATCCCGCATTTTTTTTTATCTCTCTCTCTCTCTTTCTCTCTCTCTCTCTCTCTCTCTCTCTCTCTCTCTCTCTCTCTCTCTCTCTCTCTCTCTATGTGTCTGTGTAAGTGAGATTGTCTCTCGCACTCTCTCTTTTCTCTCTCTCGTTCTCCTTGACTTTGTATCCCCCTCTCTCTGTATCTCTCCGTATCTCTCTCTCTCTCTCTCTTTCTTTCTGTGTGTATCTCTCTCTGTGTCTCTGCATGTCCCTGTGTAAGTGAGCCTGTGTCTCACTCTCTCTCTCCATCTGCCCCCCTCTCTCTCTCCCTATCTCTCTCTTAATATATATAAACCAGTCTAAACTTTGAATATTAATGATTTAAAAGCAGGAAGATTGCGACTAATTGGGAATTTAGTTCTCTTTAAACAAACTCATTTTTCTTATTATTAAATGCATTAATCCTGTTTGAATCATATCGTTCGTAAGGGAACCAAAATGTAGTAGCTACAGCTTGAATAAAGCTGTATTTACGACATTCGATCGATGCCAGGCTAAAAAAGGCATTTTTTACTTTTATCCACAACACTTACTTTAGGTGTATTGCAAAACACATTTTCCTGTCATTTCATTTCAACTCGTAATTTGTCGATGATTTTCGCGGGGTAATGTACCGAATGTTACTTTTGACTCGTAGTTTGAAATATTGTCGTTATGGTCCGATGTATAGAGCTGTCTGTCACGTGAATATACTAAACTTCTGAACCCAGTTTCGAATCTGTATGCCTGCATATACAATCAATAGTTGCAGCTTTAGTTTTCAATTTTTGAAACATGTAAAACTATCATAAGACATTTAAATGTATATATATTTTTTGTTATTTTTATAATTTTCTTTTTCTTTTTTATCATCACTATCCTAAAGAAATATTAACTTTGTTTAAGACTTTGATTCGACCCATTTTTTCTGTGAGTTAAAAAGCATTCTGAACTCTTTGGATTTTTCTCAGTGAGACATTTCAAAGTTATACCAACACAATTATTTTTGAAGAACAAATTAACGCAATTTGAAATTTAGAAATCGAATTGTGAAGCTTTGGCACGGCCATTTGGCAATCAGAAATCAAAATCTCTTTTAGACTATCGCGTTAAAAGAAAATTGTTTAAGAAGAAGAAGCAAAAAAAGTTCTATAGCAGAGTCGGACCTTATGCATTCAGAGCGAACGACCTACGTCATTAGCTATTCCTAGCTACGTAACGATGTCGGGTAAAAAAAAATCATAAGCTAATGTTCAAGCTTTATACGTCTATATTTGGAAGTTCTTTCCGAATACTAATGGAGATCAAAGGGTACATAAGAGCAACAGGTCAATGATGTTTGACACTGTCAAAAAGGTTTTACTTTTGAACAAGTTAACATCATGAATTTTTCACGTGATCTTGACCCGGATCGGTACAAATAGAGATCAAGACTAGTGTTAGGGTCGCACACTTACTTGAAATGTTTGAAAGGCTTCAACTTGAAATAACTCGAGGCATGCCACTAAAATAGTTTGTTTGTTTGGATGCGGTTAAACGCTGCTTTTAACAATTTTTCAGTCATATCTCTGCGGCTGGAGCACCTAACAATGGATTTCTGGTATATCCCGCACCAGTACCATCATTTTGATTGGGGGTCTGATGCCACTGAACTGGGTCGAACCCATAAGGAAACTATAGCATCATACGTGTCCGTGTTGGCTTTGTGGTCCAATATATAAAACATAATAATAAACATATTTACATTTTGTACATGAATAAATCGTCGGTGTGCGAGCAAAATGTCGTAATTACAGCTTTTAAAGCTGTAGTTACGGCATTTTTCTCCCGCACCGACGAAATCTTCAAACTCATTAATCTTTAAACCCTTTTATGAACAGAGATGTGCTTCTGTCAAGTTTGATCTGGGCGAAGTCCACTACAGAAGTATAAATATTATTATCTTTTGTTTTTTATCTCAAAATTCCACAAATACATGTTGACTAGAGAATGCAATACTAACGTAAGAGTTTATATATAGTACCGGCACTTAGATTGGTGTTGTATTCACCAGACGATAAATGATCTGCATAAAGCTTGAATCCTTTTCCGAGGGCCCATTACAGCCCTCGCTATGAGCTCTGTTAGATATTTGTGGGTGCCGAATAGATGATTGTTTGACGAACAACCACAGAATTCGGATTTGGCCGTCCTCAAGAAATTGTATTTAGAAAAAGCATCGTTAAAAATGAGAAAAAACATAAAACAAGCATTTTTTCCCTTTTCACAATATTTTCTATCATCGTATGAGGAACCTTACTTCCAGTTTAACCCATTTCCACACAATCCCAATTCACGGCCCTCAATGGAAAACAACAACGATAAACTTTGAAAAAAATGTAGAAAATGAAGAGATCCCAAATTATGGCCTAAACAGATCTATACCTCAGGTCCAGTATTGGGAAAACCGCTCAATTCGAGCAAGTACAAAAGTATTCTCCTCCTAAACTATATGACCAATGGCATTCATATTTTGGTACGTAACATAACTATGTGGTTTGTAGCATGTTATAAAAATATGTCACTGATATCAAAAAACAATCCTGCCCCAGGAGTTTAAAATTAGAATTTCGCTAAATATGAACAAAGAGTTTCTTCTATATTATAAGACCTGAAGCATTCGTGTTTAGTATGTAGCGTAACCCAATAATTATCTACTACATTTGTTGAAAATTAACCTCTTTGGTAAAAAGTAGTCACGGCCGAGGAGTCCAAAGTAAGGAAAATTACTCGACTGGAGCATTTTCAAATACTTTCCCTCCTAATGTATGAGGTTTTATACATTCGTATTTTATATACAGCATAACCACTTGGTCATCCACCAAACAAAACAAAAACAACGCCCAATTAGAGCAAGTTCAAAAACGTCCCTGTTCCAGGAGTAGGAAATTAGGAAAATCGCTAAATTTTAACAAGTTTAAATATATTCTTCTTAGCTTTAGTGCCCAGAGCAATTATATTTGTATTGTAGCATAATCTTATAATCAACTACCTTGACTTTTGAAATCATGCCCCTGGGGACAAAAATTGTCCTTCCCAAGGCATCCGAAATTTTTAAAAACACTTAATTAGAGTATTTCAAATACCTTTGATTCCCAATGTATTAGGTGTAATACATTCATATTTGTTATACATACAGTATAGCCAGATGGCTCTCTACCAGAATTATTACAATTGTACCTATCGGGTCAAAAAAAGGTCCCGGGCAAGAGGTCCAAAGTTGACAGTGTCATGGGTTCGATCCCCGGCGGCGGCATGTATACTTTCCGACATTTGTTTCTCACCAATGGGTGGATAACCGTTAACCTAAGTGGGATAGCAGCTGGAGGCTAGGAAAGGATTTAATGGTAGTAGATTTCTTTGTGGTAGAAAATATAGTGGGACATTTAGAATGCTTGTAACAAGTAACCGCTCCTTTTTTTCACAATGTTTTTCAAACTTTCTTTTCTTGGGTTTGTGATACCGCGAAATTGCTTGGTAATGGATTTATCTATACAGCCTAAGGCATTCACATTTGATCAATCGCTGGCCCCGCCCGATTAGGTCGTTGGCAATGGCAACTGACTCAGACAGGAAGTCCCGCTTCGATTTTTATCAGCGTTAATTTGCAAAATTTATGGCCAGTATGATGTAACAAAAAAGTGAAATGGTTGATTAATGACCTTAACATCGTAACTACAGCTTGAATAAGCTGTTGTTACGACGTTTAAGTCGCCAAACCAACAATAAAGGTAAACAAAATGGCAGCCAAAGGCGGAGTTAATTAGCTCAGGTCCAGGCTGAATAAATTATTTGATTGGTCGGTTTGTTTCTTGATTGACAGCCGCGATTGATCAATTGGTGTGTAGCATTAGTAGATGGTTTCGTACTTTGTCCAATATCTTAAATATGTTATACTAAGCTGTGTCTTCTTTTATACACATACACACACACAAAAAAAATTACTTTAATTAGCAGATAAGTCTGGAGAGCGATTTAGGACCACCAGGGTCCTCTTGTTTTATCTTAATCGAACTTCCTGTTAGAGATCGGTGGGCGTGGTAAGCGACCCGTCAATATTAGATTGTAGCTGCGATGGTTGGTACATCGTTACTACAATTTATATTAGCTGGTGTTACCCAATATGCATAGTAAAATGGGTCCAATTTATGTAGAAACTAGTCAAAATGCCACTTTTGGTCTTTGTGGGTTCTTTTTTGGAAAATAAGCCCATGTTGGACCCATAACAATAAACAAACCTTATAATCAATAAAGATGAAAATAACGAAAATTCTTAATGTCAAATCGCGCCGAAGCCCTTCTCTCTAATGAAGTATTCTTATAGTCCAAACAATAAACAAACGTGTTATAAACCATCAAATTGGACCCATCTGGGTCCTATAGTAGTAAAGCAGGGCTAAATCAATAACTGAGCTATTTTGAACGAAAATTGATCAGTGTTAACGTCGAAGTTTGAAAAGTGCCCTTGGATTTAATTCCAGTGATTTTCAACGCATGTTGATATAGTTTTCTCCTGATACAATATTAACCCATTACTTTATGAATTTTTTTAGACTAATCCAATTTTAAAGATCTTGCAAAATTCAAAATACCTTTGTCTGGTAGGCTAGAAAACAATGTGGACACTGAGGAAACTGCTTGTTACAAGCAATTTCTTCATTGTCCACAATGTTAAAAACAATTCTGAGGGACGTACACAAATAGATTATGTGAGAATGGGTTAAATGAGGTATAATGCAACAATATTTCGTTCATCGTTCATCGTTTTCGCGCCTTACCTTTTCTTTCTATATCTATTTAAATTCTTGTTTAAATGCCCCCGTTACTGTGTACTTATTTTCACGTTAATCTGCTTTTTATTGAATGATTCGGGCGCATACCCCACCCCTCCCTCCCCAGTTACTCTAACCTGTTTAATCAAAACGCTATTTTTCTTGAAACGTTTATGCATGCCCCATATGTCTCCCATATCTGTCCCAAATCTTTCCCATATTAGGACCCATATAAGTTATCAACATGTGTCCCATATAAATCCCAGTTACACATTCAATCAGAGTCCAAGTTGGGTAGTCCAAATAGGACCCTTATAGGTTCCCGTGTTGGTCCTAAATAGGTCCCTTTTTTAAACTGGATATGACATTTAAGTCCGCAACTAACCATTTTACTTGTTAGTACATGTTACTGATAATAAATTTTGAAAATAATTTTGTTTTAAGAGATGAAGAGAATATTTTTTGTTTTCATGGAGGTATGAACCGAATTGACTTATCACAGCGGATTCATACATAGTGTGGTTAGGTTTTTCGATTCATACCTCCATGAAAACAAAAAATATTCTCTTCATTTCTTATAATTTAATAGCATCGAGCGAAAAAAGCAATAACTGTACAAATTTGATACCTTTTTGTATGGGACTATTTTGTGAGGAAGCATTCAAAATCGCTGCTTGCTCAAAATTTTGTTCATGGAGCTATATGAATTATTATTTTCGACCAATCAGAACGCCCGTTTTTGATAGACGAAACTAAAAATTAAATTATTGATATTTAAGTAGAACTTCCTGTCGTTGGTCAGAAGGGATGGTCAACAATCCGTCAATTTCCGCACGACCAAATATTTGCTCAATTATGATTGTTGCCCTGTATAGCCCGAAGAAAAAAGATGTTAGAATTTTCCGGTTTCATAAATGGTGGTTTTTATGCATTCTGTCATTCTTTCCGGTGAGGAAACGTAATTTCTCGGTCGATTATTGCTTGATAATTCCACCGAGAAATCGATGAAATTACCAAGACTCATTTTCATCTAAAAGATGAATAGAATAGATTTCGTTTTCACGAAGGAATGAAACGAAATCCTAATCACACTATATGAATACGCGGAGCGGATTCATGCACAAAAGTGATTAATTTTTTGCTATATACCTCCATGAAAGCAAAACAACAACAACAAAAACTTTCTGTTCATTTCTTATGATATAATGACATCAAGCGAAATAAAGGAAATATTTTACAAATTTTGATACATTTTTATGACACTATTTTTGTGTGAAAACATACTAAGTAGTTGCGTGCTCTAAAATTTTGTTCATGAGGCAAACAGACCAAGATGGCGGGGCCAGCGATTGGTCAATTTTTAATGACACAATAGACCAACAAGGTTAGAGTCTATCTTTTAAAAACATATTTGTAAATTATGTATATGTCATATTGCCCTTATTGAATTTTGTAAATACTTGGGTAAAAAATAAGTTCTGCTCTGTTCTATTATTGGAACACTTGGGGTATGCTTACATACACAAATCCATGTTACAGCCTATCATTCAAACAAGCCTCACGAAATAACAAAAATGATAATTCAAATACAAGTTGAAACTATATCTAGATGCTTTTGACACACATATAGATTAAATTCAAAGGCATCTTTAAAGCCGTTTGCTGTTCACGACGTTCATTTTTCTGTCGTCTGAGTTTTATTCGATGATTTCCGCCTGTTTTCGTTACAACATTTGGCCCACGCGGGAGCCACATTTATGGCTGACATTACGTTTATAGGCCATAAGAATATTTAATCTCAAAAATAACAGCGTCGGGTGGGGCTGAAATGTAGAAATTTCGTTTTTTAGCTAGCAAAGCGTCAGCTTTAATAGCTTAAGTTAACAGACAAAATTTGAGGTCTTCTCAGAGTTCAGATGAGTGCAAACTGCCTCTGGAGGCTTAACCACTAAATCTGTTGAATGCCTACGCCATAAAATGTAGTTCTTATGTATCCATGTATATCAGGAATACCATGAACTCCTTCAAAAGTATGCTATTTAACCCATTCCCACTCAACCCCGCTTTTTAAGCATGTGAAGGAAAAAAGCTTTGGAAAACATTTTGGACAATGAAGAAATTGCTTGTTACAAGCAATTTATTCAATGTCCACAATGTTTTCTATCCTTCAGGGCAAAGAATTTCTTAATTCCACCGACTTGAAATTTTGTATAACAAAATCACACTCTGCTAGCTTACAGTACTTTCAGTACTTTGATTTCTTCACTTAGCACTTTTTATCATTTTACATTTGTATTTTCAATATTGAACCAATATTCCTATGGCTGAAAGTCTTTTTAACAACGAACATTTGAAAAGAGCTGATCTTTTTTATAAACCCCAGCCAAAAAAAGATGAATTTATATCAAATAGAATTCAATGAGGATTAAAAATAAGATAAAAGAAGAGACTGCGCCCAGTCTAACGCGATAAATTGGAGAGAATGTATCGGATGTTTGTGAATCTGAATAAATTCGCGAGATAATCATAGAAAATAATGAAATCGGTCGAGTCAAGTTTGTACGAGAAATGGCAAAATTAGGCTACCCATGGGGTTCGAGAGTGATCCATTTACATGAAACATGTAAATGGGCTATCTCTTATCAACCGTTTAGTTCAGTAGGAGTCGAAAAGGAGTACATCCACTAAACACATCAGAAGAAAAAATTTTAGACTCTTCAAAATTAAAAAATAATGACAATAATTATAAAAAAAGGAGAGAAAAAAATGAGAAATTGACAGATAATACTTCAAATTGCAGCTAACAAATTAAGCTTAATTCAAACTTCATTTAAATTTTCAAAATGAGTTCCAAAAAATTTCAGAATCATTAATAGAAAAGAAAATATTACTTGTTCACTTTGCGTCCCGCGGTTTTATATTTCGGCACGTGAAAATGCGGTATAGACTTGTTATGGGGTAACTGTGCCGGACTGGTATATGTTCTTCAATAATAAAACAGGGAAATATACCTGTCTCTATGTTTGAAACCAGCCCGTTTTAAATGGTGCCTTTCTTCGCATTTTCGTGTTCTACAGCAATGTTTAAGCATTTTTTAGGGCCGCAAAGTTATTTTTCAACACAAACCTGTTGTATTCTGCTAAAGTTGAGTACTATCAGTAAAACAAGTGGAAAATCAAATAAATAGGAAACAAAAAGTTTGTCAAAAATCTATTGTGACACACTTTAAATGCCTAACCCATTCCCACATAACGGTGCTCTTTGACGCTATTCCAGAAAAAAAAAAAAAAAACATTTGGGAAAACGTTTAGTGAAATGAAGAAATTGTTTATATCAAGCAATTTCTTTATTTTACCCAATCATATCTTCCCAGAAATTTGAAAAAATCTAATATTTCATTAAATTTAGATTGTTGTCTCCAACTCCTTTATATATGTACCAGTCAAAAATATTATCATGTGGTAATGGGGTTTATACGAGGATGTCCTTAGGAAACAATAAATCTTTTTTGTGATAATGGGAGTTCATGCTGAAATAAGGTACATTCTAGAAAGGTGAAGAATTACTGATTACAAGCAACTTTTCGGTTTTCAGCCAGTACTATGGAGGATTTAACCTATTTTCAGACGACAAAATTTTAGACTGGCCAAAGTTAAAAGAATTTGCAGACGACAATTTAAAGTTCATAAATTTTTTTTCAACTTTCTGGGTAGAAAACAGTGTGGAAAATGAAGAAATTGCTTGTTGCCAGCAATTTCTTCATTTTCCACAATGTTTTCCAAAGCTTTTTTTCTTGGGGGCGTCTAAAAGCGTCACAGAGTGGGAATGGGTTAAAACGGATACCGTGTCCCTTATTTTGTACTGATCTTGAATTCACGTATTCTCTTAATTGTCTCTTTTTAGCTAGCAAAGCGTCAGCATTGATAGCTTAAGTTAACAGACACAATTTTGAGGTCCTCTCAGAGTTCAAACGAGTGCGAGCTGCCACTGGAGGCTTAACCACTAAATTCACTGAATGTCTACGCCAAAAAAGTAGTTCTTGTGTGTACTGGAGCATATTGTGTTCAAATTTACAGGCCACATGAAATAACTTTATTCAAATTGTAGAGAAACCCTTCAAAAGCATGCTATACAATCCATTCCCATTCAATCCCGCTTTTTAAGAATCCACCCCCCAAAAAAGCTTTAGAAAACATTGTGGACAATGAAGAAATTGCTTGTAGCAGGCAATTTCTTCAGTGCCCACAATGTTTTCTAACCTACAAAAGGCAAAGAAGATTACAAAACCAAACAATGCTTTGATAGCTTACAGCACTTTCAGTACTTTGATTTTAAATAGTTTCGATTGATTAACTCATTACTAAACGACAATATTTAAACTGGTCGAAATTAAAAGTAGGTGCAGGCGTTAATAAATTGAAATCAAAAAATCAAAAAAATCTTTGTCTTTTTGGACAGAAAACAGTGGATAATGAAGAAATTGCTTTTAACAAGCCATTTCTTTATTTTCCACTGTGTTTTGAAAGCGTTTTTTTTTCTTGAGAGGGGTAATTTGGGCTAAATAAGGGTTATATAGTCAACGTAACAAGGTGAATGCACTGTAAAAATATAAGATACGAACATTATCAGAGTAACTGTGGAATGTGCTGACCGTTTCAAATTTATCTAAGATTTATTATCACGTAGGCATTCTGATCAAGGGTATCACGAGACGATAAATATCATGATACGATAAATCGTACGACCATGAAAAATGAAGGTATCCGAGTGTGATTTTTCTATGCATTGTGGATATCGTGAAACAGTTTAAATATTTCTCTAACACTTTGTAAGTTATTTCATTTGAATAACAATTTTGATTTTGACCAAAGTGTGATAACTTGATATACTTGATTGACCACCATTAGACCATTCTATATACATAAACTAGATAAATAAACATATAATTTTAGTTTCGTCTATCAAAAACGATCGTTCTGCCTTGCCGAAAAAATATTCACATCCCAACAACAAAATTTTGAACACGCAGCACTTTTGTTTGCTTGTGCATAAAAAGTTACATCAAAAAGGTATCAATAATTGTAAAATATTTGCTTTTTTCGCTTGATGTCATTAATTATTAGAAATGAAGAAAATATTTCTGTTTTCATGGAGGTATGAAACGAAAAGATAATCACACTTATGTATGAATCCGCTTCTCGAATTCATAGAGTGTGGTTAGATTTTTCGTTTCATACCTCCATGAAAAAAAAAATCTCTTCATGTCTAAACTAAATGAAGGTTCTGTGCCTAACGGTTTTGGGGAAAAAGAGAAGGCTAAGCTTTTCTCATTACATCCCTCTGTAAAATCTTGGATCAAAGAACATATTGCCAACGGACCGATCGCGATGGGTTAGTTGGATTTAGGCAGAAAATCGTTTAACCCATTCCAAAACACCCCCCTCTCTTGACATCACTGTAGAAAAGGGTCGGAAAACAAAGATAAAGAATTTCTTCATTTTTCACAATGTTTTCTTCCCTAAAACACATAGATTTTAAATATCATCAACTGTATAAGATCATCAGCATTTTCTTTGAATTTGGACAGTCAAATGAGGTCCCTGTGATTTTTTTATTGTTCCAAATGGTTGATCGTCGGAGGCGACTTGGACTAAAGATAAACAACTGGTGTCTCGTAATTCCGTGCAATGGCAGACAGCGGTAGTTTTGTTCAAAATCTCATTTTTTAGCATGACTGACCTGAGATATTGCTATGTCCAGGTCGTCGTCTGCGTCCACGTCTGCGTCCACGTCTGCATCCACGTCTGCGTCCAAGTCTGCGTCCGTGTCTGCGTCCACGTCTGCGTCGCCGTCTGCGTCCACGTCTGCGTTCACGTCTGCGTCCAAGTCTGCGTCCACGTCTGCGTCCAAGTCTGCGTCCAAGTCTGCGTCCACGTCTGTGTCCACGTCTGCGTCCACGTCTGCGTCGCCGTCTGCGTCCACGTCTGCGTCCAAGTCTGCGTCGCCGTCTGCGTCCACGTCTGCGTCCACGTCTGCGTCGCCGTCGTTTACAAACTTTGACATTTTACTATCTCTATTATTACTAAACACATTCACTTGAAACTCGGAATATTAGAACACCATCGAAAGAGCAACCTATGGCAATAAGGATCGTTACTCTAAATGCATTTCAAACGAATTATGTCCCTTTTTTGATTTAGAAATTTTACCCACTATCAAGAACTTGAACACTTGAACAACCAAGCGTTGGCACTCGTATGCGGTTCTCTTGTTTACTCTCAATTTCAAAGGGAAATGGAATGGCAACCACTCGGCCTCGTATTTATAAGAATAAACGGCTGCAGTTCTACGATCGGCATATCTGCCATTCCATCTGGTGGAATAAAGGTGACAGTACGCATGGCGTAAATGACGACAAAGGGGACACGATTATCTTAATGTTTGTGTTTTCCCTCTTTTGTAAAATGTCAAATTTGTGTCTTAAGCGTCGTAACTACAGCTTGAACAAGCTGTATGTACGACGTTTATGCCGTCAAACAAACAAAAGTGCTTTAAATAATGTCGGCCAATGTCTGAGTTCAGACTTCACACCCAGTCAAAATGAAGAATTGGATAGTTCGATCGATTCTTTTATTGACAGCCGCGATTAGTCAGTTGGGAGAGGGTCAAATGGATTAAAACTCTTGTCCGTCTTTGTCTTTAACATAACCTTATTTCATGAATTTTTCTCAAAATATTGAAGTCGGGTAGGGAGCATGTAGATCGATGTTTTCCCGTTTTTTATCTATTTATCCTTATTTTCAAAGGTCATACACGAAAATCTTTAGTTAATTTCATAAATGCAAAGCCCCTGATTGGCTTAAATCACATGCAAATTCAACATTGAGACATTGTCATCCCGTTTCGTGTATCAAAAAGCCCATTTTTTTTAAATCTTGCATTAATACTTAGTAAGAGAGTGTAGAGTACAAAATTAAGGAGCATCATCTGATATTTGCACTGTTTGAATTCGTTATTCGTCCACTGATCAGTGGTACAGGGGTTAATTATTTTCCCGAAATGTTCAAATGATATATAAAAAATCTGCATGTAAATGATACGTTGAAATAGTGCAAAATAAGGGGGTTTGTGCTGTCTACGATAGAATCTTTTTAATCACCTTTATGTACTTAATAGTGGATACTTTGGACGGAAAGGGGAGAAAATAGTTTGATTATCTAGTTACTATCGATTTAGTTGAAATAGAGCAAATTAAGGGGGTTTGTGCTGTCTACGATAGAATCTTTTTAATCACCTTTATGTACTTAATAGTGGATACTTTGGACGGAAAGGGGAGAAAATAGTTTGATTATCTAGTTACTATCGATTTAGTTATATCGCTTTTAAATTTATCGACATGAACTTTCATATGATAATCCAAGGGAGAGTACCTAATATAAAGCAATCGAACTTACTTTTTGGTTAACATTCTTCAATCAAATTAACCCATTTCCACCCACTGACGCTTTAGACGCCCCCAATGAAAAATGCTTTAGAAAACACTGTGGAAAATGAAGAAAAGGTTTTGTCGTCTGATAATGGGTTAAGAGGTTTGCCTTAAGATGTGATAGCAGCTCTACCACATTACAATGTATAGACAAAGTGAAACAATAAGCAAACAACAAATCGGAATTTAAAAAAAATCCTAGAAAAAGGTGAAAAAGGTCATGAAATCGTTGGTTTGTTTTTGCGAGTCGAAAAGATTGAAGAAATTTCCTGTTTTCCAAATATTTTCTGGTTGTGAACCGTGACTTAGATTGCGAACGTTTTCCTGTTGATGCATTTTAAATGTAATGCGTCATTCTAAAGTAACCATCTGAAAATTCAGTAAAGCAGATACACGTAATTGTTAAAAAAATATATATATCTGTCCAAGCAGGGTTCGAACGGTATTCATACTTCAAAGCGGTATATAGCGTAATTAGAATACCTCGTTTTTAGAATGTCAGTAAAAAGCGAGGAGTCTTGACCGTGGTCCGTGCAGGCTGACGAGGGTCTAAACCTTAGACACGCGATAGCGTCCTCTGCGTGAGGTAGCTAGTAATTTGCAATACGATATGACTGAAATACTGTTAAAGTGGCGTTAAACCCCATTCAATCAATCAATCAATAAAACTGCACACTGTTTGTCCTTCGAAATATCTTTTACCTTTTTTTTCTCTCAAATTTTAGTCTTGCCCAAATTAAAGGAAATCGCAGACGACATTTTTCAGTTGAAGGAATTTATTCATTTAATTTTTTTTATTTTTATTTATTTATTTATTTATTTTTGTATTTTTGGCTTGTAAAAAACACTTTCTACATCGTACATGCTGTTTTCAAAAAATGTTTCCTTAAGGAAAAGCAGGATTGTGTTGGAATGGGTTTTAAGATGTATATCTTGAAAATATGGGTAAGAAATGAAGACTGAAGAGATGTTGTTGTTGTTATTTTCGTGGAGGTATGGATCTAAAAAAACATAGGCTAATCATGCATTGATTTGAATCTGCGTCGCTGCTGTATACAGAGGCGAATAGGTTTAAGTTTCCCATCTTCTTGAAAACGAAACAGAACAGAAGATGAAGTATTCATTATATAATGTATCCATTGGCTTTCAGTATCACCATTTCACTGTCAGTAATAGTGTCGATAAACCGTGTATTGACAGCGACCAATCGCTGGCCCTGCCAGCTTATTCATTTGGCCACGCCCACTGACTTCGACAGGAAGTCTCGCTTCGATTTTTAGCGACGTTATTTTGCAAATTTTATGACCAGTATCATTATAACAAAACAGTACAATGGGCAAACAAACAAAATATCGGACTATCGGACAATATCGGAATATATTTCATGGGTTGACTGATTTTTGATTGACAGCCGCGATTGGTCAATTATATTGACAGTGCGATGTTGACAGTGTATGTATCCTGTAGTCTGATCAGGGTCATGATCTTTCACTTATTACCGACAATGTTCAATGTACCCAGAATTCGGCTGAAAATGAATTAAATCTGTGCTAATCTATCGATATAGATCAAGGAATAGCTTATTTGGGATAGGTTAGCAAGTTTAGAGTAATTTAAACAAATGAATCACGTGACGAAAGAGTTCTTTCAACGTATTACAAATAAGGCTTATAGTATCTTAATTGCCTTTCTATCATATGCCCTTTTGGCGCAGTTGTAAAAGCGCTCGCTAACAATGCAAGAGGACTTGGTTCGAATCCGTCTGTCGTTCTTTATATTTATTTTTTACCGTACCATTCATTTTTTACGGGCTACTATTGAAACCCGCTTTACTTTTATACCACGTAATTTGTTTATTTTTTAAACACCATAAACGTTTGCTTTTTACCCTAATTTTAAAGTCGAGATACAACTGTCCAATTTTTCAATGACGACCAATAACAATGCTGACATCACTTTGATTTTCATTTCCCCGGCGGCGGCACATATTCTTTCCGACATTTTTCTCTCACCAATGGGTGGATAATCGTAAGCCTAAGTGGGATAGCAGCTGGAGGCTAGGAAAAGATTTAGTGGTAGTACTGCTGCGAGATATACCAGGAATCCATTGTTAGGTGCCCCAGCCGCCGCGATATGACTTAAATACTGTTAAAAGCGGCGTTAAACCCCATTCAATCAATCAATTAATTTTCTTTTATTTATCTTCCCTCGATCCAATCATTTTGTTTAATCATTTACTGTCTTCTGTTAACTATACCGTATGTTTATATCAATGGTACCAATGTTATCATATCCGAATGTCAATGAGCAATATACACTGTATAAAGACGCAAGAGAAACTTGCATAAGTGCATGTCTTACTCAGACAGATGGACAGGAAGAAATGTCAATCTATGAAATAGAAGCATATACAATTAACTACTCATTGCAAAAACGAGATATTTACCACAATCGTTATTAAAACAGATCATGCCCTTTTGGAATATTCAATCACCAATGTAAATGAGAAAATTCAACTGAAATACCTAAGTTACTCCAAAGTGTCGAACAAATGAAATCAGATTCATTTTTTTAAATCAAATGACAATTCATGATTTAGAAAACGCAGATAACAAAGTTATACGCCGTGGAGTAATTGGAATTGGCATCGTAGTTATTACCTGCTGCAAAATTTGAATATATCACTGTTCATATAGATTTACTCTGTTTTTAGCTAGCAAAGGGTCAGCTTTGATAGCTTAAGTTAACAGACAAAATTTTGAGGTCGTCTAAAAGTTCAACGAGTGCAAATTACCACTGGAGGCTTAACGACTAAATCCGTTAATGCTTACGCCATGAAAAATAGTTCTTATTTATTTCAGGAATATTGCAAACTCTATTCAAATCGTAGATCACTCAAAAAGCATGCTATTTAACCCATTCCCATACAATTCCGCTTTCTAAGCACCTCAAAAAAAGTTTTGGAAAACATTGTGGACAATGAAGAAATTGCTTGTAACAAAAGCCCACAATATTTCTACCCAACAAGGGAAAGATTTTCTACATTCAACCATGCTTTGCTAGCCTACAGTAGTTTCAGTGCTTTGATTTTTCGTGCGAGAGGTAACACTAGAACAATACTAGTGCCCTACAAACCACACCCACAAGAAATAGAAACGGTGATTAGACAAGCCGTTTACAACGTTTATGACGTAGGCGGAAGGAAAAACCCTTCCATATCACAGGTCCTAGAAACACTTCTGACGGGCAGAAGCGAGAGTAAATGATATATGCACACCAATCGATGGCCCCACCTACTAACTACTTAAGCCACGCAAGCCTACTCCAAAGGAAATTCCGCGTCGATTTTAAGGGCGTAATTTTGCAAAATTTAAGCCCGGTAGCATGTTACAAATAAGTAGAATGGTTGGTTGGTGATCTAAGCTGTAGTTACGACCGTTAAGTCGCCAAACCAACAAAATTGATTTACCAAAATAGCGACAATGTCAGAGCTCAAACTGAACTTACAGTCTAAATAAATGATTTCATTGGTCGACTGATTATTTGATTGACAACCGCGATTGGTCAATTGGAAAAAGATATAATGATTCAAAATTTCAGATATGTTAATATGAATAACCTAGAAGTGAAAGTGAATGAACTACATAAGAAAATCAACTGAAGCCAAGGTTTATTAAAGACGAAGCTAAACTTTTCTGTGTTATCCTCTGGATACAGAAAGGTGAAGACAAAAAATACCCTTATCACAAAGTCCTTAAGTACCTGAAGGTACGCATGGGTGAAGAATACTATGATATTATTATTTTAGATCATGATTATATAATTGAATTTTTAGGTTCGTCTAACAAAAACGGGCGCTCTGATAGGTCGCAAAAAAATATTCATACCTACATCAACAAAATTTTGAGCACGCAGCCATTTTATATGCTGCCGCAAAAATTATTTCCATACAAAAAAGTATAAAAATTCGTTAAGTTTTTGCTTTTTTTTCGCTCGATGCTGTTAAATTATAGAAAATGAAGTGAGTATTTTTTTATTTTCATAGAGTTTTGAACCGAAAAAACTAATCACATTTATTTAAGAATCCGCTTCTCATATTCACACAGTGTGATCAGTTTTTCGGTTCATACCTCCGCGAAAATAAAATAAAAATATTCTCTTCATTTACTATGGACCTAGGCCGCACATACTGCAACGACCGAAAGCATTTGTAGTTAACACTAATACAGAACCTTCTCAGATCGGAGAGACCTTATTAAACACCTCTACGATGAATACCTACACGATTTCAGGACTATACCTGGCTTTGCCATTTGAAACGGAATGCATACCAAATATTTAGAAATTTGAAATAAATCTCCTTATAAGGAAATGTTATAAATGTCATTTAAAGACATTTGGATTTTATCTCTTTAACCAGAAATATTATATATGTCATTAAAAGACATTTGAATGTTATCTCTTAAAAAAAAAATGTCTAAAATGTCATTGAAATAGTAGTGATACTACTTAACTGGTTCATTTCAAAACAAAAGGATAATTTTGCAATTTATTCAAATCTCATAAATTCAAATTAATTACTCATACATGGATATAAATAGGTTCAATTAAATAAATACTATTGATTAAAATTACTTTATACTAAATAAACATGTTGTTAATCAAAGTTATTTACTTGAATAATGATTGGTCAGATCTTCCATGGACTTAGTGGATTGATCTGTTTTGCCAACAATGGTCATTTCTTTATATAGATTAGAAATTCAGAGAGGGGGAGAGAGAGAGAGTGAGAGAGAAAGAGAGAGTGGGAGGGAGAGAGAGAGAGGGGAGGGAGGGGAAGAGAGCGAGAGAGAGTGGGAGGGAGGGAGGGAGGGGAAGAGGGAGAGAGAGAAAGAGACAGAGAGAGAAAGAGAGACGGGCAAAGATGAAGGTATTCCCGCAATTCATGCTGATGCCTGGGTTGACATAAAAAGCTATAAAACCCACAAAAATGTGTTGTCTGAAACTCTTTAAATTGAAACCAGTTTTTGTCGCCTGGTAACAGCTAGGTGACAATGAAAGTCGGTCATTACAGATAGCTTTAGCAAACTTCTAGCCCTTCCATACACGGATGTGTTCATATACTGCGAACTGTGCAGGCTTAACAGAGATGAGGCTTTTCGGGGCTTGTAAAAAAAGGGCGAATCAATCGTATAGATTTGTAGTATTAAGTGCCAGCCGACCGTTTCTCGTACACATGTGAAGTTAGATGTAAATTTGTAAGTTTTGATAGCATGTAAGATAAATCATTGAAAAAAAAAAGGGATATAACTTTTTTGGATCCTTAGAATTTTTTCCGAAGAGGGTCAAATTGACCCGCTTGGGAGGAATTTCAAAGGGTAAAAAAATGATGTATTTCAGATTTCTGAAGGTCAAACCCTAGTTTACGCTTCAAAAACGAGCCCTGCATTTCCCTCATAATAGACTTTCTGACTTAACTTGGCTGTATATTTATTTTTGGAACTCTACTGGATTAATTTCATTTTTCCTTTGCTTTCAAATAGATCTCACGATTTCCTTTTCGCTTGAAGCCACAAAATTAAACTTCTAAACTTCATTCATGGCCTGACAAGTTCAAATTTGATTTATTTTTTCAGATATCTGTCACAGCTGAGGCGCAATCGTTTTGCTTCCATGGTAACGGTGAGAAGTTCCCGAGTGTCAACGGATTGAGAAGCTGGGCAGGTACGGCAAAACAGACAGGGACGTACTTCGGGCAGAATTTTGTTTGGTACAAAGATAGAAAATACTAAGCTCTTTATGAAGAACCGTTACAGCAGAGTGAAGTGACATAGAGAAGGACTTGTATGCGTTTTTATAAGGCAATTTAAAGGCCAAACAAGCGGCAGTGCAAACCAGTACAAAATCAGTTCAGCAGCGTAACATTAGCAAGAACGAGGTGTGTTAGGAAGAAATTTGTACAGCGTTATAGAAGAGACAGAAGAGAGCAGTCAAGCCGGTTGTGACCTGCGTAAAATAAATATTTGTAAACGGGAAAGGGACCCAGCAGAGGTAGGATTTTGAAAAACAACCCCCCTCATCCGACAAAAAAGAACCCAACCGACAACAAAATTATAATGTAAGGTAGAATGACCATTACAGATCCAAAAGCGAAAGTATCGATCCAGGGATCACCCTGTACGATCCACACAGACTTACCAGAATCGGTAGTTTCCGCACTTTCCAGCAGACCTCGTTTAGCTTGATCGGTCGCCTATTATGATAGGGCGGGACATTTTTCTGAAGTCTTCGTCTAGTAAATGCAGATTCTAATATTAAGGTATTTTGATAACTACAACTAAGACAAGTCGCAGTCGTATTTGTTTGGACCTATATCATATAATATTTTTTCTTCATGCCGGTATGCCTCTTTAATCCAAGACCGTCAATATCGAACATTTTAGAAACAGGGGACTTAATTCAGTGACATCCTTCTTCAAATATGGAAAGATTTAATTCCCTTTAAAAAACTGGAAGCCAGACCAACACACTGGTTTTTCATATTTTCATTTTTTTCTAAGTTATTTTCTTATGCGAAATCAACTTCGAGAAATGAAATCGACTCTCTCTATATATAGTGTTCTCAGTCATATATCATTTAGGCCTACTATTTTTCGGAGTCTGTCTTATAGCGGCTCTTGAATAGATTTTCATGAAAATTTGGTAAAAATATCTGCTTTTCCCATAGTAATTCGTGTAGTTTTCATGATAAATGTACTTTCTTCGTGTTAAATCTTCTGAATGCCCTTAGATTGGATTTATCGTAGTATATATCCCTTTGGCCTCCTTTGAAAAATCGAAATTTATCGAGTGAGGTCTTTATAGTCTTTGGGTGATGTCGATAACGACTGCAAAACCTCATTAACGCGTCATGGAAACTTCAAATTAGGCATTTTTCGATGAAATCGAAAGATAAAGTATTTACCCGATGAATTACGGCTCCAATCGGGTAGACTGTGTTGACTTATTTAGCGTAACGTAACGAGAAATATTTACTATTCTTTTCTTTCTATAAAAGTTATGAACAGTCATCTTCAAAACAAAATTAGCTTAATCCCCTTCTTTCAAATATCTGTCTGTATTAAAGTTAGACTTTTAGAAATCAGTTAAGAGCTAAATTTTTCTACCATAATCTGTTCAAGAAACACTTTAATATTTCAAACGCAAAATCTCCTTCGAACAATTTCAAGCTTACATAGTACTCCAATATATTTGTCATTGAACGAAGGACGGGATAAATGCCGAATGAGTGCTGGAATGAATGAGGGAGTGAATGAAAGCAGAATCGTCGAAAAATTCAATCGATAACCGAAGCTCCCACAAGCCATAGAAAATAATCAATCGATCGAACAATCATCAAATCGATCAGTCGACCATTCAATCGCTGATCGATAGATCAATCAATCAATAAATAAATAAATCATCAAATCAACCATTCAGTACCCTACCATTCAGTCATTCAATTTTAAGCGAATGTCTTGGCATGACACTTCACATGTAGTAAATTTGTTATCGATTTGATCAAATAAACGATTATCGGACCGAGCCAATGAGTTACGGCGTATTCTTCATTGATAAACTAGCAGCGTTGTACACATAGCATACACAACTACCTTTATTTTTACAGGCTACACTCACATACACCGTTGTGAAGGTCGAACAACTGGATATATTTAAGAAATGCCTGAGGTATGGTTATTTTACTGTTAATCCATATTCGCTGTAGTCTTATCAAAGTTTTATATTGTACGATCATTTTAAAACAGCTAATCTTATATTACCATACTGTTTGAGCCCGATTTCATAGCGCGAACTGTCTAACGTTCTTCGACAAGGTTAACGGCGCGCTGCAAAGTTCAAGGACGGCTGAAATTCAATACCTCGCTACAATTTTGAGGAATTTCACATTAATGTCAATTAGGCCATTACTTGTAACAAAATAAAGTAGGCCACGACATCGATATCAGATGTCAATAACGTTGTTACTCACAGTTACACACATGTATGCATAGACAATTCTGAGTAGCCAATAAAAGGAAGTTATGCGGACACACCTTCTGACGGAAATAGAACAACTATTGTACATACATGTAGTGATGACGCGTTATGACAAGATGTACCGCTTTGCCATAGTAACCCCAACTTGAACTTTAACCCATTCCCACACAATGACTCTTTTTGACGCCCATCAAGGAAAAGGCTTTTGAAAACATTGTGGAAAATGAGGAAATTGCTTGAATCATACAATTTCTTAATTATCAACAACATTTTCAACCCGAAAAGACGAAGAAACTTTATATGGCTATTTATAGTACTCTTATTATTATTTTTTTTGTAATTATCAATTTTATAACTCTCATACATATACAAAGACCTAGATCTACTAGGTACCATGTCCGATTAGCGATGTACATGCACAGCGATTTTCTAGAATTGCAGTACCTACAACAAAGGGTTTATGTTAGATTTGTTGGGGAAAAAAAAGACAAATTCACAAATTCAAATAACCAAAATTGGTGCCAACAAATGGTGCCAACAATAACATTTAGAAACTATATTGATTTCTACTTAATTCAAAATTATAATTTACTTTCGATGCAGAAGATTCGTTTCTATACAAATAAACAGCAAAAATGTATGCAACCGTTTAGCTGAAATTGGCGTATCGAGTCTGTCAATTTACGAATCATTTGACCAATCGAATCATTCTTTAGACCGATAGTGAACCTTCACCCCTGACATTTAGCCTATATGTGAAGTATTGTAAGTTTGGTGACTCTAACGCCCAAACCGTAGTTAATACGTTTAGGTCGCCATGCAGCCATTTTAATTTTTTGTTCCATGTTACAGGTCTTAAATTTATAAAAAAAAAAAACAAACACACACACAAAAATGCGGTTTGTCATCGAGGTGGAACTTAGTGTTTAAGCTCAGTCGATGTCGTCAGCGATCAATTATTTTCTGTCTTGACACTTTAAGGGGACACTTTATTTTTCTAACTATAAATTTTGAAATAGAATCTAGTTGATATGAGTTGTGTTATGAGACGGAAAGGTTTAAACACAGGAAGAAGAACAGAAAATAAAGACTAGCAATTTAGGGTCTCAGATTTTTAACGTTGGGTCTGTCGGAATTTTCTCCAAACATTCATGATGGGCCTATCACAAATTGTTTTTGCCATGGTAGACTGGACCCTGTTAGTCCCTTTTCCTGTGAAATCAGTTTGATTAAATATGATGGCAAATTGAGGTGTCATTTTCTTTTGTAATTCAATATGCATGGCTAGTCATAATTTAGTAATAAACGGCGATATTTACCTAGACTTAAGTTGTCGAAGAAAGTTTTTGCCAGAAAGGCGATAGATTCTGGCAAACCGGTATTTCACATTTTCAGCTATTGTTCGAAAGACCTCTAGTAACTGACAAACAATTCAGCACGTTGGTTTAGCACATGAATTATATCGAGAACTGATTGAGAAAAACAGACATGTTAGAAATGTACTGAACTCTTTGACCGAGATGCCAAAGATGCATATATAGGGGGCCTACATAAAATTGGTGCGTCGACCTCTTCACGGAGTCGATATTTCTTACAATATTTAACTTTTAGCCCGGCTTTTCCGGAGAAATCTCGAAGTATTGCCATAGCCTTATCGTCGTCGTCGTCGTTTGTGCAAGCACTTTGACATTTTGTTATATCTATTGCATTACTGAAGGTATGTATTTGAAACTTGGAAAATATGTTTACTATCAGGAGAGGTAAATCTGAATGTATTTGGTAAGAGATATGCACTTTTATATTCAAGATGTAGTTGCGATGTTTAAGTTGCAAAACAAACAAATATGCTTAACATTAATATCGGAGTTCAATTTCCACTTCCGGTCTAAATGAATGAATTGATCGGTCGATCGATTTTTTATTGACAGTCGTTGATCGTTTTATAGAACTGTATTTAGGTCGCCAAACAACTATTTTTATTTTATTTTATTTTATTTTTGTTATACGCTACTGACCCTGAAATTTTGCGAAATAACGCCGTTTTACCCATTCCCAGACGACAAAATTTCACACTGATCATAAATTCAAACATGTTGCGTACGCCAAATTTTAGTCGATGAAATTTTAGATTTCTCTTTTACTTTTGGGTTAGAAAACGTTGTGAATAAAGAGCAAATTGCTTGTAACAAGCAATTTTTTCATTGTCCACAATGTTTTCCGAGGCTTTTTTCTAGAGGGTGTCAGAAAGCGTCATTTTATGGGAACAGGTCGATATCTAAGTCCAACTTCCTGTCTGCGATTCGATGGGCGTGGCCGGCATTCCGATGATTTTGAAATTAATCCAATCTCTTGTGAATGTATCAATCTTGAACTGTGAATAATGTTCCTGCATATTATTGGAACTGATTGAAATAAAAGTTTTTTTTTATATGACAATTGGTAAAATGATGAAATATCTGAAATCGTTGTTCGGAATGACCTAACTGAATTTCATGTATGCGATGAAAGTCGCTTCCTGTATTATAAACCGGTAATCCTGTTTGAAAACAAACAAGAGAGATCATTGTGTTTTGTTGATATTGTGCTTAAGAGCAAACCGTTTATGACCCTCCAAGGGAAAAAGGGGCCTCCCGATTGTTCCGTATATTAGATATTTGAAAAGGTGATGGATACAGTAGGGGTCAATAAGAATCACTGGTTATTACTAAATGAGCGCATGCGTGACATTTTCAACCATTACACATGTGCGCCAAGTAAAGACACAGATCAGCCTGTGCATCCGCAAAGTCTGATCAGAGTTTTCACTCTGCGCTCTGTAGATAGATACTGACCCAAAGCTTCTTTAAACATTCAGCAAATATTCTAATTGCCCCGAATGGCTGCCCAGGGTGCTAAATGTGTGCGAGTCACGCACATGCGAAATTTTTGGAAATGTCCCGCATAGGCTCATATATAGGAAAAGGTACATACTTTTCGGACTTCTCGGGAGTTCCGTTCTGAGGCCTCGCGGATCTTACTTTTATTTTGATTTTATTTCGTTCGTATATATAATTCTATGATTCAGGGGCACTACCCACAACATCTCGATTTTTGACGTCCCTCACAAAAAGTTTTGAAAACATTGATATAAAGAAATTGCCGGTAACAACCATTTTTGTGTTTAAAGGCTAATGTTTTCTAATTTCATCAACTTGAAATTGTCGTTGGCAACTTCTATCCTAATGACCAATCGCTGTCCCGCCAACTTACACCGTTGGTCCCGCCCATTGATTTTGACGACTGGAAGTTCCATGCCGATTTTAAACGGCGTTGTTTGGCAAAATTTATAGCCAGTAGCATGTACTAAAAGTAGTTGGTTGGCGACCTAAACGTCGAATGATTGATGGAAATACTGTGTACAGTGACATCAAACTCCACCCAATCAATCAATCTCCTAGCCAACTACTGATGTGTGCTACACTGTAAAAAATAATTCGGCACTTTACACCAATATTGGTGGCAACTTTGCTGCCACCAATAATGGTGTAAAATTACACCTATTTTTAAACGGGAAAAGTCACACTAAAATTAGTGTACGATATATCTATGTTACGTGTAAAGTAACACTGCCAAACAGTAAAAAACATTACACCAATATTGGTGGCAGCAAAGTTGCCACCAATATTGGTGTAAATTTACACCATTGTAAGAGTTACTTAACACCGACGGACAGAGAAAAACATTACACCAATATTGGTGGCAGCAGAGTTGCCACCAATATTGGTGTATCTTTACACTCTTGCAAGAGTTACTTAACACCGACGGACAGAGAAAAACATTACACCAATATTGGTGGCAGCAGAGTTGCCACCAATATTGGTGTACCTCTTCACCATTGTAAGAGTTCATTAACACCGTAATAAGTGTTATTTGACACCGATAAACAGAGAAAACATTACACCAATATTGGTGGCAGCAGAGTTGCCACCAATATTGGTGTACCTTTACACCATTGTAAAAGTTCATTAACACCATAATTAGTGTTTTTTAACACATATAGGCAGAAGAAAATGTTACACCATTATTGGTGGCAGCAGAGTTGCCACCAATATTGGTGTATCTTTTCATCACTATTAGACTTTGTTAACGCCATAATTAGTGTTACGGAACACTAGAAGATAGAGGGATGACTTGTGATGGACTGCAGATTTATGGACAGGAACCTGACAGGAACCCAGAGTTTTGCCAATCAACCTTTATCAAACTTTCATTTAACCCAATCCAGCTTTATGACACCCCTGAAGAAAGTGTTTAAAAAACATTCTGGACAATGACAAAATGTTTGTTCCAACATATGTTCAAATTGGTTTCAAACCTGAAAGACAAAGATTTTTAAAAATCTCATCAACTATACATTGTCGTCCACAACTCGTTCGAATTTGGACCAGTCTTAAATTCCGTTACCTGGTAATGGGGTGAAGTCTAAATAATTGAGAATATAAAACAGCAAAGATAATAAAATCCAAAACATATGAAAAGATTAACATTTATTAAACAATGAGCAAACTGCCCAAGTAAGCATCAGAAAACATTTGTCTACACATGGTAATTGAAATTACTAATTTCAGTTATTAAAGTATATGGTCCATACACTAGAGTATTATTGACAGTAATATTGAATTAATACAAAATAGATTTCTTATAAAAACAAGTTTCATAGAATTATCATATTCAAATCTCTGGAAGCATGATTTCCTTTTTCAATATTTGTGCCCTATTTCAGTTCAGGAATCAAAGAGGGACACATGTACTTGCAGACATTTTTTTCTGTTTGTGATTTATCATACTCTACCACTATAACAATCAATTGAAAACAAAATAACATATGTTATCCATATCAAGTTATGGTTTATCATGGACTATAAAATATTGCATATTAATGTGTTAACAAATGCCAATATACATTGAATCAGAGTATTGATCACCAATACAGGTTCAATAATATTGTCAGTCTACAGGATTGACACTAGTATTGATCATTTATTGCTGTTATTGAAAATTGATCAGTTCATCTACTACACATTATTATTGTCAATAGTATTGACAATTTATGGGTTGTTTAAGACCCACTATGTATGCCTACAACTTTTTTAAAAAAGTCTGAAAACAAAAACTTTGGTGAATGTGGAATTGAATTTTTTTCCTTTTCTTAATCCTTCATAAATCATAATTGATTTTAGTGGTCTACAATTGATTACTCAGGAAGTTTTGAAGAAGAACAAGATGTGTTTGTGAAACAACATGCCCCCGAAACAGAAATTCTTTAGAATTGGGTGACTTTTATTTTTTCTTTGTTTTAGGGACAAGGGTTAAAATTTTGACCTTGACCTCGATGAAATGACCTTCCCAAGTTGCACCTTGTTAATACCTATCTACATACAAAATATTAGCATTGTAACTTAATTTGGGATGAAGTTATAGGAAAATGTTTAGTTGGCAAGTTAAGTTTTTGGATAACATTTTAGGGAAAAGGGTTAAATTTTGACCCTGACCTTGATGAAATGACCTTCCCAAGGTGCGCCTTGTTGAGACCTATCTACATACCAAATATTAGCATTGTGACTTAATTAGGGATGAAGTTATAGGAAAATGTTAAGTTGGCAGGTTAAGTTTTTGAGTAACGTTTTAGGGAAAAGGGTTAAAATTTTTATCTTGACCCTATTGAAATTACCTTACCCAGTTGTGCCTTGTTGAGACCTATCTACATACCAAATATCAGCTTTGTAACTTAACCCTTGTCATGCTGGACCCGGAATATTCCAGGTTTGGCAGGAGGTGTAGACCAAGATCAGCCTGCACGTAAGTGCAGTCTGATCTTAGTCTACACCTCCTGCTTGAACTTTTCCTGTCAGAATCTTTTATGAAATTTATTTCTAAAAGAAATATTGATTTTTGAACAACAGGTTCTGTCAGCACTTTCAGCCCTTTGATTTTACAGCAATTCAGTAAGGTAATTTATACAGCATGACAAGGGTTAATTAGGGATGAAGTTAAAGGAAAATGTTTAGTTTGAAGGTTAAGTTTTGCAGACAGACAGATGGACGGACAGACAGACACCGGTAAAACAATATGCCCACGATCTATCGATGCAGGGGCATAAAAATGCTCATAATTATCCCTTTCTTTTGATGTCTTTTTAGCTAGCAAAGCGTCAGCTTTGTTCGCTTAAGTCAACAGACGAAATTTTGTGGTCTTCTCAAAGTTCAAGGAGTGCAAACTGCCACTGGAGGCTTTACCACTAAATCTGTTAAATTATAGTTAATCTTTTTCCAAACAAGACCTGGTTTTGACTTCCCTTAGAGTAAACTTAGAAACATCAACATTTTCTCCTTTTTCTTCAATATTTTCTATACTTTAATGTCATTATTTCATTATCAAATGATATTCATTTTGTCCACAGCAGCAGCTTTAAATTTGGCCAAGTCTAAATTTTTGCCATTTAGGAAAGGGTTAACCAAATTTTGAGATATAAACGTAGGCAAGATAGAAAAGACAATAAATAAAAGATGAGTGTCAAAACGCACAAGTAATGATCAAATGAAATTGCCAAACTTAATTATGTTCCAGGCACATCCACTTATCATGGTTGAAAATGTAAAATTAGACATATCAAAGGAAAAAAACTCAAAAAGGGCATGGCAAACTTTGAAGTTGCTAGCACTTATGGTTTAGGAGAAATGTTTAAAAAGAAATGTACAGGTTAAAAAACAAAGGGCAACAACTTGAAAAAATGAGCAGGATAGAGTAACAGTTCTAGTACATGACACTTCTCCACATTGTAATCTATAAGTGTATCTAGTTTGAAGCTGCTAGCACTTATGGTTTAGGAGACATGATCCAGACAAAAGTGTGACCGACAGGCAGATGAACTCAATCCAGTAAATCTATAGTCCCCCAACCAGTAACCGGTGGGGAAATAAAAAATCTTTTGTCTTTCCTGGAAAATTGTGCTATTATCTCTTTCAAAAAAAAAAAAATCTAAGTGCAGTAACATAAAAGATGAGTTTCTTAAACATGATTACCATAACTAAATGCTTGACTTAAATGAGATCTTATTTGACTATATATCAGATAACCTTGATCTTTAAGATTTAATACAATAAGTTTAACAAAACAAATACATGTTTCACAGCTTTGTAACCACTTTGACACAACAAATGGCTCTGTTAGAAAAAAAAATCTTCTGCTAAAGTCTTTTTTTGTGGGAAACAGTAAATATTGCCAATTCTATTTCTTTCTAAACTTAGTACCGAAAAAGGAAAATATAAATGGTGCTAAAATCATCTAACTTACTTCCTCTATTAACCCATTATGATGATATAAAATTTTAGACCAGTCCTAATTCAAAGAAGTTGCAGAAGACAATTATATTTACTTTTTGGGATAGAAAACATTGTGGATTATGAAGAAATTGCTAGTCACAAGCAATTAATTCATTTTCCACAATGTTTTCTAAAGTGTTCAAATTGAGGGGTGTTTAAAAGCATCACTGTGTGAGAATGGGTTTAGTGGCTATGATTTACGATGGATTAATTTATTTCTAGGTAAAAAACACAATTTTCTTGTTACAATCTCAGAATTAATGCAAAAATTGTGAAAATACAGCTAAAATGGGGAGGGGGCCTTTTGTGAATAATGAAAATTGACCCTAGTCATGCTGAACCCGGAATATTCCTGTTTTGTGCAGTTTGATCTTGGTAAACACCACCTGTTTGTCCTTTTCAAGTCAGAGTTGTTTATGAAATTTATTCTATTGACACATAACTACTGCATCCTGCGGTTTTAGTCCTTTGACTATAACACGATTCTGAAAAGTGATTTTATTCAGCATGACAAAGCTAACATCAGACCAAAAGTGATTCACAAAAGCGCAAAACTGATACCAGCTTGACATTCTCTTTCCCATATCAAGTTAGAATCAGATAGTAGTAATACAGGAAATACAATTACTTCAATAATGGGTGGATTATCGAGAAATATCGATAGATTAGCACTTGGTTATCTCACCATCAAACCAGTGAAATTACCAAAAGATTACTCTTCTTTCGTTCACATCACCCTCTGGAATGTTATATAATAAGGTCCAGTTAAACACATGACAACATGATGTTGCCTCGTAATCACCACCAAAATGATGCACTTAAAGAGAATTTGTCCTTAAATTGTCACATTTCATCTCATTTTTGCTTTAAGAAAAGGAATTGTTTGCTTATTATGTAAGATCAATAAATCTTTCAAAACATGAACAACAAAAGCTGTATTTTCACTCATGGCTTTGCTACTTATGAAATAAAGTTATCATTGTTCACTAAATAAAAGATTAATCAATCTTACACTGAAACAAACAATTATCCTCCAATTACTTACTTTTTTTATGAATCCAAAAAATAAATTGATTAAGATTTGACTTTCAAATTACAGAGAATGTCCCAAATCAGCCATAAGCTCTGGAATAAAAAAAAAGTGCATTTGAAATATGAAATCCCTCGCACATAACCATTAAGCAAGAGGCACATGAGGGCCAGAGACGCTCTACTGACTATCATTTTTTTTCTTAGTTAAATCTGATATTTTAGAAACTTTATTGCTTAAAAAAGAATTTTTAACCGAGAATAACAAAGAAGACTTCTCCTTCAATATATTTTTAGTCTAAATCCTTAGGACTCAGTGTTTTTGTTTTTACACAGAATTTTCCTTACAACCTTGAAATCAACCCATGGCAGTTTCAAGAGAATCCATTTATATTTGTCGACTTTCATGTAAAAAAATGAGAATATTTTTAGTGAAAAACAGTAAGGCCCCTTTTCGAGTATATTCCAATGGATCTATCCTATTATTACAATTGTTGATTGATTGAATTGGGTAAAACAGTATTTCAGTCATATCTTTGCAGCTGGAGCACCTAGCAATGGATTCCTGGTATTTCTGACACCAGTACTACCACTACATCCTTTCCTAGCCTCCAGCTGCTATCCAACTTGAGATTATCCACCTATTGGTGAGAGACAAATGTCGGAAAGAACATGTGCCATCACCAGGGATCGAACCCATGGCATCCCATGTTTGAAGAATGGGAGTCTGATGCGCTACCGACTGCGCTATGACCACGGCACCTTTTTTACAATAATCCATTTTTTTATGACCTTATAACCATCCTTTTAATGTTTCAAGAAAATCAGATAGTATTTGTGGACTTAATTGCACCCCCCCATTGAGTGAAATTCCGTTAGGTCCCTTTTCCTGTTTTCCAACAGATTGACCCCATTTTAAAATGGGAACCTTCCTTATGACCTTACAATCATTCTGTGAAAGTTTCAAGGAAATTTGAGGACTTTTATCGCGTAAATGAGGACATTTAGAGTGACTATCCATAAGGGCAGAAGGGCCATTCTCCCATGTTTTCAATCGGATCCACACTATTTTCGATAAAAACCTGATAAAGATAATTGTGGACTAATGCGTACACAAGAATATTTTGAGTAAAAATCCATAAGGCCCCTTTTCACGGATCTACCCCATTTTCGAAAGGAACCTTCCTTATGACCCTACAATCATCCTGTGAAAGTTTCAAGGAATTCTGATAATATTAGTAGACTTTTATCACATTAATGAGAACGAATATTTTGAGTAAAAAATCCGTAAGGCTCAGTTTCCAGTGTTTTCCAAAAATCAGCCCAATTTTCGAAAGAAACCTTCCTTATGATCCCAAAATCATCCTGGGAAAGTTTCAAGGAATTCCGATAATATTTGTGGGCTTCATCACGCAAAGGAGAGTTTTTTATGGATAGACGGATGGGAACAACGCCTTCGGTCAGTAGAGCTAAAATTATGGCAGGTGTTGAAGAATTCTATATTGTTCCTTGAGAAATGATCATGGCCTTGTTATGACCTACGTTTTGTATCAACAAATGGGTTTTACCAAATGATAGTATTTAACATTAAATAACTATAATCAACATTTAAATTTTATTTAAAATCTAAAAGATTTATTATAGTTATTTTTTAGATGAACAGATAGGACAAGAATACCCCTGATCTATTTAGACTTGCTCATTGTGAAAGTATGGGCTCAAGTCAATAGCTCAGAGTGAAAATGTGTATCTGCCTATAAACATATAGACAGTTACAAATGTTTCACCCTGAGCCATTGAGAAATTGTGTGATATACCTAACTGACAGTATGAAACAGTCCCTATCTTCTTTATTATTTAACTGCCAAGGCAATTCAATTTCTTACATATTTCAGTATTAACAAGTGGATGTTGCATTGTGCTGCAATATAGGAGTCTGCCACCGGATTAGAAAAAGTATCTTTTATTCTTAACCTTTTCCCTAAACAAGACCTGGTTTTGACATCCCTAATAGTAAACTTTGAATACATTTAGAGAAATGAAGAAAATGCCAATAATTAACATTTTCTTTTTCCCAAATATTTTCTGAACTTCAATTTTCATTATTTCTATATTGAATAACTTTATTTTGTCGTCTGCAGCAGCTTCAAATTCTGCCTAGTCTAATTCTTTGTATTTGGGAAAGGGTTATCCAAATTTGGAAATATAAGGTAGACAAGAATGAGACGACAATAAATAAAAAAAGATTATTATCAACCCTATGGAAAGCAATGACTGCTTTTGACATCCCAAGCAGAAAGTGCTTTCAAAACTTGGAGGAAAATGCTAATAACCAGCAATTCTTTCCCTTTCTACCATTTTGTACACAAGTATAATTTTCATTATGTTAAATTTTGGGGGGGGGGGGGGGGTGCAGCAGCTTTGAAATTGAAGACATGTAATATTTTATTGCATGGAAAAGGTTTAAATTTAGAATGTTTCAATTTGAAAGTGTCTGCAGATGAGAAAAAAGGGTTTGATAATGATCGGATTTGTTTTATATCACAGAAAATATAGAGGGACAAGAGCCATTTCAACCATGGCCATCCCCCTTGATAGTAAACTGAGTTGTGATTCTTGTACTCTGCACTTCTCCTCAATGAGATCTATCCACCTATAACGTTTCTATACTTCAGGAGATATGCCCCGGACAAAATCTAAGTCTTTCAAACAAGAAAGGGCAATAACTCGAAAATTATGAAAGCAAGAGTTGTGGTTCTTTTGCACTGCACTTCTCCTCCATGAGATCTATGCACCTATGAAGTTTCAAGTTGATAGCTATTATACTTTCAGAGATATGCACTGGACAAAATCTAAGTCTTAAAAATAACAAAGGGCAATAACTCCAAGATAATGCAAGCAAGAGTTGTGGTTCTTGTGCACTGCACCTCTCCTCCATGAGATCTATCCACCTATAAAGTTTCAAGTTGATAGCATTTAAACTTTAGGAGAAATTCTCTAGACAAGCTTAGTGACAGAATAATGGACAGAGAGTATTACTATTATCCCCTTCGCCGAGATGGAAAAAATGCAGGTTGTCAGCATTCTCTATTGCCTCAATGTTTTCCCAAGCTTTAAAAGGACGTCAAAACCAGATCGTGTGATGAGTGCAAAATTTTAGACTTGTCCAAATTCAAAGGGTAAAAAATATTGTGGAAAAAAGAAGAAATTGCTTGTTACAAGCATTTTCTTCTTTTTCTACAATTTTTTCTTAATTATGAATTTACAGGCAAGTAAAAACCAGGGATTGAACAGGAAAGGGTTAACTTGAAATAGTCCCTAAATATTAAATCAAGAGGTAAATTTCTTTCCAAGCTGCAACATAGCCCAGTAACAACACTCAGGAAAGTTGCTCTCAAGAGCATAAAAAATGATGGATTATCATCAAACTTAATTAACTATTAAGAAGTAGCTCATTCTCAACTCATTACCAGACAGCAAAGTTTAAGACAGGTCCAAATTGAAAAGAAAAGCAGATGACATTTTAAAGATTATGAAATATTAGTGTTTTTTTTAACTTTCTGGGTAGAAAACATTATGGAAAATGAAGAAATTGCTTGTCGCAAGCAATTTGTTAGTTTTACACAATGTTTTCCCAGTTGTTTTTTTTGAGGGGCGTCCAAAAGCGCCACTATGTGGGAGTAGATTAAATGTATGTGACTTGGTCAGGTTGCTTGTTTGCACTTGTTTCTGATGACACAAATTTATCGGCTTCTGCTCTTAAAGGAACACTTATCAGTTAATAATCAACTTTAAATCAATTTATGTCAGTTTACGCTATAGATTTATCTCAGATCTAATCATCTTTCCAGTGACTTTTCGAGTTCTTATACTTCTGCCTCTATAGAGGCAATGTTCTTTTGATCTTCAAGCAGTTCAATCTCCCCAGCTATTGCAGCTTTTCTTTGACTTTATTCTACCTATCTTTCAACAAAACTGAGTCTAACTTTCTCAGCCTCTACTTTTGCCTTGTATTTGGCTAGTTTTGTTGGTATCACAGACACTCTGGAAGCCTCTGAACCCTTTGTTGACTCTTTGTCTTTCTTTTCTAAAACCAAATCAATCTTTTCCAAATAACATGATGCATTAAAGTGTTCCTCCTTTCATCAGTCATTTTCTTTCTCTCTTAAAAGGTACATAATATCAACTATTTATCAGTATTCTCTCTCAAATTTATCAATTTCTGTCTGAAGTGCTGCACATTTTCATTGAATAGTTGTTCACCTGTATCTGTCCACTCCTCACACGATCTCTAGCTGTGGTACCTATGTCTTCAATAAATCTTCCTTTACTGGTGTAGCCTTGTTAACATCTTTATAGGATTTTAACTCTGATTCAAAGTGCTTAAGGTGCAGGTTTCTTACTGTAATGGCACTCAATTTGATAATGATTAGATACTGTTTTACCATGCCAACTGAAATACAAATACAAAAATTCCTCAGAAAATATCCATATCTCGGACTATCTTGTATAACGTCTTAATCAAGTACCCACAGCATAGGGTCAACACAGGGTAAATTGTTTGCAACGTGACAGTAAACAAGTGAATATTCACTACCATGATGCAACCAATATGAAGACTAGAACAAGACAAAATGTTTATCCAAACAACAAGCAAATTGCTTCAAATTCTCTTTAGGTACCACAAAAAGTTAAGCTTTATCCATGGAGATTGCAGAAGTATGCATGTGGCTGTATTTAAATGACAGACAATTTGTAAAATAAGATATGGACTGAATTGCACCATTATGCTTGACATCATAATCTGAAGACTCTTATTTCGTAAAAAATTTGCAAATAGAATTATAAATTTAGAGGTAAATCCATTATCTACCAAACTTGTACTTTAAATACAGAAAATGAAGCCATTGTTCAACCTGCACAACATGTGCTAAACGACACGAGTCCACAATATCTGCGAATCTAAACTTCAAATTCACTGTATTATTCCTCGACAAACCAAACTTTAAGCATTAAATTACTTGTAAGCCTATCTTATTGAATTAAGCACTAAACTAGAAGCATTTCTATCCTAAGAATCAACAGACAATGCCAAAAATATCTCTACGAACAGAAAGGTGCTAACTCCACCCATTTTTAGTAAACCGACAAAGGCTAAACACTTTCCATAATTAGGTATGAATGCATGTAACAGGCCTTGAAATAAGAGAATATAAAGACTGAACTATTTGAGCCATCATTACCCTATGCATAGCCTTCGATTGAAGGCAAATCTGAAGATACTCTTCAAACTCGATCTGTTTTGCTCACCGAAAACACAACATGGCGCCACCGAATTCAAAATTTTACAATTAGACTAGTAGACTCATAGACTAGAAGATTGGGAACACGAACAACCCTCGAGATTTATTTACACTCAAATTGATATTTATTCGTTTTCACAATCAGATCCTCACATTGCTAAACAATGTGGCTATATGAGAAGTAATCGTACAACCATCTAACCCACAACTAATAAAGAAAATAGCGTCACTTTTATGCTTTATGGAAACGTGACTGATATAATCAACATCATTGTTAGCTTCCTTTGAACAAAAGCCTCACTGCATGTCTATATTGTGGATATGAACAGTGAAATGACGTTTATTTACCTTGGCGCTATCTTTCCTGCTTAAATGACTGCAGTAGAATCCCCAGTGTCTCCGAAATGCACCAAAATCTCAAACGGATGCATTTACGGTAATAAGCGCAGCAATCTTCACCGGAAGTGACTCTAGCAACCTCGGTAACACAGGGCGTTCAAAATTAACACCAATATTGTTGATGTCGCTTTTACAATTCGGGTTAAGATTTGAATCAAAGGCACTGATAATCCTTTACAGCCTTTTTGTACAAATGTAGTAAGCAATGTTAACCAAGGACAATTAAGTGAAGCACCGAATTAGTTTTTGTTAGTATGTGTGTGTGTGTTATTGTTGCTGTGTGTGTGTTTTTTTTTGGTTTTTTTTGTCTGTTTTCTTTTGAGTACAAGGATTTTTTCCGAAGATAAGGCTGATTGGGATTTGTTTCAGAAACTGTTTATATTTTGATCTACTTTTATACGCCTTATGTCGTGTAATTTAATATGAATGATTTTTCTTGGAAAGTGCATACTCAAATCTATATTTGTGTGTAGAAATGATACCCAGATTTCGATATTTCTGGGTATCTTTTCACAGCCGCGTTAATATTTGGACTAAGACTTGTCCATAATACGTAAATAAACCTTTTCCAATAGCGTTTAACTACACTTGTATATATATATATATATATATATAGTGAAAAAATGTAGTTTACTTAAATTGGTATAAATAAAAGCTCGTTCGTGCTTTTGCAAGAAAACTTGCGATTTGCACCTAAAATGATTTGACTTGAAGTCACTACCTAAAAAGTATCTAAGTTTCCCTGAACATAGCGTATAGTAACACTTATGGTGAAGACCATTGCGATCTAGTTTAAAAAGAAAATTTACGCCCCAAATGGATTGAAGTTCCACCGATTAAAGAGTAAAGTCTCTCTGAATTATGCCTACAGTAACACTTATGGAGTAAACAGTTGTTAATTAGTGTAAAAGGAAAGTAAACACTCAAAATGGATTGAGGTTTCAACATTGAAAGAGAAAAGTTTCTCTGAATTTAGCGTGAGGTAACACTTGCGGTGTAAATTATGTTGAAAAGCTTGTTTACACCAAAAATGGATTAAGGTTTCACCCCAGGAAGAGTAGAGTTCCTCTGAACAGTGTAAACTATTGTAAGCTAGTGTGTAGGGAGAGTTTACACCCAAAATTGTGTGAAGTATCACCATTGTAAGAGTAAAGTATCTCTGAATTTAGCGTATAGTTACATTGATAGTGTAAACTATTGTAAACTAGAGTAAATGGAAAGTTTACACCCAAAATGGATTGAGGTTACACCCCTGAAAGAGTAAAGTTCCTCTGAATAGTGTAAATTATGGTAAATTAGTGTTTAGGGAAATTTTATACCAAAAATGGTGTGAAGTTTCACCATTGAAAGAGTAAATTTTCTCCAAATTTAGCGTATTTTTACACTAATAGTGTAAACTATTGTAAACTAGTGTAAAGGGAAAATTTACACCCAAAATAGTTTGAAGTTTCACCATTAAAAGAGTAATGTAACACCAAATGTTCATTGCTGATTATACACTATTTTTCGTATTATTTAACACCAAAGTTGAGGTAACTATTCTCAGAAACTGAGAATTCACACTTACATTGGTGTAGAGGAATGTAACACGAATATTGGTGTTACTGACAACCTTTTTTGGTGTAACTTAACACACTTTTTTTACAGTGTAGTTCTATATCAGAAATCTTCTAGTATGCAAATGACTAAGAGATATCTATCAAAAGAAAAATATTTTTTTCAAGAAAAGTTTTTTCCGCACAGTTCTCAAATTTTAAATCCTTAACTTGCTTAATATTTACCAACAGATAGGCGTTTTTTGACGCCCCTTAACGAAGAGCGGAGGTATATTGCAATGGGTGGAATGAAGAAATTGCTTCCAACAAGCAATTTCTTCTTTTTTCCTGGATGTTTTCTACCCAGGAAGTGAAAAATATCTATAATTTCATCAACTTCGAATTTACGTCTGAATCTCCTTTCAGTTTGGACCAGTCTGAAATTTTGCCGTATGGTAATGGGTTCAAGAATAAGCGAATTATCGTTCTACCCTCCATGCCTGCATTGCGAACACTTGTTAATGTATAAACCTCGCCTGATAATGCAATGCCAACTTTCTGTCGACTTTTCAACAAAATATCTCCGTCTTGGTTGCTGGAATGACATAGTTTACGCGAATAAGTGCGATGTAAAATTCCACGAGAGGTACCTTATTCATCTGAGGGCATTGACCTGATCTAAAGTCAACCTGGCTCGAACGATCACCTTTAGTTAACTACCACCTTCATCAAACGACATTAATTAAACTTTCTTACTCCAAAACAAAAATGTAATAAATTTGTTTGATTTGGGGTTAACGCCACTTTTAACAGTATTTCAGTCATATTGTGGCGACCGGAGCATCTAACCATGGATTCGATGTATTTCTCACATTAGTACTACCACTACATGCTTTCCGAGCCTCCATCTGCTCATTCCACTAAGGTTTACGAGTATCCACCCATCGGAAAGGATATTTGCCGCAACCGGGGATCGAACCCGGGACCCCGTGATTTGGCGCTCTATCACCTGCGCCTTGGCCGAGGCAAAAAATTGTATTTAAAGGAGACGTATTTGTTATTCTTGTTGCTATTAATGATACAAGCAATTTCTTCTTTTTCCACATTATTTTCTTCCCTGATGCTGAATGGTTATTTTTCAAATTGAATTCGTTTAGAACTTTTTATCTGCAAACCTTTGATTTGGACTGGTCTAAAAATTGCAAAACAGTCAAGGGTTAAATCAATTTATATCTCTTGATGATATGTGTCTATTTGATATCAAAATTATGAATATATGAACTATTTCTGCAGGCCTAAAAAACTACATACCTTATCATGCACACTGTATGAATTCTCTTCGTTGCCTCACACAGTGTGATTAATTATTTCATTTCATACCTAGATGAAATCAAAGAATATTCTCTTCACCTAGTAAATGGGACGGAATTGTGAACACCCGGCGTTTAAGTTATATGTGTTACTAGCAATTAACTGAATCCCCTCTCGTGAATCTTTAAAACAAATCATACTATGAAATAATTATTGTCTATTATAAACATGGGAACCGGTTTGTCACGTTGGACATGGTAAAATTGGAAAGATTAACGATGTTTACTTAAAACTGGTCACTTGGTATGTGGAACGGGTGAAAACCGGGCTATTTGCGGTCGAATTACCCTGACCACTTGACCGATATGGTGACATTTGAGAATGAATTAGGTATGTCCGTTTGAATTGACATTCAGGTCGTGTCATTCAGTTAAAATGAAATGTTGACAGTTAAAATGCGCTTCTTTGCTCCAAATAAAGCGCAACTTGTGGTACCGTCCATATAAAGGTAACTACTGCCATATTTGCCTTGCTCAGCTATTAAAATCCATTAAAATTGCATAAAATTCAAAGGGCTGAAAGCACAGAAAGTACAAAATCCTTGTTAAAATTGCATAAAATTCAAAGGGCTGAAAGTACAAAATCCTTGTTGAAATTGAAAAAAAAATTCAAAGGGCTGAAAGTACAAAATCCTTGTTAAAATTGCATAAAATTCAAAGGGCTGAAAGTACAAAATCCTTATTAAAACTGCATAAATTTCAAAGGGCTGAAAGTAGAAAATCCTTGTTAAAATTGCATAAAATTCAAAGGGCTGAAAGTACAAAATCCTTTTTAAAATTGCATAAAATTCAAAGGGCTGAAAGTACAAAATCCTTTTTAAAATTGCACAAAAAACTAAGGAATGAAAGCACTGAAAATACTAGTTGTGGATCAATTTTGACTTTGAAATTTAAATTTTAACGTATTTGTAGGCTGGTCTTTGTCTATACCTTCTGTCAAAACGGGAGTATTAATTTACGGGTTCACGATGGTAAGGGTGGATTTCTTGAAGAAATTTCAATAGTTTTAATGGAATTTCTTACGACGATCAGCCTTATCTCGTGAAAAGATCACATTAGTTTATAGTAAATTTAAAAACGATTTATGTTTGTAAAACGGGTTGCCTCCTTTGTTAAAGAAAGATAAAGTACTTGTATGATGGATAATTTTAGGCCTGTGGGGCGATTCAGGCACTCAAGCGCCTCTGTTTTTAATTTTTTTGAGAAAAGAATCGACTTTCTTTTAGATAAGTTAACCTACCCTCGACTAGAACAGAAAAGTTATTTAGTTGGCCATTGCTCCCGTAACAACTTGTTTGTTCCTGTGGCGGTCATGGTCAACTCGTCTCAAGGAAAATCTCATGAAGGTCCCATTTATCTCGAAGTATTTAAAGAGTCTCCTTGACATGTTACTGTAAACTCCGGTTATATCGACATTCAAGAGACTTGTGGAAATTTATCCTTACACCCTCATATTGTTACTATTCTTTTAACCCATTCAAAACATTGAAATTATAGACCGGTCCAAATTCAAAGAATTTGCAGACAGCAATTTCAAATTGTTGAAAACGATGTGGAAAATGCAAAAAAATTCTCGTAACAAGCAATTTCTGTATATTCCATATTATTTTTTATGAGTGTAAAAAGGAGGGATAATGTAGGAATGGGATAAAAGGAGTCCGCCAAGACAATGAAATATCAATTTCCTTATGAATAATATAACGTTACATATATCGTATTTACTTTTGTCAGCTCTTCCGACATGACACTGGGTCACGAGACTAGGTCATTCAGAGATGCTTTCTGGTGGAGCAGTATTTCAGGGTCCTAATATGGTAATAAAGAACATTCGGCAATGTATGTTGCTAAATTCACACGGAGAGTTCACTAATATAGGGACAAATTTGCACGTCTGAATGCCAGGGTGTCTTAAAACTTGCACGATGCGGGAAAAAACAAAGATGTCGATAGTTCATCTAACTAGGGTTCTATTTGCGTTTAATGAATACAGTGCATTTTAACGGTTATATATATTTGTAATGTGTAAGGTTGGCCCACTAATTATGCATCGTATTAACATATACAATTAACAAATATAGAATACCGAGAAGGATACACTGTCTATTGCTTGTTTTAATCTATATCTCTGCAGCGCTGAGTTTTCAATAAGTTGTTCTGTTATCACATTCCCCAAAATTCACGATTTTTACGCACATCAAGAAAAAGGCGTTCGAAAACATTGTGGAAAATGAAGATATCACATTAATCAAGCAATTTCTTCATTTTCCACAATATTTTAGCCCAGACGACAAAGATTTTCAAAATTACACGAATTAAACGAGTATATCTACTGTTCTGATTCATATGTATAATAAAAGGTCACTTTATAGTATGCTTTTTGGTATAAAAAATGATCTTTGTGAGTTTAACCCTTTCCTGGTTTTTGAAATTTTAGACTGGTCCAAATTGAAAGGAGATGCAGACGACAATGAAAATTGGGTGCAATTCTAAATAAAACCACCCTATGTGGTAGAAAACATTGTGGGAAAAGGAGAAATTGCTTGTTACAAGCAATTTCTCCTTTTTCCACAATGTTTATTCAAGTATAAAATCACAGTGACGTAAAATCCCGGGTTTATCCAGGAAAGGGTTAAAAGAGTCCTTGATGTGTACCAAAATTCGTGTTAACCCATTATCAAACAGCAAACTTTTGAACTGGTCGAAATTGAATGAAGATGTAGACGACGATTTCAGTTTGATGAATATTTAAAAAAAATCTTTCTCTTTCTGGGAATGGCATATCGTGCCGATTGTCAATATTGTTTTTCATACTTTTAGCTCCACTGGTTGAAAGCCATAGAGCTATTGTCATGGCGTAGTGTCCGTCGTGCGTTCGTCCATCCGGTTGTCCGTCCGTCTGGTCATCCGTCGGTCCGTAAACTTTTTCTTTGAAAACCTTCTTCTCAGAAACTACTGGTTGGAATTCACCCTAGAGTTTTCTTTATTAAATGTTTGAGAGAAAGGATTATCATTACACTTTAGCGCTTAACCAGATGACAAAATTCTAGATTAAATTCAATTGAAAGAAAATGCAATTATAACCCATTATCACACCGCACAACGCTGCTTTTCTCACACTCTTAGAAATATGTATATTGAAAACTTTGCTTGTAACAAACATTCTCCTTTTATCTCCACTGGCTGAAAACCAAGGGACCATTGTCATGGCGTGGTGTCCGTCGTGAGTCTGTCTGTCATGGTATATAGTGGAAACTTTAAAAATCTTCTTTTTTTCAGAAATCAGTAGAACGATTTTAACCAAATATCACAGGAAATGTCCATTTATAGACCCTTTATCAGATGTATTCAGTTAATTTCATTGAAAAGAAATCATGGCATTTTGGATTGGGTACTAATATCCATATAATGGAATACACTCTGAGAATTTTGAACATCTTCTCAGAATCCTATTGATGGATTTCAACCCAATTTCAAAAGGATAATCCTTAGGAGAATCGTTGCAGTATTTTTCACATGATTTCACATGATGAGGTTGAAAAACATTGCTTTAATGGATGGGACTCATATCCATATATGAAATACAGTGTAAATTTTGTAAATGACTTTTCATGGTATACAGTGAAAATTTTGTTAATGCCTTTTCATCTTACTTAATAAATAAATTCTACATAACTCAACTTAACTTTGTAAAAGAGTGAAAAGATCTAGAACTATTTCAAAGATCTCAGTGACAAGATTTATTTGCCAGAGATGCCTATAAGATGATTCAGTTTATATTGAATGCTGAAAACACCATTTGCTTTATCAGTATATTCAGGCCTGTGGAGCGATACAGGCGCTCAAGCGCCTCTAGTTCTTGAAGGGCGTAGAAAATTTAGTTTGTGTAGTAATAGGTTAAAAGAACAACCATAAACGTAAAATTTGGTTATTATTATTCTTATGGGTTGCCTTCAAAAATCAGTAAGGTGTTTGGTGATGCAATATTTACATTTTCAAGTTCGTTTTAATTCATAAATGGAACACCTCACGCCTGGGTTACTATACGGAATTTATTTGATCATTTTCAAGGTGTCCTCTTACGTTTTTATTTAAATTTAACTTTGCCAAAACCGGTATATTGTTTCATTGTTTAAATTTGGTTCACGGCCAATTAGAAACGAAACATTAAGAAGTCTTAGTGACATACTGGTCTACTTCTTTTTGGCACGTGAAGAGTTTGAGACGTTAGACATGTGACTTAGCTTAGCGCATGTTGTACATTAAACCAATATATCGTATTTAAGCGACCAAAATGTCGCAAATACAGCTTTACTTTCGCTACTGGCTTCTTGAACCGCCAAGTTTATCTCTTCTTTATCTTTTGCACTTTGGTCTCGTCAATAGGTGATCAAAGCGTAAAAGACGTTTGCATGTACAAGACGTATTTACGAGTTTTAGATCGCGGACCTATGATTTATTATTTCTTTAATCCCATGTGACCAAAAAACTAATCGTCGATGGGCAACCGAAATGTCGTTAATACAGCTGTATCTACGGCATTTTGATCGCCCAGTGACATCATGGTACAGTCATAGATAAACTAGCGACAGTTCTCCATCTTCAAACTTTATGGTGGACGCAAGCATTCAATTAAGAGATGAAGAGAATATTTTTTTGTTTTCATGGAGGTATGAACCGAAAAAACTAATCACACTGTATGAATACGCGAAGCGGATTCATACATTGTGTGATTAGGTTTTTCGGTTCATACCTCCATGAAAACAAAAAATATTCTCTTCATTTCTTATAATTTAAAAGCATCGAGCAAAAAACAAAAGCTTTACAAATTTTGATACCTTTTTGTATGGGACCATTTTGTTGCGGAAGCATACAAATCGCTGCTTGCTCAAAATTTTGTTCATGGATTATGAACAATTTTTTTCGACCAAACAGAACGCCCGTTTTGATAGACGAAGGTGATTATATTATAGTGGCTTGAAAAGACATGTTTTGGCATAGTTTGCTACTTTAACACCATTGTAATTATCCTATTGCATTAATTGCCCCTGGCAAATATGACATATAACAACTTCATTTTGGATACAATAAGATACTTGTAAGACATAACTAATGAATTCCTTCACACAGTCATAATTCCTATGACGTGCATTAGACGGAACTGACAACATCATTCATCATGCAATAATGATAGGTGATTCGACAAATTGTTGAAAAGACCGTTCCACATTAGCTTTAACCCTTTCCTGTACAAACCCGGGATTTTACGTTGCTGTGCTTTTATACTTGAGAAAACATTTTGGAAAAAGAAGAAATTCTCTATCAAGATAAAGAAAGATTTCATAATTCCACCTACTAAGCAATATCGCCAGCAACGTCTTCCTATTTAGATCAGTCTAAAAATTGTTTTCTGATAATGGGTTAAGTGTGGTGAATCAATGGTACATTCCCCTGGAAAATAATGGCGTTCTTATGATACAAATGTACCGTAAGTAGACCTTGAAAACTTGCCTATTTGGACCAAATTCAAGCATAGATTGAAAATCGCTTTATGAAATAATCTCTACTTATTGTATACGTTCTGATTATTAAACTTTAAATACGTTTCAGTTTATATACCTTTTGGTATAAGCTTTGATTTTATTGATTAAGCATTTTTGGTCTTAATTTCGTTTTTGTTTCGCAGTATGTTGGTGTTGATTTCTTTATCTTGTCAAGTTTGTGAATTGAGTCGTTTTAATGGCATTTTCATGTTATAATTTAATTTTTAGGTTCGTCTATTAAAATCGGGCCTTCTGATTGGTTGAAAAAAATCATAACTCCATGAACAAATTTTGAGCATGTAGGCTTCCGCACAAAATAGGTACAAAAATAGATACAAAAAGGTATCACAATTTGTAAAGCTTTTGCTTTACCCTAATCGCGTATTCATACAGTGGGATAAGTTTTTTCGGTTCATACCTCCATAAAAACAAAAAAATATTCTCTTCATCTCTTAAATAACATTTAGCACTCAGTGTGTTTAATAACCGTGCGATTTGATAGCCCACAAGAAATCTTTAAGACAGATATCCCCTAAATTACTAAAATCCTGAAAATGATTCTGATTTTGACTCCAAGAAGATCCAACATAGTCAAACTCATTCACCATCATGTATAAGGGATTTAGTACTATTATATATGTACTACTATACATGAAAGATGTGGGTCAATTGACAACTGACGGATTGCTGACCCCGACCATTGGCCTCCGACAAGACAGTTTGACTGAGGAAACAACGATACTAATTTGTAAAATATGTGATAAGGGACATAAAATGAAAAGCAAATCGTAAGTTTGGACGTGAAAGTCGTATAATTACAGCTTGAATGAGCTGCGGTTACGACGTTTATGTCGTTAAACCAACAAACAAGCGTAACATTAAAGTCGGAGTTCAAAGTCCACTGCCTGCCGTTTCTGATAAGTCAATTGGGCTTTTGATTGATAGCTTTTGATTGACGTCTTAGCAAAATAATGGTGCAAAAAACACTTAGTTTCTAACACTTATATATTGAATTTCGAACAAGGAAGAGTTGGTACTAGGCTAATTGCTAACAAAGATGTTGCATTGCTGTCGACATCGTTTGAATCTTTTATTTCTCTAACGCTTGCTTAATAAGAGCCATACCACCTTTAGTCGCGTCTGTTATGATATTTGACATTTATGGGACGAGAACAATGGAACCAAAAATTGTCTATTCTTTTACGCTTTATAAATCACACTATGGCCTCTTCTGGTGTGTAAATGACATACAGAAACAATCAAACCGTAAAAGACTATTCATATTTAAGTTGATTTCTATGGCGTAAATGATCGTAAATTATCAAAAAGATTGATTGAAAATCGATAGAATTATGTGATTTACTATAGCAAGAGGCGGGAATCTTTAATCAGTGTTCCATATCTTAATCTAGTTCCGACCTTTATTCATGAAACAACCTTGAGTATTTTGGCAAAGGCATTAACGCGAAATATGTACTCTATTGTACAGTTGACGTTTTGATATTATAGATTCTGGCAGATTTTACATCGACCAGAGGATTGGAAAACTTATTGTAGCCCTTGTAATTTAATAGTACATTGGCCTATATAATACTTAAGTATATTATGTCAAACTTGTTCCCCTACCGGCAAAGCCAAAGGAGTCCCCAGGTTTGCATTCCGTCTGTCTGTCTGTCCGCCCGGCCGGCCGTCTGTTTTTGTGTGGGCGTCTGTAATAATAAGTTGCAGATCAAGTTTGAGTTGAGTTCCTTTCCGTTAATTTTTGAGGAAACGGATGCTTGACTTAGACAATTATTCAAAATATCCATTTTTGTAGACTTTTTCTAAATACAGTCAGCTATTGACCTGGCATTGGGCATGGGAGTTCTCAAAAGTAAGTTAAAATCAAGATAAGAGTGTTGTTGGCAAAGATACTGAACTTAGAAAGTTTTCTAATCGGCCAGATATCTGCGACGAGTGTTTATTTTTAGCCGACAGGGGACTTGGTATTGCTCTGAAATACTTCAGAAATCTTGTTTATATGGGAATACAGAATAACCAAACTTTGGGCCAAAGATAAAGAATATTTCAACGTAATAATGTCCTATAGTACCGTGTACCATTCGGATTGGTCTCTTAAACGGTTTCTAGAAAGTGAATCATTCTCAAGAATCTATGATAAATGATCAATTTGTTAGTTGTCCACCATTGTTCAGTGCGATAACACCGGTCATGTGACTAAGCAGTGAATATGACAGAAACTTTGTGCAATCTTAAAAAAAAAAAAAAAAAATGGGACAGGATGTTATTTTAATTATAAATGATTTAGGGGCCCGGGGATTCTAAAGTTGAGGTCATAAGCTTAGGTTCCTGTTGAAATTTAGGGAGACCTTGGATTATAATTACTTTTAGAAAAAAATGTCGTATATATGTTAAACTTATCTTTAAATATATTCAAACATTAAACAAAGATTATCCCATTACCAGACGGCAAAATATTGGACTGGTCCAAATTAAAGGGGCGTGCAGATGAAAATTTAAAGATTATGAAATTGTAGATGGCTTGTTACAAGAAATTTCTTTATTTTACACTATGTTTCTTTATAGGCGTCTCTGTGTGGGAATGGAACAATTATAGGTCAAAATTTACCAAAGTGTTGGACAACTGTGTCTCTCTGGCGCCTAACTTAAGAAAAGAATTAAACAATCTTCATTTTTTCTGACAATGAGCCCCAATGGGTCAATTGGACTCCTTGAAAGTCCTGTCTTCATAGTATCGTGCTCAAAAATTTGTACATGGAAGTTTGGACGAAACTTGTTCAGCCAATCAAAACGCTTGAACCTTAATCGTCGAAAATTACACTGAATAATTCTAATTCACTTCAACAACCGTGTTGAAAAAAGGCTGAATATCTTTTGTATTGTTTGTGAGTGATATCTCAAAGCTTCTTTTGTCCGTTTTATCCATCCAGATATTGTCCAACTAAAATACTCGATGAATTCGAAATATATCGAACGTCTACGCATTTTCCGTAATAAGTAAGAAATTGCGGAATTATACCTTGGTTCGCGTATTTGAAAATTTAATAACAAGTGCTTTGATTGGACGAGACACATGTCTCGGCCAATCAGAGCTCTCGTTATGAAATTCAAAGCCGAAACGTCGATTTGGACCATGTTTGGTGGTCTGTTTATTTAGGACCAACAGCGTGATAAGAGATACGGCTTTCTCGCGAAAGCGTGTTAGAGCTCACATTAGAAAGCGTTATTTTCCGGGTTTTGACAGACAATCGATATTCCGTCTGTGATTCCGTGACAACAAAACAACCGCAGAATAATTTGCTTCTTGAGATAGGGCTCATTAGTGAACAAGGCTCAAGGGCTGGAACGGTCATTTTTGTTAATGTCAGCTATAGTTCCTAACTACAAATTAATGTCAAAGCGACACAATATAGAAATGGCCCAGATTGAAAGGAATTGCAGACGACAGTGCAAAGCGAGTTTTATATATATATAAAAGCACATTTTTAGGATAAGCCTAACGAAGAAGTAATTACTCTTGCTTTAGGCAATAACATCTTTCACCTTCTTGCCTTTTAATGTTACTTTTTTAGGCTCTTAACCCATTCCAACACAGTGAAATTTTAGACCAGTCAAAATTTGAAGAAGTTGCAGACGAGAATTTGAAGTTGATGCAATCTTTTAAATCATTGTCTTTTTGGGTAGTAAACATTGTGGTTAATGAAGAAATTGCTTGATACAAGCGATTTCTTCATTTTCCACAGTGTTTTCCAAAGCTTTTTACTTGAAGGGCGTAAATAGGAGGGCTTGTGTTGGAATGGGTTAAAAAGGATGACTATTTCGGAAAAGGGAAAAAAACAACAACAAAAAAACACACAAAAAAAACAAAGGAGATCAGAAGTGACGGTCGGGATTTTTTTAGCTCAATGTAAATTGTAAATGAGCGCTGTAAACAAATGAAATGAAGGACTAATTAAATAAGTAAATGAATAGATTATTGTACCATCTACAAACAACCATGTACAGTTAAATGAACTACTGCATTCAAACAAAAGTTCCACTTCGCTATTTAACAGCGCCATTTTGTAAAATTTATGGCAAGAAAAATGCAACAAAATATTTAACGATTGGTTGGCGATATTAATGTCGTAACTACAGCTTGAATAAGCTGTAGTTACGACGTTCAAATCGCCAAACCCCAAAAAAAAAAGTACACTTAAATGTCGGCCAGTATCGGAGTTCAAAATTCAGTTCCAATGTAAATGTATTTTCTGATTGGTTGATTGATTTTTGATTGACATTAGCGATCCGTCTATTTCATGTTTATAAATAATGAATTGCATACGACACCTTCTGTAAAGATTGCGTATATCTCATCTGTCTGGCTAGTAAACTTATCTCATCTGTCTGGCTATAGTAGACTTACTCGACTATCTTCTGAATCATTAAAGAGACTACAAGACAATACGTGATGAAGTGAACGCTACATCGTCTGGCAAAGTGCATACAGGAGTGATGAACAATTGACTGATTGATCCTTGTTACAATTAGGAGCATTTCCTATATTGACTTACTGCTGAAGTGGTTTGTTATGTCTATCGTGCGTGCATTCTTTCATGAACAATCGTATTTTTTCCGTGCTACGTCGGTATTCAAACTGTACCTTAACCCTTACCCGTTTTTTAGCTCGGCTTTTCGGGAAAACCCGAAGTATTGCTATAGCCTTGGTGTCATCGTCGTCGTTGGTGTTGTCGTAGTCGTCGTGCGAAGACTTTGACAATTTGTGATATCTCTGGTTCTACTAAAGGCATTCATTTGAAACATGGCACACTTGTTCACAACCAAAAGAGCAACCTATACTATCAAGGGGGATAACTCTAGATGCATTTTATCCACCACCCAGCACCCAATAGCTGAGCGTAGGTACCCGTAGGCGGTGCTCTTGTTTTGAATTTAGACTAGTCCAAATTAAAAGAGGTTGAAAACGACAATGAAACTTTGATACATTTTGAAATAAAACTATCTTTTTAATGTTTTCTCAAATAAAAAACAAACAACAACACACACACAAAAAAACAAACAAACAAAAAACAAACACAGTGACGTAAAATCCCGGGTTTGTACAGGAAAGAGTTAAGGTATCTGTATCCCCTCTGGCTGAGTGATTCTAAATCGACTCATCGTTCCTATTATTTTACATTACCATATTTTGGCTTCATTACATCATTATATTCAGCTCACATTACAAAAGGCTACGAAATTTAATTTCCGACTCCCGAGTTATCCCGACGTCGGACCGATTTCAAAATTTCTTGTGATAGCTCAACATCATTATCTTAGGGTCGTGAAACATAGACGAGCGCACTGGAAGTACAATAGAAACTCTCCCTCGATTGCCGAGAGGTAAATACGCTATACTAGCGATGTGAAGATGTAAGATTCAGGACCCACAGTTAGATTGTTGTTTGCGTGGGCAATGCCTATTGTAGCCACTACGATCCTTTTCCACTATTCGCAATTGGTCTTAAATCGGAATTTTTCGGGTGAACTACTGCGTAAATCGAAAAATATTCATCTCATATATAAAGGGAAGCCTATGTGCTGATTTTGTTCGGGCATAGTATTGATAACACAGGCTAACTTGGGTGTTGTTGCACAGTCAATGGTTCGAGCTCGCCCCCGACCGCTGGTTGTGGTTGCCGGTAACATACTCGAGCAATTGTTTCTTACCCTTTTCCTACTCAGTCAAATTTTAGACCTGTCCAAATTCAAAGGTTTTGTAGACGAGAATATAAAATGGATTGATGTTTGAAAAAATAACCATTCAGTAAGGTTAAACAATTGTTGAAAAAGAAGAAATTGCTTGTAACAGTCACTTTCTCCTTTTTTCTACAATGTTTTTTTTTAATTATAAAATTAAGTGTCGTAAAAACCAGGGATTGAACAGGAAATGGTTACATCCCGACCTAGAACTTAAAATAGCTATGAAGTTTATCATTAATAACGACGTAAATAAGAAAATGTCCAAGGTGTTGGGAAATGTATTCGTGTACGAGGACATTTACGTTATTGTCCCATAATGATGGTAATTTGTGTGTGTATTTCCGTTTATTTTTCGTCGCTACCGTAGCACATGCCCATATGAGCGACGCCCCCAGAAGACGGTTAGTTGTTACGGGGGATAGTGCAAGGATACAGGACGAAACTACTGAGAGCCCCGCCTGGTTCTTTAACGTGCTCGATGGATAGCATCGTCACACGGGGCCTCGGTTTTAACGTCTCATCCGAAAGACGATTAATTTGTTAGTAGATATGGTCAGCCCAGGGCTCGAACCCGTGATCTTGAGGTTTGAAGTCAAGTGCTCTACCAACTGAGCTAATCGGGCTGACTTGGTAATATGTATCCAAACTGTCACCATTTTGCTTGACAATTCGTTATCGGGACTACGTGCACTTCTGCTGCAGCTGTGAACAATTACCAATAATTCAAACCAATTACCAATAGTTCTCGCCTTTGTGAAGCAATCAAATATCCATGGCAACTAAAGTGGTTTAAATAAGTTTGTTTGACGCATGTCTCAGCGGTATGTCGTATTCGCCCTTTGTTGTATTTTAGAATTTGACTTAAGTAATATTTCACAATACGACTAAACATGGTGATATATTTGTAGACACCTTTAGATGCACTGTGACACCACAAAGCCTACGTCCAATATGAAAGGGTACTTACTTGACAGTTTGAGGGAAATAGATAAGGTTTTTACAAGTTTTTTATTTAACCTGACCTGCATACAGATGTACACGTATCGATCTAGTAACCTGAATTTCGCAAAGTGCCGCGCCATCTGAAAATTAGACCTTTAAAACGTTAGTCTGAGTTGTTACGCAACTTTAAAACGGTTAGTTTGAGTTGTTACGCAACTTTAAAACGTTAGTCTGAGTTGTTACGCAACTTTAAAACGTTAGTCTGAGTTGTTACGCAATTCTTATAACCTCAACCATGATATGCTTGAGGAAAATCTACTACGGTCAGTGCACATCCAAGGCATCTCTGAATCACGAAATCTACGTCTGAAATGAGTTCTCGTTTCGATAGTTTTTAAATTATTTTTATCGTCTTATAACGGATGCATTTTTTAAATTAAGGAGACCAGATTTTTTTCCGAAATGTTCGATTGTATGACATCATAATAATGATTAAAGAACATTAAAATGAACGTTTCTCTCTGTCTGTCTCTCTCTATCTGTCGCCCTCTGTGTCCATCGCTCTCGCTCTCCCCCTTCTTTCTCCCTCTTTCTTTCTCTATCTGCGTGTGTGGGACGCTCTAATCTCGACCTCTCTCTCACAATCACTCTCCGTCCCTCCTTTTTCGGTGAGCATAAAAATGGCGGAATTTGCATTTTGACAAGTTTCCAGTAGGTTTCGTTTGAATATCCGTCAAAAATGAAGTGTGTGACCTTTTGACCTCTGTAAAGCTCATTAACCCGGGATTAACGCAGCTCACCTTGGCTATTGTTGCATACCTGTGCAACCTTTAACTTCTTTATTCACTTGTCATAAAGGTTACTACCCGGTCAGGCGAAAAGGAACAATTCGATAAACTTGAAAATATCGTCTGCAGCTTCTTTCAATACCGAGAAGTCTAAAATTTTGTCGTCTGGGAATGAATTAAACAACATTCAATAAATCAATGAAAAGTAAGGAACCTTGTCGGACTGCGTCATGTAACCAAGAAAGTGTTTGCTGTCGGCAGATTTTCTAAATACAGCTATTACCAGGAGATCGACGAGACGACGCTGTATATGAATATATAATTTAATTGTTAGTTTCGTCTATCAAAAACGAGCCTTCTGATTGGTCATAAAAATTAATTCATACCTCCATGGACAAAATTTTGAGCACGAAGCCATTTTGTATGCTTCCGCACAAAATAGTTCCATACAAAAAAGTATCAAAAGTTGTAAAGTTTTGCTTTGTTCGCTCAATGCTATCAAATTATAAGAAATGAAGGGAATATTTTTTGTTTTCATGGAGGTATGAACCGAAAAAACTAATCACACTTATGTATGAATCCATTCATTTAGACCGGAAATGAACTTTTTAATTCCCACAATTATGTTCAGTATCATTGTTGCTTTTTTGCGATTTAAACGTCGTAACTACAGCTCATTCAAGCTTTACATCGCCAACTAACACGATGTGCTTTTTATTATATATCCCTGGCCACATATTTTACGGTGTGGAAAACATTGAAGAAAATGAAGAAATTGCTCGTCACAAGCAATTTCTTCTTTTTCTACAATATTTTCTCCCCAACTGAATGATTATTTTTCACATTAAACTCACTTTAAATTTTCGTCTGCAAAACCTTTGAATTTGGACAGGTCTAAATTTTGCAAAACAAGAAAGGGTTCAGTGTTACTTGACGCTCTAATTACGATCAATAACGTTTATTGTACTGCCGCGCAATGTTTCATCATCAATGTTTACATTTTCAAAGTCATTTGTAGGTCAACTAGAGGGCGATTCCTGTAGGTAATTACCTAACGTTCTATTGATCTGAATATTGTTTTACATTCCACAACGATTTCATGAGAAGCAGAAAAATCTAACATACCTTTTCAATACCGTTTTGCTATGAAAGTATTGAACAGATGTTCAAATGCGACGGTGTGCTCTGGATTCTTGGCTTATAATTTTGAATGGTAATGACCCAGTCGTAATTTATTAAGCTCTCAACGAATTAACCAAGTCCACAATAACGAGTGTCTGACAGGATCAGACATGGCTGGATCGATCCGAGCCCTCGTCTTGAAAAAACCCATCGCAGCTGTCAATCATAGAATCATTTTGCCAATCAAAAATTTCATTGACCGAAAATAAACTTTGAACTCCCTAAATTGGCTGATATCTAAATAAAGCAATGTTCTTGGTTTTTGCTACTTAAACGTCTTAACAACAGCTTATTCAAGCTGTAGTTGCGACGACGTTTAGGCCGCCAACCAACCATTTTACTTTATTAATACATATTACTGGACACGAAATTTTCTTAATGACGCCATTTAATATCGAATCGGAAGTATCTGTTGATGTCAGAAGGCGTGGTCGGCGGAGTTAGTGGGCGGGGTCAGTTATCCTTCAGGTTAACCCTCTACTGTTTGCAAAAAAGTATGAAAACACGGGGGCGTAAAAAAAAACAGGGATGGAACTAGAAAGCGTTATAAACAAAGATTTGTTTCGATTTGTGGTTGAACACTTACCCTGGTGTGGTGGTGATGTATCCAAAATTCAAAAATGTTGGATTCCGTCATCGTCCGTTTTCTTACGTTTTCAATTCACAAATTTGTGGTTTCGTTTTCGTTTTGATAAACTTTTGGTCTGTTCTATCATGTCAAATGATTCTTCGGGGTATTTACTTTTAGAATTAAAAACTGTCATTTTAATACTCTCTCAAATTGAACTAAAATGGCGTCAAATGGCATATTTAACCTTGCATGAATATTACGTCCGGCAAAAAAGGGACTCTCCGTGTGTCTTTTAAATCAAATTCAGCAAAAAAAAAGTTCTAACAGAGGTAAAAGGGGGACAAAGTTTCGACTTTAATTAGTGAACAAGGGTCGACATTTAGGGAATTTAGTTTATTTGTGAATATGTAACGTCGATATACAAGTATCTGTCTACCCAAATTCATCAAAGGGTACAAAAATTAGGAATATAGTCAGTGATGCAATATCAAATTAAAATGCACATAATGACATTTTAAGTAACATACTTCAGCTGTGTAATTCTTAAAAAGGAAATTAAGAGGTTATGGGGAACTTGTACTCTTAACTGAAAAGGAAATTTATATCGTATAATGTTGAACTGAACTGGTAAAATATCAAAATGTAAACACATAAATCATTAACTCTACACTGACGCTTTTTAACGCCCCGATGAAATATGACCATTGAAACACTGTGGGAAAAGGAGAAATTGCTTGTGACAAGCAATTTCTCCACTTCTCACATTGCTTTTTCATCTCATTTTGCACTTATTTTCAAATTTCAAAATGTCGTCTGCAACTTCTTTTAATTTTTGTCGTCTGCAACTCCTTTATTTTGAACTTGTTTGAAATATTGTAAATGAATTATGGTCCCAGTTACATTTCTTATAAAACAATAATTGTAGTATTTTAATAGGGGTTTATTTGAAATGCGCGTCTTTGGGGTTTCATTTCAAATTTCAATTTCAATATTTGTCATTCGGACATAGATTAGCTAGATTTTCATTTTTAATTCAAAGATAAAACTTTTTTTTTGTTCAATTGATTCGTCTTCATTTGCCGATAAACTGTAACTTTTTAAGAGCCTCGTTTTTATTTATTTATTTATCCTTGAGTTATTCTGTTGGAAATGGGGCGTTACTGTGTCTTTAACTCTGCTGTAATCACATATACTCCCCTATACCTATAGTGCTTTTGTTATTTTCTATGCAGAAGTGTTTGCTTTTCTTTCCCTAAAAAAACACAACTAAATAAAGACAACAACAAAATAACAAGAAGTAGCATGTTTATAACTTCTTAAGGTGGCCAGAGTCTAAAACGAATGCAAAGGTATATGGTAAAGGGTTAACCCTTGTTATGCTGAATAAAATATGTATTGTGAATTGTATCATAATCAATGGACTTAAGGCAGAGTAAGGCTCTAATGTTGGGTCAGTAATTGTTTAGACAGTTGATGTTATAAAAGATTCTTTCTTGCGAGGGACAAATAGGTGGTGTATACAAAGATCAGACTGCACATGTGTAAAGTCAGATCTTTGTATAAACATTCTGCCTAAACCGGAATATTCTTGGTTCAGCATGACAAGGGTTAAATTGTATTGAGTTCTCAGTAGGTAATTTAAGCTTGTATATAGTTTGAATGGCGTGGGAGCAATAAATAACCCCATCTGTCACCAATCATGTTGACGTCAATACAATATGAGACGCTGCACAGGCAAATTGGGATATTTGTTGGGTGGCACAGTGTTTTTGCCGAGGCAGGATTTACAGGTCTGAGACTATCAAATAAGTAGTCTAGAATTGACCAATCGCTGGCCCCGCCCACTTACTCCATCCAATGGCTCCTGCAGGAAGTTCCACTTGATTTTAAATGGCGGTATTTTGCAAAGTTTATGGCCGGTAGCATTTAATAAAGAGTTAGAATGGTTGGTTGTCGACCTAAACGTCGTAACTAAAGCTGTTGGGTGCTGGATAGTGGACAAAATGCATCTAGAGTTATCCCCCTTGATAGTATAGGTTGCTCTTTTGATAGTTAACAAGTGTGCCAAGTTTCAAGTGAATGCCTGTAGTAGAACCAGAGATATCACAAAATGTCAAAGTTAATGAAAGCCGCGGACGACTACGACAACACTTAGGATATCGCAATACCTTGGGTTTTCTCCGAAAACAGCCGAGCTAAAAATGGCGGCTGACAATGGAGTTCAAAACTCCTTGTAACAAGCAATTTCTTCATTATCCACAATGTTTTCTATCCCAAAAGACAAAAAAAAAAAAAATGAAATTCCATCAACTTGATATTGTCGTCTGCAGCTTCTTTCAATTTGGACCAGTCAAAAATTTTGTCGTGTGGGAATGGGTTAAAAGGGCAAAAGAAAGAAAAATATCAAAAGTGTCAAAATCTATGTTCAACACTCTATTTTTGATAATTTATTGTTTATGAATCTTCGGATCACTTACACAAAATTAGAAAATATAATATCGGCGAGGCTGATTTCTATTTATGGGGGAAATAGTCGTTGTAAAATGTCAAATATTGATTTCGACATTTTTTAAAGGTCAAACCTTGGGGGCTTGGCAAATGTACAAATATCATTGGCTGAAATATCGACACACCTCAGACGTGGAAAGCAGTAGTTAAAGCTGTTACAGTACACTTCATTTTTCATGATCGATAATCAAGCCCCCTCGAAAATCTTTAAATATTTATGCCCGCATTAATAGGTCGGTGTTGAAATATATTTTAGATGTGTCTGTTTGTCTGTCCGTCAGTCCGTTTGTCTACCTAAAAGCTTTTCTACAACTTTAATACTATTCAAGATATATTGCTCTAATTTGACATGATGCCTCTCTTTGACTGACACATAGGTCAAGGTCATCTGACAATTGTCAACAGCATCTATCAAGATCTAACGTTTGAAAAAAAAGTGCTGTAATACTGACGACATTTTTGTTTCGTCTTGTTTATGTTCTAATTATTTATTTTTGTTTTAAAAGACCCTCCGTCATTTTTGTTCTTTAAAGTTTAAACTCTGTCCTAGAATACATGGCCGATATGCATACTGACAAATTGTCTTGTATAATCCCTCTTAGTCTTGCCTCTCTCCAGAATTTGAGCAAGAACTGAGAATGGGTTTATGAATGAGATAAAAGTGTAAATCTAGGGGGAAATCTTAAGCTGTCGAAATAAATATATTTGAATATAGCATACTATAGATATATAGATTATTATTACTATTACAATTGACCAATCGCAGCTGTCAATCACAGAAACATTAGTTCAATCAGATCAACCATTTACGGGGACGGGGAGTGAAGTTTGGACTCACGCATTTGCCGACATTTTTATTTGAAGCAGGTTTTTTTTCGGCTTAAACGTCGTAAATAGAGCTTATCCAACCCATTATTATGACGTTAAGATCACAAAGCAACTATCCTATATTTTTCTTACATGCTACTGGCCACAAATTTTGCAAAAATAACACCGTTTAAAATCGAAGTGAAACTTCCTGTCGGATTTTATCGGCGGGACAAATAGAATAAGTGGACGGTGCTAGCGTTTGACTAATTATAATTTTGATTCATAGTTCTTTAAACGGCACTTATGTCATTGAATGCTCATTACTAGCTCTACATAGGCTTCTTCTAGCATATCGTCGACCACACCATACATTTTCATCACTCGAACAGCAGAAATCAGGTTTTAAGATGATTATAATGATAATAATAAAATTAAAGTACCGAAAGTACTGTAAGCTAGCAAAGTATTATTTGGTTAATAATCTTCTTTGTCAAACGTTATCATGATAAAGAAACGAGGTTAATGTAACCAATGAGTTAACCCATTCCCCAAACCCCCCTTTTTACGCCTCTCAAGAAAATAGTTGTGGAAAACACTTTTTTTCTACCTAAAGAGATGAATAAGTATTTTTAAGGTTTTCTCCTAAACTGCTGTACCATATTATTATTACATGCTACTAGACATAATTTTTGCAAAAAAAAACCAAACAAACAAACAAACAAAAAAAAACCACCGTTTAAAATCGAAGTGAAACTTCCTGTCGGATTTTATCGGCGGGACAAATAGAATAAGTGGACGGTGCTAGCGTTTGACTAATTATAATTTTGATTCATAGTTCTTTAAACGGCACTTATGTCATTGAATGCTCAATACTAGCTCTACATAGGCTTCTTCTAGCATATCGTCGACCACACCATACATTTTCATAACTCGAACAGCAGAAATAAGGTTTAAGATAATTATAATAATAATAAAATTAAAGTACCGAAAGTGCTGTAAGCTAGCAAAGCATCATTTGGTTCAATAATCTTCTTTGTCAAACGTTATCATGATAAAGAAACGAGGTTAATGTAACCAAGGAGTTAACCCATTCCCCCACCCCACCCCTTTTTACGCCTCTCAAGAAAATACATGTAGTTGTGGAAAACACATTTACTAGCTCTACATAGGTTTCTTCTTGCACATCGTCGACCACACCATACAGTTTTATTAATCGAAAAGCAGAAATCAAAATTTAAGCTTATTGTAATAGAAATTAAGAAAATGAAGAAGATAAAAAATATCATTATCATTATTATCATCACCGATATTGCTTTAACCCTTTCCTGTTTTTCTAAATCTTAGACTGGTCCAATTTGGAGGAAGTTTTAGACGTCAATAAGAGCTGGGTGCAATTTGAAAAGTAGCTAAAGTACAGGATAGAAAAAATGTGGGAGTAGAAGAAATTGCTTGTTACAAGCAATTTCTTCTTTTCCCACATTTTTCTAAGGTATGAAATCATAGGGACGTAAAAACAAGGGATTGTATGGGAAATGATTAAAATTACCCCCCCCCCTTCCTGACTGTGCATAGCTAACTTTAATATCGATCTACAGCCTCGTAGTACATGATGATGAAATATTTCGTGTATCGATAGCTATAAAGTAGTATACTCGCATGGAGTTTAACGGATCTTTGTACTTCAAGAGAAATTTATTAAAGATTTTATCTTCCTTTTGACGTAATCGAAAGTTTCACATGCTTATTTACAGGCAAAAAATGGTTTCCCCCTTTTTCGTTTACTACTTCAAACCATTCCTACACAATGACGAGTTTTGACGCCCTCAAGATTTTTTGTTGTTGTTGTTGTTACTTGAATGAAGTAATTTTGTCATTTTACGAAAATGTTTTTACCACGCAGAAATGTGAACACTTACAAAATTTCACAAACTCGAGCGGGCACCTCTATCACGCGACAACTTCCACTAAATGACCACAACCGAAGTCCCCATTTAAAATCAAAATATTGGAACTCGTTAGAGTCGTCTCACAGAGACAATTCTAATGGGTCCCAGAAATATAGGATTTAGCGAGAAATGTGTAACTATTCATGCAATCGAGCCAATCCTTCACATAATTCACAAAAATGTGTTAAAAGCGACCGAAAAGGGAGAAAGAAGGATAAAGACGACATTGCAACGCTTTTATTTCCCCGGCTCGCTGACTCCGAGTACCGATTCACAAGCAGAAACATAATAAAAATGATCTTATGACGGTCACGCAGACATGCAACTTCAAGAAATTATTGCTTCTTTGAATTATTAATACATGGGCTGATGTAACAGGACACACTATTTCTCAATATATAAATGTTTCAGGAATTCAGAGACGGTACAATGTAAGGTTGGCGTTATTGTTGAATAAGTAAAATCAGTGTTAATAGTTACTTTATTTTCAAAATATTTAGACATTCTCGAGAAAAAGAGTGTGGATTTCGTGCATTGATGTTTATACGTCTTGCCGAAAGACGGTTGTTCTTGGTCGATTCGCCCACGTTAGATTTTGTCCAATATTGTACATATTGAAGTGTAAGGAATTAAGTAGTAGTGTTTTGGTATTTTATACTCAATCTTGGTTCATTGTAGGGACGGTCTATTTATCTTGGAATATTGGAATGTACATGACATAGGGACAAGAAGGAAGTCGCGTTTATAATTTTTGTAGGTAAAAACACATCATACCGATGCCAAAAGAAATTGAGAAACAGTTGTCTAGATATATCAAAACGAATTAATTTTGTTGAACTTAATTCGCGGGTCACGACTGAAACTAAAAATAAAGCGATCGTTAGTTCAACCAAATCGTACATATAGACCGAAGGAGAACTCTGAACTCCGAAATTTGGTCGACATCTATCTCTAGGCATGTTTGTTGCGTTGGCGCCTTAACGTCGTAACTACAGCTAAATCAAGATAAAGTTACGACTTCAAGGTACCCAAAACAAACGTTACTAACCATAAATTCTGCAAAATAACACGATTTGATATCCAATTCGAATTTCCCAGAGGTCAGTGGGCGGTCCGTCAAAGAAATGACTGTTTAAAAAAAAAAGAGAGAAAAAAAGATTTAATGTAGAACACTATATAATTTAACGACATTGAGGATTTTAAGGGTACTTAAGTACTTTATTGTATACATTTGCCAATTTTGTTTACCGAGGATATATATAAATAACAAGCTATAGACTATATACCATTTCAAGTAACATTTGCTATACACGCGTTAATATTATATGATACACTAAAAAAAAAAAAATACTTTTGAAAATATTTCGTGTATATGAAATTGCTGTGAATATTTATAGAGGAGAGTACAATTACGATTAACAATAATATGAAATAGTGATATATAACTTTTGCTATATCTATATTACACTTCATGAGTTGATATTGACTCTAAACTGTTTTATATTGATTCTGTGATTCTTGTGTTATGAATTCGTCGAACGGAAAGACACAGGTCGTTCACGCCCAGCCAGTAAGTCCTTGTTTTGTTTTGTTCAACTCGTTACCACACAATCCCACTTTACGACGCCCTGAAAAAATATCGTCGGTGTAATACTAAAGCCTCGTAACTACAGTTTTTATCAAGCTGTAGTTACGAGATTTTAGAATTACACCGGCGATATATTTATAGAAAATTTGATGGGAAAGGAGATTTTTTCTAAAGCTTGTAACAACATGTAAAAAAAGAGCAAATATTTGGTTGACGACCTGAATATCGTAACTACAGCTCGACAAGCTCCAGTTACGAAGTTAGGATCCTCAAACCAACAAAAAATGTTTACGTACATGTCGGAGTTTAGAGTTCACTCAAAGTCTTAATGACCGATTCGTTGATTTATGCTTTATGCTCTTGGTAAGTACTGACTAATAGGCTACCTCACAATAACGCTTTTTGACCCTTCCGAGGCAAAAATATTGGAAAACAGAGTTGGAAAATGAAGAAAATTCCTCATAATTTCCTCATTATCTACTATGTTTTTTACCCCAGAGGTAAAAATTCAAAGTTAGAAAAAATTAAATTAAAAAAAAAATCTTCAATTAAAATTTGCCTTCTACAACATCTTTAAATTTGGGTCAGTCTAAAATTGTGTGGTCCGGTAATGGGTTAACCTATTACCATGCAGTCTTGCAACAAATAATTCATCCTTTCTCAGAATGTTTTCTCTGTTTCCTTTTTACTTTCATTTTTCCGAATATGGCGCACTGCCGTCTGCAGGCAAAAATTTTGTCTTATAATGGATCAAGAGATGATCAACCAATTCCCCCACAGTAACGCTTTTCGACGCCCCTTAAGAAACAGACTTTGGAAAACATTGTGCAAAATGAAGAAATTGCTTGTCACAAGCAATTTCTTCATTTTGCACAATGTTTTCTTCCCAGAAAGTTGAAGAATATTAAGCTTCATCAAGTTAAGTTTTTGTCGTCTGCAACTCCTTTCAATTTGGACCAGTATGGTAATGGGTTCAATATCTTAAACGCATCGTGCGGATGCCCTGTTTATCATAATTATCAATGCTTTAGGCATACGTCGTACTATAAAAAGTGCCATGCAGAGGCTCGATGAAATATCAGGCGAAGGCTCGATCAGATTCTAGGCTCAGGCTGGATAAGCTTCAAGGCACAGACGCGATCAAATTCTAGGCGTAAGCTCGAGCTTTTTTAACTTGCAGCCTATATAGATAAACAAAATGACATTTCGAAATCAACACTTTAGATGGTTGCCGTAAGTGAGTACATCCTGTTTTCGGTGATAACTAAACAATTATTCGCTCTAAAAAACAAATTCGATGATTGAAATCGTCTTATAATTTCAACTAGACACCAGTGTGACGTATCAAGGAACGTCAAAGATTCATGTACCAGAATAGGTTCATATTTAGTTAGGTTAGTATGGCGAAATGAGACAGCATATCGTCGTTGTCGTTCAAAAAACCTCGTAACTATAGCTTGAATCAAGCTATAGTTACGATATTTTAATATTCGAATAGGCGTCATCATCCTTTAGAGTTTATAATTGATGAAGGAAAGGGTTGTGGGTAAAGTTTAGGGTCGTCGGGTACATCATGCATTCATAATATTGCGGATCTTGGTAAATACGTCATTGAGCATTATAATAGTTGTTGGTCCGAGTCTCGAGAAAAGGTACATATGGTGCCTCGGTCTTTTGTAGCCGGGACGTGTATAATGCATGCTTATATTGTCTTATCGCAATCATTTGTAGCGACGTGTTATACAGCTTTCTTTGGGACATCGAGATCCCTGGTTCGAATCCTGACGGAGACGAATATTTATACACAGGCGGGTTACATTTGGCGTTCTTGGTAAAGGCACGATGGTAATGAGATCAGGGAGTTAATGGGGATGAATATAGAAGTCTCAATAGTCGAGGGGTGTATGTAGACAGATAGTGTTTTATCTATTACCAAAGGACGCGGTTTTTAGAATGGTCCAAATGGAAAGACGTTGAAAGTTGGTGGGGTTTTAGAGATATTTTACTTTTATATTTGAATTTTACGGTAGAAAACACTGTGGACAACGAAGTAATTGCTTCTCACAAGTAATTATCAACAATGTTTTTCGAAGTTTCGAAAGTTCGAAAAAAAAAATGCGGTAATGTGTGAGAATGAGATTTTCCTTTCCATTCAAGCTAGCTTCTATAACGATGTGGTAGAGCTCTGTAGTGCTTCGGTCCCTGGTTCGAGTCGAGATGTAAACAAAATTAAAAGGAAACGGTCAAATTACAACGAAATGACATAACGCCCAAACCTGTCATAATTGTCATTTTCCAACATGAGAACATTTTTTCTACCCTTTGAATTAATAATTTTGCTAGCTTTCTTTAAGATCTAATTGCACCATTCCAAGATTTGCCCTAGTATTTGCTTATCCTCGGACAAGTGGCCTTAGCAAATGTACTTTTTCCGTAGGTAGAAGAGACCAAGTCGGACTAGTCGTACAGTCTGATCAGGGCAGATACTTTTTCACGATCATGGAAGCCCCCTTTCACGTGACGGAACACGAATTGACGAAATGTGTTTTTTGGTCAGCGTTTAACCCATTACCAGACGACAAAATTTTAGACTGATCCAATTTCAAAGAAGTTGCAGACGACGATATAAAGCTGATGTAATCTTATTTATCTACTTATTTGAGGTTGAACACATTGTGGATAATGAAGGAATTGCTTATAACTAGAAATTTTTTCCTTGTCCATGGTGTTTTTCCAAAGCGTTTTTCTTTTGGGGGCGTAAAAAGCGTCATAGTGTATTTTGTCAAATCGAGGGATTAGAGCAACTTTATTTATTGATTGAATGGGGTTTAATGCCACTTTTAACAGTATTTCAGTAATATCGCGGCGGCTGAAGCACCTAACGAGGGATTCCTGTGGTATTTCTCACACCAGTACTACCACTGCATCCTTTCCTAGCCTCACTTAGGTTTACGATTGTCCACCCATTGGTGAAAGACAAATGTCGGAAAGGATATGTGCCGCCGCCGGGGATCGAACCCATTACATCCCATCCACAATCTTATAAGTGCCTTTATTTATTTTTAACCAGTTACCTGACGGCAAAATTTAAGACTGATCCAAATTGAAAAGAGTTGCAGATGACACTTTAAAGTTTATAAAATTATAGATTTTTTCACCTTCTGTGTTGAAAATATTGTGTAAAATTAAACCAAGCAATTTCTGCATTTTACAAAATGTTTTCCCAATTGTTTTTCTTGAGGGGCGTCAAAAAGTGTCATTGTGTGGGAATGGGTAAGGTACCTGCGACAGCGTTCGATAAAGCCCTCAAAATATTAACCGAAAGTCTAAATTTCCAACTAAAAGGATTTTTGTCTTTTCGAAAAACATGAACTGCGTGGTTTCATATTGGCACATGTATATTGGGCTGTTTGAATTTGGCTGAAAAGGCCTACATTAGGATGTTTTTAGTATCTAATCAACGATAAGTTCTTTCTTATTTCATAGTGTTCGGTTTTTCGATCGGAGAAGAGGTTAACTGTTTTATCTGCACCACAAAAAACAACACAACAACAACAACCCCGAAAGCCTCCGTAAATGTCAAAACGGAACATCTCGCAGACGACTTTACGTCTGAATGTCAAGGCCGAAGCCGGATAGCGTCAATAGGATGAGCATACGACCTTCAATGAAGGTTGTTTTTGATTTAACATGTAATTCTCTGCATACTGTCTATCGTTAGAATCTCAATCGATATTGGGGATCGTTACAGAAACTAGCATCCATTTTCTGACTGTTACTCATTACCAGACAACAAAATTTTAGACTGGTCCAAATTGAAAGGAGTTGCAGACGAACATTTCAAGTTGATGAAATTTTAAAAATCTTTGTTGGAAGAAAGCAAAACGGAAAATGAAGAAATTGCTTATTATAAGAAATGTCTTCATTTTTTCACAATAATTTTCCAAGCCGTTTTCCTGGAGGGCGCCAAAAAGCGTTATGGTATTGGAATGTGTTTAACCCTTACCTCACTATACCCAAAATTCTGACATGCCGAAAAATATAGCCACAGAAATCATCTTAACCTATTCCCATACAAGCCGTCCTTTTAACGCCTCTCTCTCTAAAAAGCCGACCTTGTATCAAGCAATTTCTTCATTGTCTACAATGTTTCGTAGCCAAGAAGACGAAATAAATTAGAATTCTATCAACTTGATGTTGTCGCGTGCAGCTTCTTTCAGTTTAGTCCAGTCGAAAAATTCTGTTGTCTGGTATTAGGTTAAGACCATCCTGCAATTGATTCTTTAGCACCGTTTCATTCTTCATGATTTCATGTTGACAATAACTGCTCTGTAGTATTTTCTTTTGAAACGTATTACCAGGTGACATGTTTTTGGACTGGTCTAAATTAAAATGCAGACTACTGTTTCGAGAGTATAGAAATTTTTACATCGCTATCTTCTCAGTAGAAAACAGTATTAAACTTGAAGAAAAATGCATGTAACCAGTGCAATGTTTTCATTTTCCATATTTTTTTCTTGAACTCTTCTATGGAGGGGCTCAAGAAAGAGGGTTGTATAATAATGGGTAGATGCTCTGTAAATTAATCATGATACGACAACAATTTAATGTTTTGATAGCTCGACCGGCTCAAAGCTAGCGGGCTTAGTAATGGCTTTGTGACCGTCTGCGTCCGTCCATTACGAATAGTCAAGTTTCACTTTAACCAACATCACACGGCAAAATTTTAGACTGGTCCAAATTGAAAGAAGTTGCAGACGACAATTTGAAGTTAACAGAATTCTGAAATTCTTTTATGTTAGAAAACATTGTGGACGATGAAGAAATAGCTAGAATTCAATGAAAAATGTATGAACTTTTATGTCTATAGTATGAACCTTTTGTGAACCTTTGTCAGATGCATGGAAATTTTGAATGGATGAAAAGCATGGCTTTTATGGGCGGGACAAATTCCCATACATAGACTGTAGTGAAAACTTTGGAAGTTTTTTTCTCAAAATATACGGAATGATTTACAACCAAATTTAACAGAAATGCTTCTTAAGTGGACCTTTATCAGATTCATTTGGGGAAAAAAAAGAGAGTATCACTCAAGGGATGTAATTGCTACTGAAACTGGTGTTAAATTATTGCACTATTGTCTCCCTTCAAATTTCATCCCAATACTAAAAGCTCTATACAGCTGTGTAATTTGTTTTAAACCCATTTTACACAACAATTTTAGTAGAAAACATTGTGGAAAATGAAGAAACTGCTTGGTTCAGGCAGTTTCTTCATTTTACACAATGTTTTCCCTATTGTTTTTCTTGAGGGGCGCCAAAAGGCGTCACTGAGTGGGAATGGGTTAAACCCATTTCTTCACGACCTAGACTGGTCCAAATTGAAAGACGCTGCAAACAACAATTTCGAGTTGATGAAATCTTAGATTTTTCACCTCTCTGTACAGAAAACATTGTCCAAAATGAACAAAAAATTTCTTGTTACAAGCAATTTCTTCATTTTACACAATGTTTTCCCCTTTATTTTTCTTCAGCCAGGTAAAAAGTGTCACTAAATAGGGACGGGTTCCTGCACTTGCATTTGCATTGGCATTGATACAGGGGGTCAATTTAGCACCTGTAGCTTTTTAGTCTAAATCTGGGACAACTGGAGTGTAATCCAATTGCAAGTATCTATTATGTAGGATGAATGGCATCATAACATCAGTTTGCTTAATAAATTATCCTGTTCCTGTGATGTTTTCTATAATATTAACCCATTCCTACACAATGGTGTTTTTTGACTCCCCTGAGGAAATGAGCTTTTGAAAACATTGTGGAAAATGAAGAAATGGCTTGTTACAAGCAATTTCTTCATTATATTTTCTACCGGATAAGTAAAAAAATTCAAAATTTCATCAACAAATATTTGTAGTCTGCAATATCCTTGAATTTGGACTAGTCTAAAATTTGTCATCTTGGAATGGCTCAAATTCTGGTGTTAGGATCACTTGAGCTTATTTCTGCAATTGAAGTGGTAATAAATCAAAGTACTGATGCTGAGAATGAAAAAGTTTGATTAAAATCAATACACTAAAACCTTATGATATTCCCCTTTTCCACTCCTAAGTTTGCAATGATATCATATAAAGGAGAAAATAAGTTTGATATTTTATTTTTGAGCTTTATCTATTTGAATAGATTTTTTCATTTGCCTTATTTTGCTTTGTTTTGTTTGATTTTGTTTCTTTTTTCAGTATATTTATATTTTGCTAGATAAAACTAACACACAAAGTTCTTTCTTATTATTTAACAGGATGATTTAGAAACACATTTTGTACGTATTTTCTTTGCATTTTACCACATTTCATGCTTTCATGTATTTTCCTTGCTTTTGAAAGGTTTACTCTTGTTTTAAAAAAGGAAATAATTACCTTGAACTCCATGTATCAAAATATTGTTCTTAAGTGACCAATACTATTGACTTTAGCCTTTTTAACCAATTCCCACACAATCCAGCTTTTTAATGCCCCCCAAAAATGAAGCTTTAAAGAACATTGTAGACAATTAAGAAATTGCTTGAGACAAGCAATTTCTTCATTGTCCACTATGTTTTCTACCTTAAAAGACAAAGAACTTCTTCACTGCATCAACTGAAAAGTTGTCTTAATCTTTTTTCAATTTGGTTCAATTTGGACCTGTCTAAATTATTGCAATCTGGAAATGGATTCAGCTGCAGATACAAAGTTTTGATAGCTCACTGACATTTTGACCTCTGTAGGGTGCTAAAAAATGGTCAAGGAAAATCCCTTTTGGATATTAGTAATATTTCTGAAATGTTTTATATGTGATCTGTCAAAAAAGGATTTCCTGGGAAGAGCTCAAAGTATCGATCCTGGTCAGTCTGTACCGATTATGCAGCTTGATCAGGGTTGTAACTTTTCGATTGTATTAGATTTTCTGAATGTAGAGAGAACCTTCTACTTTACGAAACACCCATTTCTGAAATACCATTTTTAATGTGCTGGACCTCATTTCATTTCCAGATATTTGTTTTATGGAACACCAGTAAGATCCCAATTTGATATTTTTGTAACATTTCAAGAATGAAACATTTTTTTGGAGATTTCAAACTTAATTTTTACAGGAGTTTTACTGCTAAGCTCTTTCCTAATATATGGGTCGCCTTTGCAAAATAGATTGGCAAATTAAACTATTCACTATTCAGACAAGTAGTGAATAGTGATTTCAGACATTTGTGTCAAGCATTTTGTTGCTTTAGCAACCTAAACACTGAAAGTGAAGCTTATCTAAAAGTGTAATTACACGTTTAGGTTGCCAACCAAAGAAATACTCCGACCCTGTTGGTGACCATATATTTCCCAAATGAATACTGTTATTTGAGCGCGTGCGTGACATTTCCAACCATTACACATGTGTGCTAAGTAAAGACTCAGACCAGTCTGTGCATCTGCACAGTCTGATCAGAGTCTTCACTCTGCGCTCTGTAGAAAGATACTGACCCAAAGCTTCTTTAGACAATCAGCAAATATTCAATTGCTCTGAATGGCTGTCCAGGGTGCTCAATGTGTGCGAGTCATGCACCTGCGAAATTGTTGGAAATGTCATGCGCTGGCTCATTTGATATTCCAGTGGAACTGCCTTATCGCAGGTCTGAGTGGGCATGATCAGCTATATCCGTCAATTATCATGAATGTATTTTCCTGCCTTTAAATTCTTCTTTATTGCAAATCCTGATTACCTCAATACCAGGAAACACATTTTCAGAAAATGGTATTTTGATTAGTTCAGTTTAGAATCTTATTTCGTAGCAATGTTAGATATCAAATGATTATGATTTGCAATAAAAAGGAATAAAATATGTATAGTTATGGCTGCTAGTTTACCTTTGACCTCTAAGAATTGTATGGAATTCCTCCAACTTACTTTGAGCTTATTTTTTTATACCCAAATTCCTTATCAGAAATTCTGTCCTGTCACTTTAGCTCTACTGATCGAAGGCCAGTTGGCAAATGAAATTGCATTGAGTCCTTTGTGCATCTTCTTTTGTATTTTTTTCTTTGAAAATGTTCTCAAAACTAAACTACAGGTTTAAATTCAATGAATTTCACAGAAATGTTCCTTGGGTGACCCAGTTTATCAGATTCCTTCAAAAAATTGTGATCAGATCAAAACCACGGCTGTTATTGGCAGGGCTAAATTCCGTTATTGTAAAGTAAAAACTTTGAAAGTATGTCTTTGTTCTTCTCCCAAACTGGGTATATCGATAGCTTAATGTAGAACATCATAAGTTTCCATACTTTGCATAGACACTTATGATGTTTTTGCACTAAGCCAGTCACTATGCTAATTTTCAGTGGATGCCCCTGTGGTGTGACACTTTATCAGATTCTTTGAGAAAATTTAGACCCCTGCCATGATATAAAGTGTTTCTGCTCAATGTCTGTTACAATGATACTTATGGTATGTCTACCAGAGGAGGCTGACTGTTATTCCTTTAACCCATTCCCCTCAGTGACGCCTTTAGACGCCCCAAAGGAAAAAAAGCTTTAAAAACATTGTGGAAAATGAAGAAATAAAGGCAATTTCTTCATTTCCCACATTGTTTTCCACCCTGAAATGTGAAAATATCAAAAACTTCATTAAAGGAAAATTGTTGTCTTTAATTTCTTTAAATTTGGGCCAATCTAAAATTTTGCCATCTGGTTAGGGGTTAAACAAACACTTTTAGGAAACATTAACCGATTACCAGACAGCAACGTTTTAGACTGGTCTAAATTGAAAGGAGTTGCAGACGACAATTTAAAGTTTATTAAATTTTAGATTTTTTCATCTTTTTGGGTAGATCTATATAAACATAAAAAACATTATACACACTTACTTCAAGGATCTTGGACAAACACTTGCATCAAAAAATGTAATTTATGTGCTAGATTATCATTCATTTAACCCATTCCCACATAATCCCTCCGTTTTACGCCCCACAAAGTGAAAAAAACTTCAGAAAATATTTTGGAAAATGAACAAATTGCTTGTATCAAGCAATTTCTTCATTATTCACAATGTTTTATATCCAAGAGACAATTGAAAAAAAAAAAACTTTAGTCAACTATAATTTGTCATCTGCAGCTACTTTTAATTTGGAACAGTCTAAAATTCTGTTGTCTGGTAACAGGTTAAAGGTTATACTGACCTTATCCTAATTCTCCCTCATATACCTAGATATAATTCATCCTGTTGCAAAATGTCATGAGAACTATAAGTCTAAATCTGCCTTAGTTTGTGTTACAGTTACCCTTTACCATACAAAATAATTTTAGACCAGTCCAAATTCAAAGGAGCTGCAGATGACAATTTAGAGTTGATTAGATCTTTAATATCTTTGTCTTTTAGGGTAGAAAACATTATGGATAATGAAGAAATTGCTTGTAACAAGCAATTTCTTTATTTTCCACAATGTTTTCCAAGCCGTTCTTCTGATGGGCATTTAAAAGCGTCCTTGTGTAGGAAGGGGTTAATGTGTTAACGTATGAGCCTAGATTATGATGCGCTGAAGAAATGGGCTATGGAAAGAGAAATGATGCTTGTGATAATAAATTTCTCCTTTTCACACAATGCTTTCTAGGCTATATGTCGTTCTATGCTCTTCTTCTTCAAATCATACAAAGGTTTTTAGAATTGTTGTCTGTCACTTCATAGTTTGGACTCTTCAAATCTTTTAACCCCTGTCATGCTGAATAAAATTCCTCAAAAAAAATTCATTAAAATCAAAGGACTAATGGCACTGATTTTCAAGGTCAATGTTTAGTTTGAGAATTATTCCACAGAACATTTCTGGCTCATAAAGGAAAAATATAAAATTGGAAAACTAATAAATGTAAAAAAAGGAAAAAAAATGTTGAAGATTAGAGTGTAAGTCATCCAAACAATTATTTTGCCACATAAATTTTAATCTTAAATGACATTTCAGAAAATTGCATGCAAATATATTAATAATAATCAGTCTTTTCCTGTCATTATAGATAATTCAAGCTAGCATATTTGGTTTTTACAACTGAGCCCTTGTGCATGACATTTCCAACAATTGACCAATCACTGACCCCTACTCCTGACTCTGACAGGAAGTTCTTTTTTGATATTTTACGGCGTAATTTTTGGAAAATATATATCCAGTGACATGACTTATAACAAGAAAGTAAATGGTCGGTGGCGAACTAAATTTCATAATTACATCTTGAATAATCTGATGTACAATGTTAAAGTCACCAAACCACCCCAAATGCTTCTCAAAAAAAAACGGCCAATGTCAAACGAAGTAATCTATTCAAAATGAATGATTTGACTGGCCTTATTTTTCTTTGATTGACAGCCATTATTGGTCAATTATAAATGCATACCAATTAAAGACAAAGCCAGATCAGCTAAATCACAGGATGATCAGAGTCTTCATTCTAGGTGACTCTGTAGATAACCACTGACTTGACCAATTCAACACAATGACGCTTTGAGATGCCCCTCATTTTTAGAAACTTTAGAAAATATTGTGGAAAATGAAGAAATTTCTTGTTACAAGCAATTTCTTCATTATCCAAAATGTTTTCAACCCCAAAAGACAAAATTTTAAAGACTTGCAATCAACTTGTTATTATTATCTACAACTTCTTTGAATTTAGACTAGTCTTAAATTCCCTTGTGTGGTAAGGGGTTAAAGTTTCTTTAGGTGATCAGTCAGTTTTCTAACTTCATAAGCTGTGGTGATGTCAGGCTGCTTCACCCATTTCGAGACTGACAAAATTTTAGACTGGTTCATATTCAAAGAAGATGCAGACAATAATTTGAAGTTGATGAAATTTGAGAAATATTTGTCTTCTGAAAAAGAAAACATTGTGCATAAAGAAGAACTTGCTTTTTACAGGTAATTTCTTCAAATTCCACAATGTTCTTTAAAAGTTTTTTCTCGAGGGATGTCTCGTCGAGGAAAGTCCTTTCTCAGAATTGCATCAAAATCAAAGGGCTAAAAGCACTGCAATGCCCTTATATTCTGTTTCAATAAAGGTATATATGTAATTAATTCTAACAACTGTGATGTCAAACAGGTGATCTAGGCTATGATCATGTAGGCTGTAGATATGTGCCGGCTGATCTCAGTCATTACCTCCAGCCAAAGCCTGAATATTCCGATTTCAGCATGACAACTATGGGGCCTACTAATTCCCTTCTTATAGAGGAAAAGCTGTGGAAAACACTATGGAAAAGGAAGATATCGCTACCAACAATTTCCTACAATTAATGCTTTCAACATCTGAAGACATTTTTTTTAACTTTTAATCTATCACCTTAAACTTGTCATTCGCAACCTCTTTGATTTTGAACTAGTCTTAATTTTTTCTTCGTGTAATGGGTTAAGGAAAACATTGATGACAAAGAAGAAATTACTTAAACACTCCTCTTCTGTAAATTACTCATTTTCTATTTTTCAAATGTGTTTTGATATGTCATCTGCAACTTAATTGAATTTCAGACAGTCTAAGACCCTTTTATTGTCTTGTAATGGGTTAAATGTCAATTGCTCTTAAGTGTTCAACAAGTCAGAAGCACAAGGTATGCCTCGTGTATATATCATTTGATAGTCACATTATAGCAAAACAGTCTCAGCACGTACTTCATTTGAAAAAGTTTCAGTCTTTTTAATTCTGTGTAATGATCTGGACTAATAACAATGATGTTAAAGATGACAGGGTATTATGCTAAAATCTTCTCAGTATTTCAATTTCCACAAAATGATAAGAAAAAACATTGTGGCAATATGAGAAATTGCTTGATACATTTAATATCTCCTATTTTCATTATGTTTTTACTCAATATTTTTAGCCCACTCTGTTATATTATGCTGGTGGTAAGCCTCAGTGATCCTTGAAATGTCTTTTGTGTTTCATGTTCTGTGCTTCAAAATCAAAGTATCATAATGTGTTTGTTTGTTCAAGATGTAAAAACGTCATTTTGCTCACCAACAAACAAATATTATTAAATGAGTACAATTACCGATGGACACCTTTCAAGAAATATTCTGGATCTACGTATGGTGTAATGTCCAGGAGTTTAACAATTATTTAAATCCGTAGATTCAGTATGGTTACTAATCTGTCAAATATAAATTTAACCCATTACAACTCAATCCCTCCTTTTTACGCCCCTCAAGAAAAAATCAAGAAAAAATCAAGCAATTTCTTCCTTATCCACAATGTTTTCTACCCAAAATGAAGAAAAGATTCAAAGTTCTATTAACTTGAAATTGTTGTCTGCAGCTTCTTTCAATTTGGACCAGTCTAAAATTCAACTGTGTTGGAATGGGTTTAGAGATTAAAATGATTAATATCTCAAGAATGTTGTGTTTTTTATCATTTCAGCCGGAGAAAGAAGTTAAGTACACGTTCTGGCTGCTGTTCAGCACGTTCATCTGCGTGTTTGGGAACAGTTTTCTTTATGGATATAACATCGGTGTGGTGAACTCCCCTGCCGCGGTACGTAAAATTATGTAGTCATGACAGAATAGGCGTTGATTTGTGATGCCATTCCTTGAGACTGGATGAGCCTGATTTTGACTTATTAGACATTAACCCATTCCAACACAATGATGTTTTTAGACTATGTTAAGCTGATGCTATACAATAAAGCCTTAAGACACCCCTTAAGTATAACAGCTTTGGAAAACATTGTTGACAATGAAGAATTTCTTCATTATCCACAATGTTGTCTGCCCCAAATGACAAAGAATTTTGAAATTTTCATCAACTAAAACTATTGTCTGCAACCTCTTTCCATTTGGACCAGTCTAAAATTTTCTTGTTCTCTAATGGGTTAACCCCCTGCACATTCATGAAATTTCATCTTTCGGTGCATTTAACCCATCACAACACAACAAAATTTTCTACAGGTCAAAGTTAAAAATAGTTGCACATGTCAATTTTTAGCTGATATTTAATGTTAAAAAATTCTGTCTTATGTAAATAACGTTATGGATAAAGAAGAAATTGCAATTTCCCCATTCTGCATAATAATTATCAAAGATTTTTTCTTATAGGTGTCTAAAAGCATCATTGAGTGGGTATGGGTTAAACAGTGTTATTTTGCCTTTATGGTCTTGGCATGTAACAAAACAGTAAGATGATGGGTTGGCAATCTAAATATAGTAACTACAGCTTCAATAAGCTGAAGTTATAATGTTTAAGTCTATTAGCCAACAAAAATGCTTTAAATGAATTTCAAGTAATGTCGGAGATCAAAGTTTTAAATAAATGATTTGATTGGTCTATCTAATTTTTGATTGACAACTGGGACCTGTCAATTTACCCTTGTCCTGCTGAATATTTTGATATTTAGACCAATTTTAGACAGGTCCACATTTGAAGAAGTGTTGAAACTTTGAAATGGGGTAGAAAACATTGCGGAAAATATAGATATTGCTTATTAATGATTAGCACTAGTCTATAAATTTGTTGTTTGGTAATTGGTTAAAAGATGAAGAAAAGAGTTTGAATCTAGTGTCACTCCAAAAAGGTCTTTGCTATCACCATAACTTTATAAGACTTTAGGCCAAGTAGAATAATAGTTGAATAAATTGGTCAACATTTTGCTCTCAGGCTTAGGAACTCAACCTCTTACAATGGAAATAATACAATTTTTGAAGACAGTTTGATTTACCCATTCCCACTCAATGACACTTTTTGATGCTCCTCAAGTAAAAAAATTGGGTAAAACAATGTGTAAATGAAGAAATTAATTTTACACAATGTTTTCTATTCAGAAAGCTAAAAAATCTAAAATTTCATAAACTTTAAATTAATAACTGAAACTCCGTTCAATTTGGACCAGTCTAAAAACTTTGTTGTGTGGTAATGAGTGAGCTATGTTAAACAGTAATGTATGTTTGGGTGTGTTTTCAGCTGATTAAAGTGTTTTATGCCCAAGTGAACTTTGCTCGCGATGGAAAAGAAACCTATTACAATGCAAGTACAGGCGGTCTGTATTATAAGGACTTGGAAGATGCCTCGGCAGCAAGCAACAAGACGGAGACAACAACAATTGCAGTGGTCCTGAATGCCAACAGCACTGGGCCTAGCTATGCTACAAACAAAACTGCAGATGACATAATGTTGGCTATGTCTAAAAAGGGTGAGTTTTTACTCATCAGCTTCTATATCTGTAAAAAAGTTTGCATTTAGGAATTTTTCAGGTGTTTGTGAAATTTCATGTTTCACTAACCCTTTCCTGTACCAACCCGGGATTTTACGTCTCTTTGATTTTTATTCTTGGGAAAACATTGTTGAAAAAGAAGGAAATTATAACAAGCATTTTTTCTTTTTCCACAATATTTTCTACCACATAAGATGTTTCATTTTAAATTTCATTCAATTTTCATTATCATATTTAACTTATTTCAATTTGAACCAGACTGAAATTGTAAAAAACGTGAATGGATTAACCCATTCCCAAACGGTGACGCTTTCTCACACCCCCATGAATAATAATGGGGAAAACATTGTGTAAAATGAAGAAATTGTTTGTTACAAGCAGTTTTTTCATTTTACTCAATGTTTTCTATCCAGAAAATTGAAAAAAATGTAAAATTTCATAAGCTTTAACCCATTCCCACACAAGCCCTCCTTTTTACGCCCCTCAACGAAAAAGCTTTGGAAAACATTGTGGAAAATGAAGAAATTGCTTGTATCAAGCAATTTCTTCATTATCCACAATGTTTTCTATCCAAAAAGACAAAAAAAATCAAAATTCCATCAACTTGAAATTGTCGTCTGCATCTTCTTTCAATTTGAACCAGTCTAAAATTTTGCTGTGTTGGAATGGGTTAAATTGTCATCTGCAACTGAGAAAAGGAATCCTGGAATCTTCACTAGATTCCTCTTTCAACCCTTTCCCTTTTTCTGAAATTTTAGACTTGTCCAAATTGAAAAAGGTTGCGGATAGCAATGAAAACTGGATGCAATTTTAAATGAAACCATCCTATGTGGCAGAAAATATTGTTGGAAAAGGAGAAATTGCTTGTCACAAGCAATTTCTTCTTTTTCCACAATGTTTTCTTAAGTATAAAATCACAGTGCTGTAAAATCCAGGATTTGTAAAGGAAAGGGTTACAAGCCGGCTATGGAAAGCTTTGTCTAACAGAAAAAACAAAAATAACCTTCGAAATCATTTTATTTTGGCAACATTACATAATTTCAACGAATATTCTAGGATTTGTTTTTGTCAAAAACTTTGTCACTATGAGAGACATAGAGCCTTTAACGTTTCTGCACTCTTACCTCAATATCATCTGTGTTCAAACATTGTGGTTGATTATTCTGGGTAACGTGCGATCATAATATCCATAACCCTTTCCCACACAGTGATGCTTTTGGACCATCCTAAAAAAAAACAATTAGGAAAACATTGTTGAAAATGAAGAAATTGCTTGTGGCAAGCAACTTCTTCATTTTCCACAATGATTTTTTACCCAGAAAGTTGAAAAAAATGAAAATTTCATCAACTTTAAATTGTAGTCTGCAACTCCTTTGAATTTGGACGAGTCTAATTTTTGTTGTGAACTTTGAAATCTGACATTGTCTAAACTTTATGGACCATATTGATTATATCTGTGACCAAGCGGAATTTTACACTATTTGAATGACTAGTAATAGAGAAAACATCATCACTGACATCTTAATTTTTATGTTAACAAACCTAAATATTTAGTGGGTCACAATTTAAAATATCAAAGCTTCTTTCGTGACTTTTAAGTAGGGAAATTCATCACCCTGATCCAAGAACACAGTATGCTTATCATTTAAAGCTCCATAGAAATGGTTTATTAGATTGTGTTGTCTGGAAATGGATTAACCCACTCCCATACAAGCCCTCCTTTTTACGCCTCAAACAAAAAAAAACTTGGAAAACATTGTGGACATAGAAGAAATTGTTTGCTTCAAGCAATTTCTTCAATGTCCTCAACGTTTTCTACCCCAAAAGACAAAGACTTTTAGAATTTCATCAGCTTACAATTGTCGTCTGCATCTTCCTTGAATTTGGATCAGTCTAAAATTTTCTTGTGTGGGAATGGGTTAAAATAAAATGTGAATAATGGGTCATGTACATCTCCTTTCAGGTATTGCGGATGACAATCAGTTAGAACTACTGTGGTCTGTAACGGTAGCTATATTTGTGCTGTTTGGTATGATCGGGGCGTTTGTATCTGGAAAAGTGGCAGATTACTTTGGAAGGTATGTGCCTGTTATTGCTACCCTTTAAAAAGTAGGACCATGGCAGAATTCTTTTCAAAAAATGAACTTTTATTTTTTAACCCATTCCCAGACAGCAAAATATTACACTTGTCCAAAATGAAAGACTTTGCAGATAGCAATTCAAAGTTTATGAAATTGTAGATTTTTTCAACATTGTGGATAGAAAACATTGTATTGAGTAACCCATTATATCACCATGCCACTTTTTTACCCTTTTTTGGAGAAATATAAAGTTTGTGTGTGTGTGAGTGTGGGGGGGGATATTGGGATTGCCTGCTGTCATTCGTCTATAAATCTGCCTAAAATAAATTTAGAAATTTTGTACTTCTAACCTAGGAAGGAATTCTTTATATTCTTCTCCTTAGCCTCCTTCTCCTTTGCCTATTCATACAGTGTAATTAGTTGTTGTTTTTTTTGTCTCATACCTCCTTAAATACAAAAAAATATTCTCTTCATTTCTTAAATATTTTAGGATCAAAACCCTGATTCATGACCTGCATACAATACAGTCAAACTGGTCATCTCCATTCCCCTGTCTTACACAGCCTGTTCAATGTCCCCAAGATCTTTTTTACACTAAATTTTACATGTTTGAAACAATAACCTCTATAACACGGTCAACAGCCGTCAAAATCGTGTCCCATTCTTTGAAATAAGGCTAATTTTCAGGGCCTATGCCATTTTTCACATATAAGTAATTATCACAACGCATGCTTGTTTTCAAATTATCTATTAACCCATTCCAACACAGTGGAATTTTAGACTGGTCCAAATTGAAAGAAGCTGCAGACGACAATTTCAAGTTGATAGAATTTTGAATTTTTTCATCATTTTGGGTAGAAAACATTGTGGAAAATGAAGAAATTGCTTGATGCAAGCAATTTCGTAATTTTCCACAATATTTTCAAAAGCTTTTTTCTTGAGGGGGCGTAAAAAGGAGGGATTGAGTTGTAATGGGTTAAAGTGTAATTATATACTTTCAGGAAGAAAGGCATGATTGTGATAACATTTTTGATGTTCCTTGCTGGTCTATTTGGAGGTATTCCAATTCTAGCAAAATCTCCTGAGTGTGTCATCATCTCTCGAGCATTAGTAGGGCTACACTGTGGTAAGAATTGGATTTATTAACCCATTACCCGATGGCAAAATTTTAGACTGGTCCAAATTGAAAGGGATTGCAGACCACAATTTCAAGCTTGTAAAATTTTGGATTGTTTTTACCTTTTGGGTAGAATACATTGTTGATAATGAAGAAAGTGCTTGTGACAAGCAATTTCTTCATTTTCTACAATGTTTTCAGAAGCTTTATTTCTTGTTGGGCTTCTACAAATGTCATTGAGTGGGAATGGGTTAATCTGTTGTTTTATTGATGTTATGATATAAAAGATTTTAACCCTTGTCATGCTGTATAAAATGCCTTACTGAATTGCTAAAAAATCAAAGAGCTGAAAGCACTGATAAAACTTGTTCAAAAATTGATATTTCTTTTACAAATGAATTTCATGAACAGCTATTGCAGGGAAAGTACAAACAGAAGGTGTAGACTATGATCAGACTGCACTTATGTGCAGGCTGATCTTGGTCTACAACTCCTGACAAAACCGGAATATTCCGGGTTCAGCATGACAAGGGTTAAAAAAAGAGCTGATTGTCAATCCACCATTTCATTATTTTGGGAGACGTTTAAGTTTCATTTTTGTTAAGCCCGCTTGTGGTGAGTGAGATATAGTTGTCAATATGACAAGTCAGTGTATGTGCGTTAGTGTGTTAGTCTATAAATTTGTTTGTCTGTTAGTTCATATGTCAGTCCGAATTTGTCTGGACAGTTACTCCTACATTTATGGATGGATTTCAAAATAACTTGGCACAATTATTATCCATTATGAGTAGATGTGCTATATAAAAGATGTTTTGGGATAGTTCTAATGTCAAGGTCACAGCTAAAGGTCAAATACTAAAATTGCGCTTGTCCAGAGCATTTCTCCTACAATTATGGATGGATTTTAAAATAAATTGGCACAATTTTTTCCAACATGAGTAGATGTGCCATTTGAAAGAATCCTTTGGTAAGCTTCAAGTTCCAGGTCATAGCTCAAGGTCAAACACTAAAATTGATGGTCAAGGTCAAGTTGATGTTCAAAACTTTGTGGGCTTGACAGCAATTGTCCTGGGACAACCATCTAGTTATTTAAACCAATTACCAGAGGACAAAATTTTAGACTGGTCTAAATTCAAAGAATTTCCTGATAAATGTTAATGAAATTTTAAACTATTTGTTTTTTGCGTTAGAAAACATTGTGCGTTATGAAGAAATTGCTTGCAACAAACAATTTCCTCATTTTCCACAACATTCTCCAAAGCCTTTTTCTTGAGGGGCATAAAAAGCTGGATTGTGTAGGAATGGTTAAATAGAATATGGTGTCTTTTATCAGATGCAAAATAGGTAATTAATGCTGTAAGGATTAAAATATTGTCAAGCTAACCTGAAAAAGAAAACATTTGTAAATAAAAAAGGTCCTGTTTCGTTCTAAATTATCTGTTTGCAATTTATGAAAAACATCAAGATATTTTCAACAACTTTGACTTAGTTAACCCTTTTCCTGTTTTTTCAAAATTTTACTCCTATCCAAATTCAAAGGTTTTGCAGACGAAAATTTAAAGTGGATCAAATTTGACCAATGATCATATAGTCGGGGAGAAAATGTTGTAGAAAGAGAAGAAACTGCTTGTCACAAGCAATTTCTTCTTTCTTCAATTTTTTCTCAATTTCAATACATAAAATCTAGGGATTGTACTTGAATGGGTTAAAGTTAATATCTCAAAATATTTCACTCTGTAGAGAGAAAGTCAGGAATATAAAAAAAGTTGTTTAATTTCAGGCATCAATGTTAGTTTGGCAGCCCTGTACTTGGCAGAAATCTCACCAAAATCAATTCGTGGGGCCATTGGTACATGTCACCAGCTGTTTATTACCGTTGGTATCCTGTGGTCAATGGTGATGGGCCTTCCAGAATTACTCGGTAAGATTATCTTAAACCATTCCCACTCAGTGACTCTTTTAGATGCCCAAAGAGAAAAAAGCTGTGGAAAATGAAGAAATTGCTTGTGACAAGCAATTTCTTCAATATCCACAATATTTTCTACCCAGAAAGTTGAAAATATCCAAAACAAAATAAACTTTAAATTGTTGTCTGCAACTTCTATCGATTTGGACCAGTCTAAAATTTTGTGGTCTGCTAGTGGGTTAATTAATCCACTAACAGACAACAAAATTTTAGACTGGACCAAATTCCAAGATGTTGCAGGATACAATTCTTAGAGAATTCCTTTTAGTCACAGCTCAAGGATTTACATTAAGATTTAACATACCTGGAATATAGGGAGCATATACCCACATCTGCGTCTGTCAGTTCGTCCAACCCTTTTCCCTGTTTATTTGATACTCTTTGTGACAGGGCTATATTCAGGGAGCATAATTCATCTCTGATTGCTCTTGTTGTGAAAAGCTTGAAGTGTTTCTAAAGCCTTTGAATCAGCGCAGTTGTCTGTTTTTGTAAAAAGCTTAAAGCTTTGTTTAATCTGTATTATTACTTATTTCAGGTACCTGGAATCTATGGCCTGTACTGTTTGCTTTCAATGCTGCCCCATCCTTGGTATGTCTTATCCTGTTTCCCCTATGTCCAGAGAGTCCAAGATTTTTATTGATCAAGAAAAATGATGAGGATTCAGCTAAAAAAGGTAGGGCTTTATAATTCATCATACCTTTCTTGCTTAAAATATTCCCTTACAATCACTCTTTTTTTTAACCCTAATGAAAAAGGTCCATGAAAACAATGAAGAGAATTAAGTTATTGCTTGTTTCAAGCATTTTCTTCTCATTTTCCACATCATTTTCTAGAATACAGAGATTTATCAATTTGAAATGTCACCTGCAATATTTTCTCTATAACTTTAACATCTGGTAATGGGTTGAATAAAACAATGCCTTATCAAAAGATTTAAAGACAACTTATATTGAAAGCATATTAAGTTGCAGGAGGCTGAAGAGATAGAGATTTTGAATAAGTATACATAGCCATTTTAAGAATTTGAATTAACAATGCCTTATCAAAAAGTTGCATACAGTCCAAATCATATTTTGTAGAGTTCATAAAATAAAATTTTTAATCACCCCATTCCCACACAATCTTTTCATGCCCCTTATGAAAAAAACTTGAGAAAAATTGTGGATAATGAAGAAATTTACTTGTTACAAGCTTTTTTTCAGTTCCCACAATGTTTCCTACTGAGAAAGAAATAGACTTTTAATATTCATCAACTTGAAAATGTCGTCTGCAACTTCTTTCTATTTTGGTAGGTCTGCAATCTTGAATGAGCTGTAGTTATGATGTTTAAGTCCCCAAATTAACATAAATGCTTCAAAAATGTCTGCCAAATTTGTCAGTGTTCAAAGTTCACTTCTGGTTGAATTAAATTGGTTGAGTGATTTTTGATATACAACCACGATCTGTCAACTGTGTCATTTGTTTCTCCTGATTTGTCTGTAATGGCGACAACAGTAATTTACCCTTTCCCACACAATGACACTTTCGGACTCTCCAAGAACATTAAGCTTCATAATTCCTTGTCAAATAATGAAGAAATGGCTTGCTTCAAGCAATTGCTTCATTATCCACAATTTTTCTACCCAAAAGTGAATAATTCCAAATTCCATAAGCTTTAAATTGTCGTCTGCAACTCCTTTCAATTTGGACTAGTCTGAAATTTCATCTGGTAATGAGTTAATATTTGGGTGCACAATCTGCCAGTTTATAAAATAAATAAGATAAAAAAAATGTATTAACCCATTCCCACACAATGACGCTTTTTGACATCCCTGATGAAAATCAATTAGGAAAACATTGTCTAAAATGAAGAAATTGCTTGTGACAAGCAATTTCTTCCTTTTTACACAATGTTTTCTACCCAGAAAGTTGAAAAAATCTAAAATTTCATTGACTTTGAAATGTCTTTTGCAACTCCTTTCAATTTGGACTGGTCTAAAATTTTGTTGTGTGATAATGGGTTAAAAGCCGAAGAATCTATTAATCTATTCCAATTGTCATCTGAAACTTCTTTGGACTTGGTCCTGTGTAAAATTTTGTTGTTGTAATTTGTTAATAAAAGAATCTGGTTTGTTATTCGTTTGTATTTTACAGCCTTGAAGAAACTTCTCGGATACGATGATGTTGACAATGAACTTGAAGAAATGAGGATTGAAGCCAGAAAAGCGTCGTCTGTTGAATCATTCTCTCTCAAAAAACTTTTGGCAACACCAGAACTGAAGCTACCAATCATCATTGCCTGTGTCCTGCAAATCGCCCAACAATGGTCTGGAATCAATGCAGTATGTTAAGGATTCTAATTATACATTACTATCATAACCTTCAAGAAAGAACAAATCTTTTCACTAGAGTTCTTTTACTAATGCATCAAAGGATTGTAGGCATATTGTTTTATTTAACCCATTCCCACAAAATGACTCTTTTTGAAGCCTTAAGAAAAAAACAACTTTGGATGGAAAAGTTTGTGGATAATGAAGAAATTTCTTCTTACACGCAATTTCTTGATTATCCACAATGTTTTCTGTGCCTATAAACACAGATATTTTAAATTTCACCAACTTCACTGTCAGCAACTTCTTTTGAGTTCTGACCAGTCTAAAATTTTGTTTCTGGTATTGGGTTAACCCATTCCAACTCAATCCGCCCTTCAAGAAAAAAGCTTTGGAAAACATTGTGGAAAATGAAGAAATTGCTTGTATCAAGCAATTTCTTCATTATCCACAATGTTTTCTATCCAAAAAGGTGAAAAAAATTATAATTCCATCAACTTGAAATTGTCGTCTGCATCTTCTTTCAATTTGGACCAGTCTAAAATTTTGTCAATTGGGAATGGGTTAAGGCCCCATATGTCATTGATCTACCAATTACCAGACAACACTAGTCCAAATGTTAACCAATTCCCACACAATGATGCTTTTAAACGCCCCTCAATATAAAATCTTTGAAAAACATTGTGGAAAATGAAGAAATTGCTTGTTACAAGCAATTTCTTCATTATCCACAATATTTTCTATCCTAAAAGACAAATTGTTTGAAGATTTCATCAACTTAAAATTGTCATCTGCAACTTCTTTGAATTTGGACTGGTCTAAGATTTCATCGTGTGGGAATGGGTTAAGAATACATTCTTTTGATATTCTATTAAATAAGATCATGTTTGATTTTAGACCTGACAGAAATTTTGTTACCTGTTCATGGGTTAAAAGTCTGTTTTAGCAAGGTTATTTGTTTCAAATGAGAAATGTCATCATTTTCATTTTGATCAATTGTTTCTCAGTAAAATTACCAAGTCGAATTCCACCAAGATAATTTATCCATAAATCAATCAAATCACATCCATCAATATTTGTCAAAAAATAATTCTCTGATTACCAAAATGGAAGAATACTCTTTAAACCATTACCAAACCATCCTGCTTTTATTATGCCACTCCAGAAAAAAGCTTTAGAATTTACATTATGAAAAATAAAGAAATTGCTTGATAAAAGAAATTTCTTCATTTGCCATAATGTTTTCTATACAGAAAGTTGAAAAATCTAAATTCTCATAGTTTAACCCTTTCCAGTTCAAATACGGGATTTTACGTTCCTGTGATTTTATACTTGAGAAAACATTGTGGAAAAAAAAGAAATTGTTTGTAACAAGCAATTTCTCCTTTTTCCACAATATTTTCTACCATATAGGATGGTTTCATTTCAAATAGCATCCAGTTTTCATTGTCGTCTGCAACCTCTTTCAACCTGGACTAGTCTAAAATTTCCACAAACGGGAAAGGGTTAAACAGTTGCCGACAACTTCTATCAATTTGGACTAGTCTAAAATTTTTCTCTCGTGGTGATGGATTGAGCCATTACCACTTAATCCGCAGCCTTTTTACGCACTAGAGAATTTCTTAAAGCTTAGGAAAACATTGTTGGAAAAGGTGAAATTGCTTGTAAGAAATGAGGTCTACAACTTTTTTCATTTGGACCAGTCTAAAGTTTAGTTTGTCTGGTAATGGGTCAAGTTGTGCCTTTAAGCATTTAACCCATTAGACACAATACGACTTTTATTACATTTTGTAAAAAGATGTCATGGAAAACATTTAGAGAAATGGAAAAAAATAATTGTTTACAATTAACCTCTTCTCATGATGTTTTCTTCCCAATAAAGAACTCTTTTAAAAAAAAACAAAAAAACTCACATTTATAATTATGATCTAATAATTATGATCTATATCTTCTACCATTTTGACTAGTCTAAATTTTTGTTGTCCAGTAATTTGTTATGTAACAACATTATCTTCACTGATATTTTTCAGGCAATGTCTTACTCCAGTTTCATATTTGAACAAGCCAGTGTGCCAGAGGATTCTATCCCTTATGTTGTTGTAGGTCAAGGGGCAATTAACGTTTTAGCCACCATAGTAGCGGTAAGTATCACCAGTTTACCCCACTCCCACACAATCCTGCCCTCTACGTCTCTTGAGAAATGAGAAATAAGCTGGGAAAACATAGTGGAAAATGAAGAAATTGCTTGCTACAAGCAATTTCTTCATTCTTCACATTGTTTTCTACCCAAAGAGACAGATTTTTAAAATTGCATCAACTTTCAATTGTCCACTACAATTACTTCTTTGAATTTGAACTAGTCTAAAATTTGTTATCTGGTAATGAGTTAAAAGAGTGTGAGAAGCTTTTAAATCACATTTATATTCCCTTGGTACTTTTAGGGGTTAATCCATTCCCACACACATCGCTTTTAACGCCCTTCAATATAAAAGCTTCAGAAAACATTGTGAAAAATGAAGAAATTGCTTGCTACAGGCAATTTCTTCATTATCCACAATGTTTTGCTATCCCAAAAGTGAAAGATTTGAAAGATTTCATCTACCTTCAATTGTTGTCTGCAACTTCTTTGAATTTAGGATGGTCTAGATTTTCATCATGTGGTAATGGGTTAATGTGAGGCCCAGTTGTATATGGGTCTTTTGTCTGGAGATATGTCTAGATTGTTTTATTACAACCCATGTGAATATATCTTTATATATAATTTAAGACTGGCCAAAATTCAAACGAGTTGTAGACAACAACTTCCAGTTGAGGAAATTTTAGATTTTCTCAACTTTCTGGGTAGAAAACATTGTAAAAAAATAAAGAAATTGCTTGTCTCTCTGTTGGAATGGGTTAACAAAACACCTAGTACTGGTTGTACCCAGGAATCATTTAGGTTTTATTAATGATGATAAAACCCAAAGATTGCTCAAAGTTATGATAACTAATTTCCATATAATCCCTCTTTTTTGTGACCATCAAAAAGTATGCTTTGAAAACATTATTTGTACTTGAAATGGAATGACTGTTTTAACAAAGCATTTTTTTTTCATTTCAAAATTGCCTTTTACTTTTAAATATAGATTTTAATTTTTAATTCAAACAATATAAATTTGTTGTTTGCAACTTCTTTAATCTTTGACCAGCTTAATTTTTTTCATCTGATAATGGCTTAACCCTTTCAAATTTTGCAAAATTTTAGACCAGTTGAATTTTAAAGGTTTTGCAGACAAAATTTAATTTTGAGTTAATTTGAAAATTAACTATTTTTTATTTAAAGTTGAAAATATTGTGGATAAACACAAATTTGCTTGTTACAAGCAATTTCTATTTTCACTACAATATTTGTAAATTATAGATTTGTGTAGATAAAAAAAACAAACAAACAAGGGATTCAGGAAAGGGATAAGCCCTTTTCTAGAACAAGGAAAACTAATTAATACTTACAAAAGCTAGTAAAGCCGATAAGATGTCATTAAGAATGATAAACTGGATATTTTCTAATGTCTTAAAGTTTTGTGGTCTTGTAATAGGTCAAATCAATTTATACTGACCTTTCTTTACGACAGGTACCTCTGATGGAAAAACTAGGTCGTCGCCCCTTACTTATATGGCCAATGTGTATGATGGTCATCTCATTCGTAGTATTGACCGTCTGTCTAAAACTTCTACAATCGGAGGACATGGCGGTAAGTTTTTTCCCTCGGATGTTGGCCTCTTATTTGCAGATGATGTCTCTGAAATTTTTACTTGGTGTGTAGCATGGTGTATCATAGGACTTTTAACCCTTTCCTGTACAATTACTGGTTTTTACGTCCCTGTGTTTTATACTTTAGAAAACATTGTGGAAAAAGAAGAAATTGCCTGTAACAAGCAATTTCTTCTTTTTCCACAATATTTTCCACCCTACTGCCTGATTAGTTTTCAAATTTAATCGACTTTAAATTTTCGTTTGCAAAACATTTGAATTTGGACAGGTCTAAAAAAATTTAAAACAGGAAAGGGTTAAGTCTGCTTTTGTTTGAGTGAGCCTAAATTATGCATAAATGCATGAATGTAGATGCAACCATATTTTTGTTTCACATTCTTAAAAAGGTGATCACCTCCATTCCATAGATGCACTTGTAATTTCATTAGTATGTGCACATTTTATATGCATGCACATTCAATTTGAAATTTTAAAAATCTTTGTATTTTGGTTTAGAAAACATTGTGGATAATGAGGAAATGGCTTGTAACAGTTTACATTTGAACTTGTTATTACATGTATTACGGTAGGGATGATAAATAATTGGATATACTGACACTGACTTTCCTCTATTTATTTTTCAGTCTCAAAAAGGTGTGCTTGCCATCATCTGTATCGTAGTGATGTTAACGTATGTTATAGGATTTGCCCTTGGTCTAGGTATGTATAGTAAATTGTGTGTTTAACATGTTTCCACGGTAACCCCCCTTTTTACGCCCTGCAAGAAAAAGCTTTGAAAAACATTGTGGAAAATGAAGAAATTGCTCATATCACGCAATTTCTTCATTATCCCCCAGTTTTTATATATAAAATGATGGAGAAATTTAAAATTCCATCAATTTGAAATTGTCATCTGTAAGTTCTTTCAATATGGACCGTCGAAAATATTGTTTTGTTGGAATGGATTAAACATATGAAAAATATGACTTTGTAAATATTTGAAGAGGCCAAAAGTGAAGACTTGGATAATCCTGACTGTGTTGCCTTGTAAATTAAAGACTTTATTATTATTATTATTAATTTCTTTTATCTTTTGAGGTAGAAAAAATGGCTGAAATGAAGAAAATTGCTTGTAAAAAGCAATTCTTTCATTTTCCACATTTTTTTCTCAAGCTTTTTTTCTTGGGGTATCAAAACAGGTCATTGTGTAGGAGTAGGTTAAACCCAATTGAAGGTGTATCAGAGTAGATATAAAAAGTTGTGGAAAAGGAGAAGGCATAACCGTTACTAAATAATATCAAATAGTAATTTTGACTAATCTTTATTTTATATATAGTTTTAAGGTATTTTCTTCCCCGGTCGGGGGTCGCGTAGTTCGCCAGTCCGTGCCCATTTTGAATGGTCATGGTAGTTGTTTTCTTACTCAACATTTTTCAACAGCTTTTGACGACCTGTTAAGGTTTTATCTTTTTTCCTCAGTGTTTAGTCGTATTTTTATATTATGTCTTAATTTCTGTACTGACAGGTGTCTTCCCAAACGGGAAAGAACAGGTATGCCAGGAGACGTGGGTTCAAGACCTCTCCTGTGCAATATCGTCCATGGGGATGGTACAGCAGACCCTGAATGATGGGCTGGTCTGGTGGTGACCCGTTTTTCTTTTTACTAACTGTGCAATATTCCGGCGACTGGGTCGTCTGGCTTCGCTTGCACAATACAGGGATGCATCGGATTGGAATTTTATGTCCCATTTGATGCAGCTCTGGTGGGGGCTTAGGTCGGCGGCTTTCACGAGTCGGGCGGGTTGTTGTCGGGCCGGGTCAGTTAGTCCATTTTAAACATTTTACCCAATTGGGACCTGATGCTTGGGATGTCTCTGGTGATCCCCACATCCTGGAAGCCTTGGCCAAGCCCCTTCTAAGTGATGTGGGCCTTACACCTGGAGCACCAGGCAGGGCAGACTGCGCGTCTCCCCCCGGGAGGAAGTACCCAAATACTCGCTGCCGGCGGATTCTAAACCTAAACCTTGGCTCCCCATAAGAATATCTACAGATTATACAACATATATACACATTCCTGGCCCTTTCAAAAATAATCCATATAACTGCATATTATTGACAAAACAAACAAAATTAATTAGATAACCATAATTTCTATGCCTTAAGTTTAATTATAAAATATCAATTAATAAATAGAACTAGTTGTAGTATTGGAGGTAGATGTGCAGTCTATGAGATTAGGTGGGTATATGTGTGTGTGTGTATATATGTATATATATATGTATATTTGTATATACATATACTTTCTTTCTTTGTAGGTATTTTCATACTCTAGTCGTAAATAGAGCACAGTACAAAAACATTTTTCGCAGTTCCTCATGGGATATTTGTATATAATAAATAGTTAGTTTTTACTTTGTGGTCCTGGGAGCCTCTCTTCTCTTCTTTCTGGCGGGCAATAGTTTAGATTTTTATAATTTTATTTTTAGCGTATATAGTTTTAAACCACGAGGAACAAATTTTAGACCATAGGGACAAAACCAAATAAGCTAGTAAAACCAAATTTGCACAGTTGTATACAATAGCCACTTGTGAAGTGGTTACAAACCGAACATGAGGGTAAACCGAGTACCTCTCCTCCCCCTGAGCAACCAGCCGAAGGACCCGGATTAAGACCCGGGGGGATAGGCGGGTCGGTTCCCCGGGAGGAGAGGGAAATTAAAGGAGTTAGAGAAGGCACATATCTCATCACCATCTGTTTAGAGTAACGCTGGCACCCAATTAACCCATTCCCACATAATCCCTCCACAGAAAAATTGGTTTGAAAAACATTGTGGATAAGCAATTTCTTCAAAGTCGAAAATGTTTTCTACCCTTAACTCATCCCCACACAGTGACGCTTTTAGACGCCCCTCAAGAAAGAAAATTAGGAAAACATTGTATGAAATGAAGAAATTGCTTGTAACAAGTAATTTCTTCATTTTACACAATGTTTTCTACCTAGATATTTTGAAAAATCTAAAATTTCATACAGTTTAAATTGTCATCTGCAACTCCTTTCAATTTGGACTAGTTTAAAAGTTTGCCGTCTGGTAATGGGTTAAAGACAAATTTATTTTTAAATAACCAACTTGAAATTGTTGTCTTCAACGCCTTTGACCAGTTTTTGGTATTAAGTTAATAGCAGTTTGTGAGATTTTGTGTAACACAGTCTCTATTTTGTCAGGCCCCATTCCATTTATATTAGTCGGTGAGATTTCCTTAACTTAGAGTTTATATTTTTCAGGCCCCATTCCATTTATAGTAGTTGGTGAGATTTTCCGTCAAGAGCCAAGAGCTGCAGCTATGAGTTTCTCTTTAGCCTGGAATTGGACTTGTAACTTTATTCTCATGATTACGTTTAGATTTATACAGGTAAAAACTTTAACTTTCTTGTTTTTGTAGTAAACAAGCAATTTCTTCATTTTCCACAATGTTTTTTTTACCTCAAAAGACAAAGAAATTAAAATTTCATTACCTTAAAATTGTCATCTACAACATTTTAATTTGAACCTATCAAAATCCTTGTTGTAAAGTATTGAGTTAAATGAATGCTGATCTATTGTCTAACTTTTCCAAGAAATGCCATTAACCCATTTCCACTCATTGACGCTTTCAGACGACCCCAAGGGAAAAAGCTTTGGAAAACAATGTAGAAAATGAATAAATTGCTTGTTACGAGCAATTTCTTCATTTTCTACATTGTTTTCTACTCTGAAAGATAAAGATTTTTGAAATTTCATTAACTTTTTAAAATCTGCAATTCTATTAAATTTGGACTGGTCTAAAATTTTGTCATGAAGTAATGGGTTAAGATTTTCAGTTCATACAAATTCTTTGATAGTTTTGATAAATTACTCATGAAAATAAAAAGAAATGTTTTTTGAGATAGATTTCCATGAAGTTAAATGAAATAGATTCCAACTTTTCTTTCCTAACTGTGAATGAAATGAGTAAATCTTAATTTTCATGAGTTCAAAAGTCTTATATTTTTCAATTGAACCCATTCCATTTAATCCTAATTTTTTTCATCCCAAAGGAATCAAATTAAGGAAAACATTGTGAAAAGGAGTTGCTTTTGGCAAGCAATTTCTCCTTTTTTTGTATATTTTGTTGTCTATATAGCAGTTGTTTTTGAATTTAGATGTACATGTATTTTCAATTGTCAATTGCAACATGTTTCTACTTACACTAATCTAAGTTTTGTTGTTAACCCATTCCAACTTAACAAAGTATTAGACTGGTCCAATTTGAAAAAAGTTGCAAACAACAATTTTCAGTTGATGGAATAAAGAAAATCTTTGTCTTTTGGGGTAGAAAACATTGGGGATAATGAAGAAATTGCCTGGAGCATTCAAATTCTTAATTTTCTGTAATGTTTTCCAGACCTTTTTTTTGTGGTGCATAAAAAAGCGGGATTGTGTGGGAATGGGTTAAACAAAGTTAAACTGTGAATAAGATATCTATGTTATCTGTTTCTGGTAATGAAGTTTCCAAGCAGATTGTTCTTACTGTCAAAATTTTGTATTCTGTCTATTTCAGAAAGGTATAGGCGCATACACCTATCTCATCTTTATTGTTATTCTAGTGGCGGCTATTACATTCATCTTCTTCTTTGTACCGGAGACGAAAAATCGTACATTTGATGACATTGCCCAGTCTATTTCATTTGGCCGAGCTAATAAGAGACAACCTGCATTCAATCAAGACGAGCAAGAAATGCAGCCTATGAGGGGAGAGAAAGTCTAGGGTTTTGCTTAAGAAGAGAAAGTAGGTATAGAAAACATCCCTGAGACATGAAGATCATCGGGACAGGAGCAAACAGCTGGGTGCCCAGTCATAAAAACACACTCGTATGGAAAGTACAGAAATCTTCAGCTCAGCATGTCATATCAAAACGAAGGATGTCAACATTCAGGAAAAGATCATAATTTGCTGGGTCTGCGCGAATCAGATGTAACTACCTGTATGTTACAACTGTTTTGCACTGACCCATTGGATTGAAAATATACATGAAAAAAATAAATATGATAAAAAACCATATAATTCTATTGAACAGCTGATTACTGTCTTATTGAAAAATGAATTGAATTTTTAGCAATTTTACATTGAATTGTTAGGAAAATATTAACTTTGGTCAATTTGATATGGTGAATTCTCTACATATTTGTCTACTTAGTGAAAAAATTCACTGAACAGATTATCAGATTGTGATCTCAATGTTCCGTCCATTACCAAAGTTGTTTTTATGTCATTTCTGTTCACCATTCTCTCTGTCTGCTTTTCTCCACCAAATTTTCTCGTCTTTCACCCACTCCAACTCTTTCCTTCTCTTTTTAAAACACTAAAATAAAAAGAACTTTGGAGATCATTAAAGAAAATAAAGTTTTTGAGCAATTGTTTGTATCAAGCAATTCTTTTATTTCTGAGATTTGTTCTTCCCAGTGGGACAATTTTTTTTTTAATTTGGTTGACAAAAGACAATATGTTCCATGACACTCAGAAATGACTGATTGCTAGCTGAAGTTCCCTTATTTAATTGCTTCCGTACTATCACCAGTGCTAGGTTTAGAGCACAGAATGCCTTGCCCAAGGACATACTCAGATAACTAGTGGCATGGCAAGGAATAAATTAAGGAAGAAATTACAACCCCAGGACAGATAGAGTTATCATACAGCCTTTGATTTCAACTCATTCTCACTTGATCCTGCTTTTTGTAGCCCCTCAAAGAAAACAGCTTTAGAAAATATTGTGGAAAATGAAGAAATTGCTTATGATAAGCAATTTCTTCATTTCCCATAATTTTTTCTATCCAATAAGACAAAGCTAATCAACTTAGAATGCTGTAAACATGTAGACATCTTCTATCAATTAGAATTTTGTCATCTAAGAATATGTTAATCAAAACAATAGAAATTGGAGAGCAGAGATCAGAGTATGCTAGAATCTTGTGAGCGATTTAAATGTTTATTGAAAAGAATCAATGATCATCATCATAATCATCATTTTAACATTCATCATGCACACCAAAACCATCATCATTTTATCAGCATCACATTATCTGGGTGCTACTTTTGTAAATTCGTATCTGAACACAAGATACTGGTTTGAACCCTTTACTGTTTTTCAATTTTCAAGACATGTCCAAATTCAAAAGGGATAACAGATGACATTATCAAGTACATTGTATGTACAATTTTTAAAAAGTAACTATCCCAGATGATACAAAATATTGCGGTAAAATAAGAAACTGCTTGTTACAAGTGATTTCTTCTTTTCAAAAATGTTTTCTTAAGTATGTGTATAATGTCACAGGGACTTAAAAATCAGGGATTGTATGATAAAAGGGTTAAAGAATGCCAAAAATATAACATAAAGTGATACATTTATTTGACATATTTTTGTCTAAGTTAAGTGTGATAGTGATAGAAGCATTCATATACATGGAAAATGCTTAACCCATTACCAGTGAACAAAACTTTGGACTGGTTCAAATTGAAAGAAGTTGCAGACAACATTTCAAATTGCACTCAAATTGGAAAATAAGTGCCAAATAAGGTAGAAAATATTGAGAAATATTGTAACAAGAGTTTTCTCCTTTCAAACTTTGTTTTCCATGATCATATGATCCACATAAATATTTTGAGGTAATTGCATAACTCAATAAACCCCTAAACTTTGATACTCCAGAGAAAAATGGGGGATAAGGAGAAATTGTTTGTTACAAGATTTATCCATTTCTTGCAATGATTTCTAAGGTATTTGGCAATGTCATCCTTTTCTCTCAAATAAGAAGTGTCTAAAATTTTGTCTTTGGCAATGGTTGAAATAAAGTTTGGAGCACATGGCACCATTAAATGCAAACTCTTGTTTAACAGTCATTGTTGATGTTGTTAAGATGTTAGATTTTTGTTTTGATATTTGTATAAATAGAGGATAATGAATAAGTTGCTGTGAAATGATGAAATTATTAAATTATAAACCCTTTCCTGTTCAGTCCCTAGTTTTTTTTTTACGTTCCTGTGATTTTATAATTTAGAAAACATTGTAGAAAAAGAAGAAATTGCTTGAATTTTTGTCGGCAAAATATTTGAATTATGACTGGTCTTAAATTTTACAAAACAGGAAAGGGTTAAAGAGTTAACTGTAAACGGATATAAACCAGATTTTGCCGGCTTTTTATCTGTTTTGGATGATGAACTTAATAAATTTGATGTTCTATGGACACAAATTTCATAGTCTATTTATAATATTACGTATGTATTTAGGAAAAATGAATATTTTTCCAGCACTTTGTAGATTAAAGATATTCCACAAAACATGGAATGTTGTTTGTAAAATAAATTCATTACGTGCATTACATGGCGTCATATTCGAGGTAACAAAAATATTTGAGGTAACGAAAACTCGTTTACCTTGGTCTCAATTCCATTTACATAGTTATTGCACTAATATAACACTGTAATGTCACCCACAGAATGTCAAAAATATCAAACGGGGTTTTTTTCACTCCCTTGATAAAAAACTTCAAGAAGACGAGGTGGATAATGTAGAAACTGCTTGTTTTAACCCTTTCCTGATTAATCCCTGGTTTTTACGTCCCCCTGATTTTATAATTGAGAAAACATTGTAGAAAAAGAAGAAATTGCTTGTTACAAGCAATTTCTTCTTTTTACACAATACTTTCTACCCTACTGAATGATTATTTTTCAAATTAAATCCACTTTATATTTTTATCTGCTAATCCTTTGAATTTGGGGGAGTCTACAATTTTAAAAACAGGAAAGGGTTAAGCAATATTCATTTTTCATCCTTTTTATTTTTTACCCAGAATGGCAGTGGTATATAAAATTCTATCAACTTGAAATTATCTTCTGCAGCATCTTTTGAATTGGACAAGTCTAAAACTTTGTTGTCTGGTATTGGGTAAATACCCCTTACTCTTCAATGATGGACATTATTGTGTGTGACGACTCTAAGTTTACTGTTATGTAGTATTACTGTGTATGCAAAATTAATACCAGATAACAAAATTTTGGACTGGTCTTAATTGACAGAAGTTGCAGACGACAATTTTAAGTTTGAGAAGTAGTGAAAATATCTGTCTTTTAGGTAGATAACATTGTGGACAATGATGAAATTGCTTGTTATATGCAATTTCTTCATTTCAAACAATGTTCATTAAAGCTTCTTTCTTTTGCATTGTGAAAACGCTATTTTGAAGGAATGGATTAACCCATTACCACACAATGACACTTTTTGACGCCCCTCAAGAAAAAGGCCTTTGAAAAAATAATGGAAAATGCAACAGCAATTTCTTCAACATCCACAATATTTTCTTGCCAAAAGACAAAGCTTTTTAACAATTTCATCAAATTGAAATTCTTGTTTGCAACTTCTTTCGATTTGGACCAGTCTAAAATTTTCTTGTCTGATAATGGATGAAGGCTTTATACCTTTAAATTTTCGATGATCAACGTTTTTTGAATGTGTTGTAACGGTTCTCAGTTTAGCGAATGTGTAGTGTAAATGGAATTACTGAGTATTAATGGATATTACATGTAATTTAACCCTTTTCTGTTTACAAAATTTTAGACCTGTCCAAATTCAAAGAATTTGCAGACGAAAATTTAAACTGGATTTAATTTAGAAAATAACGATTCAGTAGGATAGAAAATATTGTGGAAAGAAAGAAATTGCATATTACAAGCGATTTCTTCTTTTTCTACAATGTTTTCTCAATTATAAAATCACAGGAACGTAAAATCCAGGGATTGAACAGGAAATGATTAAAGCATGTTTTGTCTTCATTAAACTGGATGATTGTTAGGTATTTATGATGAATAATAGAATGTGTAATTGTAAATAGATTTTAACATGAAATAGAATTATTGTTCCAAGTTAATGCAAAAGGTTGATATTGTTGATAAGTGCATCAGTCAACTGTAAGTTCTTGCTGGATTTTTGTACAGCCATTCAAAATTGTAAGATTTTTTTAAACACTAAGCATTATTTGAGCAATCGTTGGCCTTTATGCTGTTATTTTGCAATTCTTATGATTAGTGGCAGGAATTAAAGAAAGGAGATTGTTTGGTTGGCAACCTAAGCATAGTAACTACAGCTTGAATAAGCTGTAGTTACAATGTGTAAGTTGCCAAACCAAGAAAAATGGTGGCTGATGCAGGAATTCGAAACTCACTTCTGGTCTAAATGAATAACTCACTTCTGGTCTAAATGAATAAGTTGATTGGTAGACTGATTAATTGATTGTCAGTTGAGATTGGTCAATTGATACCAAGATTCGCTAGAACGAGTGCAGTTTGATAACATGTTCTCATATCTCCATGGTGGATGTAATACAGTTTGTTACATAATTACACATGTCAAATTTGGTTAATCCATCATCATATGATAAAAATTTAGATTGGTCTAAAGTGAACGAAGTTGCCTTGCAACTTAGCAATGTAGATATTAATCAGGAAATTGTTACCATATTTGGTAGAAAAATCATGGAAAAGGGAGAAATTGATTATTACAAACAATTCCTCCTCATAAAATGTTTTCTATACTTATTTTTCCAAGCACGGGAAATCACAAGATTGTGTGTAAAATGGCTAAAGCATAAAAGAGTTCATTGTTTTAATCTATAAAACTATGTTATCTTTTTAAACCGAATGCGTAAATCTATGAAGGACTAACTATTGTGTTTGTATTTGTTGAGGTCCTTTCAATGTAAAATTGTATGAAATTGAATTTGAAAAAAACTTGGACTTTATTTATATTTGGAACAATTTTTTTTTCATTGATTCAAATGCTTTAAATGATTTATTGTTTATGATTTAAAATTTTGCAAAAACACACAAATAGATTAGTGGACGTTTAAGAGGTTTATGAAATTTACAATTAAAACGGCCAAGGTTTACGAAACAGGGAATAGCCTTTATTACAACATGGAAATTAAAAACAAAAGAATTTAATGTGATATGAATCTGTGATTTTCCAGTGTTATTTATGATGTTTTTACCCATGAGTTGGTTGACTCTTTCACAGACAACAAAATTGTTGGTTGTTAAAAACTTTGCAGATGAAATTTCAAAATAGTGGTGTGTAGGGAAGGAAAAAAGTGTTACAAATTGATTTATTCTATTCTAACAATATTTTCTATAGTTTATTTCCTTGAGCCTGTCAAAATGATGAATTGTGTGGTATTTGGTTAGTTCTTTGCATATTTTGCAAACTAAATGCCCAAAACAAATTAATGCAATTTATTTCCTGTTAATCTGTCATGGGAAAATTTCAAATTTGAAAGAAGTTGCAGATGTCATTTTATGGTGGGTGTTGAAATAAACAAAAGCATTGGAAAAAGCAATGTCTTCATTTCCCACACTGACTCAGAATTGTTGTAATATTCAGCAGTCAATTCTTTGTCACCTGGTAATGGGTTATCCATTTTAAGTTGGCAAAATTTTTATCTATTCAATTTGCTTAAAAAATCTATTGCTACAGGGGCTCGTTGTAGCAAATGAAATTGAGGGGACATTGACTATTTGACCATGAAATTCTATAGTTCAAAACTATATTTGAAGACTTCAAAACAACAAAATTAATGAATTATGACTACACATTTTAATAATTAAGTGCCAACTGACCTTTCTTGTAAAGTTATGAAGCAAGTATTAAATTTGAACATTTTCTAATGATGTATAAGATAAGTCATTGAAAATTAAGGGATAAAACCTTGTTTATACTCTTAGAAATTTCTCCAAATGGAGTAATATTTATAGATTTTTGAGGGTCAAAACCCCTGGTTTATGCTTCAAACACGAGCCCTGGCTACTGTCACATAGATGCTCCAACAAGTCAGTAATGGATTAACCACAACTTTTTATGCAAATAGTGGTAAAAATTTGTGATACTTCAGCGTTATGAAATTGGTGATACTTCAGCGTGATAAAATTGGTGATACTTCAGCACCGACATCTTGTCCTACCAAGGGCGGCGCACGTTCTACTTATCTGAAAAAAAAATATTAGAGAAATTGATGATCTCCATATCCCTTCACTCGTGAGGATGCAGCACTGATGCGTCAGCTGATTTATCAGCGGAGTTTCTGAGAAAGGCGACGGATTGTTAAACTTCACCGCCAATTTAAAATCTACCCACTAGTCCATGATATCTTTTGATTCTGTAGAATTCGGTATGGTATTTGCGATCGGCTGGACTACGGTCAATCGTCTTTAAGATTTTGTACTCATTTGGGACGATTTTTTTACCCTTTTCTAATCTTGCATTTCTGTTAGATGCACTTGACATATCGATGGTTCAGCACGAAACAGTTGTAACTGCCTATAAACATATAGGCAGTTACAACTGCTTCGTGCTGGACCATCGATATTGTCGTTGTCATATTTGCTGTAATTATTTGATCATATACGTTGTTCTGCCTCGATGCTGGCCAAGAAATAAGTCATCATAAGGGCGTCCGTTTAACCCATTCCAACACAGTGTAATTTTAGACCGGTCCAAAATGAAAGGAGCTGCAGACGACAATTTTAAGTTGATGGAATCGTAAATTTGTTCGTGTTTTTGTATTCTTCATTATCCACAATGTTTTCCATAGCTTTTTTATTGAGGGGCGTAAAAGGATGGATTGAGTGGGAATGGGTTAATGTGACCGCAGAATAAGTTTCTGCCTACAATCATCGTTTATTTATCGTCGCTACCATAGCATATGCCAATATGAGCGACGCCCCAGAAGACGGTTAGTTGTTAAGTGGGATAGTGCAAGGATATAGGACGAAACTGTTGATCGCTCCGCCTGGTTCTTTAACGTGCTCGATGGATAGCATCGTCACACGGGACCTCGGTTTAACGTCTCATCCGTAAGACGATTAGTTGAGTTAGTTTATATGGTCAGCCCATTGCTCGAACCCTTGATCCTGAGGTTTGAAGTCAAGTGCTCTACCAACTGAGCTAATCGAGCTGACTAGTCCGCCAATGTCGGTTCCATGTTATTTTATACTAATCGGTCAAATATTAGTATTTCTGACATGTAGACATAGCCAATTTTTATATGGGAATTCAGCTTAAGGTACTTGCAAACGGCTTGGTAATAGGAAACAATTGGGAGAAAGACGAATTGCTTGCTAACCCATTACAAAAAATCATAGACTGGTCCAAATTGAAAGGAGTTGCCGATGACAATATAAAGTTCATGGAATTTGAGATTTTTCAACTTTCTTGATAGACAAACATTGTGTAAAATGGTGTAATTGCTTGTTACAAGCAAATTCTTCATTTTACACAATGTTTACCCGTTTGTTTTTTATAGGAGCGTCAAAAAGCATCATTGTGTGGGAATGGATTAAAGTACTTACAAAATGCTTGGCAATAGAAAAAATTGGGGGAAAAAGTGAAATTGCCTATCAGTAATGATTTCTTATTTTATCTAACAATGATTCCTTATGGGTGATTGAAAAAGACCTATTTGAATACTGTGACCTGTTTAAACATTATTAAATTCCCATTACCTCATGTCCATTTTAGCTAGTCTTTCGAATTGTTAATTGTTAACAAAATTTAGATATGGAGAGTTGTTTTATGTTAATTTTTAACGTGATTGACTTTTAGCTATTACTATATTTTTATTGTAAATTCATTGTATTCTTTGTATGAATCCTTGGTGTAAAGTTGTCTTTTTTCATGCATGTAAGTAAAGGATCAAGCATGGCCAAGAGATTGGTGCTGTGGCCTTGTTACCTTAACCCTTTACGGCAAAATTTTACGCTGGTCCAAATTGAAAGGAGCTGCAGACGACAATTTTAAGTTTATCAAACATCTGTCAATTTTCTTGGTAAAAAAACGTTGTTGAAAATGAAGAAGTTGCTTGTTACAAGCAATTTCGTCATTTCACACAATGTTTTCCAAATTGTTTTTCTTGAGAGGTTCGAAAGCAGTCATTGTATGGGAATGGGTTTAAGCATGGTGTTATACATGTATATTTTACTTTTTATCAGACATTCCTTCATTTTGACTGTCTGAAGAGAAAAAAAAACTCACAAGAGATCAAGACTGGCCATGTTACTTGAGAGTATGGGTTTATACATACACTTGTGTATCTTGTTAAATTCTCCTTTTCCCTCAATGATTTCCATTTTCTTCAGTACGTTAAAATATGGGATTGACAGGTAATGGGTTAAGGTGACAGTTTTATTTTGTCAATAATTGTAGACATCCATGTCATATAACGGGCATTTAAATAGCAATGAGAAAATGACAGATACATACCGGTAACACTTATTTTTTTCAAATATGACTTTTTTTAAATTATCTAAATTTAGAAGCATTTTATTCAAAATGATTAATTTTTTTAATGATGTAAGATAAAAAGAATGATTCTGTCTACTTTGTTTATCGTTGTTGCCAATATAAAAATCTATTGACAAATCAAATTATTCATTTAGATCAAAGGAAAATATGACCTCCGTCATTTATGCAAATTATTTTTGGTGGTTTTGAAATATATATGTAGTAACTAAAGCTTATTCAAGCTGTAGTTGTGACGTTTAGGATGCCAACCAGTGATTTACCAGTCAGTCTGCCCTGTTAGGGTTCTGTGGGCGTGATCAGTGGGCGTGATCTGCGACCTCCCTTCAAGAAAATACCTTTGAAATACATGGGAAAAATGAATTGCTTGTTAAAAGCAATTCCTTCATTTTCCAAAATAATTTAATTTTTGTAAATATGCTCGTGCTTTAGGATGTTTTAAATTGCGTATTCAAGATTAACGGTTTTAAATTGTTGATTACAGTTCTTGTGGGGTGATTAAATGTTAAAATTTTTAGTATGTGTGTTCGACCATTTTCCCCTCCATTTATGAAATAGAATCGGGCTATACTGATTCCAACACGTCTGTCATTCTTTCTGTCTGTCTGTCTATCAGTCTATCTATTGATCTTATAATACACCGTAAACCCATTCCCACACAATCTCGCGTATTGACTCACCTCAAAAATTAAACATTGTGGAAAATGAACATAGTGCTCGATAGAAGCAATTACTACATTATTCACAATGTTTCTATCCAAAGGACGAATTCTACCAACTGAAGATTGTTGTCTGCAACTTCTTTCTATGTGAACCAGTCTAAAATACCGTCATCTGGTAATGGGTTAAGTGCATTTGCAGACTTGATTACTGAGCAATCCATAAGACGTTTGAGCGTACGCGTGACATTTTCAGCAAATTCACAATTCAATTTCATTAAGATTTAATATTTCTGTTCTTATGGGTTACTAAAAAATATGGGAAAAGAAGAAATTGCTTTTTGCAATTTCTTAATTAACCACAATGTTTTATGAAGCTTTTTTGAGGGGGAATCAACAAGCGTAGTGTTATGGAAATAGATTAATGTCTATGTTCATACTCTTGAACTTGTAATTCACAGTGTAATTAAAATCAAAGTTACATAGCCTTTTTAGTGTTGGCTAGAGATGGCCATTGTTGTGTGGCTTATTTGAATAAATAATGATCAGAGAGATTTAAGGGTAATACGTTTGCTCATTTCTATTTCATTTGCAATATTTGAGATTTGGGTGGGGTCTTGGAATATTTGTAAACTGTGCTACAAAATAATGAAAAAAACTATTGAACTCGTTTCCAATTAGAGGAAATTTAGACTGGTCCAAATTGAATGAATATACAGTAGACAAAACAAAAAAGGCTCCATTTCAAAGCTATTTTAAATAGTAATCACATCATAGTAAAAAGCTGAAATAAGTTGTAAAAGATGAAAACATTGTGTGACAAATGTTTCGAATTTTTATTGTACTTGTTTTCTTAGTTTTTACACTGGGCTCAGGTACATGATGATCTTGCAGTAGAAATTATTTGAGAATAGAAATCGTGCAGAAATAGACTTTATAATTATGCAACATTTTTTTCTAAAATCATTTATTAGGGCCAGATCATTATGTGCCGGCTCCCTGTGAGTTTTTAGTTGGCAACCTTGTTCAATTTTGACTCGTACAATTTGGAAACGGGGTTAATCACGAAAAAATGGAGTTGAGTTAATAAAACAACGTACTCATGAAAAATAGGGCACCCAAACACAAAGATACTTAACCCATTTCCACACAACAACATTTTAGACTGGCCCAAATTTCAAGAAGAAGTAGACGACAATTTAAATTTGATGGATTTTTTTTCGTATTTTTTTATAGAAAACATTGTGGACAATGAAGAATTTTTTTACACAAGCAATTTCTTCTTTTTCCACAATGTTTTCCAAATCCTTTTTTTAGGGTCGTAAAAAGGATGGATTGTGTGGGAATGGGTTAAACTTTCTGATGTGTGATAAGCATTTCTGTTACTGTTAAATATATTTGAAACAGAAAATGTGTTTTAGGATAAGAAAAAATAGTGACTCATGCTATAGATCTATAATACAATAACATTAATTGTGCTTTAGCAGTAAATTTATCTCAATATTTAGTATTGTTTTAATTGGATGTTGTTTACCCCTTTACCATACAATAATCCTTTCTAATACCACAAATAAATATAGCTTTGTGGAACTTTGTGGAAAATGCAGATATTGCTTGTTACTGGCAAGTTCTTCATGGTCCACAAAGCTTCTACCGCAACGACTCAAACAATTAAAATTATGTCAAATAAAAATTGTTGCCTGCTACATCTTCAAATTTAGACCAGTCTAATTTTTTGTCTCCTAGTAATGAGTTAAACATGTTTTGAACTATTGTGAGGTTGGTCTATATATGATCAGTCATTTGACCTGTCACCAATCCATCCCGATTTTTTATGCAATGTAAAGATGTACCGATAGAATTATTGTGGGAAAAGGAAAAGGTTATCCATTTCTCGCAAGTTTTTGACACTAAATTTTGAGATCTTCAATTTTTCCCAACTCGTCAAACCAACATAACAATGTCGGCCAAAGCCGATGTTTAAGTTTACTTCAGGTCTAAATGAATTATTTGGTCGATTGATTCTTAGATTGACGCCATGATCGGCCTATTATCCCGCTTCCATATAACCTCAAGAAAGGGGCTTTGGAAAGCATAATGTATATGAAGAAATTGTTTAAGATTTTCAGATCAAATTGAAGTTGTCGTTTGCAACTTCTTTTAATTTGTACCGGTCTTTAATTTGGTTGGTCGTCCGGTAAATACTTAAGACCCAATTTGAACTGTCGTCTTCAACCTCTTTGATCTGACGGATTGTGGCTACCTTTTTTTAAATTCGATAGACCAGTCAAATCATGAATCCAGACTTGAAGTGAATTTTGGATTCCGTCTTTTAAGTCAAGGAGTGTTGATGGTTTTAGGATATAAACCTATAGTTTATTCAAGCCGTAGTTACGACGTTCACGTCGCTTACCTACGCTTTGAGTTTTATTTCATGTCGATGACCACTTTATTCTAACCCTTTCCTGGACAAAAGTCACTATGATTTTATACTTGAGAAAACATTGTGGAAAAAGGAGAAATTGCTTATAACAAGCAATTTCTCCTTTTCCCACAATATTTTCTACCACTTAGGATGGTCAGATTTCAAATTGCACACATTTTTCATTGTCATCTGCAACCTCTTTCAAATATGACCAGTCTAAAATTTCATAAAACAGGAAAGGGTTAAGGAGGATATCGTTTGTTACCTCAATGGAACTGCCATGTAGGTCAGTAGGCGTGTCTGGCTAGAGATCCGTTGTAAACTTTTCTCATCTGGCATTTGGTTGTAGTGCGTTTTTAGTTTGTCAATGTATAGCCCGTGTAGTGTTGTCGTATTCGCCCTTGTTTCACCCATTCCCACACAATATCACCTTTTTACGCACTTGAAGAAGTAAATTAAAGCAAAAATGGTGACGAAAGAAGAAATTGCTTGATACAAGAAATTTCTTCATTTATTACAATGTTTTCTAACCGGTTGGAGCTTGGTTTTCAATTTCAAATTAAATTAGAATTGTTTTCTGCAACTTCTTCGAATTTGGACTAGTCCAAAATTTTGTCGTGGGTTAATGGGTTAAGGGTTGGTGCAAAACTATTGTATGTGTTTACGTGTACATTGAATTTTTACTTACAACAGTTTTGAACAAACCCCTCATTGTGCTCTGTGTATCTTGTGAATTAAAGAAAAATAAAAGAATGAAATAAAGCATACTATTCTTTCCTTCAATTGACTATTCGCTGGTCCCACCCACTCACTCCTTTGGTCCCGCCCACAAACTCCGACAGGAAGTTCCTCTTCGATTTTAACACCGTTCTTTTGCGAAATTTATGGTCAGTAGCATGTTACAAATAAGTAGAATGGTTGGTAGGCGATCATACGTCGTAACTACAGCTTGAAAAAGTCGCCAAACCAACAAAAATGATTCACCAAAATGGTGGCCAATGTTGGAGTTCAAACTGTTCTTCCAGTCTGATGACTAATTTCATTGGCCGCACTTGGTCAATTCAGCATATGAAGACTACTTATTTGACTGATCGCCGCGGACCCGCCAATTAAGCTCCAACAGGAAGTTCTACTTCGAGATTTGATTGCCTCTGTTTTGCAAAATTAATGGACAGTCACAAGAAACAACAACAAAAAGTATTAAAATGGTGGGACGTCGAGCTAAAGGTCGTAACGGCGGACCGAATAAGCTGTAATTACAGGTATAAGTCACAAAACTAAAAAATGTTTTAAACCTATGTCTGAATTCGAAAATTCTCTCATCTCTGATATTGGTTGTTAAAATGTATAAAAAAAATCTGGTTGCAAGGGCAACAAAGGTAAGAAAATATATCTCCTGAACCAGAAGGTTTAGTGCCTTGGAATTTTGCATTGAGCAATTAATGCATTGGGTTTTCAAACCGACGACTCCTCCCAAATCTTAACCTAATTCTGCCGGCGGCTCTTATAGGCCACTTATTGCAATCTTTATGAAACTAATAAAGTGTTCGGAGTGTTTAAATGAGATAATGCGTTGATAAAACCAGGGTGGTTTTCTATACATTTTTCGGAGAAGATTGCAGTTTCTAGGTCACCTGACCGACAGTCATGGTGACCTATCGCGATCGTGTTTCGTCCGTCGTCGTGCGTTATTATTTTACATTTTGACTTCTTCTAAAGAATCCGTGGACGGATCCTCATGGGAAGGCGTCATCGAGTTATCTTCCCCTGGGGCCCCAAAAGGGGCAAAAAAGGGAACACATTAAAAAATCTTCTCGTCATGAACCGGCTGTCAGATTTGATTCACATAAGAGTCTTAAGGCCAGGGACTATAAATTTTGTGCAAGAAAAAAAATCTGTCAAGAAATGAGTGAGCGGGGGGGGGGATTTAAGATGTGTGTGGGGGGTGTATTAAGCTTACACAGTGACAAGTTTGAAAATCTTTTTCTACCAAACCAAAAGAGCTACTGCTCTGATATTTGATATGTGGCATAATCTGGTGAACCTCTATCAAGGCTGTATAAACTGTGGCCCAAGGATCAGAATTAGCCCATTCCCGGACGTCACAAGTTTTACATAGGTCTTATGTAGTGAAGATTTTAAAAATCTTTTTCTCCCAAACACGTTGGCCTATTGCTTTGATATCTGGTATACAGCATCATCTGGTGGACATCTATCCTGATTGTAAAATCATATTTCCGAAGCGCCAAAATAAGCCAGTTTCCAGATATAACAATTTTAACAAAGGCTTATATAGCGAAAACTTTTAAAATATATCCTTTTCTTCCAAACAGAAAGGCCTAGAGCTTTAAAGTTTCGTATGTAGCATCATCTAATGGACATTTATCTATATCTGTGCTCTTTGGCCTCAGGTGATGGATAGGCCATATCAGCCTCTTGGTGAATAGTCTACTCTTTTCAGGAAGTTGGCATAAAAAGGACCAAAATAGTAAATTATAAGAAAAAATGTGAAATATTGTATAAGTATTTAAATAAAAACAGAGAGCAGAAAACTACTTCACACAACACATTGACATGGTGAAAGCTAGGAAAATACGTTTTTAAAAACTGCATTGAAATCTTATCTTTATTTTTAGAGCGGAAAGAAATATTGATGTTTGCTGTGCTACCAAGATGACTTTTATATACCTTGTATTTCAGCTTCAATTAAGAATCGAAGAAAATATTTTTATGTCGCCAAACGTCAGTTTGGCTGACATTTTTTCGTCGTGTGGGTGTGTTGTGGGTAAATTGTTTGTGTGTTCAGGTATGTTAAAGGGTTTTAGTAGTTACTAAGCTCTAGATAAGAAGGTGTGAAACAAATCTAATTCTGATAATCCTCTTCTTGTGAGAACTTATTTGAATTGTTTTGATGAAATCTATTTTAAAGTTACAAAGAGTCCCCACATCATAGGGTTTGATGAAACAAAAATGAAATTTCAGTTTCAAAATAGGAACCCCTCTGTTCATCTGGAGCAGGAACTACTTGTCTCTGGTATTTGTTCTTTACCTAAGTGCCAGTCCAAAAAACTCAGCTATCTCGACTATCAAATAATTGTCTTAATTTCAAAACCTTTTATTTTATACCTGTTTGTTTTAGTTTGTGAACTTGTTTCCATTTAATTTATAGTAAGTAAATTAATGATTACAAAAATAAACATAAATGTTTTATTCTTGAATATGTCTTTTCAATGTCGTCTCAAGTGTAATTATTTTGCATAACAAAATATTTCCCAATATAATTTACGGTCAAAGGGACTTAGACAGAAGCAAAATGGTCCACCCCCCACTTTATTTAATTTTAGTAAACAAGCTTTTCTAAATTATTCCTTCTGAATTATTTCCTGTGCAATCCCTGGTGTTATGTCGATGTGATAATTTGAAAAAAGCATTATGAAAAAAGAAGAAATTTCTTAAATCCCACCTAACGGCATTCGATTTGGACTATCTATAATTGCAAGTAAGAAAAGGGTTAAGTATCCTTAAGTAAATTTTGAAGAGAATCTAACCAAGTGGAATCTCACTTCGTTTTTGATGAGGTTTCCATAAACCTTAACACATGTTTGTTATGGTCACAGTAATGAATCCTTTTGAAATTGAAGATATTCTGTCTGATAACATTTGAAAGGGCCCTTAAATTTATCATCTCTTCTTTTGGTAGCAACAATTCTTATTTAATCAGCTTTCATAATGTCAATTTTCACAATAGAAAGTTTTTGTAGCTATTTGGAAAAATCTTGTTGATAATAAAACACAAAGAAAAGGGCTAATTGTCTTCTGTGATTAGCTTTATGTCATAAGAAGCAAGATAGTCAATTCACTTAATTCACTAATTCCACACGTTTTACGCACTGAAGAACAGTTTTCGAAACCTTTGTTGGAAAAAGAGTAATTGCTTGTAACAGATAGTTTCTCATTTACCCCACAATATTTTTGAATTGAAATGATAGTATCTTATTTTTACACACACTTTGAAAAATTGTCTGCAGTTTCTTTCAATTCGGACTAGTCTTATATTTTGTCATCCCTAAATAATAGATTGGATATGTACCGTTGTTGGGCATGAAAAATGTCTTAACAACACTTTGAGTAAAGCTGTAGTAACGACATTTTGCACAGTCAACAACGATACCATATTGAAAATAGAGAGTCTCCTTTATAGCACAATTCATGTGGCCTTATGATTTTTAATAAAAGAAAATGTTCCTTTATTCTCAAAAATAATCAATTTTCATTTTCATTAATCTTTCTAAAATGTTTTGCGAAGCAGGACAGAATTAAACATATATGTACATTTAAACATGTAAGAATCTGCGATTCTTGTGTTAGACTTCAAGTCTGACTAGATTAACATGATATTGTTCTCCTGAAGCTGAGAATGTTACTCAGACATTTTAGATTTATTCCAAATAGTTGTGAATAATAAAATCATAATCCATTCTGGGTCATCGCGATATTAAGGACATTCAGTCCTTTGATTTGTTTTCATGGAGTTATGAAACGAAAAAAACTAATGACACTGTATGAATACGCGAAACGGATTCATTCATAAGTGTGATTATTTTTTTTTCGTTTCATACCTCTATGAAAACAATAAAGGCACTGAAAGTACTGATGATGGCATCGTGGAGTGATATGCTCGTTTTGGTTTACAAAACGACAATTTTCATATTTTCATAATCTTTCTAAGCATAACCTCTCGCCTACTCTGGTTTGTTTAATAGGTACATGTAAAAAGGGTGTTTTATTCTAGAGTCCTGAGCACGATCACAAATTGGAAAAAAAAAAAACAGTGATACACACGTCATTGTCTTTCACCGATGGTATTATAAGTAATTTGCCTGTTAAGTTGGCTGAGCAATTACACTTGTAATGGCCCAATGGTAATAGTAAGAAACAAATGTGGGATTTTGAATATGTTTTAAATCTCCCGTGATCCAGAAGAAGCTTAACCCATTCACGCCTTTTTACGCCCCTGATGAACTGCATTAAATAAAACAATGTGAGAAAAGGAGAAATTACTTGTTTCACAATGTTTTCGACCCTATCTGGGCCTTAGTTTTCATTCTCAAAGCGATTTGAATTGTCGTCTATAACTAGTGCAATATTTTGTCGTTTCACAGGTAATGGATTCAAAAGGCTAATTCAAAATAATAATAAATATACGTAACTGTATAGCTTATCCGGCGGTATGCAACTCTCAAAATAGAAGGCAGATTACTCACTATATAATTATCAAAGTACTGAAAATATTGTAAGCTAGCAAAGCATGGTTTTTATTAAGTAATCTTCTTTGCCTTCTTTGTCTTATGTAGGGAAGAAAAAATTGTGGACACTGAAAAAATTGCTTGTTACAAGCTAATTCTTCATTGTCCACAATGTTTTCCAAAGCCTTTCCTTGATATTCTTAAAGGCGGGATTCAGTGAGAATAGGTTGTGTAGTATGCTTTTGAATAAAATTAATTCATGCTAGATATTCCTGAAATACGCAAGAACATTCAATGAATTTAGTGGTTAAGCCTCCAGTGGCAGTTTGCACTCATTGAACTCTGAGAAGACCTCAAAATTTTGTCTGTTTACTTAAGCTATCAAGGCTGAGGCTGGTTAACACTGATAGACGCCTACGGAATCCATAAAAAAAATATTCTGTTCGTTTCTCATAATTTAATAACATCAAGCGAAAAAAGATTGTACAAATGTTGACACATTTTTCTTAAAACTGTTATGAGCGCAAGAATACAAAAATTGCTGCGTGCTCAATTTATTCATGGAAGTATGAATAGTTGTGTTGTTGTTTTTCGGTTAATTAACCCATTCCAACTCAAGCCCTCCTTTTTACGCCCCACAAGAAAAAAGCTTTGGAAAACATTGTGGACAATGAAGAAATTGCTTGCAACAAGCAATTTCTTCATTATCCACAATGTTTTCTATCCTAAAAGACGAAAAAAATTGAAATTCCATCAACTTGAAATTGTCATCTGCAGCTTCTTTCAATTTGGACCAGTCTAAAATTTTCTTGTGTTGGAATGGGTTAAGTTATTAGCTTATGATCCACGCACGTCAATCGGAACACACTCGGTCATTCCCGTAAACTTTTAAATAGACCTCGGACGTATAGTGGGCGGAACATTATGTAACAAAACGGTGCATTTTGTTAGCCGGAAACAGTTAACCCATTCCAACACAGCAAAATTTTAGACTGGTCCAAATTGAAAGAAACTGCAGACGAAAATTTTAAGTTGATGGAATTTTAAATTTTTTCGTCTTTTTAGATAGAAAACATTGTGGATAATGAAGAAATTGCTTGATACAAGCAATTTCTTCATTTTCCACAATGTTTTCCAATGCTTTTTTCTAGAGCGGCGTAAAAAGGAGGGATTGAGTTGGAATGGGTTAAGGAAAGTACATCATCACGGTAATCTGGATTCTTCGGAAATCTCTAAATCGATGAAAAGCTTAAATTTTCTTTTGTTATATCATATTTTTTCTTGTTTTACTCTGATATCGAGTTTCCTTTGAAGACCAAAAAAGAGATCGTACTAAACCTTTATGAGATGCATTTTACCGCAGTTGTCTTGCATAACGGAAAACGCCATTTTGGAAATTTAATTTATCATCTACAATTCCTTTTAATTTGGACTAGTCTACAATTCTGCTGCCTGGTAATGGGTTGAAATTGTCCTATGATGTACACCCGAGATTTGATTCGTAGAATTGAACAAAAGCTTTCAATTTCTATATAGATCTGCCAAAATTATTGAAAAGCTTCTTTCAACCCTTGTTCCTGCAAAATTATAACTGTAAGAGAAAATGCATGGTTCCAACACTTCTTGTTAACCAAGCATCACCTTGTTTGCTTTAATCTATTTGGGAACTTCTCGTCTTAGACTCATCTACCCTGATTGTATAACCAGATTATGGCAATTCTTATGTTAGCTACCTATCTTGGAACCTCCGTAAAAATAGATAACATATGTCAATAGTAAATGTAATTTAATTGAAAAGAAAGTATCTTTATCAAAACATTCTTTGAAAGGGAAAGGTTTCTTGCAACAAGCAGTTTTTGCGTTTCAAACATTAAATTTTTGATTATTAAAAATGGAGGGCTTGGAAGGAGAAAACAAACAACGAACTGTGGTACTTAAATAATGCACTCTCTTGGGGAGAGACTGCATGTGAATCGCTGTTTTTCCTTTTACGATAAGGTATTCCAATCCATAAAGATTGGGATTTCTATAAGCGTTTTTATTATAACTCTTTAAATGTTTAGGATACTAAAACAAACAAACTTCTGTCTATGAATAAAAGAACACGTGCTTTCTTTTAAAGGGGAATAATTCTTCTAAAAGAGTTGATTTTACAATTGTATCAGACGATCTTACGGCAAATCACTTGTTCGGTGTCCGATCTTTTTTACAAATATTTGAATCACTGAAATTCCCTATTGTCTCTTTGACGTGACGGGTCACGTTTGAAATTTTTACATGCCATGTAGAAGTGACATAAGTTGTTTAGTCATGGAGTATACTTGACAATTTAAGTCGAACTTTTGATGTCTGGTACAGAAGCTTGGCTGATGTCATTGAGTCAGGAACGTTTACAAAACACCATGGTAAGTCAATTATTTTTTTGTCAAAATTTTGTCTAGTCCGAATGGGCAGAAGTAACAGACGCCAATTCAAATTGCTTTTAAATTGAAAACTAAGGTCCAGGAAGAGTTTCAAGCAATTTTTCCTTTTCTCGCACTGATTTCATTGATGCGATTCTTTAGGGGCGTAAAAAAGCGTGATTGTATGGGAGTTGGTTAAATGGCATCACCTGTCTATCGAATTGTAAAATTGGGTAGCAATGGTTTTATGCTATTGACCAATAGCGGTTGTCAATGAACAAATCAAATCATTCATTCAGCGCGGAATTAAGCTCTGAACTCCAACATTCTCCGCCATTGTAGAAAAACTTTTTGTTGGTTTTGGCGACTTATACGTCGTAACTACTGCTTTTTCATGATTTATTTACGACGTTTAAGTCTCTACCTGTTTGCTTAATGCTACTTGCCATAAATTTTGCAAAAAAAAAAAAAAAGTGGGACTTCCTGTTGGAGTTGATGGGCGTGGCAAATCGAGTAATTGGGCGGGGCCATCGATTGCCCTTCTGTTGGGACATGATAAGGTCTAGATTTGGGTATTCGAGAGCGACTTTATAAGCTCACAATTGAAAATAAATTATCATCAGCAAACACAAGACCAATTCGAGTGGTTTGTAAAGCATCTTTCTAACACACACGAGTAAAAAATACAAAGTTCCCAGGACTGGCCCATTCGAGGATAAATATACAGTAAAGAAGAATGACCGTTCTAGATTAAAAAAACGATCGTATACGCAACCTTTTGAATCTTAACAAACCATTTAAAGTTTATACTCGACTCAACTCATTACCAAAATATAAACTAGACATATTTTAACGCGATAAAAGGAGAAAGAGCTTGTACAGTTTCTCCTTATACCACACGTTTTACTCTCATCTCTTTTTTTTCGGGATTGTGTTATAGTGAGTTATGAGTTAAACTTTGAAAGAATTTGATTAAAAAATTGAAATTTAGTAGGTACAAGATATTTTGTTAACTTTGAGATGAGTAATTATCGTAACACGCACAGTGTTAAGGCAATCAAAAATCTTTTTCTCTTAGTGCGGAGAGAGTGTACATCTCCACATCGATATGTAGTGCATATTGTAATACAGTTGTCCGTCCTTCCACAAAAGTAAAAGACTTACATTTTCAATTGAGCAATCGCTTGCCCCGCCCACTGATTTCGTTGGCTACGCCCACCGACTCCGACAGGAAGTCGCGCTTCGATTATTAACGGTGTTACTTGAAGAACTCATAGCCAGCTGCATGTAACAAAAAAGTGGAAAAGTTGACTGGCAACCTAAACGTCGTAACAACAGCTTGAATAAGCAGTAGTTACGACGATTAATTCGCCAAACCAACCAAAAAGGTTAACAAAAATGGCGACCGATGTCGGAGTTGAGAGCTCAGGTCTGGGCTGAATAACTGATTTGAATGGTCGGTTGATTCCTTGATTGGTAGCTACGATCGATCAATTTCTTCCATACTTTACAAGGTACGGAGGTCCTCTTTGGTAGGTAGCTACCTACACGTGTCAATAATAGTCATCTCGTAAAGGTCATACATTCTAGATCAAGGTCAAAATCTTAGCCCTTTATCAATGGACTTCGCATCAAAAGTAAACCAAAGAACATTTTATTTCTTCTGAACTATTCAATGTGCGAGGCATATGATTCACCAATCGCGCCTGTCGGAGTCGATGGGCGTAGCCAGTGAAGTAAGTGGGCGGGGCCAGCGACTGATCAATTTCTTGGTGACTGAGTGTCAATGATCCAATGATGGTCAAATATACAGTGCCAAGGTCAAATTCCCAAACACTTTGCTTCGGAAATGCCTATCAAACCCTACGAAAAAATATATCATTTTTATTTCTAGCCTATTCAATATACCATTCTCATTTATGGTATAACGCCTGTAGTTTCAAATATGCCGATCATCTAATAAGGTTAAGGTCATTAGTCCTAGGTCAAAGTTTTGAAAATTGCCGTTGGTTGGGGGGGGGGGGCATCATTGTATAAGAAACATGTCTTGTTTTGTTTTCTCTCTGCGTTGTTTTGCACTCATATTTATTAGTATAGTTACATTATTAACCCTTTCATATTCAATTCCTGGTTTCTACATTCCTGTTTTTATACAAGAGAAAAAAATGTGGAAAAAGAAAAAAAAATACTTGTATAAGAAAAATACAGTGGGTGGAGATTTTAAAATGCAGAAAGTCTTCTTAAATTCAATATACGCGTTGCATTATACAGCTTTGACACATCACTTTTTAGCTAGCAAAGTGACAGCTTTGATAGCTTAAGATAACAGACAAAGTTCAACGAGTGCAAACTTCCATTGGCGGCTTAACCACTAAATCCACTAAATGCATACGTCATTAAAAGTAGTTCTCATGTATTTCAGGAATATTGCAAACTCTATTCAAATAGTATTGAACTCTCTCAAAAGCACGCTATCTAACTCATTCCCTACCAATTTCGCTTTAGGAAAAAGGCTATGGAAAACATTGTGGACAATGAAGAAATTGCTTGTATAATTAATTTCTTCAATGTCCAAAATGTTTTCTACCCAACAAGGAAACGTTTTCTTAATTCAACCATGCTTTGCTAGCTTAGAGTACTTTCAGTGCTTTGATTATATTGTGTTTTTATTGAAATCGGTTCAAATCATATCACCTTCTGTAAAAAATGGGTCTAGATTACGACAAGTGACATCCTTTTACACATTTCTCATGGATAAACCGTGGAAAATGACGTTAGGTTCATATACCCGTTTTCATACCAGTCAAGGGCAAATAACTCTTGTCCCAAAGCTAGGGAGGAAAGGTGCCTTGAAACTTGTTTACAACTCTTCGACATGTCTTGAAAAGAAAAAAAAAGCTAATCACACAGTGTGATTAGTTGATTTTTTTTCATACATCCATGAAAACCAAAATATTCTCTTCATCCTTTCAAAAAAAACTATAAAACCTGCATCATGTGGGCGTGGACTCAAATCGGTCTCAGATGGCACATTATCGCCGCCGGATTATAGAGGTAATTGGTTACTGAGCCCTGTGTTTATTCGAGGTGGGATATAGGATGACCCATTCCGAAATGACAAAATTTTGGACTGGTCCAAACTCACAGCAGTTGCAGACGACATTTCAAAGTGTGTGTAATTTGAAAAAATATGACTGAGTTCGGTAGAAAACTTTAATGGGAAAAGGAGAAATGTTTTTATAAGCCTTTTTTTCTTTACTATGTTTTTATAAGCTTTTTTCCCTACTCTGTTACAGGGGCACAAAAAGGGCGTTACAGGGTAGTAATTGTTTAACTAGACCCTTGGTAGACTTTGGTGAACAATTTCTTGTTTCCAATAATATTTCTTAATTCATTTTACAGGGTAGTTACATTCAGTGTCCTCTCGAGAAGAGGTTAAATTAAAGAGTCACACACTTTACATGAAAAACGTGACGCATGATTTTCGACCGACTTTAAGAAAAAGAATATGTGGGTTATCTTTTTCGGTTTCTAGTGCTGCTTATGATTCAGCGCTGTTGTGTCACACAAGAGTTTGGAGGATATTCTTATTTTCCAGTTACTGATCGAGTTCCATGTTAATGACCTGATAATATTGACATGTTGACCGTGGGCGACAAAATGTCGTAACTACAGATTGAATGTAACAGTAGTTACGACATTTTAGTCGCAAAGGACCTAACTTTTTCGTAGAGGATTTGGTGAGGTAACCTGTCTGGTAAAGAGAGGGAAACTAGGTACTCATGCAATGAAATGAATACAAAAAAGAATATAATTTTTGTTTTGTTTTTTGGATTATTTAGAGTTTCATCACAATGTGGTGTCTAGTGTACCTAACCATGGTTTCCTGTCATTTTTAGATTAAAGCGACTCTTGAGGAGATTTTCATGTAAATTTGATATAGGAAAATGATCTTCTTTTACAATAGTTATTAATACCATTTTCACGATTAATATGCTTTATTCGTGTTAAATCTACGAAATCTAATTCAATGTGATATATTCCTCATGCCCTACTATGAAATGCCGGAATTTATCGGATGACTTCGTTAGTATTCGGGTGATGTCGATCACGTCTGTATTGCTAGCGGAAGTCAGTGACGTAATTGATACTTTATGGAAACTACAAATAAGGCAATGACAGAAAACGTATTTACCTGATGAATTTCGATTCCATTCGGGTTGTATTTGGTTGACTTTTATTTGGCGTCTCGTAACGCGATAAATCTTTCTTTCTTGTTTTCCTTTCTTAAAATTATGAACGGTCATTTTCATCACAAAATCAGCTTAATCGCCTTTTAACAAACTGGCTGAAAGCATTATAGCTAGACATTTGAAAACCGAGAGCTATTTTTTTTTCAAAATGTGTTCGAGAGCCGCTTTAAGTACAATGAAAAAATTCGATTTGAGCCACCAACTGCCCATCCCATTTAAGCCCACTACTTGTATGTCCCTCAATAGTGAGAGATAAATAACATGTGTCACAATGACGTTTCTGTATTCCAACTCACGACCCCAGAATTCATAGCACAGCTTATATGACTCGACAGCCACCGTCAAAGCGCAGTGGGTAGCACATCAGACTCCCAAACTTCAATCATGGGATGTCATGGGTTCGATCCCCAGCGACGGCACATATCTTTTCCGACATTTGTCTCTATCCAATGTGTGGATAATCGTTAACCTAAGTGGGATAGTAGCCGGTGGCTATGATAGGTTATGGTGGTTGTACTGGTGTGAGAAATACCAAGAATCAATTTTTATGTGCTCCAGCCGCCGCGATATGACTGAAATACTATTAAAAGTGGCGTTAAACCTCATTCAATCAATCAGACTCGACAGGCTTTATAATTTAAATAGTAGGGTCGAATCCTTACTCTGCTAACATTCCGATAATTGACAAAGGTCATCTGGACCGGCGTTGTTTGTCTTGAATAGTAAGTAGTCTGCCGGCCTCAGTGGTATGAGTGATTCGGATCGTGTGGTTATACTTGAGAAATACCAGGGAATCATGTTAGGGAGCATCAGACGCCAGAATATAACTGAAATGCTTTTGAAGGATGCGATAACCCATTTCCACACCTCAACATTTTAAACTGATCCAAATTGAAAGAAGCTGCAGACGAAAGTTGATGGGATTTTATTTATCTTTTTTTTTTTTTTGACTCTTTGGATAGAACACATTGTCAATAATACAAACAAATCCTTCATTTTCCACAATGTTTCCAAAGCTTTTTTCTTGAGGGCGTAAAAGGGGGGTGTGGGAATGGGTTAAATCCTATTAGGAAATGTTAAAAGGTTTATTGCTAACATCTTTGATTTTTTGCGTGATGTTTGAAATATGTCTCAGTTTGATTATAAAATGTAAACCCTTTCCTGTACAATCCCCGGTTTTTACGTCCCTGTGATTTTGTACTTCAGAAACATTGTAGAAAAAGAAGAAATTGCTTGTGACAAGCAATTTCTTCTTTTTCCACAATGTTTACTACCCTACAGGATGATTATTTTTCAAATGAAATCCAATTTAAATTTTCGTCTGCAAAACTTTTGAATTTGGACAGCTCTAAAATTTTGCAAAAAAGGAAAGGGCTAAATGAGTGAATCTTTGCTAAACAAAGGTCATATTTTGATTGGTTGACAACGAGTGTATACTTGCTTAGATTAACCCTTATCCACGTAGAAAACACTTATAACACGCAATTTCTTCTTTTCTCATGCTGTATTCTATTCCATTTAAAAGCAAAAGCCATTTAAATGCAGCTGTTACTTTTTAGTTTTATCCATGTAATATCGCCTGCAACTTTTTTTCCCTTTAAGATTTTGTCATTTTAAAATTGATTAAGTTTAATAAGAATGCAAACAGAATATTAATTAATCCTTTCCCGGTTTTTTTTTCTTTTTTTTTTCTTTTTGTTGTTGTTGAAATTTTAGACTGGTCCAAATTGAAAGAGGTTGCAGATGACAACTGATATATGATAGAATTTTAAATGACACCATTTTATATGGTAGAAAATATTGTGGGAAAAGGAAAAATTGCATGTTACAAGCATTTTTTTCTTTTCCCACAATGTTTTCTTAAGTATTAAATTACAGCAACGTACAATCCCGGGTTTGTACAGCAAAGGGTTAAATTCTATTTTATAATTCTGCTCTTTCAAAATCACATGGCAATTTACGCCTTGAATTAAAATTATTATAATGACACTCATAAATCAGGCTTTTGCGTACATTTCATCAAAACCTTTCCGTCAAAACGGTACCACGGGTTAAATTGGCAGCTGTAAAATAATTCGAGTGGATTAAAGTACCCGATGAAGCATCAAGATTAACCAAAGTTCTAGACCATTATCTTCCGATAGGTGACATTTTTCAAATACTGACGAAATCTTTGGAGAATATGACATGCGCAGACAACGAGTCCTAGACTATATCGTTTTAACACTCTTCTATTTCTGTAAACTAGACCTAGATTGTTTCTGTGCCTCCACGAGAAAAAAAACCTCTTCATTTCTTAAATGATTTCAGTACTCATTTGCCATATTTTTACATTGACCTTTTAACCACGATACTTTCTTTTTGTGTTCTCAAGGAATATGTCTAGGAAAACATCAGTAAAAAAAAGAGAAATGCCGGTTTCAACCAATATCCCCTTTTCACACAATTTTTTCTATCGCGAAGTACCCTTTTCTGTCAATTGATTTGCTTTTGAAATAACACATGCGAATTCTTTCAATATGGACCAATACATATGTTTAGCGTCTGATACAATAGACCATTCGCTGGCCGCGCCATACTTACTCCGACACGAAGTCCCGCTTCGATTTAATCGACGTTATTTGCAAATGTTATTGCCAGTAAAAATAAAAGTAGAATGGTTGGTTGGCGACCTAGAAGTCGTAACTACAGCTTCAATAAGCTGTAGTTACCACTTTTAAGTCGCCAAACCAACAAATAAGGTTAATGAAAATGGCGGCAAATGTCGGAGTTTAAAACTCATTGCTCGTCTGAATGAATAATTCCATTGGTCGACTGGTTATTTGATTGACATTGCGAAAAGTCAATTGTTATGGGTTTAGGTTAAAGTATATTAGGTTTTGTCGTGAGTATCATTAAACCTAGACCAAGTGCTTTGACGAGCGACGAAATGTACGAACTGCTTAACCAACTTTATGAAAAAATAACAAAATGACTTTGTTAAAAACGAATATTTCCACAACTTGTAATTCGGACTGCGAGTGATATTTGACCTTGTCTGTGATAGAGAACCTTGACCTTAGTGCCAACAGAAAGGTCTTGCCACAATTTGACCCATCGCTTATGTCAATCAAATGATCATTCATCCCGTAAAATCATTCGTGGGAACTGGAAGTTAACTTTGAACTCCGATATTTGCCGCCATTTATGTGAAACATTTTTGATTGTTTGACGACTGAAATGTCGTACCTACAGCCTACTCGAGCTGTAGTTTCGACTCTTAGTTCGCAAAGTAACCATTCTACTTTTTGTTACAAGTCACTGGCCATAAAATATGCTAAATAACGCTGTTTGAAATGGAAGGGGAACTTCCTGTTGGAGTCAATGTTCTGGTCCATTTGAGTAAGTGGGCGGGACCAGCGGTTGGTCACTTTGTACAGCCCTGGTGATTCACGCGATAACTTCATGATTATCTAGCAAGATAAGATATCAAACAGATCAAAACAATAACATGTAGGTTGGTGGACTTAAATGTTCAAAAGAAAGAATCAAGAAAGAAAGAAAGAGTAAGAATAGCTATATTTTTCAGATGGACGTATAACACACGTCGATTTCGTCTTTTCATTGACATACATATATAAATTACAAATCTCTTTTCAAATGTGAGACCTGAATGATAATGTAGTTTATAGTTATTCACGTGTACGTACGGCTAAACAACAATGGTGGGCGTTGACGAGATCCAATGTCCAGTCATAGCAATCAAAGGTTATAACCTCTTTGTGACTTTTTCTTAAAAAGACAGTAGTGTTCTGAAGTGGTTCGTTTCATATGTTATGCTTTTGATCGGGACAAACTTTTTGAACGATCTTCCTTTTTAAGCTACACTGAATGAAAGTCAGCGAGGTATTGTCCGGGTATTGTGTTCGTCGTTCGTCCGTTCGTCCGTAAGCTTTTGCTTTAAAAATTTCCCCTTCAGAAAGTACTGAACAGTATTAAGCCAAATTTAAGAATGATATTTAGGCGACCCTTTATCAGATTCCTTCAACGAATTTCGATCGGAAGAAATGGGCGAGGTTTATTTCTATACAAGGTGAAAGATTTGAAAATCTTTTCAGAAACCAGTTGATGGATTTTAGCCACTTTTACAGGAAAGGTTCTTTGGTGACCTACTATCAGATTCCTTAAATTATTTCTGATCGGATGAAAACCAACTTTAGTAGGCGGGATTTATTTCTGTATGAGGAATGTAGTAATAACTTTAAAATCTTTTTTCTTAGAGATTAGTAGATTGTTTTCACCCAGATTGATTTCACGGGAATTAACGGTTATTAACCTGTTCATAAGATTTCTTATGAATTTGATTGCATGAGAACATGGCTTTTTGGTGGTGGGGGCTAATTTTTATATATTGTATATCCTGAAAACTTTGAAAAACTTTTCAGAAACATGTGGATGGATTTAAATCAATTTTCAAAAAATGATCCTCAGGCGATTTTTTGTTTGAATTGGGTTTAACACCCCTTTTAACAGTATTTCAGTCATATCGCGATAGACGGCTGGAGTACCTAAGGATTGATTCTTGGTATTTCTCACAGCAGTTCTATCGCTACATCCTTTCCTAGCTGCCGGTTGCTCATCCCACTTTAGTTTACGATTATCCACTCATTGATGGCAGACAAATGTAGGAAAAGTACAATTTCAGCGGCCGCGGATCGGAACATAATTCAGAGTCCGACGCGCTACCAACTGCCAAGCAATCGCTTAAGCTCTTCTGGTGTCCAGCAATTAGAGTTAAAATGGACATGCAATAGGAAATCTTTACAGAGACAGCTGACTTAATTTCCAGTGATATCTCTAAGTTTAGAGACACAATCATCCCTGGTGTATGTCAAATTTAAAATAATATATATCCCTCTTTTTCTAGCTCTTTACACACAACCACACCTGATTTGTGACAATGTTTTCACTGAAGTCATGGTTAGCAGGGGTGTTGCATCAGGGGCGGAAGGGCGGCTATAATTTGCATAAAAAAGGCACTGACCAACTGGTTTAAATTGCCGATTCTGTAAACGACATGTCAAAAGTGTTTATTGGAGCGGCGAAAAGGGCAGATAGCTCCGGACTCGAACGTTTGTATCGGTTTCCAAGGATAGGAAATGTGCTTTCTTGTCATAGAGTATAGGGACTAATATTTGGGTAGGGCGACTAAATAAAGGACAGGGCTTCTCACTGTGAAGACAGGGCTCCTTTCTGAAAGGACGTAGCTGGGGCACTGCAGTATGGCTTCCGAATGAGAGGGCGCATTACTCTCCTCATTATTGAAAGACTGCGCGTTACTGAAACCGTGACCACTGAGAGGGATTTTATTAGGTGTTTTCTTATGTAAAAGGAGTCTTAAAGATTTCTGCAAATATATAGAATACATGTACTCGTCTAACGCCATTTTCAAAATGTACAGTTTTGGAGGATACAGGTTTTTTAAATATGTTAAATCGAACCTAATTAGGCACTACCTCTCTTCTACCCTATTAATATCCTACTGGATTTTCAGAACTCGGAAACACTGGTGGAAGTCAACGTCTACTAATAAAAGTACTGAAAGTACTGTGAGCTAGCAAAGCACTGATGAATTTAGAAAAACTTCCCCCCTGTTGGGTAGGAAACATTGTGGACATTGAAGAAATTGCTTGTTACAAGTAATTTCTTCATTGTCCACAATGTTTTCCAAAGCTTCTTTCTTTGTAAAATGAACATGTCCCCCTAATTTCCTTTTATACCAACACCCACTTTGAATAGATAATCCAAGATGGCGAAAAGAAAACATTGAAAACAAGACTCGTGGATATTCATGCGCACGGTTCTAAAGGGCCGAAGAAGACGAAATAAATATGTAAGGAAGGAAAATAAAGCTGTCACGAAAATAATAAATAGAAAATCATCTGGTCATATGTGATATAAAATTTTTCACACGAATACGTTGTAAGGCGTTAAAAAAACTCGTACTTCGGACTCGTTTGTCAACGCTTAACAACGCATTTTCGGGATGTATTTTTCATGTAAGAAATAAAATAACCGATTGATTATCCTCTATGTAATTATGACGACATACATGTGCGAATGATACGTTTTAAAAAAATGACGATCTCTTCTTTTTCAAGTTTGTGAACGTATTTTGAAATTTAAAGCTTTCGTCGAAATCCAAATCTTTATTACCATTTTATGGTGATAATGACCATAAGTATATGTAATCATGACGTTATTATTATTATCATTATTTCTAAAATAGGCTGAAGGTGAAGTTAACGTAACATGTCTGCTGCTTTTCTGCGTGTTTATTTGTGTACTTGGAAACAGTTTTCTATTCGGCTACAATACCGGCGTCGTTAACTCACCTGGAGTCGTAAGTAGAGCTTTGGCTTGTATTTCTCGAAAACGTCCAATGGGAAAAATGTTGATATAGATGGTCAATTATTTAACCCTTTCCTGTGAAAAACCGGGATTCTACGCCACTGTGATTTTATACTTGAGAAAACATTGCGGAAAAAGTAGAAATTGCCTGTATCAAACAATTTCTCATTTTCCACAATATTTTCTACCACATAGGACGGTTTCATTTTGGATTGCATCCAATTTAATGTTTAGTAAACATTATGCGAAAAGAAAAAGTCTTGCACAGGCAAGTAGCTGCCCTTTTTCAAAACAAATACCCATTTTCAATTACATGCAGTCTGAAATTCTATTTCCAACTAATATTCTTTTATTATAGGGATGAGTGTATTTTTCACTGCGTTTATTGGAGTATAAAGTGCAATTGCCTTAGCACATGGCAAATAACGCCCGTAGGGCGTTATGTTTAAACCATGTGCTAAGGCAATTGCACTTTATACTCCAATAAACGCAGTGAAAATTACACTCGGCCCATATAATTGCAATACGTCTATTTTCAAATCCGAAACGGATAGAGAGATGAAAATAAAAACAAATAAACGAACTGTGGGCGGAGTTACTTTTCTTTGACAGGCGTATGGATACATTGACACAGTTTATCGCTCGAGTCGTTGTAACGGCGGACATTTTATTTCGTCGCTTGGGTTTTTTGAAATGGAAATTTGAACATTCGTTGGATTTATTTGGAATTATTATCAGCAAATACTAACTTTAAACTCTGTAAATTATGATATCTGGGTCGATAACAGTTAGAATTATGAATAGATGCTTTATAATAGACAAGAAATATAAACCTACCACATGGACACAATGCATGCTGATGTGGCGAAGCCGATTCGACATCTGGGATTTACGGCTAATAAAGGTGAGTTTTTCGAAATCTTCATGTTTAAAACGAACATTATAATTGTCATAAGGACACTATTTGTTTATCTATTTATTGAAAATCCATGAAAGTATAAAGGAATTCGAGGAAATCGAAATTCAAAGGGTGATGACTATAAATAGTAACAAAACAAGTTGGGTATTTCTTGGATGTGAAATCCAAATATCGGAAATCCCTGGCCGTGTTTTTGTTTCTATTTTTGTCGAAAATAGTTCTGTCTTTTATCGAGGTATAAAGTGCAACTGATTTGATCACGTGATACGATTTTGGCCAATGAAAATACTCTATTTTGAAGTATTGCAATTATAGTAGTTATATTAAACTTTTCGTTGACGTCAGCAGCGTCATGGTTGTATTTTTTTTATTTCTATAGTTTTCCTTTCTTTCTTTCTTTTTTTTTTTAAAGGCAACGAGATAGCAATACTTCTTCTATTTTTTTTAATTGTCACTAAGAATAAGGAAAGAAATAATGAAATTGCTAAAAGAAAGAACTGTTAAAGCACATTAGATACTTCGGTATTTTATTAACACAAATTTCATGTTCATTTGTACTATGACATAGACTTTTGCGATGAATCGATAAAATTCCTGCACTTTATCGATCTATGATATTCAGATTATGTCTTTTTCAACCCATTACCTAATGACAAAATTTTAGATTCGTCAAAATTGAAAAAAAAAAAAAAAAAAACAGTTGCGACAAGTGTCGGAGATCAAACTCATTTCTGGTCTAAATGAATAAGTTCAGTGGTCGACTGGTTATTTGATTTTCAGCCGCGATCGGTCAACTAAATTTATATTACAAATAGAACACCATTCGTGTTTATGAAAATAAGGAATTTATTAAAACCCAGATGAGAACACTCTAAAATCTCGTTTTCTAACAATCGTTTCCATGTATTTATAGTTTCGTCCATTAAGAACGGGCGTTTAGATTGGTCGGGAAAAAATAATAATCACACCTCCATGAACAAAATTTTGAGCGCGCGATCATTTTGTATGCTTCCACACAAAATAGAACCACATAAAAATATTTCAAAATTTGTAAAGTTTTTGATCTTTTCGCTCAATGCTATTACATTATTAGAAATGAAGAGAATATATTTTTTCGTGGAGGTATGAACTGAAAAACCTAATCACACTCATGTATGAATGTATTCATACAGTGTGATAGGTTTTTTCGGTTGATACCTCCATGAAAATAAAAAAAAAAATTCCCTTCATCTCTTAAATAGATGGCTCGATAAATTTGGTATTTATCACCACACATTCAATATCCTTTGTATACATGCGCTATTCGCCATAAGAAGAGTGGACTGTCTTTCGTTACAGCTTATTAAGACGTTTTATGCACAAGTCCAACTTTCACGGGAAGGGAAGGAGACTTATTTGAATACCGAAGATGGTGGATTATACTTTACAAAGCCAGAAGACAGAACAAACAAAACTATACTGGCTATCTCCAGAGAGGGTAGGTTCATAATATACTGCAATTTAAGGACCGAAATTACAGTTGAAAGACATAATTTGCTGTCTGTTTGTTTGAATGGAGTTTTTAACACAAGATATGTTATACAATATTTATATTTGGACGTATATCCCTCGTCATGCTGAACCTTGAATATTCTCTCTTTGTCAGGGAGAATAGAGAAAGATCAGACTGCACATATATGCAGCCTGATCTTTGTCTACACCACCTGCTTGTCCCTTTTACGTCAGAGTTGTTTATAGGATAAATTTTCAAACTAAATGTTAACCTACAATTCGTTTTCCCAGAACTTTTAGTCCTTTGATTTCAATGCATTTCTGTAGATTATTTATAATTCCGCATGACATTGAGCTTTTGACCTAACCCACGTGTAAGTATTGATACACCACTTACACCCTTTATAAAGATATTAAGATATCAGTCAATTTATTTTAGAGATAAAGAGAATGGTTTTTTGGTGTCATGGAGGTATGAAAGGTGTAAATTTTATGACATTGGGTGAAAATGGGAAAATATCTTACATAGATACATGTGCATTTTATAGAACTATTTTGGGTGAAAGCATACAAAATAGTTGCGAACTCAAATTTGTTCATGTAGATATGAATATTTTTTCGGCCAATCAGAACGCTCGTTCTTGATAGACGAAACTAACAATTAGATTATATAATTTTCAATAGTAATGTATCACTGACAATAATGATCAATATTCCCTGATTTGACTTTTAGGAATTTCTCTCAAGGGGTCCAAGATGACCCTTTAAGAGAATATCAAAGGGTCCGACGGGGAATTTTCAAATTTTGAGGTTCAAACCCGCGATTTACGAGTCAAACACGAGGCCTGGTAAAGGATGGCGCTTGTATGATGTTGTTATTCTCAGTGGCCATTTGATAAGACTTATTATCCATAGCTATTGAGGATGACCCATACGGGGTGTTGTTATACAGCAGCGATCGTTTATGAAATTTGTTACTATAATTAGAACCAACATTTGCACGTGCGCGCCTCATTTCCAAAAGGTAGGACAAACAAAGAATGTCCTATCATGTGATTATTATATAAATACAATACAACCACTACGTCCTTTTCCGACATTTGTCTCTCACCAATGGGTGGATAATCGTAAACCTAAGTGGGATAGCAGCTGCAGGCTAGGAATGGATGTAGTGGTAGTACTGGTGTGAGAAATACCAGGAATCCATTGTTAGGTGCTCAAGCCACCGCGATATGACTGAAATACTGTTAAAAGAGGCGTTAAACCCCAATCAGTCAATCAATATATTTATTTTCCAGCTATAGATGGTGACTCACGTGTGGTGCTATTATACTCGGTTACAGTATCTGTTTTTGTTTTGTCTGGTATCATAGAAGTTATATCTATTTGCAGAAATGCAGTGCGACTTATATGTATTGATGTTCTTAAAATTCGGTTATAGTATCTGTTTTAGTAATGTCTGATCAGATAGAAGTTAAAATTCATTTTCCAGCAATAGAGGGTGACTCATATATAGTGACGTTCTAAATACATGTACTCGGTACATTATATGTTTTAGTAATGTTCCATATGATATGAGTTATTTTTATTTTCCAGCTATAGAGAGCGATTCATATGTGGTGTTGTTATACTCAGTTACAGTATCCATTTTTGTCTTGTTTGGTATGATAGGAGCTTTGAGTTCTGGAAAAGTTGCCGATTATTTCGGGAGGTATTAACATTTTCTTTGCATCACATCAAACCATAGCTAACAACTGTGGTAACTTATTTCACCAACAATCTTTACAGTGTATAATAGATAATGTCAGATGAAACGGAAAATATTACATATCGAAGTTTCATTAGAAAATGTTTGTCTTAGGATAAAAATTCCCTGGATTATTTGTTGTTTGAATGGGTATTAACACCACCTTTAACAGTATTTCAATTATTTCGCGCAGGCTTGAGCACCTAAACATGAATTCCTGGTATTTCCCTCACCAGTATTACTACTACATCCTTTCTTGTTTATTTGAATCATCCTGATAGTTTCCTCGTTTGTATTATTGTTAAAATATCCAATCTGTCACATTTTTTTTTCAATCTTAACTCTTGTCATGCTGAATAAAATTCTTGTTGAGAAATACATTAAATCAAAGATCTGGTGGCACTGTAGGTCTGGTTTTCAGGGTCAATATTTAGTTAAGAAATTGATCTTTCGGACAATTCTGGCTTAAAAGACACACAGATGGTGTAGACTAGATTCAGACTGCACATATGTGCATGCTGATCTTTGCCAATACCTCCTGCCAAAGCAGGAGTATTCCGGGATCAGCATGACAAGGGTTAATCTCTTTTACACCTGAAGAACTCAAATATGTATGTCGCATAGAATGACATCGCTTCAAAGACTATGCCAAACTGTGATATCCGAAAGCAATATCGTTTTGAAGTTTTATCTTGTCTTACTTTTCTGAAAATAGAAAATATTACTTCACCTCAACAGGCATTTTGTTTAATACACTATTCGTGGATGTTATTCGAAGAATCAATCTATCTATCAAACCATTCGTTTATACCGGAAGTGAAATCCGACGATGGACGACATTTATGCGAAACATTTTTTTGGCTTGGCGACTCAAACGCTATCTTCAGCTGCAGCTATGATGTTTTGACCGTCAACCAATCATTCTACCTTTTGTTACATGTAACTGTCCATGAAGTTTGCAAAATAACGCCGCTTAATACCTAAGCGGCGTTATTTTGCAAAATATACACCAAGTATCGTAACAAAACGTAAAATGCTGGAAGTTGAATTTCCTGTATCAGTTAAATGGACGTGTCCAGCGATTTATTTATACCAGGTTAGCTTTGATTTATTTCCTTTCTTAACCCATTCCCACATTAGACAATTTCAGACTGATCCAAATTGAAGGAAGATGCAGTCGATAATTTTAGGTTGATGAAATTATAAAACTTCTTGGGTAGAAAACATTGTGTACATTGACACAAGCGATTTCTTCTATGTCCACAATATTTTCCAAAACTTTTTTCTTGAGGGGCGTAAAAAGGAGGGATTGTCTGGGAATGGTTTAATCCATTGTTGGTTGTTTTTCGCAGACAATTTCTTTTTTTTTTTTTTTTTTTAATTTTCACCCCTTTAATTGGGTTTTATCATTTTCAGGAAAAAAGGAATGTTGTTGATAACCTGTCTAGCTATATTGGCCAGTATATTTGGTGGAATCCCAGTCCTCGCAAAGTCCCCTGTATGTCTCATAATCTCACGAGCGCTCATTGGTCTTCACTGTGGTAAGTCTTGACTGGCCAAGTGATAGAGGTCCTTGACTCGGGCCCTGGAGGTTCGAGCCCCTACATCCCCGGGCGTGTTCATGGGCAAGAGACTTAATAACCAGTCCAGTCTATCCAGCTGTAAAATTGGGTAGCAGTGGGGTAAAACCACTGCCTCTCTGTCAGGGACGTGTAAACGTCTGGTTTGTGTGTTCGAGAGCGACTCTATAAGCTTAAAGCTTTCGTCGCAATCGATTGTAAAACTAAACTGTTGTAAGTTTTCCTGAACGCTTCTCTGCTGAAAGTTTGACAGATAGTTTTTCGACTCTGACAAGCTGTTAATTGAAAGAATAAGCGGACAACGATCCTTTCCCACAAAATCCCTCCTATTGCGCTCCTCAGAAAAAAAAAAGATTTGGAAGCATTGTGGAAAATGAAGAAATTGTTTGTATCAAGCAATTTCTTCATTTTCCATACAGATTTCTATCCCATAAGACGAAAAAAATTAAAATTCCACGAACTTAAAACTGTCGTCTGTATTTTCTTTGAATTAGGACCAGTCCAAAATTATGATGAGTGGGAATGGGTTAAAGTGTGTTGAAACAGGTAAAGGATAATTGAGCTTTTTAAAATAATTTCTTCTTTCGCACGATAAGGTCCATCAACCAGCTGCCGGCCTTAAATTTTGCAAATAATGCCGTTTAAATTCGAAATGGGACTAACTGTCGGAGTCAGTGGATGTGGCCAACGGAGTAAGTGGGTGGGGCTAGCCATTGGTTAATTGACAGATCGCAACTGGCAATAAAAGAATCAATCCACCAAATATATTATTTATCAAGAACGGAAGTGAACTTTGAACTCCAAAATCGGCTGACATTTAAGAGAAGCATTTTTGTTGGTTTGACAAAACTTGCTAACTGCGGCTTACTTAAGCTGTAGTTACGATATTCAGTTCTTCACCCAACCTTTTGCCTATTCCGTTGGCCCCGCCCATTGACTATGACAGGAATTAACGCTTGGAAAATTTAAACGGCGTTATTTTGCAAAATTCATAGCCAGTTGCATGTAATAGAAAAACTAAATGGTTAGTTGGCGATCTCAACGTCGTAACTACAGGGTGCTGTCGGATATAGTTAACCTTCTATATTGTTAACGCATCTCCACACAATGACGCTTTTTGACGCCCCCAAGAAAAAAAAGCTTTGAAAAACATTGAGCTTGCTTGTTACAAGCAATTTTTCACTATCCACAATGTTATCTGCTTCCCCCTCCCCCCCCCCCCCCAAAAAAAAAATCAGACAAACAAGCACAATTTTAAATCAATCAACTTGAAGTTGTCGTCTGCAAAATCTTAGAATTTGGATCAGTTGTTGTGTGGTAATGGTTTGAACAACCTAGAAGACCGTGATATACCAGACCAAGTGAATTCGTCTTGTCGGATGGCCGGACTTCAATAGCTGCGCACCAGGATCAGTGTACATAGGAGATGACGTCAGAATGTTGACTTTGTCCTTCAAATTCGTCGTCTGGTCAAAGTTTGACCAATATTCACACAATTCCCCTTTCTTTGTGCAGTTCTAAGAGTTCATTTAGGAAAATATTATGAGACAACGAGAAACTAGTTTTGATAATTACTCATATCTTTAAGTGATTTTCTATAAAATGAAGAAATTGCTTGTTAGAAATTGTTTTCTTACGTATTTTTTTTTTAGTATGGTCTGCAACGTTTTCCAGTCTAAAACTTTGTATTCTGGTAAAGGTCTAATCACCTCTTTGCATCACTGCAGGTATTGGTAGTAGTCTGGCACCCTTGTATCTGACAGAAATATCGCCGAGAGAGATTCGAGGAGTTATCGTTGCATGTCATCAACTTTTTGTCACCATTGGCATCCTTTGGTCCGGAATCATGGGCTTCCCAGCCATATTAGGTAAGAAGCCTCGGGTGAGATCTTGACCTGCAAATGAGAGATTGCGTAGACCTGTCAATCTAAGACTCGATAAATCGATCAAATCATTCATTAAGACCGACGTAGAACTTTGAACTCCGACTTTGTCCGACATTTTTTGATGTTTTGGCGACTTAAACGTCAGGACTACAGTTTATTCAAACTACGACATTTATGTCACCAACTAACCATAATACATTTTGTTACATGAAACTGGCAATACATTTTAAACAATGACGTCGGGTTTAATATCGAAGTCGAACTTCCTGTAAAAATCAGAGGGCATGACAAGCGATTCGTCAGTGACCACGCCGGTATGTCTTTTGGTGAAATATTTCAGTGCCCGAGTCTGGTTTCGATGATATAATAACAGTCTGCGACCGCTTTACATATGAGCACTTTCATTAAATGGAGGTATCGACCTTGATAAGATAAAATTCCTGCTTGCCCAAAGGATACGCCTAAACGAACATTTTTTATAACTATGTGTCAGATATTGGCTTCACAGTAATCTAGTGGCTTTTGGTGGCTGTCTAGCAAATCAACGTTATTTCTAGAAATCGCGGCATTCGGTTGGACATCGACACTGCATGACCTCATTTGCATATGACCCAAATTCAACAGAAGATAACCAAGTGACAAGGGAAACAATACACCAATGTCCCGAATTATGTCATATTAAGTGAAGTGCATATATCATTTTTATGTACAGTCTTGCGACAGTTTTGAACTTAATTTTACCAAATGAAAATGGGCTATCGAATATAACTCCTGATCACGTCACGATGACGTCGGTTTTCAATAGCGAATTTAAACTGAATGCGTAATTCCAACGGTTATGCGCATCACGTAAATGTCCCAATAATTATTTCGACTGTCTCGGTGTAAGCTTAATTAACGTCGGCTTTAAGCGAAATTTCCTCGTTTATTTTGAAAAAAACGACCTCTGATTCGTGCAAAACTATGCTACTTTCAAGAATAATGTATTCAAGTGATATATGAGATGAAATGAAAATGATTAAAATCTGTGACACGAAAAAAAAAACACAAAACATCGATACATCTCTATCGACCTGCATCGAAATTAACAAAGGATAAGTGGACAATAAATTAAAATGCTAGTGAAATTATCGAAACTAAATCCTTAAGGCCGTTGTCATTGATTAATCTCTGGCCCCGGCCACTTACCCCGTTGGCCACGCCAATTAACTCAAACAGGAAGTCCCGCTTCGATTTTTAAAGGCGTTATTTTGAAAAAAATATGGCCAGTTGCATGTAACAAAATAGTAAAATGGTTGGTTGGTGACCTTAACGTCGATACTACAGCTTGAATAATTTGTAGTTATGACGTATAAGTTGCCAAACCAACAAAAAAGGTTAACAAAACTGACGGTTAATGTTGGATTTGAAAGCTCAGTTCCGCACTGAATAAATGATTGGATTGGTTGGTTGACTCCTTGATTGACAATCGCGATTGGCCAATTGTCAAAGTGTTGTAGAACCTCACTAAACACACAACCAACCTTACTTGTACAAACCAAAACCATTTGTAATGTATCATTTGTTTATTTGTTAGTTTGCTTGTTGTTGTTGATAAGGAAAGATAGATCGTAATAGAGAATTTTTTAAATTATAAAATTTTATTTATGAAAACGGACGTATTATTCCGTCTTTCCTCTATTGTTGTACGATATTCTTTTTATTCGTTATTGCAGAATAATATAAAGAGAAATGGACTAAAAAATGTTTCTCTAATTGAATAAGGTCAAAGTACGAAACGTGGACATTTTTGAGACGACAGTCAACCTTGCTCAATCGACCACTTCATTAAGCGACCACTTTCACTAAGCGGCCACCTTCATTATGCGACCAGCATCAAAATTCACCTTCGAAAAACAAATGATCTGCCTATTTTGTCGATTTTTTTCTCAATAATTATCAAAACTGAATCCTATGTTAGCGGATCCCACTTGAATCGTCTGAATTAACCTATATTGAATAACAATTTGATTGACAGGTAACTGGGAGATGTGGCCCGGATTGTTTGCTTTCAACGCTATTCCCGCCCTTCTTTGTGTCATCATGCTTCCCGTCTGTCCAGAGAGCCCGAGATTTCAACTTATTAAGGTCAACAACAACGATGCCGCAAAGAAAGGTAAATTTGTCCTACAGTGAGGAAAGGATCGCTAACGCTTCGAAATTGGTACCCTACATGGAATTTTTGACCCTTTCCTGTTTTGCAAAATTTTTGACACACCCAAATTCAAAGGTTTTGCAGACGAAAATTAAAAGTTGATTTTATTTGAAAAATAACCATTTACTTTGGTAGAAAATATTGTGGAAAAGGAATTTTCAGAAAATATTGTGGAAAAAGAATTTTCCACAATGTTTTCTCAATTATAAAATTACAGGGACGTAAAAAACAGAGATTAACCAGGAAAGGGTTAAGGAAACCAAAAAAACGGGTTTGACGGGAATACCATTGCTTTTTCCAAACGCAGCCCTTGACCAAAACTCATTTCACAATGATAGCATTTTCCACCTATTAACCCTTTTCATGCTGAACCCGGAATATGCCTGTTTTGGCAGGAGGTATAGAAAGGATAGGCCTGTACATATGTACCTTGTATTAACCAACAATATTTGCATCCAGTCCTGCCAGTCCTTTGATTTTATTGGAATTCTGTTGGCAATTTTATTAAGCAAAACAAGGGTTTAAACCTACTTTTGATTTTCTTTTGATAATAGACAGGTAAAGAGTAATTTGGGAAGTGTTTGATCTTACTCTCCCACTCTAATGCAGGCCTGATTTTCTTGAAACAAGGCTAATATGAAACAAACAAACATGTGCAAAATTCCGTCTAAAAGCTCTTAACCCTTGTCATGCTGAACCCGGAATATTCCGGTTTTGGCAGGAGGTATAGAGAAAGATCAGTCTGCACATAAGTCTAAACCTCCTGTTTGAACTTTTCCTGCCAGAGTTGTTTACGAAATGAATTTTCAAAAGAAATATTGATGACTGAAAAACAAGTACTACCAGTGTACTCTCAGCCCTATTATTTAAATGCTATTCCCCAAGGGATTTTATACAGAATGACAAGGGTTAAAGCGCGCCAATACGCATACGAATTACATGGCAACATGAAGATTTCAACAGTATCTTGGGTCTGGCTGAGATAATTTTCATAAAGATCGCCATCTAGTCTAAAAGTATGGAAAATAGTTCAATTATTACAACGATAATGTCACTGCTCTTACTACAGATTGACCAATCGTGGCTGTCAATCAAGGAATAAATCGACCAATCAAATCATTCATTCAGTCTGGAGTTTAACATTGAACTCCAAACCTTGGCCGCCATTTATGCGAAGCATTTCTGTTGTTTTGCTTCGCCAACTAACCATTTCACTTTTTTCCGTGCGACTAGCTATGAATTTTGTAAAATAACGCCGTTTCAAATTGAAGCGGGACTGGGTGTCGGAGTCAATGTGAGGGGCCAACGGAGTAAGGCGTGGGCAGCAACTGGTCAATTTTAGATGGTCTAATGCTCCTATTAAATGTAAAGAAATAACCATTCTAACCTTATGTCGTGTGTACACACTTTAATCTTTGTGAATGACATTCCGCAAAATAACAATGTAATAATATCATTACGCCCTCAGTCTTACTACCGACGGCGGCACTCATCCTTTCCGACTATTTGTCTCTCACCAATGGGTCGATAATCGTAGACCTATGTGGGATAGCAGCTGGAGGCTAGGAAAGGATGTAATGGTAGTACTGGTGTGAGAAATACCAGGAATCCATTGTTAGGTGCTCCAGCCGCCGCGATATGACTGAAAGATTGTTAAAAGCGGCGTAAAACCCCATACAAACAAACAAACAAATCAGTCTTACCAAGAGATATATATTTATCATTCAGATCTAAAAAGCCTAAGAGGTCACGAGGACGTAGACAAAGAACTGGAAGAAATGAGGTTAGAGGCTAGAAGGGCCTCCTCTCGCGAGTCTTTCACACTCAAACAGTTATTGATGAGTTCTGAACTGAGAAGGGCTGTTCTTGTAGCTTGCATAATCCAAATATCTCAACCACTGTCGGGGATTAATGTGGTAAGATCTTGTTTTTATTTAATATCTTTTTTTTTGCGGGAATTAAGGGACACAGTGGTTACGAAAAAAATGAAGTTTCCAAGTCTAATATGGTCATTGATTTTTTTCTTTGAGTATGGGTAAAATCATTACAATTCTGAAGGGCTTTCTCTGTGTTTTGCGTAAAGGACTAACTTTTTTGTTCGGAACAAAGAAACACATTCCAGAAACAAAACACGCATACGCTGGCAGACACACGTTTTAATCGATTGTATAAATTCTATGTTTGAATTGAAAATGAAAACTTGACTCTCCAAATTTTTGCGACCAATATTAGTTATAATGTAACCCTTTTTGTGCATTAAAGCGGCTCGTTAACAGATTTACTTGAAATTTTGAAAAAAAGGGAAAATTATCTTAATTTCCAATAATTATTAATGTCATTTTCATGACATATATTCTTTCCTCGTTTTAAATCTACGATTTTCACACACAAAAACAATTATTAAAAGCGTTACACTCCCTATTCTCTATTTTAAAACGTCGGAATTTATCGGTCGATAAAGATATGAACTGTCATTTTCACTACAAAACAAGCCTTCTTACAAATGCCTGAAAGCTTTACAGTTAGAAACTTGAAAATTGAGAGCCCAAATTTTCCTTTCATAATCTGTGCAAGACCACTAAACAGATTGCTATTTGTAGAGGTTTACAAACTTCTCTGATGTATGGTTTTATATTGATACACTTGGAAAAGGTTAGATATCCTCAAATTAAGATTAACACGGTAATCGGAAGATAACAAGTAAGTTTTTGATATCGGATGTGTCCACATCTAGCATCTCTAATAGTAACAAAACGCCTCCTCGTGAATCTAAGGACATTTGTGAACACTGTCTGAGGAGGACGTCTCCATTGTTCAACAAGGGTACGTTTAAGACTCCCTAACGTCTGAGATGGATTGACTTACTAACTGACAAGTCGACCTAACTCGGCTCAGATATTTTCAATCGAAATGGGGCAAAGGCTGCACGAAGGTCTACCTAAGATTTTAATACCGGTATTGCTCAGAATGTCCTGCGTTAGAAATTCCGTGTAAGGGCTAGAATTATCGTGCTGAAACGTTACACAAGGATCTGGTCTATGTATAAAGGGGAGCAAAAAGGGTTGCAAAATCTGATCCCTGTACTAGTAAGCGGTTGCCTTGAACGACAACAAGGCGAGAAAGTCCTTAAGCAGAAATCATCCCCCTACCGCCGAGTCTGTCTATCTCTATGACTCAAATTGATTAAAAAGAATATCCTATGTTGTAAAAATATTTAATTCGTATTCACAAAATACTGGCAACGAAATCATAAACGACGCCATCTAAAACATCTAAAAACTCGGCTACGTCTTGTTTTTTTTTATCTGTTGAACTTTTATAACCACTCATTTAACCCTTAGCATGCTGAATATTTATCTTTTCTTCACATTATTTGGTCAAATTTAGACCAATCTTGTGTACACACATTTCTACTAAACAAGCAGGTAGTGTAGAATAGAATCAGACTGCACGTCTGTGCAGGCTGGTCTTAGTCTATACACATGCCACAGCTGTTGTCAGAACAGAAATATTCCGGAATCAGCATGACAAGGATTAATACCTTCTACATTATGTTTACAGGCTATGACATATTCTGGTATAATTTTTCAACAAATTGGTTTGGCGGAGACAATGATCCCTTACGTCGTTGCAGGCCAGTTTGCCATCAACGTCCTGGCAACAGTGGTTGCTGTAAGTTGTTCAACTGACCAATCCCTGGCCCCGTCAATTTAATCCATTGGTCCCGCCGATTGACTTCAACGGGAAGTTCCACTCCGAGTTTAGACGGTGTTATATTGAAAAAACAATTGGCCAATAACATGTAACAAAAAATATCGAAATGTTTGGTTGGCGACATAAATATCCTAACTACCTCTTGAATAAGATGTAGTTACGATGTTTAAGTTGCCAAAACCAACAAAAAGACTTCTTAAGAATGGTGCCAAACATCAGAGGTTCCAGTCTAAATGTCTGGTTTCACTTGTCATCTGATTGTCGCGATTGGTCAATAAAGCGATTAACATAATGTTAATATGTCTTCGTTGAGATATGAAACCTCAAAGGTTATCATACTGTGTACGTCTACGAAGCGGATTCACATAGGAACGTGATTTTGGCTTTTAAGTTCCATACTTTAATGGAAAAACAAACAAACTCTTAATAATCAACAGTTTAACATAAATTCACGTCAAGTAATATGTTTAAGACAGTCGTTTTACGGGACCTCTGTGTGTACAAGCATACATAATAGTTTCGAGATCCCACGCTTCGTAGCTCGTCTAAGCAAAAACACTGGTTTTGAGTTGGCGTCAAATATATCACTTGATTCGGTCTATTAGAGGTCAACCCGATGTCGAATTCCGAAATTAAAGATGTGTGTGATCAAAGGTCAATTTTATCTATATCTGTTTTAATCAAAGGTCAATCTTGTTTATACAAATATACACTTGATCACTAACTATAACCTGTACATCTAAAGTATGTAGTAAGGTAGATTGGTAATTCTAGAATCCGAAAATCATCAAAGATTGAATTTATCAGTCTCTGGTCCCGCCCATTCACTCCATTTGCCATACCTACTGACTCCGACAGGAAGCCTCGCTTCGACTTAAAACGGAGTTATTTTCCAAAATTTATGCTAAGTAGCATGTAACAAAAAAGTAGAATAGTTGGTTGGCGACCTAAACGACGTAACTACAACTTATAAAAGCTGTAGTTACGACGTTAAGTCGCCAAACCAACAAAAACATTTTACATGAATGGCGGCCAATGTTTGAGTTCACAGTGTAATTCCGGGCTAGATGAATGATCTGATTGGCCGATGAATTCTTGATTGACAGCCGGTTAATTGAATCGATCCTGGTTAACCCGCTTAGTCCACAAAATCTAATTGGTGTCGATTCGCGCTTCGAAGGAGATCATTTTTCGCTTGAGGGGACACAATTATTTCTTTATTTCAGGCACCCTTAATAGAACGATTAGGCCGACGACCTTTACTTATATGGCCGATGTGCGTAATGGTCATATCGTTTATAGTTCTCACTGTATGCCAGAATTTGATGGAGATGGAAAAATTTGAGGTAAGTGGCACGGGCATTTGTTGTCTATCTATTTAATGATATCAAGAAATCCATACTTGTACCGGTAATATAACTAGTAAATGATATACTGCACAAGTTACAAGTAATTTATGTGAGGTCATGGTCGACATGGTAATTGACCTTGAGGTAAGTGGCACAGGCATTTGTGTCTCTAACTATTCAATCCATACGTGTACCAATATTATAATAGGTAAATGATATACCGTACAAGACAAGGTACAAGTAATTTATGTGAGGTCATGGTGGGATGGTAATGGACATTGACGTAAGCGGCACAGGCATTTGTGTCTCTAACTATTCAATCCATACGTGTACCGGTATTATCATAAGTAAATGATATACTGTACATGACAAGGTACAAGTAATTTATGTGAGGTCATGGTGGACATGGTAATGGACATTGACGTTAGTGGCACAGGCATTTGTGTCTCTAACTATTCAATCCATACGTGTACCGATATTATAACAAGTAAATGATATACTGTACATGACAAGGTACAAGTAATTTATGTGAGGTCATGGTGGACATGGTAATGGACATTGACGTTAGTGGCACAGGCATTTGTGTCTCTGTCTATTCAATCCATACATGTACCGGTATTATTATAAGTAAATGATATACTTTACAAGGTACAAGTAATATATGTGAGGTCATGGTGGACATGGTAATGGACATTGAGGTAAGTGGCACTGGCATTTGTGTCTCTAACTATTCAATCCATGCATGTGTCGGTATTAATAATAAGTAAATGATATACCGTAAAAGACAAGTTACGAGTTAAATATAAAATCATGAAGCAGGTGTCTGTGTTTAGTCGGTCTTCAAGATATGCAATCATAATTTTTAAAACATGCACGTGAGAACTAAGTGAACATGGAACAGTTAGAGGTGAGAAGCACAGATATGCGTTTCTAGATCTATTTAAGGGTATAGGGACAAAAATTCTTATAAAAAGAATCCCAAAAATCTTCGTTAAAATAGTTTACAGAGCCCTCTATCATTAAAGTCTGAATAGGTCACAGGACCTCTATCAACTTTTTTGTCGAACAGATAACGAAATATAATTTTGATTATCTTTTTTTTGTATTCTGAAATTATTGATAGAGGGGTAACGTAAAATAATTTAAAATCGTTTTCCTTTTATGTGCGGCAAAGCTTTCTGACTTATGCTCTGTTCTGCAATTATTTATAGCGGGGTGTCTAAACAATTTTAACAAACTTTTTAAAGTTTCCTTTTGTTGAGAAATTTTGTCCCCGCGAGAGCCACAGAGCCTCTTTTGTAATGAAGAAAAGCATGCATGTACTGGTAATACAATAAGTATATCGTCGGTGTTCTATTAAAACATCATAACTACAGCTTTGAATAAGCTGTAGTTACGAGATTTTGGTAGAACACCGACGATATAATATACTATGCACAGAACTTATAATATTTGAAATTACGAAACAGGGGATATAATTTTATATCTTGTAAAGACTTACTTAAGAATATAGGCATATTGGGAAAAAATACAAAATCAGAAAAACAACACCCCCCCCTTAGAACTTGATGGGCATTAGACAGCTTGGAGTTAATGACAAAGTGTACGGTTTTTAGTTTCAAATCTGAAGGCATGATTAAAAAATTCCTACAGTTTGACACTCTTTATTGCAGAACTACAAAATAGCATGCAAAATAGTCCAGTATTCTTGATTTTGATGTTGTTGTTGTTGTTGTTTTCAACAAATAATAATGCAGGAATTTTGAAAGACAAATTTGTGAATTTCAGGCCCAGAAGACTGCCCTCGCCATCGTTGTCATAGTGATGCTGATGACTTACATCATAGGTTTCGCATTGGGCCTTGGTGAGAAGTTTTATTTGAAACAAGGAAGATAGACGTTAGTCGTGAACAAACAAGAAATTCAATATTTAACGGACGTTGTCAATAACAATTCTAGGAGAGGCAGAACCGTTGAATCTTTTTATTTGTAACCCTGATAATTACAATTCACGGGTAAATTGCAACTGAAATAAGAGGAGAGAGAAAGTGAGAGAGAGAGAGAGAAAGAGAGAGAGTGAGTGAGAGAGAGAATATCAAAAAATAAATTTCAGGCTGTCATTAGTGCATAGCATTCTGGTATCAAAGGACTTATCGAATTTGCGTAATGAATGACAGCGATTTCATGGCCACTCGAAATGTTTGTCTTTAGCCCATGACCGGACGACAATATTTTAGACTAGTCCAAATTGAAAGGAGTTGCAGACGGACGACAGTTTATAGTCGATGCAATTTTAGATTCTTTCAACTTTTCTGGGTAGAAAACATTGTGTAAAATGAAGAAATTGCTTGCTTCAAGCAATTTCTTCATTTCACACAATGTTTTCACAATCGCTTTTCTTGAATGGCGTCAAAAGCGTCAATAGGCGGGAAAGAGTTAATTTCACGTTTAAACTCTGTTAGTTAACGATGGACCAGTTATGTTTGTTGCCTTTTATTTTTTTCTAATGGATCACCTATTGTCTTGATCGTAGATTTTTTTAAAAAAAATCCTTCGTAATACAAATATCAGGCTGAACGGGAGTAGGTAAGTTTGTCTGTCCGATGTTAACCCTAGCTATGCTGAGCCCGAAATATTCCTTTTTTGGCAGGAGGTATAGACAAAGATCAGCCTATTCATATGTTCAATCTGATCTTAGTCTACACCACCGAATTGTCCTTTTGAAGCCAGGTTTGTTTATGATACATTTTCAAAAAACCAACACACAACTAGTGTTTTCGGTACTTTTATCCCTTTGATTCTAATGCAGAGGATTTTATCCAAGAGGATTAATATGTCTACCGAAAATATTTACGATAAACAAAATCGCTGGCCCCGCCCACTGACTCTGACAGGAAGTACCGGTTCGATATTGAAGGGTATTATTTTGCGAAATTTATGGCAAGTTACAAGTTTCAAAAAAGTAAGACTGTCGGTTGGCGACCCAAACGTCGTAACTACAGCTTGAATAAAACCAAAAGGAATGCTTTATATAAATGTCAACAATTGTCGAAGTTCAAAGTTCATATCCAGTCTAAATAGACTATTTGACTGACCGTTTGATTCTTTGATATACAGCCGTGATTGGTCAATGAGCAAGCTCGACCAAATCTCATAAGAATATCCTGCCTAGTTTGATGATATATATTTATCAATTCATGAACTCTCATTGAATACTCTCTCTACATATCATCGTTGTCATTCTAAAACGTCGTAACTTCAGCTTGAATCAAGCTGTAGTTACAACATTTTAGAATGACAACGACGATAAATAAGAATCTCGTTCGGATTAAGAACAAAAATAGAACATTTCCTGATTGTTCAAGCGCAATGGTAATATTGAACTAAATTAAAACAAACAAACAAACAAACAAACAAACACACACACACACACACACATTTTGAACGAAACATTTTCTATTTCGGGTATAATCCATGACTCTCATTTTTTATCATTTTTGTGTATGTATATTTCCGTTTGTATATCGTTACTTCCGTACCACATGCCTATACGAGTGACACATCTAGAAGACGGTTAGTTCCTACGGGAAATAGTAAGTAGATACATGCAATCAGCCCCGCTTGGTTCTTGAACGTGCTCGATAGATATCACCGTCACACGGGGCCTCGGTTTAAAGTTTCTTATGAATGCCAATTAATTTGTTAGTTTGGTCACAGCCCGTGGAACAAATCCGCAATCTGTAGGTTTGAAGTTGAACCCTCTGACACTTGAGCTAATGGGGCTGATTATTTTGGGTGTGTGTTTCAGGTCCCATTCCTTTTATAGTAGTTGGTGAGATTTTCCGTCAGGAGCCACGTGCAGCAGCTATGAGTTTTTCAATAGGATTGAACTGGTTTTCTAACTTTATTGTACTACAGACTTTCGAATATATACTGGTATGTACTAAAGATGTGGGCAATCTTAAATCAAAGTACTGAAAAGTATTGTAAGCTATCAAAGCATTGATTTGTTCATTAATATTCTTTGTAAAACGTGATCCTGATAAAGAAACGAGGTTAAAGTAACCAAGGAGTTAACCCATTCCCACCCATGCAACCCCTCCCTTTTACGCCCCTCAAGAAAAAACTTATGGAAAAACAAGTCGGAAAATGAAGAAATTGATCGTTACAAGCAATTTCTTCATTTTCCGTATTGTTTACTACAAAAAGAGATAAATATTTTAGATTTTTCAACAATTTGAAATTGTCGTCTGCAACTTATTTGAAAACTCTAATTTTGAACACGGTGTGCTCAAGTGAGCTAAAAATACATAGGAGATTAACTTGCTTGCAGAGTTTGCAATATTCCTGAAATACTTAAGAATTACTTTTTATGGCGTAAGCATTTAACGGATTTAGTGGTTCAGCCTCCAGTGGCAGTATGCACTCATTGAACTTTTAGATAACCTCAAAATTTTGTCTGTTAACTAAAGCTATCAAAGCTGGCGCTTTGCTAGCTAAAAACGAATGCGCAGCGGCTCTTTCTTAAGATTTGGTGTTGTACGTTTCTTAGGAAAGCATGAAATTCTAACCTATAAAAAGACAAACGCCTATACTTTATCCCTGCCTTAGTCGAGTTTAAAACATTATACTAGAGACATACGAGGTGCTAGCGATCTACGGAAAAAGTCGTCTTTTATTTAGCCTCTTTAATTGAGGGATCGCTGGACCTGCCCACTGACTGAGCGTGCCCCGCCCATTGACTTCAACAGGAAGTTCCATTTCGATATTAAACGGCGTAATTTTGCAAAATTTATGGACAGTTGAATGTAACAAAAAGTTTATTGGTTGGTTAATGACCTTAACGTCGTAACTTCAGCTGATTCAAGCTGTATTTCCGGTCGAAATGACCGATTTCATTTGTCGATTGATTCTTTGATTGATAGCTGCGATTGGTCGTTTGGGAAGACAGAGAGGCAATTGACCAATCGCTGGCCCCGCCGACATACTCCTTTAGCTTCGCTCATTTACTCAAACAGGGGGTCGCGCTTCGATTCTATACGGCGTTATTTTGCAAAATTTATGTCCAGTAGCATGTAACAAAACAGTAGAATGGGAAGTTCGGAACCTAGACGTCGTAACTACACCTTGAATAAGCTGTAGTTACGACGTTTAACCAACAAAAACATGACTAAGATAAGCATCTTGTTGTAAAAAAAGTCTCTATTTGCCATTCGACGTTAGATCTTTTTAATGTTGATGTTTTTCTGTTAATGTACTGGCCAACCTCTATTGACAGACATCTATTGGGAGACATCTCATTTTTCTAATGTTTCTATTTGTTTGCATTATAGTTATTCCTGTTAACATTTCCTTCTAAGATTTGTATGAAGAGCACATGTATTTGCATTTGACCAATCGCGGCTGTCAATCAAATAACAAGTCAACTAATGAAATAATTCATTCAGAGCAGTAAGGAGTTTTGAAATTCGACATTGGTGGCCATTTTTGTTAACTTTTTTGTTTGTTTGGCGACTTGAACTTCGTAAGTACAGCTTGAATAAGTTGTAGTGACGACGTTTACTTCGCAAAAAAATGTTTCACGAAAATGCGGTTCAATGTCGAAGTTCAAAGCTTGATTCCGGGCTCAATGAATAATTTGATTGGTCGCTTGATTCCTTGATTGACAGCCACGATTTGTAAATTTCGTGATATGTTGTATTTCACAAGCCAATCTTGTCTATTTTAGATAAGTATCGGACCCTGGTCGATTGAATCCTTGATTGACAGCCGCGATTTGTCAATTTCGTGATATGTTGTATTTCACAAGCCAATCTTGTCTATTTCAGATAAGTATCGGACCCTACACGTACCTCATCTTTACTGTTATTCTCGTTTCGTCTCTTACCTTTATCTTCTTCTCTGTCCCGGAGACGAAAAACAAAAGTTTCGATGATATTGCTCGTGCCATTTCTAAAGGAAACGTGTACAAGAACAAACCAGCCAGCCATACGTGTATCTATGAAGAAGAAATGCAACCCATGGGTGCAGATATAACAAGAGAAGCGTAGACGAACCTCGGGGGTCTAGAACGAATTTAAACTCTAAATAAAAGATCGCTGGCCTCGCCGAATGACTCTGACAGGAAGTTATAATTTGATTTTATTAAGAGATGATGAGAACATTTTTTTTTGTTTTCATGGAGGTATGAACCGTTAAACCTAATCACTCTGTATGAATACGCGAAGCGGATTCATACATTGTGTGATTATGTTTTTCGGTTCATACCTCCATGAAAACAAAAAATATTCTCTTCATTTCTTATAATTTAATAGTATCGAGCGAAAAAACCAAAAGCTTTACAAATTTTGATACCTTTTTGTATGGGACTATTTTGTGCGGAGGCATACAAAATCGCTGCGTGCTCAAAAATTTTGTTCATGGAGTTGTAAATAATTTTTTTCGACCAATCAAAACGCTCGTTTCATTGGTCGTCTAATTCTTTGATTGACAGCCGCGACTAGTCAATTCTTTAGCTTCCCTGTCGTATACGTCCCTATTGTATTGCCAAAGATATTAACTTTTCGGTATCAAGGGAAGTTACCATAATAAATTTTGGGTATTTAGTTTTCCCAATTCCTGAAAATTCTATTTTCCCCTGTTTATCTGGTACTTAGTTAAACAATTGTCAAACGCGGCTGATAGTCAAAGAATCAATCGACCAATCAAATTATTCATTTATACCGGAAGTGAACTCTGAACTCGGAAATTGACTGACATTTAAGCTTTTACGTTGATTTGGCGACCTAAATGTCTAACTACAGCTTGAACAAGGGTTTGGTCGGAAACCAACAATTTCACTTTTTTGTTACAAGTTATTTACAATAAAATGTGCAAAATAACGCCCTTTAATATCAAAGTGGAAGTTAAAATCAGTAGGCGTGGCCTGTTGAGTCGTGTTGGCGAGGAATCTGAAATCGAGCCCGGAATAGGTCAACCGGGGTGGCACTGAATACGTGTGGTAATTGAGAGACCAATTTCAATTTCGAAGAATTCTACCTATTAAAGCGATTTTCTATACTGGCAAAACAGCAACTGAACAGGATCAATACTATCTGCATGTTAACTGTTGATGATTTATTAGTACACAAATAACACCATCTCTTTATACAAACTTCTTTTACCAAATATACATGTTATTAAAACAATTCCATGGATAACACGATGTGTATCATTTTATCCCTTTCCTGTTCTAATTTTTTTTAGACCTGTCAAAATTTGCAGACGAAAATTTAGAGTGGATTTGATTTTACAAATAACCATCCAGTAGGGTAGAAAATATTGTGGAAAAAGAAGAAATTGCTTGTTACAAGCAATTTCTTCTTTTCTCGCAATGCTTTCTCAAGTATAAAATCACAAGGACGTAAAAAACAGTGATTGTAGAGGAAAGCCATCTGTGAGTGTATTTCAATAATTCGTCGCTACCGTAACACATGCCCATATGAGCGACGCCCAAAGAAAACTATTAGTTGTTACGGAGGATAGTGCAAGGATACAGGACGAAAATGCTGAGAGCTCCGCCTGGCTCTCTAACGTTCTGGATGCATAACACCGTCACACGGGGCCTCGGTTTAACGTCTCATCCGAAAGATAATCAGTTTGTTAGCTGATATGGACTCGAACCCGTGATCTTGAGGTTTGAAGATAAGTGGTCTACCAACTGAGCTGATCTTTCCAACAATCAGTCAACTATGCAAAGAAATACTGTAACATTCTCATACCGATGAGAACTGGCAAAATATCGTGACAAAACAGCTTTATTCGTGAAGTTGTAACGATATTTTGAACAGCGTTTCCCCTTCACAAATAACCCATTCCCACAGAACCCCGCCCCAATCCGTTTTTCGCCCCTCAAGAATCAAGCAATTTCTTCATTATCTATAATGTTTTCTATTTTAAAGACTAAATAAATGAGAATTCAACCAACTACAAATAGTCGTCTGCAGCTTCTTTCAGTTTGGACCAGTCTAAAATGTTGTTGTGTGGGAATGGGGTAAATTATGTCTGGCGGTGAAATAAAGCGAAAATTTGATTCCAAAAGATACGTGATCGACGGTTTTTAGAAGGGTACATACAAGTGACGATTTTCCGTCACAATAGGAGGAGGCAATTAGCCGTCCGATACTAGAAAGGTAATATGATAGAGTGCGGGAGATACATAAACACGTTAAATAGTGTTGGTATTATATGGGTGGTATAGGATTAGTGTTATAACGATGAAATGAGCCGAAGCCTATAGTAAAGCCTTTAATTCACCGCGAAAATAACGTCATAGTGCTTGTATTGACGTCATTTTACAAAACAAAATTAGGTCATATTATGTATATAGAATACCGAAGTTGTGCTCATTTAGCACCTTACTTATCAAAGGCTCTATGCCTCTCGTAGGGACAAAAATTCTCACAAAAAATAATCTTGAAATCTGAGAAGCTTTGCCGAACAGAAAACGAAAATAGATTTCAAAATTATTTCATGTTGGCAAAATAAAATAATTTCGAAATTTATTTTCCGTTTTCTGTTCAGCAACGCTTTTCATAGCGGGCTTACTACCTATTCTGACATTATTTATAGAGGCGTCTATACATAATTTAATCTAACGAAGATTTCAGGGTTCCTTTTAGTGCGAAAGTTTGTCGCTGCGAGAGCTATACAGCTAAGAGTCATCAAATCTAATGGGTTTTTTTATTCATTTACTTTTAAAGAAGACTCGTTTAATAAGCTCGATGTTTCATGGCCATTCGTTACCATACAGACATCTTTTGGATAACACTGTAAATTTCCAAATTTTGCAAAATAACAAGCATTCTTAAGTATTGCATGTCAATACCAAGTCCCCTACCGGCTTTATATATATCAATAGATCAGTATCTTTTTTGGTGGAAATGGGATTACTACCCCTCCAAAATATTACAGTTGTATCGGATTACATGAGCAATTCTTAAACACACACACACACACACAAACATACAGACAAACATTGAACTCATTCTGTAACTGATCATTGCTGACTCACTTACCAAAAAATCAGCTCAATACATGCAAGTGTTGAGAAAAAAGGTCTGGAAAATCTGTAATTTCTCAAGTCTAGCATCCATATCTTCCTAAAAAATCAGTGGACCGGAACAAAACTTAAACTCGTTCTATAACTTATCAATATTGACTCATTTACCAAAACTCAGCTCAATACCTTCAAACGTTTAGAAAAAAGTCGGGAAGACTGAAATTTCTTGATAATTTTCTAAGTCCAGAATCCGTATCTTCCTCGAAAATCAATGAACCGGAACCCAACTCGAACTTGTTATGTAACTCATTGACACGGACTCACATACCAAAAATCAGCTCAAGATCTCCAAGGTATAAGAAAAAAGAATCCGGAACACTGAAATTTCTTGGTAACTTTCTAAGCCCAGCATCCTTATCTTCCTCAAAAATTAAATCAAATCAATGAACTTAAACATGTTCTGTAGCTCATTGACGCGGACTCACATACCAAAAATCAGCCCAGTATATCTCCGAGGGTTAGGAAAAAAAAGACCGGAAAACTGAAATTTCTAAGTCCAGCATCCGTATCTTCCTCAACAATCAATTGACCGGAACCAAACTCGAACTTGCTCTGTAACTCATTTACGCGGACTCACATATCCAAAAACCAGCTCAATACCTCCGAGGGACAGGAAAAAAAGTCCGGAAAACTTAAATTTCCTTGTAATTTTCTAAGTCCAGCATCCTCAAAAATCAATGGACCGTAACCAAACTCGAACGTGTTCTGTTACTCATCAACGCGAACTCACATACCAAAAATCAGCTCAATATCTCCGAGGGCTAAAAAAAAAGACCGGAAAACTGAAATTTCTTGATAGCTTTCTAAGTCCAGTTTCCGTATCTTTCACAAAAATCATTTTACCGGAGCAAAACTCGAACTAGTTCTGTAACTCATTGACGCGGACTCACATAAAAAAAACCCAGCTCAATATCTCCGAGGGTTAGGGAAAAAAGTCCTGAAAACTGAAATTTCCTGGTAATTTTCTAAGCCCAGCATCCGAATCTTCCTCAAAAATCAATGGACCGGAACCAAACTCGAACGTGTTCTGTAACTCATTGACGCGGACTCACATACCAAAAATCAGCTAAATATCTCTCAGGGTTAGGAAAAAAAGTCCGGAAAACTGATATGTCCGGACTGACAGACGGATCGACGGACGGATGGATGGACGGACGGACAGACGGACAGACCGACGGAGTGCAAACCTATAGTCCCATACGGCTTCACCGATAGGGGACAAATAACTTTCGATTGGGAATCATTATTCAATTTGAAGAGGTTAAAGACACTAAGATTTTTTTACTATTTAACAGAAGTAGATGTATCTTGTGGCGGGTGTACGTCCGTAACATTTGGCCTGTCCTTTTTTACGAGTTTTCCCAAGTAGGCGTAATTGACCAATTGCGGTTTTCAATCAAATAACCAACATTGGCCGCCATTTTTGTTAACCTTTTTGTTGGTTTTGCGACTTAAACGTCCTAACTACAGCTTTTTCAGGCTGTAATTACGACGTTTCAGTAACCGAACAACTACTCTACCTTTTTGTTGCATGCTACTTGCCATAAATTTTGCAAAATAATGCCGTTTAAGATCGAAGCGGGTCTTCCTGTCGGAGTCGATGTGCGTGGCAGATGGAGTAAGTGGGCGAGGCCTGCAATTTGGTCAATTGGTTTCAATGACCTATGTTTTGCGCGTTGTTACGAAGTATCATAGACAAGAATTTATGGTTGACCAAAGTTATAAGGGATAAAGACAAGAATGTGGTGCCGTTTGAAGAGACATTGAGCTTTCTTACTTTAATCGTTTTGGATATGATTACGTCTCATTTCAATCTCTTAACAATCATCTCTCACGTTATCTCTCCGTTACGAAAATCAGATCCACCATAATAGCTTATTGCTACGCCCCTGTGTGTGCAGGGACGTAGCAATAGGCTATTACATGATGGATCTGATTTTAATCAGATTGGTCTTATTTAGTCCACAACAACATATTTACATGTTAGTACGAATAATTTAGACGGCTATGGTTATGTAGTAAATGCTCACCTGTTAGAAAATAAGAGAGTCATAATAGCCTTAAGTTGCTCATCTGAGCTTATCTTCAAGACATACAATCTTATACTATCCATTTTCAGTTCATTTGAGCATAAATTGTGATTACAGTGTCAACAAGATGTTTGTATGAATTGATCAACATTCTGATAAAACCAAGGTCATTTTAGCTTAACATATGGCCCCTAGAGTCTGTACAAGATTTTTTTTACGTATTTGACCTTTATTGTCCTTGGTGACCCATGTTCATTCATAATCTGTTAAAGAGCCGCTTTAAGAAAATACCATATTTTATTTTGAGTAACCGATTTCAGATCTTTGCAAATCTACTGGTCATAATATTGTATTCAAACAATACATGGGGTGTTTTATTTGTTCGTTTATTTGTTTGAAGGGGTTCTAGCATACTTTTAACAGTATTAAAGTAAAAAGATTGGGCGACAAAAAATCGGGTCCATTTCACTAGACATATTCCAGTCTAGAACTCCAAAAAGAAAGTCCTAGTCTATAATTTCGCATATTCGGATATCATTCGTTTTTCGTCTGCATTTTGGAAAGATAAATTTCATACACGATCAATTCAAATCTACTTTGTCAACAATAATTTTGTAAGGATTCAGAAAACAAACAAAAAGGTGAACGTTAAATTTTCTGGTGAATGTCTTTTTTTTCTCGAAGTTTACGTCGAGATTGTTCTTAAATTTAGGAAATTTAACAAAACGCGGTCTTTGGGTTGAGATTTTTAAGCACCTAAATTAGAGTTTGAAGACCGTAAATTAACAGAGAACACCGGTCTCCTTCCCTCTTCTTAGAATACATATATTTATTTGGTACAAAATTTCCCTCCTTGGTGAAACATTCTTTGTAAAACTGAACAAATATTAAAAAGAAATTGTTAAAAAAAATATATCTTTGTGGAATATGTTTTCGTCCGTCATACGTTTTCACACCAATTAATGTTTTACTTATTTTATGAGGAAAGGTTGTTGTACAATAAATTTTTTCGTTGTCTGAAATTAGTATAGAAACATAGCTATGCAATAAGTCTTTCACAAATGTCCCAGGTCAATTTAATCGGCAGAAGAATTTGATTGTGAGCTGCTTCTTTTTTATGTGTTTTGCTAAGTCTATTTTTGGACCTTTGTATATCTCCAATTAAAATAATTCTAGAAAAATCTTATAAAATCTAGCTATGTTAATTGGTGATTTGACATCAAATTTTGATGTCACTTGACTATCAAGTGGTTTTCTCTAGTATAAATAGCTTCTTTTTCCAAATGAAGATAAGATGATTCTTATATTTTACCAGTCCTTACAGTATTTTCAATAAAAAAAATACAGCAAATATTCTTAAACATATTTCACTTTTAACTCTATAAATTCTTTGCAGGCTATATAAAATGAATAAATACATTCTCAACAAACCTTGTGTAAAGGTTGGGGAAGTGTATTATTTTTTTTCAAAATTAGGTGCCTTTTTGTTTATGTAGGTTAGGATTAGCACGGAATTACAGGTTCAGCACTGAAATTGTTTTACCTTTTGCAAATTGGATATAATATAATTATTTTGTAAAAGTTACTTAAAAAATATACATATGAAGAAAGGTAAATCATTGTTTTTTGAAAATGACTGGTTTCTATATTCAAATCTTGTTTCCACATCCGTAAATGGCCCATTTATAAAATAGGATGAAAACATATGACGCTGTTTTACTGACCCAAAAAATCTTGACCAGAATCGTAAACAGGAAAAGAATATTCATAACAATGCATTAAAGCTTAGAAGAAAGAAAAAAACTAAAGAGAATATATTTTGATATTATATGCACAAATTCTTTAATACAATAGATTTTAGTAACCGTAAAACTGAAAACTCATTATTAGGACAAAAACCCATACTGGGAGGATAATATTTGATATTTTTGTTCTATTAGGTCTGGATGAAAATGTCATTAAATGTGAAAATGAATATTCACATTATTAAACTTTTCTCAAAGACTTTCCAATTGTAAGTGGCACCGATGCCACTTCCCCCAAAATCAAGAACACTGTCCTGCCCAACATTTAGGGGCCATTGACGACTGGGCCCCTTTTACTCTTTTTTTTCCCTGAGGACTGTGTGTTACAGATACCAGCCAGGAAATTTACTCTTGTCAAAATTCACATTTCTTTCATTCTGATCTTAATGATATATATGTCAAATAAAGAAATAAGTTATAATAGTTTCAAACAGATGAAAACATTTATGAATTACATTGAAAAGCACTTCTTTTTCACTGACAAAAAATTACCAATTTTCCAGACTTTGTTGTATCTTCTTGTTTGAATGTTCTCTAAAATTTGAGACCAAAAATGATGCAACAAAGGTTTTGTGAAGATGTAAGCAAAAGACATTACACCAAAAATACTCTTAGCACCTGCTTTTAATATTTTTTTTCTAAGGGAAATCAGTGGGACATATTGCTGATTCTTGTATATTTTGGACTTACAGGCTATCTAAGGGGTAGGAAGCCTTTGAATATTGAGAAGCCAAATACTTGACTTTATAAAAACTACCAATTGATTATCTCATCATCTGAAGACATCGGCCCAATTTGACATGAAAATCAAACCTGTCCATTATGTTTTGTTTTTGGCTCAACTATCGAAGAATAAGAGGGCTATTCATATGGGCGTCAGCTTAATGTTTTGGTTGAACCTAATGCGCAAGTGTCATACCTCTGTTTCTACTAATGCTATTGCTCTGAAACATTGCACGACTTTTTGTAACAATAATATCAGCCTCTAGACACAAAATCAATACTCTGAAATTCATTTTAGTGGAATTTTAACCCTTTTCTGACTTATGAATTCTTGGTTAAATCTTACGTGCAACTATCATATGTCTTTAATAACTCTCTTTCTACTAATGTGATTGCTTTGAAACTTTGCAGATGCTTTTGTGACCATCATATCATCTTCTAGATATAGATTCATTACTCTGACATTCATTTATTGGAGTATTTAGCCCTTTTCTGAAATTGAAATTCTAGGTTAACCCATTCCCACTCAGTGACGCTTTTAGACGCCCCCAAGAAAAAGAGGTTCGGAAAACATTGTGTAAAATAAAGAAATTGCTTGTTACAAGCAATTTCCTCATTTTCCACAAAGTTTTCTTCCAAGAAAGTTGAAAAAAATCCAAAATTGAAAAACTTTGAATTATCGTCTGCATCTTCTTTCAATTAGGGTCTGTCTAAAATTTTGCTGTATTGGGTAATGGGTTGAACCTTGCATGCAACTGTCATTTATCTTTAATAACTCTCTTTCTATTAATGCTATTGCTTTGAAACTTTGCAAATGCTTTTGTGAAGATAATATTAGCCTCTAGATATAGATTCTTTACTCTGACATTCATTGTAGTGGAATGTTTAACCTTTTCGGACGTAGAAAATCTAGGTTAAACCTTATGCAACTCTCATATATCTTATATAACTCTCTTTCTACTAAAGCTATTGCTTTGAAACTTTGCAAATGCTTTTGTGACAATAATATCAGTCTCTAGACACAGATTCATTACTCTGATTTTTTAAGGGAAATTTTAACCCTTTTCTGACTTAAAAATTCTTGGTTAAACCTTACGTGCAACTGTCATTTCTTAAATAACTCTCTTTAAACTAGTGCTTTTGCTTTGAAATTTTGCACAGGCTTTTGTGACTGTCATATCATCTTCTAGGCAAAGATTCATTACAATATCATTTATTTTAGTGGAGTTTTAACTCTTTTCTGAAATTCTTGTTTGACTTAAACAGGGCTTTTTTATGTTCTTTAACAGGGGCCTATAAAAGGCTACTTCCCAATTCAAAAAAGGCTCTTTTTTTCCCACTTGAGGCAGAGAAATTTCCCAAATTTACAGCTTATTTTTGCATTATATGGATTTATTTTTTTTTCAAAATTTGTTTTGTTTCATATTTCTATTCATTTTATTACTGATAAGACCCTTGAATATAGTTATTTATCATTGAATCTTGAAATGATGCATGAATCTTACTTTTAGTACTTTCTTTTATTAAACTTATGTATCCCATTTCTTCTGAAAACTGCACAAAAATTTCCCAAAACAAACAGGCTAAGGCCTCTTCCCAATTTCTAGAAAAAAAAGCCCTGATTAAAATTTCAATTGAAAGATTTTTTATCTCTTTTACTACTTTGGTATTATGCCTTGTGTCGACACTGAATTGCTGTTAGTATCCAGCACTCAGAATAGTCAAGTGTTGTCCTCTGATATCTCTTGTTTATAAATTCTATAATGAAAGCTATTAATTTCCACATGCTTGAGAGTTGTGCATACTTAAAATTTGTGACATTTTCAAGAACCCAAATATACTTTTAAGACACAATTTATGGTTACATATTGTATATAGACTTTTTGCAGAATATATCTTACTACTTTTTCTATATATGCGCTTTACACTGTGGTGATTGATGTAAATACAATTAAGGTAAATTCTATATTAAGAATAGCTGATCTTTAATGAAAAATCTCTTTTCAGAATTTGAATTATCTCTGAGAAATGGAGATCCCTTTTCTGTTGGTGATTATCATTACAGGTAACAAACTTTGATCATTTTGAGCTTAACTAGCTGGAAGCCAGTGAGAAATTGTCATTGTGTGTGGGTCATGTGTTGGTCCATGCTTCTGTCTATAAAATACTTGGTTATATGTGTGTATGTCAAGAAAAACATTATGAGTTTCATTCTGTCCATTGTGACAATATGGGCTTTTATTGGCTTAGAAATATGGGCTAAATGGACAAAATATCACAGAAAAAACCTACAAGTACCTAGTAATAGAATGTCTATCCATAAGCTTTTACTTGAATCTATACTGCACAGATTTCATCCAAATTCCACATGAATGATCCTTGTGTGACCCTGTATCAGATTCCTTCAACATATTTGATCAGTCAAAACATGTGGTTATGATTGGTGGAGCTAATTTCGTTACATGTTGAAAACTTTTTAAATACTCTTGGACACCAGAAGATAGATTTCTACTAAATTTCAAAGGAATTTTACTTGGATGACTTGGAACATGTAAAAGAATTTTGATCTGATGGAAAACATGTTTGTTATCAATCATCTGTTGCATAACATACATCATCAACATTTACCTTTTACACACTCTGGAGGCCTCATTTTCTCATCAACCTGAGAAGTGGTTAGAATGATTGTCTTGGTGAAATCTTGGACAAGTTAGAAATTCTGTCAAACAGATTAAACCAAAGAAAAACCTGGTAGACACCCTAAATGTGTACAATTAGTGCTCAATCAACCTGAATGATGGTCAGAATGTTCTCTTGATGAAATCTTTGACATATATGAAATTTTAAACTTTGGGTTCAAAACTGGGTTATTAGGCTATGAGGCCATTTTAATGAGAAAAAACTTGTTGACCCTCTAGAGAGTCATCAGTTTGTGCTGGAAATAACCTGAAAATGAGTCAGAATGTTTTCCAATTTGGTGATAGGTCTAGTTTGATTGGTATAATGGTTCTTTGATAGTCAATCCTAAGAAACACATTGTTAACACTGTAATCACATTTTCTGACTTAAAAGGTTTAGGTTGTTTTACCTTACAGTAAACCATGGTGAGTAATTTTGGGACAACATGACCTTCTAGTTTTTCTCTTGCAGTACTTCTTCCATTCAGTGTTAATTCCAATGGGCAGAATAACAGAACAATGTCTCGGGGAGAGTTTCTTCAGAAAAAAAGTAAGTCAACTTACTGAACACCAGATCACCTTGCCATAGAGGCTTTAAAACTTATGCCATCCCAGTACTATTTGATATAACGTATACATTGAAAAACAAACAAACAAGACAAAAAGAAATGATACAGGGATCAGCACTAACTGTCCCAGGATCCAAAGGACCCCAGTAAATAGGAAGGAATCCCTGCGATTCAGTCTAGAGTTCTCAGCCTCAGTCTGGATCCTTTAATATTTCTCAAATTGTACTATATATCTAAATGTATCTGACTTGATGAAGACTTTTATGTAAAGTTTAACTTATTCTATATTTGTAACATGCAATTTCTTCATTTTCACAGTGCTTTCCAAAGCTTTATTCTAATTGGGCTAGGTTAATGACTTGTTAATGTAAATTGAGAAGGAATCCTTATTTTTCTTGAGGAAGCCCTAATAAAATAAGCAAATATTACTCTGGGATTTTATTGAAGCAGAATTAGTGTTGACCCCTGTAATACATGAATTCTTTAAAGTTTTGTAATAGTTTTTATTTGTTAAACCGTTACCAGTCAACAAAATTTAATATTTGTCCAAATTGAAATTGGTGGCAGATGTTTGAATGTTATAAAAAGGAAGAAATAACTACTGTATTTTCAATCAGCTTGACAAAATTGAGTATTGTGCGGTATTGGTTCAGTTGTTTAACGCAGTTATATAAAGACGGTAAGAGTGATTGTTTAGAATTATGATACAAATAAGTTTACTTGAAATTACCAATAATGACACAGATATATTATGTTTTGAATACATGTTCACAAGGTCATCTTTATAGACAAATTTATTGATATACTTCAAGATCATTTTTGAAAGAGATATGAACAAAAAGATGTATAATGTATTTTTTAAATTTTTCCACGCAACGAAATTTTGGTCTTGTCCAAACTGAAAAAAATTACAGACAACAATTCTTCAAGTTGATGAAATGTTGAAAATCATAGTCTTTTGAAGAAGAAAACATTGTGGGAATTACTTGTTTTTAGCAATTTCTTCTTTTCCAAAAATGTTATCCAAAAGCTCTTTTCAGTAAGGACGTAAAAAATCAGCATTGTGTGGGATTGGGTTTAGTAGTTGTAGTGGTGTACTGATAATCAACAGGTATCAAAAGTGGCTAGTTTAAGGCTCCTGATTCTGATTATGGATTGTTTTGTTGTATTGTGCAATGGGTTTTAAATACCTGATTTTTCTGTAATTTTGTACCAAGTATCACACTTATTGTGGAACATCAACAAAAAGTAGCAAAGTCCCCTTAAATGTTTAACAATTTAAAAAAAAAAAGACCAATAGAGAGTTCTATGACCATCCAGGTTTATAGGAAATGTATGAAGCATTGAAATACTTCCTAATACGACAGAAGAGTTTAGTAGTTTGCTTAAAGTCTATAATTAAGCAAGTTTTTAAGCAATATCATACACACAAGAGTCACTTTATTAGAAACTGATTATCATCAGAATCGCATCAGCACACCTACCGATGATTTTCAACCTATGTCCCACCACTAATTTGTGCATCAAATAAGGCCTACATGGCCTGAACTACCATCTGGTGTAAAAAGGTAGGCTACTTGGTTTAATCCATAACCAAACAATCCTGTATTCAAATATCTTAACCACAGGATGTGTGGTTGTTATTTCATCCATGTTAAAAGACAGATCTTCATCTCTCAAACAACTCATTCAATTTCATTATTCTTTTGCAAGAATGTTGCCTGAGTAAAAGTTAACCAAATTCAATGAAACTTGTTAGGTTAAAATCAAAGCTTTTCTTGGCAGGGCTTATTTTCCAAATATGGTAAAGAATGAAATCTTAATTTTCATTGTAATGATTGAAATTGGAGATGGAAATGATATACAGTTTAACACAATACACATATTGTTTGTGGTGTAACTGCAACAGAAATGAAATGAATCTGCTTGTATTGCTTTCAATTGTGACAGAAATGATATACTGTATAACAATACACATGGTGACACCCTGGTATCCATATTGAAAAGGCTAAAATCTTTGTCAAGGATGCAAAGTTAAATTGTTACTTTTTAAAAGCTTACCAATATTGTTAATCATTATAAGTAGGGGAAAAGACTTACAGGGCCCAGTCGCCCATGGCCCCTAACTTTTGGGCTGGGCCCCTGAATATTATGAGAGAGTGCCTATACCCCTAATGTTAAATATGGCAGCTGGGCCCCTAAGTTGAAATTGTCAGTCTTTTTCCATAATAAGTAATGTCAAAGATTATAATCAACTGCTTCCCAATGAATATTTATATTTCAGAGTCTTGCAGTATTGAAAAGAAAGAGCTGCAGCGTAACTACTCAAGGTAATATAAAATCAGCTTTGGTTTGACATTTCCATCAAATTAACCTGTTCCTGTATAATCTTAACCCCTCAAGAAAAAAGTTTCAGAAAATATTGCAGATATAAAAGAAATTGATTGTTACAAGCAATTTATTTAATATTCATATTGTAGCAATTTCTTCAATATCCATATTGTTTTCTACCTAAAAGACAAAGAATTACACATTTGCCAGGAATCCATGGTTAGGAACTCCAGATTCTGTTATTTCCTTTCTTTTGAAGGTGATCATCTAAAACTGTTTGATGATTAAGTCTTTGGGAATAAAAATTTAACTTTAAATCATTTTAAATGACAAGGTCTTGTCTCTGTTTACTATTTGCTTTTGTTAATTTCTGAGAAATATTTTTAGTTTTAGCTCTTCATAGCATATCATGCTAATGGGGAACTTTGTGGTCCTTTGTATGTCAGTTGTGCGTTGATGTGCGTTGATGTCAACAATTACTTTGTTTACACTCTAGGAGCCACAATTTTGCCTCAATTTTAATGAAATTTGATCAGAATGGATATCAGGTCATAATAATGAACACTATTGAAAATAGGAAGATTTCACCAAGAAGCAAAGAAAGGGGCCTTTATGACATTTTCTATTTTCACAATCTAAGGGTCACAATTTTGGTTGTTCACACTCAAAGTGTCACAAATTTGGTATAATCTTAATGAAACGAGGCCAGAATTGATGTTAGGTTGTAAGGAAGAACTGTATTGGAAATGGGAAGGTTCCATTGGAAAATGGGCTATTAATGCATTTTCTAAGTTCACACTCTAGAGGAAACAATTTTGATCCAATCAGTAGTGTTCTGGCGAGGCAGCAATTCTGTGACAATCTCGCACATAAAAGTGAATGTTGTGTAAAATCTTGCCAAGATGCGACTTTTGTCCCAAGTAAATTTTGAGATTGAATTTCAGTTGAAACGACCCTGGACAAATTTTTATTGTACCTGAGATCAAAAGTAGCAATAAGGAATTTCGAGAAATTAATAATTTCTAGATTTCCATATTTTGATTTTGAAACTGCGTCCCCGGGGACACATGTCTACCAATTTTGCAAGTCCTGCTAACATGATTCTGCGTACAAGATGCAGGTTTTCTGTTAAAACCCTACTTTAACCCAATCTGTACAAAGCCAAGTGATTTTACATATCCACTTAATGAAATTTCAAGGTTTCACAAAACTATTTCATCAAACTCCAACAAAAAAAGGACCCTGTTTTTTTTTTTTGTGTTTTATGCTTTTTTGTAAAGTTGAAATTTTTAAGGGCTGTAATGTAGGCCAAAGAACATTGATTCTTGGTCAAAAGATTGTTTAGTTATAAGGATAATCGGAAGTGACTGGAAAAGGGGCCTTGATGACTTTTCATAGTTTACACTGTAGGGGGCCATTATTAGGATGAAACTTGGTAAGAATGCTGGATCCTATTAAAAATGGAAAGTTTCCATTTGAAAACGTGAATTAGGGACCTGAATGACATTTTCTTAATTTATACTTTTGATGCCACAATTTTGGCCCAATCTTGATGAAACTTGGTCAGAATGGTTTATATGCTACAAGTATGAAACCTTTTGATAATGGATAGGTTCCATGGGGAAACAGGAAAAGATGTCTTAACGACAATTTTATCAACATTAACACTCTAACAGCAAAGTGTCAAGCACAAATAGACTATGCTCTTGTTTATTCAATCTCTCGTTAAAACTTGAATTTTAGAACACATGCTTCACTAGTTGAGAGCCAGCAAGCTATTTTCATGGTGTTGTTTCTGTTGTGAGTCTGTCCATGCACTTGTTTGTCCGTAAACTTTTACTTAAAAAATCTTCTCTTCAGAAATTAACCAATTTTAACAGGAATAATTCTTTGGTTACCCTTTATCAGAAATTTGATCGGACAAAAAGCATGGACAGGGCCAATATCCTCATATGGTATATCAGTAAAGACTTTGAAAATCTGTGTGTAAACTCAGAAACCAGTTGATGGATTTCAAGCAAATTGATGTATAATCATGAACCTAAGTAGGATAGTTACTGGAGGCTAGGAAAGGATGCAATGATAGTACTGGTGCAAGATATAGTAGGAATCCATTGATAGGTGCTGGAGCTGGCGCGATGTGACCGAAAAATTGTTAAAAGCGACTTTAAACCCCATTCAAGCAAATCAAGGAATTTTGATAGGATGAAAACATCAGGGACCTTATGTCATTATAATGTTTATACTGAAAACTTTGATTTTTTTCTGAGAAATCAATCAATGGATTTCAGCAGTGATCCTTTAGTGAGTCTTTGTCAGATTTCAAAATCCAGCATAGGTAGATAAGCTATTTGAAACAAATTATTAGTTAGCTCCAAAGTCACAGCTTATGGTGAAACACTCAATTTGAGCTTGTCAAGAGCATATCTCCTCCATTAGAGCATGGATTTCAAATTAATTTGGGATACTTGTTCTCCATCATGAGTAGAAACCCTGTACATTTAAGATCACACACATCAAAGATCAAAGCCAGAGTGGAATATTCTTTAAAGCATTCTTGTGCATTTACTTAATACAGGGTTCCCACGCATCAGGGAAAAGTCAGGGAAAAATGGAATTTGTAAAAATGTCAGGAAATTTTGATGAGTGTCAGTGAAATTTGAAAAATAAAGCAAAAGTCAGGGAAATGTCAGGGAATTTTGAACAGACTGTCAGGGAATTGTTCATTGGAGTAGTTTTCAAGGCTAGGGCAGTTTCTTATGTTTTTTGGCTTTAATTGCTAAAAGTACTGATTTCCAATTTTGATATTTATCTTAACAAAAAAAAATAATAGATTCTTAGTATTTTGGTATTTTATGTATGTAATGTAATGCAAAAAAGTCAGTAAGAGCTTAAGGAAACGAAGAAAATTGTCCATGATCTGACTGCATGCTGAATAAGAGTAAGCATCATATCGCAAAAATAAAAAATAAAAATAATGATAAAAAAGCACAAAGTTAATAATTGATGGCTTAAGTGGTGGCAAGGGGTGGATGGAGGCCAACATAAAACTTCTGACCTCTTTAGAAACATGCTATTTACAGTTAATTTGTAAGGATATAATGAATTTCAGTTTGTTTGTTCAAAATGAGTAGGTTAAAAGCAGCAGTTCTATAACTATTATATGCATAATAGCAATGGTAATTCTTTGATAAAATTGTTAAGGAAGAGGGAAACATCAGTTAAAACGTCGATAAAATGTCAGGGAAAAATCACTTTCTTGTCAAGGAAATGTAAGGGAATTTTGGAACTGCTGGAGGGTGGGAACCCTGTAATATTTATTTGACCTAGGAATCTTCAATCCATTACCAGACAGTAAAATTTAAGACTGGTCCAAATTGAGAGAAGCTGCAGATGACGATTTAAAGTTTTCAAAATTGGTTTTCTTGAGGGGCATCAAAAAGCGTCATTGTGTGTGAATGGGTCAACTTGGATAACAGATGAATATCTCAGTTTTATGGTTGAAAACAATGAACTTGGTCTATCTCAACAGGTTTTAATATATAGTTATGAAACTTAATTGAAATGTTGTACATATGCCGATATGGTTTCTCTATATTACATCATCTTTATATCAACTATTTTCATTGTGACTGGACATAAGTAGTGAATTACTTTCTTGCACAAGGAGACTTCAGGTTAGAGAAGGTAAAGGCTTTTCTAGTGCTATTTCATTGTGACTAGACACAAGTAGTAAATTACTTTCTTTCACAAGGAGACTTAGGTTAGAGAAGGTGAAGGCTTTTCTAGTGCTTTATAGTGTCACCCCTATTTAAAAGGGCACACCAGTCGATAGCATCAGTCCTAAGCCTTAGCAGCTTCCACCAGAATTTGAACCTTCTTCCTCAAGCTTACAAAGCAGATGCCCTAAACACTCGCCCATAGAAGATTTAGGACTATCAGATTTTCCTGTTACCAGACTGCAAATTTTTAGACAATTCGGAACAGAAAGGAACTGCTGACATTTTAAAGTGAATGAAATTTTAGCTTTTATACACCCGAAGGGTAGTATTATGTTATGGCCCTGGTCGTTTGTCTGTCTGTCTGTCTGTCTGTCCATCTGTCTGTCCGTTAGCAATTTTTTGTGTGTGCAACTCCTCCTAAACTATCAATGGGAATGAGCTGAAACTTGGCACAAATACTCACTATGATGTCTAGTTGTGCATTAGAACTTTGAAATTCAAATTGCTCCAGTCCTTCTTGAGTTATCTTGAATAATCTGCCCTTGAATTGAACAAAAAACTCCTTTATTTCTTTTGAGCTTTGTTTCTCCTACATTTTGAATGGGAATGAACTGAAACTTGCCACAGTGACTCTGTATGATTTCTAGTTGTGCTTAGGACTAAAATTTGTTTAATATATGTCAAGTTGTTACTGAATAATCTGCTCTTTACTTTTATGTGGGTGTGTGTGGACAACTCCTAAAAATTCTATTGGATTGAACTGAATCTTGTCATAATGTATCATAAGACTCACTTCAGAAATTCAAAAAGCTTGGGTCTTTCTTGAATTATCTGCCCTAGAATTGATTGAATTCAAATGTCAAGGTCATTTTGAGCTCTGAAAAACCTAAACTGAACCATTGTAATTTATTTGTCAAGATCAGTTTTTCAAGGTCATATTTTTATTGCTTGTGGTGATTACTTTCTGTTGAAACTTGTTTCAAGGTCATTGGTCAAGGTCATTTTTTTATGTTATTTGTATTCAAATTATAGAATTCAACTATTGTACATAATGTTGAATGATAAGTTATTATAAGGCTGTCTTGTTTCTCAAGTGTAAACAGTGATAAGATCTTCTTTTTGACAAAAATCATTAGCTATCATTCAAGCTTAGGTTACTGAAAAGCCAAGGTTAATGACAAGCCGCTTTGGGCTTATATTTGCCGCCCTGCGAAGCTCTTGTTCAACTTTCTTGGTAAAAAGCATTGTGGAAAATGAAGAAATTGCTTGTTGCAAGCAATATCTTTTGTTTTACACAATGTTTTCCTAATTTATTTTCTTGAGGAGCATCAAGAAGTGTCATTGTTTGGGAATGGGTTAAGTATATTGTTTTTTTTTCTATCTTTGTAGCTCCCGGAATCCAGAAAATTGGGAAAATGATTACTCTGATGAATGCAAAAATGTGGATAGCTTTACAGTAAATAGTTCTTGTGATCAGAGCTTCAGATAGAGGGAGTAATTTTGTGTACAAATAATAGAATTGTATTATTCATCATTTGACATCAATGTTGTAGGTACACATTGGAATAAATTAAGATGAACTCAAAAACTACTAACAATAAAAGGTTTCATTAAAAAAACAACTCAACAGATTAAAATTATCATTACTCCCTTTTATCTTGAGCTTTTTTTTTCTTACTTTAGTTATTGAGCTCAGAAGACATTTCATTCTAAGAAATATTAGCAATTTACTTGCTGAACTTTTTTCTCAAGAGGAAACACATGATAATAAAATATAATTATATAATATTATTACCTATTTTCTCCTAAATTGCTTGATGGATTTGATTCAAATTTCACACACTCAGTATCAAGTAAATATTTGCACATTCTATTTTGGTTACATTCAATTTATTAGTCTCCAAGCTGTAGGTAGATAGGGGTTTATTGGTTTACCATGTCTATCAGTCCTATGGCTGTTTTTCATTTCCTTACTCTAACTCAAGAACCTATTGACCTACAACATCAAAACCTCACACAACTGTTGCCGAAAGGAAGTGTCCTATGTTTTTGGGTTACATGGGCCAAAGGTTAAAGTCACTTTAGAACTTTGATTGAAAACCGTTTATGTTCTCTAACTCAAGACTTTCGACCTAGGACCCTGAAACTTTATTCATATTGTCAATGACCCAAGGAGTAGCCTTATTGTTTTGGGGTCACTTAGGTCCAAGGTCAAGGACACAATTTAACCTTTGTTATGCTGACCCAGGAATATTCCTATTATTTCAGGAGGTGTAGAAAAAGATCAACCTGCCCAAATGTGCAGTTTGATCTTAATCTACACCACCTGAAACAGGGTTTCCAATGCCTTTAGCCCTTTGATTCTAATGCAAGTTTGAATAGAACTTTCTTCAGCATAACAGTGGTTAATTTTTTTGCAAAACATTTTGTGCTCTTGCTCATAAGCGATTTGACTTAGCACCATAAAACTTTATATACATGTTGGTCATGACCAAAGGAGATCCCTACTGTTTTTTTTGCGTAATAAAAGTCACAGGTCAACTGTGTTACTTAAGTGACAAAGTGTTGGTTGGAGTGTTAAGTCTGCTAGTTTTTATCAGAGTTACCATATGGCCCTTTGTTTAAAAAACTTATTTGTTCATTGCTCTTCATGTACTAAATGGCTTTGAATCAAATTTCACAAGTACACTTTGTATCAAGCAAAGATGAGCATATTTATACGCTGCAAAACTCTGTTTTGGGGGAGTATATAGGAGTCAGCATGTTGGTCCGTCATTCATAGCTTTTTTTGCTCTAATTCTCATAAACTATTGATTATTTTTATTCAAACTTCACAGGTATAATCAGTATCAAGCGCAGATGTGCATATCCTATTTTTGTTATGCTCCATTTACTTTTTACGGAGGTATGGCCATGAATAAAAAATCTTGTCAGCTCATTTTCCATTGATTTGAATCAAACTTAACAGGTAGATTAGTATCAAGCAGAGATGTGCATATCCTATTTTGGTTATGTTTTATTTACTTTTTGCGGATTTATGGCCCTTTGATGAAAAATCCATGTTTTTTCTTTGAAATTATTGATATGATTTGATTCAAACTTTAGAGTAGACTAAGTATCAAGAAGAGATATCCTATTTTGGTTAGACTCTATTTACTTTTTAAAGACTAAATGTCCCTTTGATGCAAATTCTTTAATGCTCCTTTTATCAGCAGCTTGTAGTTTTGTACTTAACATGCAAATTTCACAAAAGCAATAGCAAGAAAAGGTGTGAATTTACTGTTATGGTTTACTCTTATTGGAAGTTTGGCCTTGTGTGAAAGAAAGGCTTCATTCTAGTGACAAAATGTACTATATGTGACAAGGAACCGTAGGGGGCAGTATAAATCATATTTAGTGATATTCTAGTTTATTATCATTGTTTTCGGAGAAAACCTGAGGTATTGTAATCACCTTGGTATCAAGTGCGTTGTTGTGATGAACTTTAATCATGGTCATATCTCTGTTGTTATTGAAGATATCCTCATGAAACTGGGCATGTGTACTGATCATCACAAGAGCTATCTAGACTGTAAAAGGGGATAACTCTAAAAAGTGTTTTTGTAAAAGTTATGCCCCTTTTTTGACTTGAAATTTTTGCATTATCCAGCACCTGCTGAGCTGAGCATTAGCACCCGTGGTAGGTGCTCTTGTTTTTGTTTACCATCCATTTACTTTTCTCAGATTTATGGTTCTTTATTGAGAAAACCAGTGGCAATGAGAGGTATTAATCACTTACATTGATAATGTCTAGTTTATTATTGAATGAAATTGAATAAATCTTTCCTTTGATTGACTTAATGTTGACATCACTTTCTTGTATTTCTGCTTGTGTTAAAGTGATTTTTTTCTTATTGTAATCCTTTACCAAATGATGACATTTTTGTCTAGTCAAATACAAAGAAGTTGAAGACAACATCTTGTAGTGGCTTAAAATTGAAACATTGTTGTGACGTAGGCTACTTAAAATTGTGAGAAAGGGAGAAACTAAATGCTAAAGCCATTTCTTCATTTCTCACAATGTTCTCCTTCACAATATTATTGATCAGGGGCACAACATGAGGGGTTATGTTGCAAAAGGACAAAGCTATGATTAAACAAAATAACTATTGATACTGAGAGATCAAAACAATATGTAAAATACTTAGAGGAAGGGAAATTTTGCTACCCTCTGTTAACCTAATCCCTAATGATAATGTTAAACACACTTATTTGATGAATTCTTTATCATTATGAAATATTTTGAATGAATTGTCCTGAACAGCTACCCTATGTTGTGGCGACAATTTGAATTGTCTTATTGAGACAATTCAAATGAGTTGCCACAACATATAGTTTTAGTGTCAGGCCTGCTTATAGAGAGCAAGTCATGGTTGTCACAATTAATAGTTGTATTATATGCATATGTGCATTAGTGAGTCAGTCAGTCCTTATTTATCTATTGCATATCTCGTATGTTGATGGATGGTTTTCAAAATTACTTGGCATTACTGTTCTCAATCATGTGTGACATTTGAAACAAGGTCAAAATGGCAGCTCAAGGTCAAATATTTTATGGGCTTGATGTGTTGTCCTTTTACGACTTCAAAGTTTAGACATAGAGTGACATCTAATTTAGTAAACATTAAGAAGCTTGAAGTGTTAAAGGAACTTAAAAGTTTTACTTATGTAATCAATTAAAGGCAAGAAACATGACAAAAGATGAAGCAATGCGGTGGCTAAGAGAGGCCAATGGAGATATTAGAACTGTGAGAATGATGACCGATCAAAGGATGGGCCTTACTACTCAAGTGCTGAAAGAAGTGCTACAAGGATTTATAAACTTGACATTAGATCATAGTTTGACAAAGGTAAAAAACAAATATCAAATTAATGTCTCTTTCCTTATGGCAGATCAATTAAAATTGATTACCCTGAAAGCCTTGTTTTTCATTCCAGTGCGCTCAATTAGGACCAATTTCATGACATTTTAGAATTCTAAGTTTCAATTAAAGGAATTTTTCACAAAATCAAGGATTTTTTTATACCCCACTTTACGCCCCCCCAAAACAATAGATAAAATGAAAATAGATCGGCAAAGCCTACAGTACATTCTTTTACATCCTTTTCTTATAGTCCCTCCATTACATGTTCTTTGAGTTGAACTAGAGAAAAAAATGTGGTAAAAGAAGAGATTGTTTCTTTCATTGATTTCACATTTTCCCTCAATGTTCTCTTTCCTTAAGCGCTTCAATTTTCTAACCTTAGGTGGACACATTAGGTAATTGTTATAAGCAAATCTTTAAGGATTGGGATAAGTTTCTGATTTGCAGAATGGGGGTTAGGCAGGGGAGAATGATTCATTTAAAATGACTCTAGTTGAAACGGGTACGAGACCATTGAGACTGGATTGTTCTTAAGCCTTCTCTGATTACATCATAGATATCCGAGTACATATGTCTTGAATTCACTTACATGAAATAAAGTAACAATACAGAGAGTAATGAAACTTAAAACAGAGTTGCATCTTGTAAGAAATTCCTCGTTTCCTTTCTACCAGTTGTTGTTTACAGACATCAAGCATGAAGTCATTGAAAACATTGGGTAACTTTGGTGTTTATACGAAGGACATCATGTCAAATTACAAAATATGATTCCTTGTGTTATACACATTTAGAATTCAAAGCAGGTGTAAATTTTCGATACTCTGTTCTAGAGCAATGTTCAATGGCCTACTCGATTTTGGTCTTGATTGTCCAAGATCAAGGGAAAGCTTGGTTAAGGAACTTGCTATAATTAAGTACACCCTATGTTAATTATCCATGGACAATAGTAGTCATGGAGATATTTCGGTAAACTGCTAGTGGATTCAAGTTTACCCAAGGTTATTTATCGACTTTTGTCGAGAGCAATTACACTCTTTTGTCAAACCCTTTTTCTTGTGACTTCAGAAAACGTCCAAGTGATTATATCAGGACATTTTTCTATAATCTAAGATGTAAATTTATGTCTCGGTCTGATTTTCTGATTTTATAGACGTAATATATACGTCAATGTCAACTTATTGGGAGCACTGCCTTCAATCATAATTCTTCGGAGAAATCTGAGAAAAGGTCTCCAAAGGATCATTAGTCTTGAGTTTGGTTGAAATCTCTCAACTGGTTTCTGAGATTAGTATGTAAGATTTTCACTGTATACCTACCATATATGGAAATAAGTCCCGTCCATAAAAGCTATATTTCTCATCTAATCAAAGTTCTTTTAAGGAATCTGATAAAGGGTCAGCCAAAGTATCATTCCTGTGAAATTTGGTTGAAATCTATCCACTGGTATCTGAGAAAAAAAAATCAAAGCTTTTGCCATATATGGAAATAAACCCCACCAATAAAAGCCAAGTTTTTCATCCAATCAAAATTATTTGAAGAAATCTGATAAAATGTCACCCAAGGATCATTCCTGAAGGATTTGGAAATTAACCCTGCCACTTTAAGCCACCTTTTTCATCAAATCAAAATTCTTCGAAGGAATCTGACACTCGAGGAAAATTTCTGTGTGATTTGGTTGAATTTTCTTCAGTATTTTATGAGGAGAAGGTTTTTAAGGTTGAAGTTAATGGATGGTCGGACATAGACAAATACAATGCCATGACAATAGCTTGCTGGCTTTAAGATATTGGACCTAAAAAAAAAACTACATTTGTTTGCTTGGGGTAATTGTTCTTGTGTTACTAGGATTTTGAACATCCACTATTCAAATGACTGTAATATGATTTTTGTCCTTTAAAAACAAACATTATAACTGGTTCTGACCCAATGAAAAAAACAATTTTATATGCATGCACTGAGTATGAAGCTATTTTGTATGCTTAGGCACAAAGTAGTTCCATAATAATGACTTAAAGTTAGTAAAAAATGTTATTTGGTTTCAGTTGATGTCATTAAATTAAGAAGTAAAGAGAATATTTTTTGTTTTCATGGTGGTATAAACTGAAAACCTAATTACACTTATGTAAGAAACTGCTCCATGAAAACAAAAGATATTCTCTTCATCTATTAAATAGATCTCCAAAAGAATATTGATCAATGATTAAAGCATCTTGTTCTATCAGCCCTTTTATTTTGAAGTAGTCTAGAATAAGATTTTATCCAGTACGACAAGGGTTAATGGGTAAATCTACTAACTCAAGTTATAAATCATTACAAACTCTGAATATATAGTAATGATGTCCAAATTCTTCCTGTATTGACCTTATTTTTGTGTTTTAAAGAACAAATTGGTTTCCAGTCTTGTATCTGGATTTGGTGACGCTTATTTTCAACGGCTGGGTGGATTCAAAGCTCTCCAAGTCAACGACACATTGGACTTCGGTGCATCTGTTCTGAGCATGATGTCAGTTCATAGTTATGACAAACTACCAAAGGCAGTATTTGATCATGTGTAAGTTATCATTACCTTACCAAATAATGGTTCACTGGCCACACCCACTGACCTCTGACATGGCAATTTGTTTCAGGTATGGAATGTTTAATGGGACCTAAACATTGTATCTATTCTTTCAATAAGCTGTAGTTATGGCATTTAAGTCACCAAACCAGAAAATGCTTGATGAAAATGTCGGAGTTAGCCATTTACTATTTGTCTAAATGAATGATTTTATTTTGCAATCAATATTTTGATTGGGAGTTGTGATTTGTCAATTTCTGCCTCCTAGACCCACATTTAAATGCATCTGAAAAGGAGTATAAAAGGAAAAAATGTTTGGAAAATGATAAATTCATTATTACACGAAACTTCTCCTTATATCACAATGTTTTCTTGCCTCTATGTTACTAAAATATTTTCCAATTTACAAGGTACTCACACCTTGATTGCTTTTACATTTGATTAATCTTTCAATTTTTGTCCTCTTGAAGTAACCCTGATGGCAAAATTTTCGACATGTCCAAAATGGTTAAAAAGTTGCAGATGACAATTAAAAGTTTATCACATATTAGATTTTTTCTTTTTTCTGGGTGGAAAATATTGTGCAAAAAGATGAGTGCTTGTTATAAGCAATTTCTTCATTTTGAATTAGACAAATGTTTTCTCAAAAGTGTCATTGTGTGGGAATAGGCTAAACAATTTCTAATTGGTGCTCAACAGCTGATCAAAACCTAATAATGTTGGGGAAATCTATATGGACAAATCTAAAATTGTTACCGTTTTGCTCTTGATTGGTACTAGTGTCATGCAAAAAATTCAGAATTACCAAAGTTCAAGATCACGGCTGAAGATTGAGTGACAAAATTGACTGTGTTCGAAGCAAACCCTCTTAACCCTTTATTGTTCTTTCAAAATTTTAACAATAATATAAAGTGAGTACAATTAAAAAAGTAACCACCCTATACGGTAGAAAATATTGTAAGAAAAGAAGAAATTGCTTGTTACAAGCAATTTTTTTTTCCACAATGTTTTCTCAACTATAATATCACAGGGACATAAAAACAATGGTAAATTAATCCTTTGCCCCCAAAACAAATTCAGACTGGTCCAAATTCAAAGAAGTTGCAGATGACAATTTAACTTGGTTGTTTTTTAAAATTCTTTATCTGTTAGATTAGAAAACATTGTGGATATTGTTTTCAAGCAATTTCTTCATTTTCTGCAGTGTTTTCCCAATTTTTCTTCATGAAGTGAGTCAATAGGTGGGATTTTGTGGGAATGGGTTAATTCAAGATTTCAAAATAACTTTGCACATGTGTTTCTTTTGTTTCATGTAAAAAGGTTATTTGGATTTACCCAAGGTCAATGTCTCCCTGTTTATTCTAGGATCTCAACACAAAATCTACACATTTGTGATATGTTTGGCAATTTATGCTCTTTGTTTACAAAAAATAAAAATATTTTATATTGAAACAAGAAAAATAAAAAAAAATGAGAAAACTTTAAAAACCTCTGAAAGCAGAATGCTTGCTGTATTGATATTTAGTATCTAGCATCTCCTAATCTCCTAGCTCTTCAAAGTTTGTTCATGTGATTCCTCTCAGATCAATTTAAGACCCTACCAGGGTACAGTCCCTATTTTATAATCAAACATATAAGGAAAACTTAAAATGATATCAGAAAGCTAAGAGCATTGATATTTTGTATGCAGAATCTGTTAGTTAACCTCTACCAAGTTTGTTCACTTGATGCTATTTTGGTCAAATTAGGCCTTTGTCAATCGTAGGCTACTTAACCCTTGTCATGCTGAACCCGTACTATTCCTGGTTTTGCAGGAGGTATATGTGCAGTCTGATCTTAGGCTACACCAACTGTTTCTCTTTTTCAACCCAGATTTGCTTAATAAATTTATCTTAAAAAATATATTGACCCACAATTAGTACTTTTGGTGCTTTCAGCCCTTTGTTTTTTATTCAGTTTTGAAAAGAACTTTTATTCAGCATGATCAGGGTTAACATTGAATTTATTCTATTTTATTCTTTCTGTTAATTCACACAGAATAGACTAGCTCATTAATGAAATAATTGAAGATAGAATAGAATAAACTTATTCTTTTCTTTTTATTCTTGTTTTAAATTCATACAGGTTAGACTGGTTAAACAATAAAACAACCGAAGCTTTGTCCACCATGGTGCAAGATGTAAGTAATGTAGGATATCCTTTATAAACAGAGTTTTAGTTACGTCTAAGTGAGACTTCTGATTGGCGGGGAAAAAAAAATACATACCTCCACGAACATAATTTTGAACATGAACCTATTTCATATCACACTAAGAAGCTGCAGTAAATATTTCATTCTTTTAATTCAATTTTTTAACCCTTTCCTGATTTTTTTTAATTTCTATGACCAGTCCAGATTGAAAGAGGTTGCAGACAACAATGAAAATCTGATGCAACTTGAAATTAAACAATCCTATGTGGTAGAAAATATTGTGGGAAAGAAGAAATTGCAAGCAATTTCTTCTTTTTCCACAACATTTTCTCAAGTATGAAATCACAGTGACGTAAAATCCCGGGTTTGTACAAGAATGGGAAAAAGGCATATACATACTTTAAAAAGATATCAAAAAGCAAAAATTTTGCCAGCTTGGGAGAAGAGCACAAAATAGTACCATTCTCATTTTCTATACACCCCCTCCCCCCACACACACACTTATGAAGTTGGAAAGGTATGCTTGTTTCACCATGTCTGTCTGTCAATCCACCCAGTAATCCATCCATCTGTAGAATTATTCTTTTCTGTGCTCTACCTCTAGGACCAATTGACCAAAAATCATTAACCTTCATACAATTATTGCCATATATACAGCGTTAGACACTAACTTCTCCAAGCAAGGAGTCCACCGGACTCCTAACTTAAGAAGTCAGGGAGTCCGGAGGAAAATCAAGGAGTCCGAATAAAATTCTGAAAATTGTCTTTAAATTAATTTGTTTTATTAACATGTACACTGCAACTCCTCTATAACGCTACCGGGCACAGCGCTGACTCCATTACAACGCGGGGTCCGCTTGGCTCCCAAAATTTTGGAGGGGGGGGGGGCATTTCGGGTTGCAGATACTGAGATACGATGTTTATGCTGATTTGGCCGCGATTTTTTCATCCCGTCTTCGGCCCGCTCGAAGAAAAGGGTTGCACATAAAATTCGATAATTACCCGAAGCCAGGTAAGTTTTTAACACCTTACGTGGACGGTCCTGGTCATTAATGCATTACTTCAGGGGTAATTGCTTTATTTGATTGATTACACGCTTAGTGTTCCAAATTACAAAATCAGTTTGATTGTTTGGTCTTACTGTTTGACATTGAGATGATCAATGCCTTAGGTCTTTTATATTTTTTAAATCAATAGAGAATAGGCACGCACATCGGTATCCTTTAGTTACAAACCTTGAAGGTGGTGCGATTAAAATATCAGACTGTTTCACTCTCGGCGTTCTTAATTTTCTTCAGTCCCCGGTAGGTCATGTTCTTAAAGTATTGCTCGAGCGTGAGATTAGACAAATTGACTTGAGCCTACTATTTATTCACTTCATAGTTTGCTGGTATCCGGAGCTCATAGAGGATAGTGGCTTCAAGATAAAAACGCAACAATGTGCTTTGAAAACAATCAGTCGTAGTTGCGACGTTTTCGCTAAATACAGAAAATACGTGAATTTGACTTTTAAATGTCACAATATCGGAAGATTCTCATCCGAAACGGGATAGATAATATAACTAGATTAAAATAAAATACCGTTATTTTTCCGCATTTCTTTCAATAATCCGAAAATTTAATGCCATTGTGTATGATCAAACACACGGCATAAAGCTCGTCGACAAATTTGAAGTCAAGATTTTTTGGGTACAGTTTATTTTAGTTTTAGGGAGGAAAGGTGATCAAAGGTGCCGCCGCCAGATGTTCAGCTATATATGGGAGAGTTTCCGGAGTTGACACGTGCCAGACGCGTACCCCGTGAAAATTCTTGCTGACCGAATTTTTTACTCTTGTCGTTATGAAACCAGAAATTCCGCCGTCTCGGATATTTTTCGATTATTATGACCTTCATTTTTACGATTCAAAGTTAGCGGCTACAAAATTCAATCCAGTTTTGTATACGTGCAACTGGTTGGTTTAATTCCCGATTCGTAAATGACTTGGTTCCGATAGAGTTTTTGTCGGTTTACTGTTCCCGTATTTTTAACAATGGTAAAGAAATTAGATCAAGTCCATTACCGCGAAAGAGGTTCGAAGGTCGATCCACGCGACATTTTCTCAACGCTTCAGTAACCCCAGGTGTTCAATAACTCGTCGGTCTCCAAGGAGACGTCGCTATGCGGAATACTTAGATTTTATCCCTTATGTCTAAGGATGGAAATATTTACGTCCGTGTTAAACTTAATTCAATTAGATTAATGCCGACGACTATCATAATAATAAAACCTGTCTCGGGTAAAACTTCTAGCTTCTTAATATTGGGAGAAAGAGAACCACAATTTATAGACCTGTAGAAATTTAGCCTACGGATTAGTCAATCCTGATAGACCGGGAAGGTAAGGGTAGAAATTAATTCTCCGCACGCTGAATTTCGTCGGTTTCTGCTAAAATCTCGTAACTACAGTTGTTGTTTTTCATTTCCCGACTAGTAACTTGTATAGAATTTAACTTGTTACAGGAATTTTATCACGAATTATCGGGTGTTTAGTTCCGATTCCGACGGTTGAAAATTTCAGTTACGGCGGGGGGGGGGGGGAAACAGCGTTATAGCATAATAACTCCACTTCTTCCGCTGTTTCATTTCTTGGACCCCACCAACAGCGTTATAGTGGAGCTGCAGTGTATTAATTTATTCATCATTAAAACTGGTATATGATCATTTGATACTGCTTATCTCCATATCCTAATAAAAATGTAAAATGCTAATTTGAAAATGTACACTAGAAAATCTTATCTTTGTACATGAATATTGATCAAAATAACCACTTTTTAAGAGACAGTGATGAGAATACTCAATCAATGCACTAGAATTTAATAACATGCCAGGCTTTGGACGTTTTTCAAAAATAGATTTATTTAGTTGGAGTAATGAACGACCAGCAGTCGATTGGTTGAGCTCTGTGTGTCGTTTAGCATTCTCTTTAGTTACATAGTGACTCTAGAAGGTATTGTGCCTCTTCACTGCCTAAACTCAAAAATTGCTGCAACCTGTTACAAAACTACCAAAGTTCTCATACTTAGTACAAACATTACATTTCATTTTTCTCACCGTCATACATAAGACAGGTGTACGATCCCTGCTAGCTGCGATATCGTAGCCCTCTTTCTGATAATCTGCTTGCGAGGACTACGACTACCACATTCTTTGCGCTTTGTTGCAAGTCCTAATATTGTATGTTTTGTGATAAGCGACTCTCTACGGACCAATTCCTTACATATGTTAATATTATGAACAAATTATATCAAAATAATAGTATCAATTGTATCAAGCATTTAATACCGGTTTCTTTTCAGTTCATAAAATATTTCCTATGTTTGGCGGCCATGACATTTGGTTGGCCATGTGATCTATTATTACATCACGTTGTTTACTGATGTCAGCTGTTCTTAATAAATCAAAGTATCCTTTTTAACCCACCATGATAATATTTTATCTTAAAAGATACTGAATTGTCAATATCTTTTTTTTCTATCAAATTCAATAAACCTGTGAATTATTTTCATACTTGTTTTTCTTATTTTCTATCAGAACTGTCCTATTTTCAAAACATACTATGCCTTCCAAATATGGTGACCTAGATTTTCATTTGCTATCGTTTTGGCGGGAAGCCCGAGATCTTCTAGAATTGAAGAGGGGTTCCTATTGGATCTCGCTGTCAAACAGCAAAAATGGCTGACATTTGATTCAAAATGGCCGAAAACTTGGAGTTTCCGATGGAGTGACAAAGAGACTAAAATGCATAAGATATCCAACTTTTTGCAGATTAACATTTCTTTAGATGGATAGATAAATGATTTAGGTTCATTTTGATATTAAATTTGTGTTTGTACTATTTACACAACTTCCAGTAATCGACCTCGAAGTGCCCAGAGTGATTCACTCCGGGCACTCGTTATCTTCCGATATGTAGCATTTTTCAAATACTGAGGTGTGTTCTTTTCGTCGAGATGAAAAATCCCGCTAAATAAGATTTTTTATGCGTTTTCAAGAACGATTTATGTTAATTTAAGTGAAAAGATTCGACGTCGTCAAGGCTACTCGTTTAAGCCAATGCCGAGTACGCTTAAATTCCTCATTAAGAATTCTTAAGATTCTTATTTAGCCGCTTAAAAATCTTAATGTAAAGAACGCTTTATCTTAAAAATCTAAATAAGAATCTCGACGAAAAGAACGCACCTCTGACCTATCTAATTTGAGCATTCTGGGTAGTGTCATTCGTGACAACTCGGCCGATTCCGTCGATGTCAGGGCCCATTCAATGCACGCCTCGAATTCTTGATGCCTCGCCATTGAGCAAATTTAAGACATGAATGCTTTTGCAATTTAAAATAATTACTTTTCTAATTAATTTTGAGCGACATTTAATTTGTTAAAGTGATTTTACGTTGACACCAGTAGATTTTTTGACTGGAAAATTTGAACTACGGAAATAATTTCCGATCGCCGAAAAACGTGACGAGTAAGAATGATTGTAAGGATTTGTGTCAAACGATATGGGCTACCACTTTAACAAGGTTACTGTTGAATTTTAAAGGAGTCCGTCGGACTGCCTAGTCAGAAATTCTACGAGTCCGGGCCGTTTTTTAGGAGTCTCGGACTCCCGGACTCCCGTTAGTGTCGAACGCTGATATATAATGAACTGTGTTCTATTGTTATGCCCTATGGTAATGTAGGTCAAAAAATCAAGGTCACATTTAAACTTGATTGAAAACCATTTTCATGCTCTAACTCATAAGCCATTTGAAGTGAAACCTTTAGATTTTATACAAATGTATACATTACCAAAGGGAGTGCTTATGGTTTTGGGGTAACATAGATCAAAGGTTTACCTTGTCACTTATGACAAAAATCTACTTTGATACATTTCTAGTTTTTCACTGAGGAATGAGGACAATTTTTTGCGGATCAGTGATAACCATTTTGAAACTAACATTGTGATTGGTATGCATTAAAAAAACATTTTGCTCAAGTCCAGTGGAAAACTTTTCTGATATGTCATATGATTGAATTAACAAACTGCCCCTCTCAATCAAGATATATGTAGATCAATCAAATTATATGCTTATACATATATTTGTGAAGCATATTTGTTGGTTTAGCGGCTAAACTGTCTGACTAAAGCTTTTTCAAGCTGTAGTTACTATTTTTTGTTGGCCAACCAACCATTTTATCATTTGTTACATGTTACACACGGGCTATGAATTTTGAAAAATAACACTCTTTAATTTCTTAGACTTCCTATCTCGAGTCAGTGAGCATGGCATACCAAAAGAAAAGCTTGTTGTAAAGGCTAGTCATTCTCACAATGTTTAGATTTTAAACGGCAATTATTTTAAGAATCTTCAAAGTCAAGTGACAGGTTGAATCTTTCCTGTTTTGCATGATTCAGACTTGTCCAAAATTCAAAGGTTATTAGACGAAAATTTAAAGAGGATTTGATTTAAGAAATAACCATTTAAAAGGATAAAAGATATTGGACGAAAAGAACAAATCCCTTGTATAATGTTACAAACAATTTCTTCTTTTTCTACAATGATTTCTCAATTATAAAATCACAGGGACATAAAAATCAGGGATTGAATGGGAAAGGTCTAAATTTAATTTAGTTGAGCAACTAGGGTTGATATGGTAGCAATGACAAACATGCTCCCTGTTTTTTTCTTAAACATTTTAAACCCATTTTCTCATGTCAAAATGTTAGACTGGTTCAAGTAAAAAAAGTTGCAAACGACATTTTTATACCCCCGTTGAAAATGGGACGTATTATGGGATCACCCGTGGTGTCTGGGCTTCTGGCGGGCGGGCGGTGTGAACTTTTAGTCAGAAGCATTTCTCTAAAGTATTCAAGCTATTATCATGAAACTTCAAGGGTAGATAGATATCATCAAGGGGAAGTGCAGTGCACAAGAACCATACCTCTACCTGGCTTTTTTTTATGCCCCTAAAGGGAGGCATATAGTAATCGAAATGTCTGACCGTCAGTCAGTCCGTCCATCCATCCCACTTTCGTGTCCGCTCTGTAACTACATGCAATATTGGATTTCAATACAACCTTGCACAAATGTTCACCGCTATAAGACAACGTGTCGCGAAAAAGACCCAGGTTCCTATCTCAAAGATCAAGGTCACAAACTTGGGTCAAAGGTAAAAAATCGGCACTTTTTGCTGTGTTCGCTCTGTAACTTCTATAATCATGCACGCAGGTACAAATTTCTTTGGTATAAATGTTCTCCATATTCAGCCAACTTGTCACGAAAAAGGCCCAGGTTCCTATCTCAAAGACCAAAGTCACAATATGGGGTCAAAGATAAAAAATCAGCACTTTTTGCCGTGTCCGCTCTGTAAATTCTATAATCATGCACACAGGTACAAATTTCTTCCATATTAATGTTCACCATCTTCAGACATTGTGTCGCAAAAAGACTCTGGTTCCTATCTTAAGGGTCAAGGTCATAATCTGGGGGTCAAAGGAAAAAAACTCAGCACTTTTTGCCGTGTCCGCTCTATAAATTCTATAATCATTCACACAGGTACAAATTTCTTTCATACAAATGTTCACCACCTTCAGACGACGTGTCGTGAAAATGACCCAGGTTCCTATCTCAAAGGTCAAAGTCACAATCTGGGATCAAAGGTCAAAATCTGGCATTTTTGCTGTATCCACTGTAACTTCTATAAGGGGTCAAAGGGGCGTCCAGAATGGTTAAATTGCATCTGGAATGGTTAAATTGTATTTACTCTCTTATTCTTCAATGGATCGCTTCCATATTTGGACAGATGCTTAATTGGGCTGACCACTTTTCATGACCTTGACCCAGTGACCTTGACATTTGACCTACTTTTGACCTCAGACAAATCTGTCCATAATGCAATTCTCGATTTCATTCTGTATTTATAGAAATTATTATATGTATTAAAATTTCATTTATAAAAAACCAGCATATAGATCTAAAATGCATGTGGTTGTGTTTACAAAACTAATCAAAGTGCCACATGCTTGACCCTGTCCTTTGGGGCATTGTCACATGACTGTGACCAGCTCTTGTTGAGTTAATGCCTTTTGTTGTTTTTCATAATTGGATCTTGTCCAGAGCGTATCTCTAAAAGTATATAAGCTATGACCATGAAATTTCATGGGTAGATAGATCTCATCAATGGGAAGTGCAGTGCACAAGAACCATAACTGTGCCTGGTTTATTATGCTCCCAGAAAAAGTTTTCGGAGGGGAGCATATAGTTGCCGGCCTGTGCGTCCGTCCTTCTGTCTGTCCGTCCGTCCAAATTCATATATAATCTTCCTAGGAAATTTCCAAGACCCGTTTATTGATTTTTCTTATTTCAAGCTGCCTAATGGGAAAAGGGGCCTTAATGTAAAAACTAGTTTTTTTCCAATTTCTCCAAGACTGACTGTTAGAATTTCATGAAATTTCATGAAATTTCATATTTGAGTAGCAAATCAGATTCCCTTGACCTTAAACTAAAGGGAATTTTCGTTTGAAAAAATGTGTCATGGGAAAAGGTGCCTTAATGTTATTACCTTTACATTAACTGTCTTTTTTCCCCACAAAAACTAAAATTAGCAATGACTTATGATTGGTTACAGATGAAGTCTTCATATTTCACATGTGCATTGCTTGTGACAAACCCTTTCTGTTGGTACCAAGTTCAAGGTCACCATTCAAGGTCAAGGTCATTTCTGAAGATCAAAATTTAGAAAATCTTAACTTAAACATTGTCTATAAGTTTACAATGTTAAGTGATATAACCTTCATATTTTACATGTGCATTGCTTATGACATGGACTTTCTGATGGTACTAAGTTCAAGGTCATTGGTCAAGGTCAAATTGTCAAGGTCATTAATTTTCAAATATTCCTCTTTTACTAATTGCCAAAATTTCTTGTTACTTTACATAAATGTTGTTCATTAGAAGCCCTAGGTAATTTTCATTTTAATTTTTGACACAATGAGCCTTACCATACTAAAAGGGGGCTTAATGCCATGTAGCTTTACATTTAGTATATATCCTATTCTAAAATAAATCATTCTTGTTTCTGCAAGAATACTCAAGGTAGAGTCTTCATTTTTTGTATGGAGAGATTTTTCATTGATAACTTTGATAGTGAAGGTAAAATATTTAACCCTTTAACATATAATGATATTGAATTTAACTAGAATCAGGCCTGTGAAGCCAAACAGCTTCCTTCAATGTTTGTCAAACTTCCAAATTTCTTGTGAACTGAACTCTCAAACTATAGTTGCATTCAATAAAAAGTTTTTTGTCCAATAATGGCATATAGTTCTGTGACAAAAGCCTCATTCAGGAAGCATAATCCGTCTCTGACAGCTATTGTTTTTTGAGTTATTGCCCTTTATTGTTTTTTTTACACGGCCAGAGGCGGTCGTATATTGGGATCATCTTTGTCTTTCTGACCATCCGTCCGACCGTCCGTCCATACGTACGTCCACTTTTCTCATGAGCCAATTCCTCCTAAGTTTCTGGATGGATCTTTTTGAAACTTGGTCAATGTTATCACCTTAATTGTTAGATGTGCATGAAGTAAGGATTTTATGGTTCATTGATTTTTGCCTCAGTTATGCCCCCTTACAAGTTAATCTCTGGGGCTTATTGAAATTGCAGCCTTGTGAACGCAACTCCTCCAAAGTTTCTGGCTGGATCTAAATTAAACTTGGTCAATGTTATCACCTTAATTGTTAGAAGTGCATGAAGTAAGGATTTTATGGTTCATTGATTTTTGGCTCAGTTATGCCCCCTTAAAACTTAGTCTCTGGGTCTTTCTGAAATTGTAGCCTTGTGAACCCAACTCCCCCTAAGTTTCTGGCTGGACTTAATGAAACTTGGTGGATGTTATCACTGTAATTGGTAGATGTGCATGAACTGAGGATTTTATAGTTCATTGATTTTTGCCTCAGTAATGACCCCTTTAAACTTGGTCTCTGGGGCTTACTGAAATTGCAGCCTAGTGAATGCAACTCTTCCTAAGTTTCTGGCTGGATCTAAATGAGACTTGGTGGATTTTATAACCTAAATTGGTAGATGAGCATGAAGTAAGGATTTTATGGATCATTGATTTTTATACGCCCGTCAAAGACGGGACATATTATGGGATCACCAGCCTATAGCCTATTTTTTGAGTTATTGCCCTTTCTTGTTTTTCATACTTGAATCTTGTCCTGAGTATATCTCTTAAAGTATTATAGCTTGGATCATGAAACTTCATGGGTTTATAGATCTCACAAAGGGGGAGTTCAGCGCTTAAAAACCATAACTCTACCTTGCCTATTTTTTGAGTTATTGCCCTTTGTTGTTTTTCATACTTGAATCTTGTTTGGAGTATATCTCTCAAAGAATAGTAGCTAGAATCATGAAATTTCATGGGTGTATAGATCTCACAAGGGGGAAGTGCAGTGCACAAGAACCATAACTCTACCTAGCCTATTTTTTGAGTTATTGCCCTTTGTTGTTTTTCATACTTGAATCTTGTCTGTAGTATATCTCAAAAAGTATTATAGCTAGGATCATGATACTTCATGGGTGTATAGATCTCACCAAGGGGGAGTGCAGTGCACAAGAACCATAACTCTACCTGGCCTATTTTTTGAGCTATTGCCCTTTGTTGTTTTTCATACTTGAATCTTGTCCGAAGTATATCTCTAAAAGTATGATAGCTAGAATCATGAAATTACATGGATGGATAGAACTTACCAAGGGGGAGGGCAGTGTACAAGAACCATAACTCTACCTAGCCAATTTTTTGAGTTACTGCCCTTTGTTGTTTTTCATACTTGAATCTTGTCCGGAGTATTTCTCTAAAAGTATAATAGCTAGGATCATGATACTTCATGGGTGTATAGATCTCACCAAGGGGGAGTGCAGTGCACAAGAACCATAACTCTACCTGGCCTATTTTTTGAGTTATTGCCCTTTGTTGTTTTTCATACTTGAATCTTGTCCGGAGTATATCTCTAAAAGTATGATAGCTAGAATCATGAAATTACATGGATGGATAGAACTTACCAAGGGGGAGGGCAGTGTACAAGAACCATATCTCTACCTAGCCAATTTTTTGAGTTATTGCCCTTTGTTGTTTTTCATACTTGAATCTTGTCCGGAGTATATCTCTAAAAGTATAATAGCTAGAATCATGAAATTTCATGGATGGATAGATCACACCAAGTGGGAGTGCAGTGTACAAGAACCATAACTCAACCTGGCCTATTTTTTGAGTTATTGCCCTTTGTTGTTTTTTATACTTGAATCTTGTCCGGAGTATATCTCTAAAAGTATAATAGCTAGAATCATGAAATTACATGGATGGATAGAGCTTACCAAGGGGGAGTGCAGTGTACAAGAACCATAACTCTACCTAGCCAATTTTTTGAGTTATTGCCCTTTGGTTTTTTTCATACTTGAATCTTGTCTGGAGTATATCTCTAAAAGTATAATAGCTAGAATCATGAAATTATATGGATTGATAGAGCTTACCAAGGGGGAGTGCAGTGTAAAAGAACCATAACTCTACCTGGCCTATTTTTTGAGTTATTGCCCTTTGTTGTTTTTCATACTTGAATCTTGTCCGAAGTATATCTCTAAAAGTATTATAGCTAGGATCATGAAACTTTATGGGTGTATAGATCTCACCAAGGGGGAGTGCAGTGCACAAAAACCATAACTCTACCTGGCCTATTTTTTGAGTTATTGCCCTTTGTTGTTTTTCATACTTAAATCTTGTCCAGCATATATCTCTAAAAGTATAATAGCTAGAATAATGAAATTTCATGGATGGATAGAGCTCACCAAGTCGGAGTGCAGTGTACAAGAACCATAACTCTACAAAGCCTATTATTTGAGTTATTGCCCTTTGTTGTTTTTCATACTTGAATCTTGTTTGGAGTTTATCACTAAAAGTAAAATAGCTAGAAACATGAAACTTCATTGATGGATAGATCTCACCAGGGGGGGGGGTGCAGTGTACAAGAACCATAACTCAACCTAGCGTATAATTTGAGTTTTTGTCCTTTGTTGTTTTCCATACTTTGTTTGAGAAAAAATATTCATTCAAAATAACCTCAGTTCTATTCAAACCTCCAGTTAATATTAAGCAGTGTGACAGGCGTATCTTGTGACAATTTGGCACCTTGTTGAGTTATTGCCCTTTGTTGTTTTTTATGCTTGAATCTTGTCCGAAGTATATCTCTAAAAGTATAATAGCTAGAATCATGAAATTACATGGATGGATAGAGCTTACCAAGGGGGAGTGCAGTGTACAAGAACCATAACTCTACCTAGCCAATTTTTTGAGTTATTGCCCTTTGGTTTTTTTCATACTTGAATCTTGTCTGGAGTATATCTCTAAAAGTATAATAGCTAGAATCATGAAATTATATGGATTGATAGAGCTTACCAAGGGGGAGTGCAGTGTAAAAGAACCATAACTCTACCTGGCCTATTTTTTGAGTTATTGCCCTTTGTTGTTTTTCATACTTGAATCTTGTCCGAAGTATATCTCTAAAAGTATTATAGCTAGGATCATGAAACTTTATGGGTGTATAGATCTCACCAAGGGGGAGTGCAGTGCACAAAAACCATAACTCTACCTGGCCTATTTTTTGAGTTATTGCCCTTTGTTGTTTTTCATACTTAAATCTTGTCCAGCATATATCTCTAAAAGTATAATAGCTAGAATAATGAAATTTCATGGATGGATAGAGCTCACCAAGTCGGAGTGCAGTGTACAAGAACCATAACTCTACAAAGCCTATTATTTGAGTTATTGCCCTTTGTTGTTTTTCATACTTGAATCTTGTTTGGAGTTTATCACTAAAAGTAAAATAGCTAGAAACATGAAACTTCATTGATGGATAGATCTCACCAGGAGGGGGGGGGGTGCAGTGTACAAGAACCATAACTCAACCTAGCGTATAATTTGAGTTTTTGTCCTTTGTTGTTTTCCATACTTTGTTTGAGAAAAAATATTCATTCAAAATAACCTCAGTTCTATTCAAACCTCCAGTTAATATTAAGCAGTGTGACAGGCGTATCTTGTGACAATTTGGCACCTTGTTGAGTTATTGCCCTTTGTTGTTTTTTATGCTTGAATCTTGTCCGAAGTATATCTCTAAAAGTATAATAGCTAGAATCATGAAATTACATGGATGCATAGAGCTCACCAAGTGGGAGTGCAGTGTACAAGAACCATAACTCTACTTAGCCAATTTTTTGAGTTATTGCCCTTTGTTGTTTTTTATACTTGAATCTTGTCCGGAGTATATCTCTAAAAGTATAATAGCTAGAATCATGAAATTACATGGATGGATAGAGCTTACCAAGTCGGAGTGCAGTGTACAAGAACCATAACTCTACCTAGCCAATTTTTTGAGTTATTGTCCTTTGTTTTTTTTCATACTTGAATCTTGTTTGGAGTTTATCACTAAAGTATAATAGCTAGAATAATGAAATTTCATGGATGGATAGATCTCACCAAGTGGGAGTGCAGTGTACAAGAACCATAACTCTACCTGGCCAATTTTTTGAGTTATTGCCCTTTGTTGTTTTTTATACTTGAATCTTGTCCGAAGTATATCTCTAAAAGTATAATAGCTAGAATCATGAAATTACATGGATGGATAGAGCTCACCAAGTTGGAGTGCAGTGTACAAGAACCATAACTCTACCTAGCCAATTTTTTGAGTTATTGCCCTTTGTTGTTTTTTATACTTGAATCTTGTCCGGAGTATATCTCTAAAAGTATAATAGCTAGAATCATGAAATTACATGGATTGATAGAGCTTACCAAGGGGGAGTGCAGTGTACAAGAACCATAACTCTACCTAGCCAATTTTTGAGTTATTGCCCTTTGTTTTTTTTCATACTTGAATCTTGTCTGGAGTATATCTCTAAAAGTATAATAGCTAGAATAATGAAATTTCATGGATGTATAGATCTCACCAAGTGGGAGTGCAGTGTACAAGAACCATAACTCTGCCTGGCTTATTTTTTGAGTTATTGCCCTTTGTTGTTTTTCATACTTGAATCTTGTCCGAAGTATATCTCTAAAAGTATTATAGCTAGGATCATGAAACTTTATGGGTGTATAGATCTCTCCAAGGGGGAGTGCAGTGCACAAAATCCATAACTCTACCTGGCCTATTCTTTGAGTTATTGCCCTTTGTTGTTTTTCATACTTAAATCTTGTCCGGCGTATATCTCTAAAAGTATAATAGCTAGAATAATGAAATTTCATGGATGGATAGAGCTCACCAAGTGGGAGTGCAGTGTACAAGAACCATAACTCTACCAAGCCTATTATTTGAGTTATTGCCCTTTGTTGTTTTTCATACTTGAATCTTGTCCGGAGTATATCTCTAAAAGTAAAATAGCTAGAAACATGAAACTTCATGGATGGATAGATCTCACCAGGGGGGGGGGGGGGGGCTGTGCAGTGTACAAGAACCATAACTCAACCTAGCGTATAATTTGAGTTTTTGTCCTTTGTTGTTTTCCATACTTTGTTTGAGAAAAAATATTCATTCAAAATAACCTCAGTTCTATTCAAACCTCCAGTAAATATTAAGCAGTGTGACGGGCGTATCTTGTGACAATTTGGCACCTTGTTGAGTTATTGCCCTTTGTTGTTTTTCATACTTGAGTTTGGCCGGAGTATATCTCTAAAAGTTTAATAGCTAGAATCATGAAATTTCATGGATGGATTGAGCTCACCAAGTGGGAGTGCAGTGTACAAGAACCATAACTCCACCTAGCCTATTTTTTGAGTTATTGCCCTTTAATGTTTTTGGTACTTGAATCTTGTCCGGAGTATACCTCTAAAAGTATCATAGCTAGAATCATGAAATTTCATGGATGGATAGAACTCACCAAGTGGGAGTGCAGTGTACAAAGACCATAACTCTACCTAGCCTATTTTTTTAGTTATTGCCCTTTGTTGTTTTTCATACTTGAGTCTTGTCCGGAGTATTTCTCTTTAAGTTATATAGCTAGGATCATGAAACTTCATGGGTGTATAGATCTCACCAAGGCGGAGTGCAGTGCACAAGAACCATAATTCTACCTGGCCTATTTTTTGAGTTATTGCCTTTTGTTGTTTTTCATGCTTGAATCTTGTCCGGAGTATATTTTTAAAAGTATAATAGCTAGAATCATGAAATATCATGGATGGATAGATCTCACCAAGTGGGAGTGCAGTGTACAAGAACCATAACTCTACCTAGACTATTTTTTGAGTTATTGCCCTTTGTTGTTTTTCATACTTGAATCTTGTCTGGAGTATATCTCTAAAAGTATAATAGCTAGAATCATGAAATTTCATGGATGGATAGATCTCACCAAGTGAGAGTGCAGTGTACAAGAACCATAACTCTACCTAGCGTTTATTATGAGTTATTGTCCTTTGTTGTTTTTCATTCTTTGTTTGACAAAAAATATTCATTCAAAATAACCTCAGTTCTATTCAAATCCCCAGTTAATATTAAGCAGTGTGACAGGCGTATCTTGTGACAATTTGGAACCTTGTTGCAAGAGTTATGCCCATTGACACTTAGTCTCTGGGCCTTATTGAGAACACAACTCCTCCTTTCTTTTTGTCTTGATTTAAATGAAACTTGGTCAATGTCATCACCATAATTTGTAGGTGTACATGGATCAAGGATTTTATTGTTCATTGATTTTTGCAAGAGTTATGCCCCTTGACACTTAGTCTCTTGGCCCATTCAATCAATCAATCATAACAGTTTGAAATTGACAATTTAAAAAGGTAGTCTGCAAATATTTTGAATTTGGTTCTGTGTTAGTTTTAATTGTGTTTTAGTAGTGTTTAGTTAGTGTCTACAATTATTTTCGTGAAACAGCAGCCAAGTGGCGGCGTATGTTGTGACTATGGCTTTCTTGTTCATACATGGATCTTGTCTGGAGCATATCTCTTAAAGTATATAAGCTATGATCATGAAACTTCATCGGTAGATAGATCTCATCAAGGGGAAGTACAGTGCATTAACACTATAATTCTACCTGATTTATATTTTTGAGTTATTGCCCTTTGTTGTTTGGATCTTTTTTGTACTTGGATTTTGTCCGGAAGATATCTCTTAAAGTATAATAGCTATGACCATGGATCTTTATGGGTGGATAGATGTCATCAATGAAGAGTGCATTGCACAAGAACTGTACCTCTACCTAGCTTATTTTTTGAGTTATTCCCCTTAGTTGTTTTTCATATTTTGATTATGTCTGGAGCTTATCGCCGAAAGTGTAATATCTATGATCATAAAACATTATGGATGGATAGATATCATCTAGGGGAAAGTGCAGTGTACAAGAACAATAACTCTTCTTTGCCTATTGTGAAAATGTAATAGCTATGATCATAAAACATTATGGGTGGATAGATATCATCAAGGGGAAAGTGCAGTGTACAAGAACAACTCTTCTTTGCCTATTTTTGAGTTATTCCCCTTTGTTGTTTTTCATACTAGATTTTGTCTGGAGCATATCTCTGTAAGTATAACAGCTTTCATCATGAAACTCTGTAGATGGTTAGATATCATCAAGGAACGTATCTTTTTTCAAATCTCTGATAGCATAACAGCCTATGGTTTTCACAACCTCATGATAACTAGAAAAACACCAGAACCATAAGTTATCATTTTGAATTGTTACTCTTTCTTGAAATTAGACTTAAATTTTAATCCCCTCCCCCAGTCAACAACCAGCAGTGTTACGGGTGTATTTTGTGACAGTTTGCCACCTTGTTTGTTGATGAAATCTTAAAATCAATTGTTTCTTTGTTGTAAAAAAAACCATTATATATAATGAAGAAATTGCTTGTAACAAACAAGCAATTTCTCTATTGTTTACAATGTTTGCCAATGCTTTTTTCTTTGGGGCATCAAAAAGCATCATTGTATGGAAATTTTCTTCTTAAACCTCTACAACACAACTGCAATTAACTAATCACTGGCCATGCCCACTTACTCCATTGGTCCTGCTCATTGATTTTGACTTTAAGTTTCACTTTGATATTTAACAGTGTTTTTTTTGCAAAAATTTTGGCTGGTAGCATGTAAGGAAAAAGTATATTGTGTGGTTGGCTACCTAAATTTTGTAACTACAGCTTGAAAAAGCTGTAGATGTCACATTTAAGTTACTAAGGCAACAAAGATATATAAATGGTGGCCAATAAAGTAGTACAAACTTTACATAGAATCTAAATCAATGGTTTCATTGGTCAACTCATTATTGGATTAACAGCTGCAATTGGTCAATTGAGCTAAAGCTATGAGGTATTCAAAGTAAACATGCAATATGTCCTAGGATATGAAATTTTTTACACAGAAAAACACAGATGATGATCCAGATGTCCAACAACGTGGCTCATTGATGCAGATGATGCTAGAAGATCCCACAAGAATCAAAGCCATCTGTAGATCTGCTTTTAGACGATACAGGGGCCTAGATACAGTCACAACTGCAGATTTAGACAGGCTGAAATTTCTGTTGCAGTGTGCAAAGCCATCTGAGTGCAAGAAAATTCCAAATACTTGGGTAATTCAACCCATTACCAAATGAAAATTATTTAGAGTTATCCAAATTGAGAGATTGCAGACACCAACAACAACAGTCTATAAAATTAAGAAAAAAAATTGTCTTATAGGGTAGAAAACTTTGTAAAAAATGGTGAAATTATAAGCAAGAAATACTGAATCTTTTAACCAAATTCGACACAATAGCACTTTTTTATACTCCTTATGAATACAGCTTTAGAAAACATTATGGACAAAGCAGAAACTGTTTGTGACTAGCAATTTCTTAAATGTCCACAATGTTCACAATGTTTTTTCTAACCTAAAAGGCAAGATTTTTTTAAATTTCACCAAAACAAAATTGGTGTCTGCAAATTTCAATTCTGTCTAAGTTACTGTTGTGTGGTAATGTCCACAATGTCCACGATGTTTTCTTACCTAAAAGGCAAGATTTTTTTAAATTTCACCAAAACAAAATTGGTGTCTGCAAATTTCAATTCTGTCTAAGATACTGTTGTGTGGTAATGTCCACAATGTCCACGATGTTTTCTTACCTGAAAGGCAAGATTTTTTTAAATTTCACCAAAACAAAATTGGTGTCTGCAAATTTCAATTCTGTCTAAGTTACTGTTGTGTGGTAATGTCCACAATGTCCACGATGTTTTCTTACCTAAAAGGCAAGATTTTTTTAAATTTCACCAAAACAAAATTGGTGTCTGCAAATTTCAATTCTGTCTAAGTTACTGTTGTGTGGTAATGTCCACAATGTCCACGATGTTTTCTTACCTAAAAGGCAAGATTTTTTTAAATTTCACCAAAACAAAATTGGTGTCTGCAAATTTCAATTCTGTCTAAGATACTGTTGTGTGGTTATGTCCACAATGTCCACGATGTTTTCTTACCTAAAAGGCAAGATTTTTTTAAATTTCACCAAAACAAAATTGGTGTCTGCGAATTTCAATTCTGTCTAAGATACTCTTGTGTGGTAATGTCCACAATGTCCACGGTGTTTTCTAACCTAAAAGGCAAGATTTTATTAAATTTCACTAAAACAAAAATGGTGTCTGCAACTTTCAATTCAGTCTAATATTCTGTTGTGTGGTAATGGGTTAAACAAGTCATCTAAATGAGTTTAGTCTGTTTTAAAATATGAGCTAAGTAAATTTGGTACTTCATTGATACAAATTTGCTATTGTATTTATTGAATGACCCAATTTTTTTACGATAAATTGATGAAAGTTTTCAGATTTATTGATTAAAAATATATATTAAATCATATGCTCTTTGTAAAATGACAGCGTTGCAAGCATTACCATTGGCTTCTTCTCAATTGCATAGTTACTGCGGTAATGTAACAGTATTCAATTTAGCTTTGATTTTAGGGGGTTCTGTTTTGCCCACAACCTTTGATAAAGGGAGTCAAAGTGCAAAAAAGGGCTTTTTCATACAAATACCAAAATATGAATTTCTAATGGTATGTCAAAATCTGAAAAACCATCTGAAAGCATTTTCAGAATGATGTAGAATGTTCATTTAGAGTCAATCGCATTGTTTACATTATGAGTTTTATGTGATTTATTTCAGTCAAATTTCTAGATAATCCTTCAGAAAGCATTTAAGAATGATTTGAATGATGGCTTAATTTTGTTTATTTAGAGTCAGTTATATTGTTTATGTTATGAGTTTTATGTGAATTATATCAGTGAAAAATCTTGATAATCCTTCAGAAAGCATTTAAGAATGATGGCTTAATTTTGTTTATTAAGACTCAATTACATTATCTATATATGATTTACATGACTTTCACTGAGAAATCCTGATAATCCTTCATTATTAGCATTTTAGGATGGATGTAGAATGATAGTTTAATATAGTGTATTAAGAGTCATTACATTATTTATTATGCTCTCCGACAGGAGATCAAATAGTTGCTGCTACATCTGTCTGTCTGCTCTGTTTTTGCCTGTCCCAATATCTCCACAACCCTTGGGCCAAATTGGATGAAACTTCACATGAGAATTCCTTAGGATATTGTCCCAACAGAATTTGCCCTGTTTTGGGATATCTCCAATTTCAAGGTCAAGGTTCAAGGTGAAAGGCTAAAATTGACCTTGTCCACAGCATAGCTCCGTCAATTATGGATGGATTTCAAAATAACTTGCCACAAGTTTTCTCTATCATGAGTAGATGTAGATGTAACCCCCCCCCCCAAACAATAATAAAGATAATTAATAACAATCTGATGGCTCTAAGGTCACAGTTCAAGATAAAAGGTCAAAATTGTCCTTTTTCACAGCATTGCTCCTTCAATTATGGATTGATTTCAACATAATTTGGCACAATTGTTCTCTATCATAAATAGATGTACCATTTGAAAAAAAAATCTGACAGCTTAAAGGTCAAAGTCACAGCTCAAGGTCAGATGTTGAAATTAAGTATTACCAGAGTATAGTTCATTCAATTATGGATGCATTTCAAAATAACTTTACACAATTAATCGCTAGCAGGGGTAAATGTGCAATTTGAAAAAAAAAACTTCAGATATCTTGAAGATCAAGGTCACATTCCAAGATTGAAAGTTAAGATTAAGCATGTCCAGAGCATTGCTCCTTCAATTATAGAAGGATTTCAATATAACTTGGCAGTATTGTTCTCAGTCTTGAGAAGATGTGCAATTTGGAAAAAAAATCGGATAGCTCCAAGGTCATAGGTCAAGGTGAAATGTTGAAAATAGCCATGTCTAGCGCATACTTTCTTAAATTATGGATTGAATTCAAAATAAATTTAGACAATCATTCTCTATCAACAGTAGATGTTCAATTTGAAATGAATGCTCAGATAACTCTAAGGTAAAGGTCACAGCTCAAGGTTGAACATAAAAAGTAGCATTTCCTAAACATAGATCCTTTAATCATGGATGGATTTCAAAATAACTTTACACAAGTGTTGTCTGTTATGAGTAGATGTGCAATTTGAAAAATTTATTCATATAGTTCCTAGGTAAAGGTCACTGTTTAAGGTGGAACATTAGAATTAAGCGTGACCCGAGCATATCTCCTTCAATTATGGATGGATTTCAACTTGTCAGAATTTTTCTCGGTTATGAGTAGATGTGCAATTTGAAACAAACAAAAAACAAAAACAAAAAAACCCCCACAAACAAACAGATAGCTCTAAGGTCTGAGTCACAGGTCATGGTCAAAAATCAAAATTAAGCATGTCTGGATCATAGCTGCTAAAATTATGGATTGATATTGAAATAACTGCAAAACTGAGTAGATGTGCCACTTGAAACGTATTTTCAAATCGCTCCAAGGTCAAGGTGACAGCTGTATGATGTATGTTAAAATTTAGCATATCTGGAATTTGGCGAACATATACATGCACCTGTGTCTATAAGCCCTTTTCTCTGTTTATTTTAAATTTTTTTACAGGGCTATATACGGGGAGCGTGATCCATCTCTGAAGGCTCTTCTATTGTGAGCTATGTGCAATATTTCTCCAAGAAGTCTGAATAATTCTTCGGAATGCATTTAAGAATGATGTATTTGATGGCTTGATTTGTTTATTAGGATTCATTTATATCATTTATACCATGAGTTATGTATGATATTTCAAAAAGAAATCTTGATAATCCTTCAGAAAGCATTTAAGAATTATATAGATCTGTTGATTAATTTCCTGATTGAAAGCCAATTATGTTGCTTTTATGATATAAGTAACTGTTTTTTTCTTGAATAGATTCTTTATATTATGGGTTTTGTTATTTTCTTGAATAGGTTCAAAATAATATTGACACACTTTCAAATCTACCAATAAACTGTGTGAATGATGCCAACTATCTATTGGATAAACGGATTTCTCATTTGTTTCCAACTGCCAGTGTGTGTGGTAGATCACTGGTTAGTAAGGCTCTCACTGGAAATGGAGCCTTGAATATATCATCAGTACAAGATTTACAAAGGTAAGCGTTGTTAGAAGTCAAGAAATTTTAGGAAATATACAACTGAATCATGTATGTTAACCCATTACAGAAAGACAAATTGTAGACTGGTAAAAAATTCAAGGAAATTGTAGAAGAGAATTTATAATTGATGTAATTTAAAAAAATTTAGTCTTTTCAGGTAGAGAACACTGTGAATAATGAAGAAATTGCTTGTAAGAAGCCATTTCTTCATTTTCCATAATTTTTCCAAGGGTATTTTCTTGAAGGGCATAAAAAAGCGGGATTTTGTGGGAATGGATTGTTGATTTTAAACTAGTCCAAATTGAAAAGGTTGCAGAGGTTTTAAGTTAATCAATAAGTGCTACATGGGATGGAAATCATTGAGAAGAAGCAAAGTTACTTGTCACAAGAAATTTCTCCTTTTTCCACAATGATTTCAACAAGTCTTTTCCACACCATGAAGTTTTGAATGCATTTCAATTACCTTGGCACAGTTGTTACTTTATATTACATACTTTGGACATATTTTGCAATATTTACAGGGGCATTCATGTCTGATACAATTTTTTAATTCTCCAATGTGTAAAAAATGTGGGATGTGTGAAAAGTTCAATCTTATTGAATAACTATTTTTGTTCTTGTCATTTTAAAAACAGGGTACAACTCAAAAATATATGATAAACAAAGCCAAAAAATCGTAAATTTTGAGCATTTCTTCCCTTTATCTGAAATAATTTTGTTGTATTGCTAAACCATCCAGATAAAATTGTTGTATAATTTCATTTAGGCATCAAGCCCAAATTTATCCAACCAAAATATGTTCTCTTAAAATATTTCACAGCTCGAGTGCATTGATTTCTATATCTGTATAATATTGGTCTCAGTCCACAAGGTATACAAATCCTGAAAATTTCAGTAGACGTTGGCCCAATAGATTAATCCTTGTCAAGCTGATCCTGGAATAATCTACTGTGGCAGAATGTATAGACTAAGATCATTCTGCACATATGTGCAATCTGATCTTAGTCTAATCTTAGTCTACACAACTTGTTTGGTGTTTTAAGCAAGAGTTGTTTACAATAATTAATCAACACAAGAAATATTGACCTACAAAAATGTCTTTCAGTGCTTTCAGTCTTATGATATGAACAAAGATTTTATTCAGCATGACAAGGGTGAAGTAAGCTTTTGTATTAGACTGAATATCTTAGTTATTGTAGATTTTAACCCTTGTCTTACTGTGCCCCAATATTCCTTTATGTGCAGATTATCCATTTCAAAAAGAAATAATGATTCCTATTCTGGTGTTTCAATCCCTCAGATATCAACGCATTCCCACTCAATGATGCTTTTAGAAGCCCCGAGAAAACAGTTTTTGAAAACATGGAAAATGAAGATATTGCTTGCTACAAGCAAGTACATTATTATCCACAGTTTATTACCCTTAAAGGTAAAACAATCCAAAATTTCATAACCTTTAAATTGTCTGGTAATGGATTACTGCATATTCCAAGAGATTTTATTCAGCATTCCTTTGTATATTTTTACAAATACAGATTCAAGGACCTAGTTTTGTGCATCCCAGGATCAGTCTTAAAGGAAGCTGTCAGTGCAGGTGGATGTAACTTTACCAAAGCTGCAGCTGCTGCTGGAATTGAGCGAAAAGAAGTAAGATTTAACATGCCTTACCTGACCGAAGGTCATGGTGACCCATTGTGCTTTCTCTTTGGTCAGTCAGCTTTTACTTTTTTATACACCTTAAGGGCTTTATTATGTTATAGCCCTGGTTGTCCATCCGTCCGTCTGACTTCATGTCTGTCCATTAGCAATTTTGTGTTTGCAACTCCTCCTACAGTATCAATAGGAATGAACTGAAACTTGCCACAATGATTCTCTATGATGTTTCGTTATGCATAAGACCTATGAAATTCAAATCACTTAAGTAATTCTTGAACTATCTCTCCTTGAATTGAAAAAAAATCACTATATTTCATGTGTGTGCAACACCTACAGTATCAATTGGAATGAGCTGAAACTTGCTACAATGTGTGTCTGGTTGTGCATAAGACCTTTGAAATGTCGAATCACTCCTGTCCTTCTTGATTTGCCTGTCCTTGAATTGAAAAAAGTCACTATATTCCATGTATGCGCAACTCCTCCTACAGTATCAATGGTTACAAAATGAAACTTTATACAAACTTGCTACATTATATCTCTAAGATGTCTAGTTGTGCATAAGACCTTTAAATTCAAACTACTAGGCATTCTAGAATTATCTTGAATCATGTGCCCTGAAATGAAAAAAAAAAAAAAACTCTCTATATTTCATGTGTGTGATTCTCCTCCAACAGTATCAATGGGAACAAACTGAAACTTACTACAAAGTATCTATATGATGTTTAGTGCATAAGACCTTTGAAATTCAAATTACTCAAGTCGTTCTGGATTTATCTTGAATTACCTGCACTTGAATGAAAAAAAAGATCACTATATTTCATGTTACACAACTCCTCCCACAGTATCAATGGGAACAAACTGAAACTCGTACAATGTATCTCTATGATTTCTAGTTGTGCATAAGACCTTTGAAATTTTAATCACTCCAGTCCCCTTCTTGAATTGTCTGCCTCCTACAGTTTCAATCAGAAGTTTTAACTTTATATAATGAATCTACATAGTCTCTAGTGTTGCATTAAACCTTTAAAATTAAGATAACTCCACTTCCATCAATTCCACCCATGGATTGAAACAATGACTTATTTCTAGTCTAAGCAACTATTCAAATAGTTATAATTTCTGCCTAGTGTTGGTTGAAAATGATTGAAATTTACTTCAATGATTCTCCATAATGTGTACTTCTTTAACATTTTGTCTTTCCTGTTATTAATTAATTTTCTCCCCTTTGTTAAGGGAAATGCTTAATATTATTGTGTTTTTTGTGTTCAATGTGACCCATACTGCTGTTGATACAAACAGTGTTTCACAGTGATGAATCTTAGTGTTGAAATAGTGCATAGGTCAACCTCAACTGGCATTACAAAAATTGTAAACAAAAACTTGGCAGGAAGCATCCCCGTAGAAATGGGCTTCAGATTTGTACACGTAATGGAGCTCCAGAAGGGGACATTGTTTTCATGAACAGTATTTGGATTAGATTCAGATTTGGTATTGGAGTCTTTAGGACAAAGACTACAAAAAAATCTTGTCAAGAAATGGTCATGCTAGGGGTTTGGGGGACATAAGCTTATAAAGTGAGAACTTTAAAAATCTGCTTCTCCCAAACCAAAAGCCTAGAGTTTTGATATTTAGTATAGTACGGAATATTGTATTGTTGACAACCATTTCAATCATATTCAGGGCAATCCTGTTCAATTACTGTGTTAAGCATTTAATCTGATAGCAATCACAGTTTTACAGTCCCTCGTCTATCAATCCTTAACCCATTCCCACTCATGCCCTCCTTTTTACGCCCCCTCAATTAAACAGCTTTGCAAAACATTGTGGAAAATGAAGAAATTGCTTGTATCAAGCAATTTCTTCATTATCCTCAATGTTTTCTACCCAAAAAGACGAAAAAGTTTAAAATTGCACCAGCTTGGAATTGTCGTCTGCAACTTCTTTCAATCTGGACCAGTCTAAAATTTTGTTGTTTGGGAATGGGTTAAACAAAATCCTTCAATCAAAAACATTCAACCATTCCGACAATAAACTACAGTCAAATCTGTGTTAGCGGCCAACTATGCACAGCGGCCAATCTGCCGACAGCGGCCACTCGAGTTCCCCCAGTCTTAATTCCTTCTTTAATTGCACTGTGAATAGCGTGATCTCCTGAAATGCGGCGAGCGGTCACCTTAATTGGTCTATTGTCAACAGTATATCACAATGTACATCTAACAAAAAAGGTGACTTAATTAGTCATTTTCGAAAAAATCGATAATTACTACTATAGTAACTGCCAAGGTCGACTTATCGTAATGTACAAGATATAAACAGCCAATATGACTTAATCTCTTGTAGTGACGTATAATTAGCCATTAATACTCATTTGGTCGATTTGAGTGATGATTATTGATTAAAGGATAGGGAATTTTTTGAGTTGTCTTTAATTTCACTGTGAATAGCGTGATCTCCTGAAATGCGGCGAGCGGTCACCTTAATTGGTCTATTGTCAACAGTATATCACAATGTACATCTAACAAAAAAGGTGACTTAATTAGTCATTTTCGAAAAAATCGATAATTACTACTATAGTAACTGCCAAGGTCGACTTATCGTAATGTACAAGATATAAACAGCCAATATGACTTAATCTCTTGTAGTGACGTATAATTAGCCATTAATACTCATTTGGTCGATTTGAGTGATGATTATTGATTAAAGGATAGGGAATTTTTTGAGTTGTCGAGTCTCTTATAAATAAAATGAACTTGAGCATTACCGGTTGTTTACACATGTAGCAAACTGATTTCTTGAGGTCTTTACAATGGATGAAAACTTGCTATTGCTGTCAATTCTTGCTATAATGTTGCTCTCTAAATGTAGGTTCCTCTTTCTAGTGGATTGTGTGAAAGTTGTTCGCATGCTTGAATCTGGATGTTCTTCTAGGATTATTGCTAGTAAGTTTGGTGTAGGTCGTACGCAGGTTCAAAATATAGCTAAACATAAACAAGAAATTCTCGAAGAATATGAAAATGGTGACCCTTCTTCAAAGTGTGTCAAAAAGAATGTCTCATTTGAAAACATTGATGATTTTACAAATGCTTTATGGACACCACATATGGCCAAATGAACGTAATTGGTCCACTATGTTCAAATTTTGTGAGATTTACATGCCTTCTTACACTTTACTTATAACAAGATATTTTCACTTCTGTCAGAATATTTTCTATCTTAAATAGTACTAATTGCCTTTTCTTTTTTTAAAAGACACTTAAAATGGAAGCTTAGAACTTCTTAGAATTTGGAGTAGTCTAAAGTTTTGTGTTCTGTTGATGAGCTAACCAAATATAGTATGGCAAAATGGCTGCCCTATGGATACTGTGAACAGCAGCCAATCTGTGAACAACAGTCAATTTGGCCCTCTCCCTTGACTGGCTGCTGTACACAGATTCGACTGTAGTTGCAATTGCAATACTAGTTTTGTCGATTGATTTCTTTGTAAAAAACAAATTCTGTAAATCAAATTTTATAAATAATGATAGTATTTTCATTTAAGATGATTCCCAATGTTGAATAAATTGAATGAAATAGTACAATAGTTGAACAATTGCATCTTAAGAAGAAAGCCTTCAATCCTTTAGAGAGAAAATGCAATCATTCAATTAACACACTGCCTCTCCCAAACAGAAAGGCCTTTAGCCTTGATATTTGGTACAGAGCATCATCTGGTGGACGTCTATCAAGATTGTATAAACTACAGCCAAAAGGTCCATCAGAACCCCAGACAACTTAATTGCTGCTATTAATCGAATTATGAAATTTTAATTGAAAATAATGCTAACTGCTTTTAGTTTAAGAAATGCAAATTATTGTTTGCAGTTTGAGAAATACAGATTATCCAACTGTATCCAGCTTCCAGATAACATGTCAGCTGTAAATTGCACTCAGATCATAACAGCTTATGGTTCATCCTTAGCTGGTATGAAGATGCGTTTCTTTAAGAACCTACCAAAGGCAGTGCTTTGTGACCCAGTCTGTGTGACTGCATTTAAGGATGCAGACAGGTTCCCTGCCACAATGGTATGTTATGATTTACTATACCATACTTAGCTGACAGGTCAGTAGTCCAGCCCACTGACTCCGGCATGAAGTTCAGCTTAGATTATCAAATGTCTATTGTAAGTAAAATGCAACAAAAGTAAAATGACTGGTTGGTGCCGGACAATTTAATTTTAGAAATTTCTAAAAACTGTGGTCTTTTTAGTGTATTAAACATTAGGTTAATGAAGAGAGCCTTCTTCTTGAAAAAGGCGTGATTGTGTGAGAAGGGGTTAATTTTTGTGTGTAATATTTAAAAACAAACATAGGTGCGTATGTATAGCCTTTTGAGAAAGCTAAATTATTTTAAGTTCTGGATGTTTCTGATTCAAGAAACTGCTGTGTCGACAAGAACAATTATATTGAGAGAGCTAAGATTAAGAGATATCTCCCTTTTAATATAAGGACTGCTAGGCATTGTACCTAACTAGAAAGCTTTGTAAATTAGATGGAATAGTTTTTATTAGCAAATTGTAATATTCTTGGTGCTATGCTAACATTTTGTACATTGATATCTATTGTTGATAACTATTTACTAAAGGCCTATTATTAAAGGAAAGGTCAAATACTGATTTACTATATACATGTATTTGGAGTATAAACTTAATAAACAAAATTTGCTAAATGAACATTTCTGAAAATTGTAGTAGATTCAAATTGTTGAAAGCACTGGAAGTGTAACAATGCTTACATATATAGATGTTAAATAGGTTTTGTTTTATTTTCAAATAAGATCAAGGTGAAGGTCATCTAATGGTGACACTTTCAATTTTATTGCAGAAAAAAAGATTGGCTAAGAAGTGTTTTGCTGATCAAGCCATCAACAGTGCTGCTGTGGATGAGCTAGGATCTATGGTTACAGATTTGCCCCCATCTAAATTCAAAGAAATAAATGCTGCTGACTTGGAAAGAAATCTGAAAAGTATTAAAGCTGATATCAAGGCTGCAAAAGCTAAAAGAAGAAGAAAGAAGAAGGCAATCATGAAAGAACTAGGCAAAAAAGTAAGCAGGGGTTGACACTAACACCAGTCCTTTGGCTTGAGGCCTGTGATTTATTGGACCTGCAGAATTCTTTAGCTTTTGGTCCTTAGGCCTGTACTTTTTCTTATTCAAACCGATACGAATCTCCCCGTTTTACCCATATCCAGTCAATCACTGATTTTCACATACATATTAAATTAGGGAAAACAATGTGAGTATAAAAGAATTTGCTTTCAGTCATATGCATAGCAAATAAACAAAAAATGTTGCCTATTCAATAACAATAAACATCAAAAAAGAAAAAAATAGCTGAGTTGGACAGAATTTTTAAACTCATTTGCACAAGTATACATTTCAGTTTTCCTGTTTGTTTTTTAGCCGTTGAGATGGCTGAAATTTTGATTGACAAAATTAACCTTAAATGTTAATTCTTTGAACCGAGGAATGGAATACTTAACAGACAGCAACATTCTGAAAAATGTCATGGCTCACATTCTTTATTTAGATGATGCAATCAGGAAAGATATCGTCAATCAGAGATTCAAGGGAGATTATGAGAGAAATGTCTCTCAAGGACTTGAAATCAGCAATATCAAATGTTGAAACTGATTTACTTGGAGATCTAGAGAATGTAACCCAGGAGCTTGGTTTCACTGATTCACAGGTAAATATGGACCCTGCTGTAACATGGTAATAAAAGTTACCCACTACAAATTTTAATCCAGTTTTGTACATGTGCAGCTGATTGGGTGTAAATTCCCGATTCGTAAATGACTAGGTTCATATAGTGTTCGATGTTGTTTTATTGTTACCGTATTTTAGACAACAGTAAATAAATTATACCAAGTCCATTACCAAATAAGAGGTTTGAAGGTTCAATCCATGTGACATTTTTTCAACGCGTCAGTAAACCCAGGTGTTAAACAACTTGTCGGACTCCAAGGAGACTTTGCTACGTAGATTTATCACTTTTCTCTAAGGGTAGAAATATTTACGTCAATATAAAACTAAATTTAATCAGAGATTAATGCCTATGATTATCAATAATGATAAAACATGTCTTTGGTGAAAATTCTAGCTTTTTAATATTCATGGACCAAAAGAGAAACATTATTTGTAGACCTGTAGAAATTTACGAATTATTTAGTTCCAATAGACTGGGAAGGTAAGGGTAGAATTTAATAATTTGCATTACTCTGAATTCTGTTGGTTTCTGCTAACATCTCATAACTACTGTTCTTGTTTTTCATAGTAACATATAAAATCAAATTTGTTACAATTGTGGGACAGAAGTCAATTGGCAGTGTTATTACAATTTACTGGATGTTTGGTTCTGAAGGTCGAATTTAACAGTTAGTGCGAGGGGGGGGGGAGACAGTTTTATAGCATAATAACTCCACTTCTTCTGCTGTTTCATTTCTTGGACCCGATGGACCCACCAACAGCTTTATAGTGGTGTTGCAGTGAACTTATAAATCTATTTCAAAATTATTTGGCACAGCATTTCTTCATGAGTAGATGGGTAATTTAGAACTAATTTCATTGAAAGCTTCAAGTTAAAAGTCATTATTCAAATTAGAATATAGCTTGTCAGGGGCACAACTCCTACCTTTATGGATGGATTTCACAATACTTTGGCACTGTTTTTCTCAAATAAGAGTGCAATTGCCATTTGAAACAAAATTGTGGGTAGCTTGAGAATCAATTGAAATAAATAAGGTTTAATGCCTCTTTAAAAGTATTCCAATTATATCACAGCGGCTGGAGCACCTGACCATGAACTTCTTGTACTTCTCACAGTAGTGTTTTCAAACCAACCTTTCAGAGCCTCAACTCACAGCTGCTTATCCCATTTAGGTTTACAATTACCCACCATTTTAAGTGAGACAAATGTTGAAAAAGATATATATCAAGGCCAGGAATCAAATCTGGGACCTCATGATATGAATGCTTTGTGCTACTAATTGCCCTATAGCTGCAGCCTGCAATAGAATCAAGGTCATTAGTCAAGGTCAAATGATCGCATTGATATAAACTAGGCTTATTAGGATCCTTACTTCTTCATTAATGTTTGAACTCAAACTTATGTGACACATCTTTAGTATAAGTATTTATTGTGAACAAATTTACAGACTTAAGGCTAATTGAATAGACAAAGTCCATTTCAAGGAGAGATCTACAGTCATCAAAGTAGTGTTACGATTTGAAATAAAGAAGGGAGTATATTTGAGCAGCTAATGAAATTTTTGAGGACATGAATAAATTATTTCATTTTAGAACAAGTGGGTGATGCAGCAATTGAAGAAAAGTAAGAGAGCGAGCAATTATACAGTTGATGAAATACGGTAATGTATTTTGTCTAATACGATACCAGTTAACCCATTACAAGCAAGGTAATTATACCCCCCACCTACAAAGTAGAGGGGGGGGTATATTGATTTCACCATGTCTGTCTGTCCATCTGTCTGTTCATAGACAAAAAGCTATGAATATGAATTATAGCCAGATTGAGTCTGTAAATAAAAAAAAATGGATAGTACAATCAAATCATATCTCTCAGCTGAAAGTGAATTTTTAACTAAAAACAAACTTAGGTCAACATCTATGTGAAGCATTTTGTTGATTTGAAGAAGTAAACATTATAACTTTATAGCTTGACATTTATGTTGCCAATTAATCTTTCTATTTTTATACCCCTGTATCAAAAGATTGGGGTGTATTGTTTTAATATTGCCATTCTGACAGTCTCTCTGTTTGCAAAAAACTTGACATTTATAATAACTTTAAGCCTTTTCAAGATACAATGCTCATAGTTGGTAGGATGATAGATCTCATCTATGTGCATCTGCAGATGTCAAGGTCAAATGACAAGTTAAAGGTTATTTGTCAAGTTCGAACTTCTTTAAAAACTTAATAAAGATAACTGTTTACGATTAATTAAAGCTTTTATAAGGTACATTTCTCATATTTGGCCTGAATGATAGATCTCATTGATGCACATCTGCAGATACCAAGGTCAGCTATCTGCAAAACTTACCAAAATACTTTTACATTTACAATTAATTTAAACCTATTTACCTGTAAAATGATGTCATCAAAATGATGTCATCAAACCCTATCCATATCAGCTTTTGTCAAATAGAGATTTTTTCTGTGAAGATTAATTTTGTCCATATGCAATGAATCTTTTTTGAATTCATTTTTCAACTAGGAAATTTGGAACATGTATGATAAAAACAAGAGCACCGCCTACGGGTGCCTACGCCCGGCTATTGGGTGCTGGATAGTGGATAAAAGCTCAAAATGCATCTAGAGTTATCCCCCTTGATAGTATAGGTTGCTTTTTTGATAGTGAACTAGTGTGGCAAGTTTCAAGTGAATGCCTTTCGTAGAACCAGAGATATCACAAAAAGTCAAAGTTTTTGCACAATGACAACAACAACGACGACAACACCAAGGCTATAGCAATACCACAGGTTTCCTCTGAAAACAGCCGAGCTAAAAATTTAATCCGTACATCTTTTGTTGATGCATTTTACCAATGACAAGACAACAAAATTTTAGACTGGTCCAAACTGAAAGGAGTTGCAGACGACAATTTAAAGCTTATGAATCTTTTATTTTTTCAATTTTCTGAATAGAAAATATTGTGGAAAACTAAGAAATTGCTTGTAATAAGCAATCTCTTGATTTTCCACAATCTTTTCCTAATTTTTTTCTTGAGGGGCATCTAAAAGTGTCATTGTGTGGGAATGGGATAAATAAGAAAATTGTTATTTACAGGGAGAAGAAATCTCTAGTTAAAGGCTTTTTAAGATCAGATATCAAGGAAATGGCAGATTCACAGACAGCAAGTGATGACCCTAAAGGACTAGAGATGGCAAAAGCCCTCTGTGAACAACCAAACTGGCCCTTACCACCTGTAAGCTGGTCAATATTCTGATGCATTAGTCATTGTCATGCTGAATTAGATCCTCTTTAGAAATTGAATTAAAAACGAAGCACTGAAAGTAAAGGAAGTACTAATTCTGGGTAGACATTCTTTTGAAAATTGATTTCATAAACAATTCTGGCTTGACAGGGACAAACAGGTAGTGTAGACTAAGATTAGACTGCGCATATGTGCAGGCTGATCTTTGTCTATACCTCCTGCAAAAACAGGAATATTCCGGGATCAGCATGACAATGGTTAAGAATTCTGGCCGCTTATTTGTTAGTTTCAGACGTTTTTTGCTATACAAAGAAAAATCAGATTTCAAGCTAGGCTTAGTTTCAGAACAAACTGTAAATGCATTTTCAGTGTTGTATGCAGTACTCATATTTTATTTACAATAAGCAAAGCATTGTGTTTTCCAAATTTAGTTTTGATGTAGTTAGAATAGTTTTAAATTCAACCGATGATACAAACAGTAATACAGTTTCATCTATTAGAAATTAGTTGACCTCTTTCCATATTACCTATTGATAGAAAATATGAATTTTCTATTTTGCAATACAGCTGTTGTCAATCAATAGAGACATGATTGTTGGAGCACTGGAAGCACAGAATGCCTCAAATCCATTCTCTCTTCTAACTGAATATGATGTAGATGGACTTGGATGCCAGTGTATGATGCATTTCAAGTAAGTCTTCAGGGTTCTAGTCTTAAATCAACAATTGTGGTCACAAGGGCTCAGGGTCATAGGGGTCCTTGATTAAGGTTTGGGAGTGCCTGATTTAAAATTGGATTTTTTTATTTCACTTTTTTTAAGGGACACATGGATTTAAGAAAAACAAAAACGGATTTAACTACTGTCATCTTGAAATTCATGTAAATATTGAACCTATAGCATCAAACTTAGAACCTTATAGAAACAAAGTTAAATTAGGTTAACCCATTCCCACACAATCCCTCCTTTTTATGCCCCTCAAGAAAAAAGCTTAGGAAAACATTGTGGAAAATAAAGAAATTACTTGTAACAAGCAATTATTTTTATTATACACAATGTTTACTACCCCAAAAGACAAAGATTTTAAATATTTGATCTACCCAAAAAGTAAAAAGAAGAATTAACATCCTTTAAATTGTAGTCTGCAACTTTCAGTTTGGACCAGTTTAAAATTTTGCCGTTTAGGAAACGGTTAAAGGTATACAAAATTTTTGCTAGCTATGAACCTCTAAGGCTCATTTTGAGAAAAAAATTAAATACTGTTAAAAACAGTCTTCAACTCTTTTCTGAAGTTGTGTCCAAGAAGGTCAATGGGACTCACATTAGATGGTTTAGCCCTTGTCATGCTGAATAAAATCTTCTACGAAATTACATTAAAACCAAAGGTCTAAAAGCACTGGAAGCACCAATTGCAGATTAATATTCATTCTGAAAATTTACTATATAAGCAGCCCTTAGTAAAAAAGGATAAGCAGGTAGTGTTGACAAAGACCAGACGGCACAAACGTGCAGGCTGATCATTGTCTGTACCTCCTGCAAAACAGGAATATTCCCGGCTCAGCATTACAAGGGTAAAGAATTCTGGCTGCTTATTTGTTAGTTTCTTTGAAGTCCTGCTTTGAAATCCTTTATATGAGGATAACTACTAGCCCCCCCCAAAAAACTTTTGAAATAGATAGTTTTTCATGCCTTACCTCAGCATCGACAGATATCTGCCTTTGTTCAAAAATACGATTGGCTAATCAAATCTTTCATTTATACCAGAAGTAAAATGTTTACTTTCAACAGATCTATTAAAAGTTTACGTTTGAGGGTGACTTTAATGTCATTGCAACAGCTTATTCAAGTTGAATTAACTAACCTTGGCCACCATCAATTTGCTTTCTTTTGCTATTCCGGATCATTTGTTTTGAAAAATAATGAGACAAACTGCTTTAGGCTTGTCCAGTCAGCAACTAATCTTGGACGTTCAGACTGGTGTAAGTGTCTTGATAATTCCAATTGGCTTAACATTTGACAAGGACTCTTAACACTCTTCCAGAGGACCAAATTATAGATTGGTCAAAAGAAGTTGCAGACATCAATTTTTATGCCCCAGCATGGATAGATTGGGGCATACAGTTTTACTGGTGTCTGTCTGTTTTCTGTCTGTCTGTCTGTCTGCAAGACTTAACCTGCCAACTAAACATTTCCTATAACTTCAACCCTGATTAAGTTACAATGCTAATATTTGGTATGTAGATAGGTCTCAACAAGGCACAACTGGAGAAGGTCATTTCATCAAGGTTAAGGTCAAAATTTTAATCCTTTTCCCTAAAACAAAGAAAAAAAAAATAAAAATCACCGGTTTCTAAGAATTCCTGTTTCGGGGGCATGGTGTTTCACAAACATATCTTGTTAGGTCATGGAATTTAAAAAGTCTTTGTCATCTGATTAAGAAAACACTGTGGATAATGAAGAAATCTCAGCCTATAGAAGCTGTTAATTTGTTTTTAGTTTTTCGTCGGAACAGTTGCAATGAATATTGGAACAGTCACCAGGTGAATGAACCGTTGAAATTACAATTTTTGTTAAAACTCGCTCAAACCACGTCATTATGACCTCACCTAGAGTAAATTTCTCTAGCCGATTTTTATACGCCCGTCGAAGACAGGACGTATTATGGGATCACCCGTGGTGTCCGGGAGTCCGGGTCACCGTAAGTCCGATTGACTTTAAACTTGGCAGTTATATTCTTCTCATCAATACGGAGTGCAGTGCTCAATAACCATAACTCTACCTGGCCTATTTTTGGAGTTATTGCCCTTTGTTGTTTTTCATACTTGAATCTTGTCCAGAGTATATCTCTTAAAGTATTATAGCTAGGATCATGATACTTCATGGGTGTATAGATTGCACCAAGGGGGAGTGCAGTGCACAAGAACCATAGCTCTACCTGGCCTATTTTTTGAATTATTGCCCTTTGTTGTTTTTCATACTTGAATCTTGTCCGGAGTATATCTCTAAAAGTATAAGAGCTAGAATCATGAAATTACATGGATGGATAGAGCTCACCAAGTGGGAGTGCAGTGTACAAGAACCATAACTCTACATAGCCAATTTTAAGAGTTATTGCCCTTTGTTGTTTTTTATACTTGAATCTTGTCCGGAGTATATCTCTAAAAGTATTATAGCTAGAATTATGAAATTACATGGATCGATAGAGCTCACCAAGTGGGAGTGCAGTGTACAAGAACCATAACTCTACCTAGCCAATTTTTTTAGTTATTGCCCTTTGTTGTTTTTCATACTTGAATCTTGTCCAGAGTATATCTCTAAAAGTATTATAGCTAGGATCATGAAACTTCATGGGTGTATAGATCTCACTTAGAGGGAGTGCAGTGCACAAGAACCATAACCTTACCTCGCCTATTTATTGAGTTATTGCCCTTTGTTGTTTTTCATACTTGAATCTTGTCCGGAGTATATCTCTAAAAGTATTATAGCTAGGATCATGAAACTTTATGGGTGTGTAGATCTCACCAAGGGGGAGTGCAGTGCCAAAGAACCATAACTCTTCCTAGCATTTTTATTTAGTTATTGCCCTTTGTTGTTTTTCATACTTGAATCTTGTCCGGAGTATATCTCTAAAAGTATAATAGCTAGAATCATGAAACTTTATGGATGGATAGAGCTCACCAAGTGGGAGTGCAGTGTACAAGAACCATAACTCTACCTAGCCAATTTTAAGAGTTATTGCCCTTTGTTGTTTTTCATACTTGAATCTTGTCCGGAGTATATCTCTTAAAGTAAAAAAGCTAGAAAAATGAAACTTCAAGGATGGATAGATCTCACCAAGGGGGAGTGCAGTGTACCAGAACCATAACTCTACCTAGCGTATAATTTGAGTTATTGTCCTTTGTTGTTTTCCATACTTTGTTTGAGAAAAAATAATTCATTCAAAAAAACCTCAGTTCTTTTCAAACCTCCAGTTAATATTAAGCAGTGTGATGGGCGTATCTTGTGACAGTTTGGCACCTTGTTGATTCTGTAAAACCACAAATGACCTCTGCTTCAGATTTAACCTGACTCATTCAACGATTTATTTATCACTGATTACTTTTAGGGGAAATGAGCTATCCCAGATGTCAACAGATGTATGTTCAGCTGTGTGTTCAAAGATTGGATCCTGTGAGAGATTCAGATGTTTGGTTCCTAAACATAGAAGAGATGTTCTTGAGGCCTGCTTTAACTGCATGGTAGGTACATAATATAGACAATGATGCGTATGGATTACCTCTATTTGGCCGGCATGATACTTTCTAAGCAGCAGAAATTACATTGTGTTTTCTTAACACAATGACCCGCCGTCATAGCCCAGTGGGTAGCACGTAAGACTCCTAATTTTCAATCATGGGATGTCATGGGTTCAATCCCCAGCGGTGGCACATATTGTTTCCGACATTTGTTTCTCTCCAATTGGTGGATAATTATAAACCTAAGTGGGATAGCAGCTGGAGGCAAGGAAAGGATGTAGTGGTAGTACTGGGGTGAGAAATACCAGGAATCCATTGTTAGGTGCCCTAGGCACCGCAATATGACTGAACTACTGTTAAAAGCAGTGTTAAACCCCATTCAATCAATCTTAACACAATGAGTCGTGAAGACCTAGCTAGTATCTTTAAAATGCATCTAACAATAAGTATTTTATAGGTATACTTGAATTTAATTCAATTGTTTGTCTAAATCTGTCCTCAATATGTGTACCAATAAAACAGGGTAATACTCATTTATTCATGTTGAAAAATCCTCTTGTTTTTTTAAGTGTTAATTCATCAGTCTATAGCATTTCCTGTCTAGATATTTTTTTTTTGAGAAATCTGCCAATTTTAACATGTCAGCTTTCCCTGGTTGAAGAATCATCTCCCTTTACACCCTAATTTTCATGAGAAACCTGTGCCTTATTACTATGAATTTGCTGGCTAGGGTTTACTTAAGTCAGATTCCTTAACAAGTTCAAATTACAGAATCAAGTGATCAAAACATTTTAGAGATTTCTTTTTCCTTAATCTGAATTTAATACTACATTTAGAAGTAATTTATTAGTAGAGCTGATGTTGAAAGGAAAAAAAAACCCTTGTCATATTCTATTATAAATTCTCTACAGAATTGTATTAAAATCTAATGGCTTAAAGCAATGGAAGCACCAATTAAAAAAAATCAAAATTTGTCTTATAAAGTTATAAACAATTCTTGCTTTAAAGGGACAGGTATGTGGTGTAGACTAGGATCAGACTGCATATGTGTCCAGCTGATCTCTGTCTGTACCTCCTGTCAAAGCTGGAATATTGTTGATCTCTTACCATTCAGAATGTGACCAGCAACAGCCTTACAGAAGCAGACCTGACTTCAATTGGTCCTAACTTGCTGAGTGAGTTTACTCAGGAGGAAATGCAGAGCAAGATTACTGGGGCCACACTGACGTTGAAGATTTTTGAGCTGAAAGGGATGTGTATGAATAAAATGTTCAGGACTACCATTAAGAATATGCTCAGCACAACATTTGGAAAGTAAATATCTTTCACAGTTTTGTTTAATCAACTTTCCAATTGACAGTTTAGGGCATGTGAGTTAGTGCATTGGCCCATCAGAATTTGTTTGGACCATAACTTCTACATTGCAGGATAATTAGTCCAGCATTTTGTTCAGTCCTTAGTAGAAGTGCCATTTGTAAGAATATTTCAATAGCTTCAAGGTGAAGGTCACATATCAAGGTAAAATATTAGAAAAGTGTTTGTCCTGAGCATAAGTCCAGAATGGAATAAGCAGAAAGAGTAATTTTTAACAAAATTAGCATTTTTGATGCAGATCTGGGAATAGATGTTCCTGAGTTCAATCCTGACTGGAACAGAGGATTTTATCTAAGTAATAAACTAACTCGGTGTTGCTCCTCTACTCCCACGTGTTTAAATTGGACCAGTCTAAACTTTCCTGTGTGAAAAAGAGTTAAATGACCACCTAAAGGCATTAAAGTTTGTTGTAGATGTAATGAATGACTAAAATTAAAGCCATATCTTCCCCCAAAATATTCTATAAAATTAATAAGAAGTTTATTATCAAGGGTCGGAAGCATCAATAATTATGACAATTGAAATAGTAAGATCAAAATAATTCTACGCGATAAGCCCTACATTTCTCGAAAGGAGCTAAGATATTTTGAAATGTGACCCACCACAATTAAAGGTTTGTTTACATAAAACTTTGGTGTCAGTGATGACATGGCAACTGGCTAGTTGTTCAAATAACTATCTTTGTCATGGAGATTAACGAAATTGTCCATAAGTTTTGTAATCAGCACCTGTGTAAACAGTCAATACTGGAGATTTTTGAACATCTTCGTTGAATGATCGGATGCAGTTGTCCTGATCACAAAATGTAAACAAACCAGAGTAGAAATTGATGGGAAAAACATACTTGTTCCAGAGAACTGCAATCATACCCTCATTTTCCATATTGATATTAAGAAGGCTCAGCTTTTATTTAGTAACCAAATAAACGACCGCTTGTTTTATTTGTTTTTCCTTCCTTGGAGAGAAGATTTTACACAAATACCTTACATGAACCTTTAGAAAATCCATGAATAGCTATTTTAACAATAATTGAATAATCTGCATCTTGACCCATACCAGACATCACAATTTTGGACTTTCAAATTGAAAGAAGTTGTAGACTACAATTTAAAGTTTGCAAAAAAATCATTTTTTTCCCACCTTTCTGGGTAGAAAACATTGAAAACTGATGACATAGACAATTTGTCAAATACACTATAGCAGTCGTCTTTAAAAAAATAAGCAAAAAATAGGATAGTATTATGAGTCTTAAATTAAATATTTTATCAACTTCTTGTTTCAGTGTGCCTAAAGTCTTTTTGTTGGATGCAAGGAATTTCTTAATTTTACAGGATCTTTTCCCTATTGTTTTTCTTGAGGGACATCAAAAGAGTCATTGTGTGAGAATGGGTTTAATCATTAACCCATTTTCACAAAATCATTTTGATGCCCCTCAATAAAAAGGCTTTAGAAAACATTGAAAATGAAGAGGTTGCTTGTAACATGTAATTTCTTCATTATTCACAATGTTTTTTACTACCCAAAAAGATTTTTAAATTTTAGCTTGTCTGTTTACAGATAAAATCCGAGGTATTGCTATAGCCTTGGTGTCGTTGTTGTTGTCGTTGTTGTGTGAAAACTTTGACATTTTTGATATCTGTGGTTCTACTAAAGGCCTTCTCTTGAAACTTGGCACACTTGTTCACTAACAAAAGGGCAACATATTCTATCAAGGGGGATATCTCTAGATGCATTTTGTCCACTTTCCAGCATCCAACAGCCAAGCGTAGGCACCCATAGGTGGTGCTCTTATTATTAACTTAAATATGTCATCTGCAACATTTGAACCAGTCTGAAATTGGGCATTTGGTAAAGGGATTACAAATTTTTTATTGATAGTAATGGATCAACCATTGATGAAGAGACTCTAAGACAACTAGGTGGAGCTATTATGTTCTTACCTCAGTCAATGCAACAGCAATTGGACAAGGTATGTAGTTTGTAATGGAATTTAATTGAGGAAGTTAAATTTTGTACCATTAGATTTTTTTAACAAGGCATTAAAGATTAAGTAAAAAACTAGGTCAATAGGTCAAACCTAGAAAACCTTGTGTGCACTCTACAGGTCACATTTTGGGCTCAAATGTATTGTGAGAATGTTTGTCTGCATATTATCTCAGTCAAGATGCATATTGGGTCATGTAAGGGATGTGGCAGATAGGGCTTATCAGATTTAAGAGAAATAATTAATTTTTAAGAGATAAAATTGTTCTTCTAATCATAAGGCCAAACTATGCAGTAATATTCCTTTAGGGATCCTTTTCAAAACATGTTTGTGAAATTTTGATTGAAAAAAGGGGGGCATGGCAGGGCAAGGCTCATCAGATTTCAGAAATCATGAAAGAATTCTTCAAAAATCTTTTTGTCTAAATCATTGGGCGATTTGGACAAAACTTATCAAGAATGTTCCTTAGGTGACCTTTTTCAAAACTTGTTGATGAAATTTTGATTTTTATCAGCCTATGAAAATTTGATAAAAACATCTTGCTTAACACTTTAGAGTCCACAATTTTAATTGGGTTCACTTCAAACTTTCATAGAATGATTGTTCCATCAAAAGGATAATCCTTTTGAAAGTGGCTCTTATCTGTCCCCAAAAGGGGCCTCATGAAAATTTAATTAAAAAATCCCCATTAACACACTAGAGTCCACAGTTTTCATCAGCTTCTTCTTAACCTATCAAAGAATGATTGTAACATTGTATGGACTGTTCAATTCAAAATCAGGTCTCATCTGTAAAGTTTCATAGGAAAATAAACACCGGAAAAGGGGGCCTTATGAAAATTTCATTCTAAAATCCTTGGCCACTAGAGCTATTGAGATGGCTTTTTCGATCCAGCGTCCGGCCGTCATCCATCGTTAAACTTTTCCTTGTTAACACTCTAGGGTCCACAGTTTTCATCAGATTCCCTTCAAACTTTCACAGAATGATCGTACTATCATAAGATCATTCCTCTCGAAATTGGGTCAGATCTGTAAAGAAACATTGGAAAAGGGGCCTTATTAAAATTTGATTAAAAAATCCTCGTTAACACTCTAAAGTCCACAGTTTTCATCGGATTCTCTTCAAACTTTCACGGGTGATTGTACCATCATAAGGATCATTCCTTTTGAAATTGGGTGTGATCCGTCAAGAAAAATGGGAAAAGGGGCCTTATGAAAATTTAATTAAAAATTCCATTAAAAATCCTCGTTAACACTCTAGAGGCCAGAGTTTTCATCTGATCGACTGTAAACTTTCTCAGAATGATTGTACAATCATAAGGATTGTTCCTTTCGAAAAATTGGTATGATCTGTCAAGAAACACGGGAAAAGGGGCCTTATTAAATTTTAAATAAAAAATCCTTGTTTACATTCTAGAGTCCACAGTTTTCATCCGATTGACTTCAACTTTTCACAGAATGATTGTACCAACATAAGGATCGTTCCTTTCGAAATTGGTATGATCCGTCAAGAAACTTTGGAAAAGGGGCCTTATGAAAATTTAGTTAAAAATTCAATAAAAAATCCTCTTAACGCTGTAGAGTCCACAGATTTCATCAGATTCTCTTTAGACTTTCACAGAATGATCGTACCACCATAAGGATTGTTCCTTTCGAAATAGGGTTTGATCTGTCTAGAAAATGGGAAAAGGGGCCTTATGAAAATTTAATTAAAAATTCCATTAAAAATCCTCGTTAACACTCTAGAGGCCAGAGTTTTCATCTGATCGACTCCAAACTTTCTCAGAATGATTGTACCATCATAAGGATCATTCCTTTCGAAATTGGGCTTGATCTGTCAAGAAACATGGGAAATGTGGGCTTATGAAAATTAAATGAATGAAAATCCTCGTTAACACTCTGGAGTCCACAGTTTTCATCGGATTCTCTTCCAACTTTCACAGAATGATTGTACCATCATAAGGATTGTTCCTTTCTGAATTGGGTCAGATCCATCAAAAAACACGGGAAAGGGGGCCTTATGAAAATAAAATGGAAAAATCTATTAAGAAATCCTTCTTAACAATCTACAGTCAACAGATTTTTTCGGATTCTCTTCAATTTTTCAGAGAATGATTGTACTATCATAAGGATTGTTCCTTTTGAAATTGGATATGATCCGTAAAGAAACACAGGAAAAGGGGCCTTATGAAAATTTAAACAATTTTCATCAATAATCTAGAGTCAACTTTTTCAGCGGATTCTCTTGAAACTTTCACAGAATGATTGTATCCATCATAAGGATTGTTCTTTTCGGAATTGGATATGATCTGTCAAGAAACATGGGAAAAGGGGCCTTATCAAAATTTAATTCAAAGATCTTTGTTAACACTCTAGAGTCCACAGTTTTCATCTGATTGATTTCAAACTTTCACAGAATGATTACACCATCATAAGAATTGTTCCTTTCAAAATTTGGTATGACAAGTCAAGGACCACGGGAAAAAGGGGCCATGTAAAAATTGGATTAAAAAGTTTCTCGTAAACAAAATAGAGTCCACAGTTTTCAACAAATTCTCTTAAAAAATTCACAGAATGATAATTACACTAAATGGATTGTTCCTTTCGGAAGTGGGTTTGATCCATAAAGTTTCATGGGAAAAGGGGGGGGCCAATGAAAATTTAATAAAAAAAATCTTAGTTAACACATCATGGCCCAAGATTTCACCTGATCGACTTCAAACTTTCACATTATGATTGTACCATCATAAGGATTGTTCCTTTCAAATTGGATCTGATCCATTGAGAAACATAGGAAAAGGGGCCTTAGGAAAAATCAATTAAAAAAATCTTTATTAATGCTTGTAAGTCCACAGATTTCATGGGGTTGTCTCTATACTCAAACAGAATTATCATACTTTTGTAAGTGGAGTTCCCTTTAAAATTGGTTCAGATCCATCAAGTAACATGGGAAAAGGGGCTATATGAAAATTCAATCAATATATGATAACATGAAAAACACCAGAACCATTAGTTATCATTGTGAATTGCTACTTTTTCTTGAAATTAGACTTAAATTTTAATCCACTTTCCCAGTCATCAACCAGTAGTGTTACTGGCGTATTTTGTGACAATTTGCCACCTTGTTTTTAGCTCACCTGAGCACAAAGTGCTCTGGGGGAGCTATTGTGATCGGTCATTGTCCGTCGTCCGTCTGTCTGTCCGTCCATCCGTCCGTCCTTTCACAATAACAAAAAAATCTTCTCCTCCTAAACTAACCATGGAATTTCAACAAAACTTCACAGAAATGATCCTTAGGTCATACTCTTTCAAAATACTTCAAAGAATTGAAATCCATCATCTATTTACCCTCTACCAAAATACTTCAAAGATTTACCATATTGTGAAAATTAACCCTTTTCTGGGCTATCCCTGAATTTACATAGAAATAAAGAAGGAAATCTTTAAAAATCTTCTTCTCCCAAACCATAAGGCCTAGAGCTTTGATATTTGGTATACATCATCATCTTTTGACCCTCTACCAAAATACTTCAAAGATTTACCGGATTATGAAAATTAGCCCTTTTCTTTGTGTTCCCTGATTTTACAAAGAAATAAAGAAGGAAAACTTTAAAAATCTTCTATCCCCAAACCTTCAGGCCTAGAGCTTTGATACTTGGTACAAATCATCATCTATTGACCCTCTACCAAAATACTTCAAAGAATTACCGTATTCTGAAAATTAGCCCTTTCTGGGCAATCCCTGATTTTACAAAGAATAAAAGAAGGAAATCTTAAAAAATCTTCTTCTCCGAAGAGGTAAGGCCTAGAGCTTTGATATTTGGTACAAATCATCTTCTATTGACCCTCTACCAAAATACTTCAAAGATTTACCGTATTGTGAAAATTAGCCCTTTTCTGGGCTATCCCTGAATTATATAGAAATAAAGAAGGAAATCTTTAAAAATCTTCTTCTCCCAAACCATAAGGCCTAGAGCTTTGATATTTTGTACATATCATCATATATTGACCGTCTACCAAACTACTTCAAAGAATTACCGTACTCTGAAAATTAGCCCATTTTTGTGTGATCCCTGATTTTACATAGGAATTAAGAAGGAAATCTTTGAAAATTTTCTTTTCCCAAACCATTAAGCCTAGAGCTTTGATATTTTGTACATATCATCAGCCATTGACCCTCTACCAAATTACTTAAAAAAATTAGCCCTTTTTTGTGCAATCCCTAATTTTAGTTAGGAATAAATAATGATTCCTTTGAAAGCCTTCTTCTCCTAAACCATTAGGCTTACAGCTTTTATACTTGGTATGTATTGATGTCTATACTTCAAAGCATTACCATATTCAGGAAATTAGTGCTATATGGTGGGATCATCAATATACCTACGATTAAAAGAGAAATCCTTAAACATCTTCTCCAAAATAATTAGAGGGCTTTGCTATTTTGTTTATATCATAAAGCCATGAACCATCATACTCAGGGGAGCGATTTAGGACCATCATGGTCCTCTTTTTTTTTGGAATGTGGTTTGTTCTGTAAAGTATTACAGGAAAAGGGGCTGTATGAAAGCCTCATAAAAAAATCCAAATTAACACAATATTAATTCCAAAGATTTCATGGATTGATTGTAAAACCATAACAATTGTTTATTTTGATGATGGATCTGATCCTTCAAGTATGACATGAAATGGGGACTTATGAACATTTGATTTAGATATTCTGGTTAACATGATTATCTTTCCAGCTTTTATTGGATTCACTTCAAACTTTCGCAAAACGATTGTACTATCATACGGATGGTTCTTTTCGAAATTTTGTACAATCTTTCAAGCATCATGAAAATTTTATTTCAATATTTTTGTTAATACAATCAAGTCCCCATGTTTCATCACATTCACTTTAAACTTTCACAGAATGATTGTATCATCTTTAAGATGGTTCTATTTGAAATTGGGTCTGATCAGTCAAGAATCATTAGAAAGGGATGTTAAGGAAATTTTAATACAAAATCTTTGTTAACACCATTAAGTCCACAGTTTTCTTCAAATTCTCTCCAAAGAATGATTTTACAATGATAAGGATGGATTCTTTTTAAAATAGATAAAAACAATAAAGTACCACATGAAAAGAAACCTTATGAGAACTTGACAACATCCTTGTTTATATAATGAAGTCCACAATTATCAAATTGTCTGTAAAATTTCGCAGGATGATTGTAGGATTGTAAGGAAAGTTCCTTTTGGAGATGAAGTGGATCTGCAACAAGTCTCCAAGGTGATAAGCCTCTGGTGCAAGATGCTTCTTTTTGGGAATAAAAGCTCAAAGACAGAATGTTGATTAAGACCATTGAGGGTGATCAAATAACTTCCCTAATATGTTAAAGTACAGAAATATCAGATAACTCGGAGTTCTCCTTAAATTCTAACACAATCCCTCTTTTTTATGGCCTTCAAGGCAAAAGCATTGGAAAACATGGTGGTAAGAGAAGTATTGCCTGAAACAAGCCGTTTCTTGATTTTCCAAAGTGTGTTTCAAAGCTTTTCCTTTGAGGGCGTTAAAAGTGGAAAGGATTAATGGTATTTTTCATTAGGCTGTTGTGGCATCCATTGCTAAAGATATAATGGAATCTGTCAACCCTTCTGATGAAACAGCCTTAAGTCTGAAGAGATGTTGTCAGAAATGGTTGTCCAATGTTGACCTTGATGAACTAAAGCAACTAAAACAAAACCTTATGATAACTATTAAAGATGCTGTGTTATGGAAAATACAGAATGCTAGGAGAAGGAGAGATACAGGTAAGGATTAAAATTTGATCTTATATTAGAATTGATACCCCCACTTATGAAGAAGAAGGGTGTGTGTGTATTAGTTTCACCATGTTTCTCTGTCCATCTGTCCATAGACATTTATGTTTCCTTGCTCTAACTCTAGTACCAAATGACAGATTTGCTGGCTCTACCCACTGATTCCGACAGAAAGTTTCACTTTGATTTTTAAGGGTGTTTTTTTGCAAGATTTATTGCGAATAACAAGTTACAGTAGCAAAAGTTAAATCCTTGGTTGGCAACCCTTACATCGTAACTAAAGCAAAGCAAAAAGTGCTTCACCTAAATGTCATGTTTAGAGTTCAATTCCTATCTTAAATAATTATTTGATTGGTTATTTGTTTCTTTTATTGACAGCAGCAAGCCAAAAACTAACAAATGACCCAAGAATTAGAGCCATTTATGTGCCTTAACTTATAAGCCATTAGACCCTGAGACCTTGAAACTTTATACAAATGTTATCCATGACCCAAAGAAGTATCTTGTTGTTTTTGGGTAGCCTAGGTCAAAGGTCAACTGTACTACTTGAGTGACAAAATGTTGGTTGGGGTTTTTAAGTATGCATTGTGACAATTAGACTTTAGATTGTTTGCAGGATATCTGGTATACTAATAGGAATCCTTTGGTGGTGTCACATAAATTCTGCCAAGGTTAAAGAATTTATATGTTAGCAGTAGAAGCAATCCAATAGAACTTTGTTACTCTGAGAGATTATTTCTGCCCTAACACAATGAGTCACAGCTTCTCTATGAAAATTATAATTTAGAGGATATTGAATAGTTAACCTGTTCCAACACAATCATACTTTTTACTTCCCTTAAAAAACAGCTTTGGAAAACATTTGGAAAATGAAGAAATTGCTAAAAACAAGTTGTGTTGAATTCCCCCATAGTTCAGGGTCACAATTGAAGGTCATTTGACAAGCAATTATTGGGTCATCTGTTTCTAGTTCATTTATTTTATGACCTTAAGTTTTGGTTCCTCTAAGTATGAAGTGCCAAAGGTGAGCTTTAGTGAGCTGTGTCTAATGTCCATTGTCAATTGGTCACATATATGGTTCTTCATTTTCTTGTGTGCACTGTAGAGGCCATAATTTTAGCTTAAATGTTTTATTTGTTAAGATTGTTGGTCTCTATAAAACTTTAACAAAATCATTATAAGGTTAATGTAAGCTCTAAAGGTAGGTCACTATGTCAAATCTTTGAAAAAACATGTGTGCACTCTAGAGGGCACATGTATGCCTCAAATGTCTTGATATTTGGTCAACATGTTTAGCATTATAAAACCTGGGTTAAGATTGATATTGGGCCACAAAGTGTCAAAAACTAGGTCACTTTGTGAACTCTGATTACTTTGTATGTACTTTAGAAGCTATATTATAGGCTCAAATCCTGGGAGTGCTGGAAGCAAACTTTGAATACTGATATTTATGTTAATAATTTTGTTGGTAAAGCAAGTTAAGTTGTCTCTATTTTATGTCTCTGACTTGCCCTTTCCTGTGCAATCCCTTGTTTTCAAGTCCCATTCGATTTATACTTGAGAAAACATTGTGCGAAAAGGAGAAATTGCTAGTCACAAGATTTTCTATCCAGTAGGTTTGTTACTTTTCAAATCTTGCCCACTTTTGATTGTTGTAAACAACTTCTTTCAAATTGAACTGGTCTAAAATTTTGAAAAACAGGATAGTGTTAATTTTTTCCATAAAGAATGTTGGTAATACCTTAGTTAAACTGTCATATCTAAGGTAAGTTGACATGGCCAGGAATTCTTTAGCTGAGCTATTTTGATCCATCACCATCTATTCATCCTTATTCTAAAGTTTTTTCCTCCTACACTATATAAGAGCACTGCAACCTTAAATCCTTGGTTTGAACATGAAAGGTTTAACAAATTGCACACTAATTTTACATTGAATAATCTATAGAAATTTTATTTAGAAAAACCATGAGGCCTAGCAGCTTAATATTTTGCATGATCATCTTCTACAAAAGCTTCTAAATTATTTGCCTTGGGTTGAATTCGGGATCTGCTGAGGTATACCCAAAAATTTTTACATGGAAGCAAAGATTTAAAAGCTTAAGAGTGATAAGCAATGAGGCCATGAGGGGTTCAATATCTTTTCAATTATTATGAATTTATTGTAAATTGTTAACTATTGAAAATAATATCAAAATACCCAAGAAAAGCGTCCTGTTTTGTCTTCAAGGTGTTCTGTCCTGTTAGTTTGAACTTGTTATGCATCATATGAAAAAAGTCCAATTGAGTATTTTGTAGATGGTCTCTTTTTTTGTAAAGGTGTCATTTCCTTACTGGGAATTGAAGTATCGTGCATCAATCGACGGATCAATTGACCAATTAAAACATTATTTAGACCAAAAGTGAACTTTGAACTCCGACATTGGTCAACATTTATACGAAGCATTTCTGTTGGTTTGGCAACTTAAATGTTTTAACTACAGCTCATTCAAGTTGTAGTTGGATTTGTTTGGGTCACAAACAAAGTATTCTAATTCTTCATTACATGTTAATGACCATGAACTTTCTAAAATAATGTGATTTTATGTTTCAGTGAAACTTTTTTGTCAGTGCTTAGCGGGTGAGGCCAGCAATCAATCAGTTACATTTATTTGTAAAAAATACTGCATTTTATATTGTATAAAATTCTATTTGTAGGTGAACTGACTTTTTACTCTTTTTTGAAATCACAAACCCTGCACATATTGAATGCCTGATAATTATTTTTTTCATTACCATACCCCTTTTGTAAAGAATTTGTAGCATATTTTCTAAATTTACAGGTGGTTATATCTTTGCAGGAATAATTTTACCTCTTTAAAGTACAAACAACATTCAACAGAATGAATAAGAGTTGTCACCAATGCTCATCTATTCTCATTGCTGGTTAAAGCATAGTAAAAACAATTCAAAGATGTTTAACTGACTACAATAGCTAGGAAATTCATACAAATCAACAGACTGGTGGTGAACTTGTATCATGAACCATGAACTCATTATAAAATATCAGATAGTTGTTAGGTATAAGCCAAAAATGGAAGTATACTTTGTATACCTGTACTTTTAAAACACTATCATGGTCTAACATGCGAGCCTTGATATATATATCCAAATCCAATTTATAGATGTGAATGTTTATTTCAGTCATTTGGACCTGTGATGACATCAGGCTGGTTGGAGAAGCTTTTACTACTGCAACTGATGCAGAACTCAATGCCATCCCAGTAGAGGAGTTTAATGAATGCTTGCCTGATATTGGCATGTTGTCAATGTGGACAGACAGTCAAAAGGATGTACTGCTGAATAAAACAGTCAATGTATGTTCTAAGGATTTATATGATAAATGATATTTTATTGTGGCAAAAGTGTGTTTTAGCAGGTAGTAAAATATAGACAAAAAGGAAATAGGAAAAAATGCTTATAAACCTTTATTACTAGAAGAAAAATTAAGACTAAAGTCCAAATTGAAGAGATTGTAAAGAATGTTTTAATTTGAAATTACATGTCTTTTAGTGTTAACCCATTCCCACATAATGACACTCAGACGGCATGCAAGAAAAGCACTCAGGAAAACATTGTGTAAAATAAAGAAATCGCTTGCATAAAAAAAGAGGTATTATTGAGGGACTTGGTTCAGTAATTCAGTAAATTCATTAATTCCTGGCTTTTTTAGGTCACCAGACTGAAGGTTATTGTGACCTACTGTGATTGTATGTTGAGTGTTAATTCTTTACATTTTCAACTTATTCTTTAGAACCCATTGACAGATTTCAACCAAACTTGGCAGGAAGCATCCCCATGGGAAGGCGCTTCAGATTTGTAAATGTCATGGAATTGCCTCTCCTGGGGGCCCCATAAGGGGCATAAAAAAGGAAAAAAGGGTACAACTTTAAAAATCTTCCTGTCATGAACCGGCTGTTGGATTTGATTCAGTTGGGTATTTATATAATCTTTTTGCCAAGGACCATAAAGTTTGTACAAGAAAAATAATCTGTCGAGAAATGGCCGTGCAAGGGAGGGGGGAAAGGTAGGGCTGCACAAGCTTATATAGATGTTGTAACTACAGCTTTAAACAAGTAATAGTTACAACATTTGCATGCCCAAGGACGGTTTGTGTTTAATTACATTATTACAAAATAACAAAATAGATACATATGTTTATAATTCACATTTCCAGGTCAATAATAGTAGTGTATGCAACATAAGTGCTGATATTCTTGTGAATTTGGGCTACATTTCACAAGCTGTTGAAGATAATGACCTACAGTGTTTACCTCTCACAGATACAGACCTTGTATCAAGTTTGGGTGCAATGTCTGGATGGAATGCTGCAAAGGTAGAGTTAGAACCCTTTTCAAGACAAATATAATTAAATTCACTACTCTTTAAGTGGAAAGTATTATCTGTGCCATGCATAGTATTGTTTTAGCCTGTACATGCTATTTTAAATACTTGACAGATCAATTCTGTCAATCAAAACATCACATCAATCCATTTAATCAATTATTTAGACTGGAAATGAATGTTGACCTCGGACATTCATATAGGTTGAAAAAAAAAAAGATTTTATTTTTAGGTCCACTAGATGAAGTCCAGTGGAGCTATAGCCATGGTCTGTTTTGTATCTGTATGTAAACTTTTCATTTTAACTATTCCCACACAATGATGCTTTTGGACACCCCTCAAGTAAAGCAATTGGGAAAACATTGTGTAAAACGAAGAATGAAGATACAATTTCTCCTCTTAATCCATTAGGTGGAATTCACCAAAATTTCACTGGATAATGATTCTTGTGATATCCTCTCTCAGATTCCTTCAAAGAATTTTGATCAGGCAAAAATTACAATTGTGCATTAAGTCCGCTTAAATGGGACCTTATGTTAAGATATAAAAAAATTTGTTTCCTGGATATGACTGATTTTTTTCAGTAATGGTCCTTGGATAAACTTCTCTGTTAGTCCTTCAAGAAATTTTGATCTGGACTAAACATCATTACAATATTTAACAGTTTAACCCATTTGCATACCACAAATTTGTAGACTGGTCCTTGTTGAATGGATTTGAAGATGAAAATTTAAAGTTGATGAAATTTTAGATTTTTTTTAACCTTCTGGGTAGAAAACATTTTGGAAAATGAAGAAATATGCCTGGTAATGGCTTAAATATACTCTTCTTTGAAATTAATAGCATATGAGTTGTAAATGTTATTTTTAATCGGCAATAAGTTTAACACTTGACCTTTGACATGCTTTCTGAAATTTTGAAATATTATGTCTAGGTGAATAATCTTTGTTGAAAGAAGATTGCATTCTGTCTGGCTTCATTATGAAATCTAGACTTTGACTTTTGATTTTCTTTAAGAAATTTTTAATTATGCATTCTGTCTATTATCTCAACATTATTCCAATTACAAGCAACAACAAATTGGCAGATAAGCTTTGATCAATAGAAAACCTCTACACTGCAGTTTGACTTTGATTTTTATACGCCCATTGAAGACGGGACGTATTATGGGATCACCTGTGGTGTCCGGGCGTCCGGTTGTCCGGCGGTGTCCACTTCTTTGTCCGGGGCATAACTCTGTCACCTTAAGTCCGATTGACTTTAATCTTTGCAGTTATATTCTTCTCATCAATACGGAGTGCAGTGGTCAATAACCATAACTCTACCTGGCCTATTTTTTGAGTTATTGCCCTTTGTTGTTTTTCACACTTGATCTTGTCCGGAGTATATCTCTAAAAGTATTATAGCTAGGATCATGGAATTTCATGGGTGAATAGATCTCACCAAGGGGGAGTGCAGTGCACAAGAACCATAACTCTACCTGGCCTATTTTTTGAGTTATTGCCCTTTGTTGTTTTTCATACTTGAATCTTGTCCGGAATATATCTCTAAAAGTATAATAGCTAGAATCATGAAATTTCATGGATGGATAGAGCTCATCAAGTGGGAGTGCAGTGTACAAGAACCATAACTCTACCTAGCCTTTTTTTTAGTTATTGCCCTTTGTTGTTTTTCATACTTGAATCTTGTCCGGAGTATATCTCTAAAAGTATTATAGCTAGGATCATGTAACTCCTTGGGTGTATATATCTTCCCAGGAGGGAGTGCAGGGTACAAGAACCATAACTCTACATGGCCTATTTTTGAGTTATTGCCCTTTGTTGTTTTTCATACTTTTATCTTGTCCAGAGTATATCTCAAAAAGTATAATAGCTAAAATCATGAAATTTCATGGATGGATAGAGCTCATCAAGTGGGAGTGCAGTGTACAAGAACCATCACTCTACCTAGCCTTTTTTTTTAGTTATTGCCCTTTGTTGTTTTTCATACTTGAATCTTGTCCGGAGTATATTTCTAAAAGTATTAATGCTAGGATCATGAAACTTCTTAGGTGTATAGATCTCACCAAGGGGGAGTGCAGTGCACAAGAACCATAACTCTACCTGGCCTATTTTTGAGTTATTGCCCTTTGTTGTTTTTCATATTGGAATCTTGTCCAGAGTATATCTCTAAAAGTATAATAGCTAGAATCATGAAATTTCATGGATGGATAGAGCTCATCAAGTGGGAGTGCAGTCTACAAGAACCATAACTCTACCTTGCCTTTTTTTTTTAGTTGTTTCCCTTTGTTGTTTTTCATACTTCAATCTTGACCGGAGTATATCTCTAAAAGTATTATAGATAGGATCATGAAACTTCATTGGTGTGTAGATCACCAAGGGGGAGTGCAGTGTACAAGAACCATAATACTACCTGGCCTATTTTTGAGTTATTTCCCTTTGTTGTTTTTCATACTTGGATATTGTCCAGAGTATATCTCTAAAAGTATAATAGCTAGAATCATGAAATTTCATGGATGGATAGAGCTCATCAAGTGGGAGTGCAGTGTACAAGAACCATAATTCTACCTAGCCTTTTTTTTAGTTATTGCCCTTTGTTGTTTTTAATACTTGAATCTTGTCCGGAGTATATCTCTAAAAGTATTAATGCTAGGATCAAGAAACTTCATAGGTGTATAGATCTCACCAAGGGGGAGTGCAGTGCACAAGAACCATAACTCTACCTGGCCTATTTTTGAGTTAATGCCCTTTGTTGTTTTTCATACTTGGATCTTGTCCAGAGTATATCTCAAAAAGTATAATAGCTAAAATCATGAAATTTCATGGATGGATAGAGCTCATCAAGTGGGAGTGCAGTGTACAAGAACCATCACTCTACCTAGCCTTTTTTTTGAGTTATTGCCCTTTGTTGTTTTTCATACTTGAATCTTGTCCGGAGTATATCTCTAAAAGTATTAATGCTAGGATCATGAAACTTCTTAGGTGTATAGATCTCACCAAGGGGGAGTGAAGTTCACAAGAACCATAACTCTACCTGGCCTATTTTTGAGTTATTGCCCTTTGTTGTTTTTCATATTTGAATCTTGTCCAGAGTATATCTCTAGAAGTATAATAGCTAGAATCATGAAATTTCATGGATTGATAGAGCTCATCAAGTGGGAGTGCAGTCTACAAGAACCATAACTCTACCTTGCCTTTTTTTTTTAGTTGTTTCCCTTTGTTGTTTTTCATACTTCAATCTTGACCGGAGTATATCTCTAAAAGTATTATAGCTAGGATCATGAAACTTCAATGGTGTGTAGATCACCAAGGGGGAGTGCAGTGTACAAGAACCATAATACTACCTGGCCTATTTTTGAGTTATTTCCCTTTGTTGTTTTTCATACTTGGATATTGTCCAGAGTATATCTCTAAAAGTATAATAGCTAGAATCATGAAATTTCATGGATGGATAGAGCTCATCAAGTGGGAGTGCAGTGTACAAGAACCATAATTCTACCTAGCCTTTTTTTTAGTTATTGCCCTTTGTTGTTTTTCATACTTGAATCTTGTCCGGAGTATATCTCTAAAAGTATTAATGCTAGGATCATGAAACTTCATAGGTGTATAGATCTCACCAAGGGGGAGTGCAGTGCACAAGAACCATAACTCTACCTGGCCTTTTTTTTGAGTTATTGCCCTTTGTTGTTTTTCATATTTGAATCTTGTCCAGAGTGTATCTCTTAAAGTATAATTGCTTGAAGCATGAAATTTCATTGATGGATAGAGCTCATCAAGTGGGAGTGCAGTGTACAAGAACCATAACTCTACCTTGCCTTATTTTTTTTAGTTATTGCCCTTTGTTGTTTTTCATACTTGAATCTTGTCCGGAGTATATCTCTAAAAGTATTATAGCTAGGATCATGAAACTCCATGGGTGTATATATCTTACCAAGGGGGAGTGCAGTGTACAAGAACCATAACTCTACCTGGCCTATTTTTGAGTTATTGCCCTTTGTTGTTTTTCATACTTGGATCTTGTCCGGAGTATATCTCTAGAAGTATAATAGCTAGAATCATGAAATTTCATGGATGGATAGAGCTCATCAAGTGGGAATGCAGTGTACAAGAACCATAACTTTACCTAGCCTTTTTTTTTAGTTATTGCCCTTTGTTGTTTTTCATACTTGAATCTTGTCCGGAGTATATCTCTAAAAGTATTATAGCTAGGATCATGAAACTTCATTGGTGTGTAGATCACCAAGGGGGAGTGCAGTGTACAAGAACCATAATACTACCTGGCCTATTTTTGAGTTATTGCCCTTTGTTGTTTTTCATACTTGGATCTTGTCCGGAGTATATCTCTAAAAGTATAATAGCTAGAATCATGAAATTTCATGGATGGATAGAGCTCATCAAGTGGGAGTGCAGTGTACAAGAACCATAACTCTACCTAGCCTTTTTTTTAGTTATTGCCCTTTGTTGTTTTTCATACTTGAATCTTGTCCGGAGTATATCTCTAAAAGTATTATAGCTAGAATCATGAAACTTCATGGATGGATAGATCTCACCAAGTGGGAGTTCAGTGTACAAGAACCATAACTCTACCTAGTGTATATTTTGAGTTATTGTCCTTTGTTGTTTATCATACTTTGTTTGACAAAAAATATTCATTCAAAATAATCTCAGTTCTATTCAAACCCCCAGTTAATATTAAGCAGTGTGACGGGCGTATCCTGTGACTATTTGGCACCTTGTTTAAGATGATGTAAGCCTTGTAAGGTACTTAAAATGGTTTGTACCTTTCTAAAAAAAATGATTCAACACCACTTTACAATTTAAAGAGAAAAAAAATCACAAGCCCCTTCAGGTGTATATTTCTTTCAAAGTTCAAGGTCACAAAGACAGAGATTAAAGTTCAAACCATGACCTAAACCCAATTGCCTTGAGGAAATCATTGCAAGTATTGGCCTTTTTTTCATTTCTGACATTTATTTCCTTTGTTACATATTAGCTCAAAGTTTATGGACATAGAAATGATAACCTTTGCTCAAAGTTATTACTTGTGACTTGAGCAATTTAGAGAGACATGTTTTTGCCATTTACAATTATCTAATATATTCATACAGCTGGACATCATAGCAGACAGGTTTATGTCTGAGAATCAGAAAACAAATATGTCAGATGTACAAGGTTCAGATATAACAATGCTAGGAGAAATAATGTGTGGCTTCACACCAACTGAACTGGGATTCTTGGATGCTGGAAAAGTAGGGTAAGTTCAGATCTCTCCTTTAGCAAACAAAAACAGCATCAAATCTGTCTTTCAGTCCAATTCTCTTTTAATTTACCTGAGCATAACATGCAAATGGTGTGCTTTAGGGATCCTTGAATAATCTTCACTCATTGTGCGGCATCAACAATTTAAGTGTTAACACTCTAAGGTCATAGTTTTATCTCAATTTTGATGAACGTAGTGAGAATGACTAATAGGTCATTAGAGTTCTTGAACCCATTTAAAATGAGAAAGTTCTAAATGGAAAAAGGCCTACGGTCCTTGATGACAATTTCCTTGCTTACTTTTTTAGGCCACAATATATGCTCAATCTTGTTGAAACATGGTCAGAATGATTTTTAGGACCAAAGAACGCACCCTATTGAAGATGAAAACACGGGAAGATGGGCCTAAATACATTTTCTGTATTCTAATTTTGGGGTAAATATTTCTTTTTGCTCAATCTTGTTGAAATTGAGCTGATTGGTTGTCAGTTCATAAATTAATAAATCCAAATAATAATAGGTGTGTGACATGAATGATAAAGGTGTTCTTAGGCCACAATATATGCTCAATCTTGTTGAAACATGGTCAGAATGATTTTTAGGACCAAAGAACGCACCCTATTGAAGATGAAAACACCGGAAAATGGGCCTTAATACATTTCCTGTATTCTAATTTTGGGGTAAATATTTTTTTGCTCAATCTTGTTGAAACTTGAGCTGATTGATTGTCAGTTCATAAATATATAAATCCAAATAAAAATAGGTGTGTGAGATGAATGATAGAGGTGTGAGTATTTATCACTTTTAGTGTTAGTTTTGGTAACAGCTTTGTCTGGCCATCCATCTGACCATCTGTCCACATCTTATTAAAACATCTCCCTCTACAGTTATGGACAAATTTCAATTAAATTCCATAGTGTTACCTTAACGGTGTTTCAAAAAAAGGGACCTTAATGTGTTTGTGTATATTTTGACTATCACACTTTTGTTGAAAAGAAGTCACTCAGTATAGCAATCATTTGATGAATTTACAGACTGCTGGCCTTCCCTACTGAACTCTCACATGGCATTTACAACAAATCATTAGTTGGCATCCTAAACATAGTAAATACAGCTTGAATTATCTGTGATTATTTGTTTAACTTTGCCTCACACACAAGATTGCTTAACAAATATTTGACTTCAAAGTTCACTTTGTGTCAATTTGATTGTTTTGATTGGTCAGTGTTTGATTGTTTCGATAAATCTTTTGATTGACAGTGGCAAACTGTCCATTCCAGCTGTCAGTATACATATTAAACCATTGTTGTAGTCAACAGCTGCAATACTTATCTCTGTAACTTTCATATAACTACTTCATTGATTGGTGATGCAACTGTTAATGAAACTACACTTTTAGCTCACCTGAGCACAACGTGCTTAAGGTGAGCTTTTGGTATCACCTTTTGTCCGCCGTGCGTTGTGCGTCATACATCGGAAGGCGTCAACAATTCTTTAAACATCTTCTCCTCAGAAGTTGTTCGCGGAATTTTTATTGACCCCCAAATAAAGGCGTGGCAAGGGGTGGCACTTTTTGACTTTGAAATCTTTAAACATCTTCTCCACAGTAACCATTGGGCTATTTCAACAAAACTTGGTATGAATGTTCCTTGGGTGACCCTTTTCAAAAGTTGTTCGCAGAATTTTGATTCACGCCCAAATATGGATGGGCAGGGCGTGGCACTTTTTGATTTTTAAATCTTTAAACATCTTCTCCTCAGTATCAATTGAGAGGATTTCAACCAAACATGGCATGAATTTTCATTGGGTGACCTTTTTTAAAAGTTGTTTGCGGAATATATATTTATGCCCAAATATGGTGGTTGCAGGATGGGGCAGTTTTTGACTTTGAAATCTTTAAATATCTTCTTCTCAGTAACCATTGGGCAGATTTCAACCAAGCTTGACATGAATGTTCCTTTGGTGACCCTTTTAAAAGTTGTTCGCAGAATTTACATTTATGGCCAAATATGGGCATGGCAGGATGGGGCAGTTTTTGACTTAGAAACCATTGGGCAGATTTCAACCAAACTTGGCATGAATGTTCCTTGGGTGACCCATTTTAGATTATATAAGCAGAATTTTGATTTATGCCCAAATATGGGCGTGGCAGGGTTGGGCAGTTTTTGACTTTGAAATCTTTAAACATCTTCTTCTCAGTATCAATTGGGTCAATTTCAACTTAACTACGCATGACTGTTCCTTGGGTGACCCTTTTTAAAAGTTGTTGGTGGAATTTTGATTTATGCCCAAATATGGGCGTGGCAGGGTGGGGCAGTTTTTGACTTTGAAATCTTTAAACATCTTCTTCTCAGTAACCATTGGGCAGATTTCAACAAAATTTGGCATGAATCTTTCTTGGGTGACCTTTTTTAAAATTTGTTAGCGGAATTAAGATTTATGGCCAAATAGGGGCGTGGCAGGCGGGGGCAGTTTTTTACTTAGAAATCTTTTAACATCTTCTTCTCAGTAACCATTGGGCTAATTTCAACCAAACTTGACATGAATGTTCCTTAGGTGACCCTTTTCAAAAGTTGTTCACGTAATTTAGATTTAATGCCAAATATGGGCGTGGCAGGGTGGGGCAGTTTTTGACTTAGAAATCTTTTAACATCTTCTTCTCAGTAACCATTTGGCAGAATTCAACCAAACTTGGCATGAATGCTCCTTGGGTGACCCTTTTTAGATGTTGTTTGTTGAATTTTGATTTATGCCCAAATATGGGCCTGTCAGGGTGGGGCAGTTTTTGACTTTGAAATCTTTAAACATCTTCTTCTCAGTAACCATTGGGCAGATTTCAACCAAGCTTGACATGAATGTTCCTTTGGTGACCCTTTTAAAAGTTGTTCGCAGAATTTACATTTATGGCCAAATATGGGCATGGCAGGATGGGGCAGTTTCTGACTTAGAAATCTTTAAACATCTTCTCCTCAGTAACCATTAGGCCAATTTCAACCAAACTAGATATGAATATGCCTTTGGTGACCCTTTTCAAAAGATGTTTGCAAAATTTTGAATAACACTCAAAAATGGGCGTGGCAGGGTGGGGTTGTTTTTACTTAAAAATATTTAAACATCTTCTTCTCAGTAACGATTGTGCCAATTTGAACTTGACTTGGTATGAATGTTCCTTGGGTGACCCTTTTCAATAGTAGTTTGTTAAATTTTGAATGAAGCTCAAATATGGTGTGGCTCTTCTCCTCCCTAACCGTTGGGCCAATTTCAATCAAACTGGGCATGAATCTCACTGACAATGGTCAGTGGGGCTATTACCATGCTGTTATTTCTGTGAGAGCTTCAGGCCTGCCACCATAGCCAGTTAGAAATTCCTCAGACACCCAATCTATAATCGTGGTGTGTCCAGGGTTCCCAGGCTACCGGTAAAATGGGAAAAGTCTTGGTTTTGTGATATCTTTAAAAAAAACCAAATAAAAAAAACAGGAAAAACTAGGAAAAAGACAAATCAATTTGATGAAAGATGCAAGACCCAATTAAAGTACATGTTCCAAACAGTTGACAAGTTTCCCCCTTGCCAGTAGGTTTTATCACAGTGTAAATTACATGGGGATGCATTATCACGTCACAATGTCTGCGGAGAAAGAGAAATTGGTATTTGTTTCACAAAAAAATACAAGCATGGTACTTAGTTTTCTGCTAGGAATGAAGGTAGGTGTCCAATTTTACTAAATTTATATATGATTAGAGTACATAAAGCAAATATTTAGGGAGAAAATCCAAAGCAACATCTTAAGTGTACCAGTAGCCGGAATTTGGATACGAAAGCAATAAATGTCCTAAATTCAATTAAATGAAAAAGAGAACTCTGGGTAAATAGTCATTGCAATTAATTATCATTATCATGATATTGACAATCTACACGTCTGGAAGCATTTAAATTAGTCAGGTGAGCGATTTTAGGGCCATTCTGGCCCTCTTGTTTTATATACACATGCTGTATTTGCTCTAAACCCTTAAATTTTGTATTGCAGTGGTAGTAGCACTCAGCTAGGGAAGCTTGAAGACTGCAGTGTTGAACAGTACATAGCTTTAAAGAACCGTGTTGTAGACCAGAATGCCTTTGGTGACATCAAGAATTGGTCGGCTGCAGATGTAGCAGAACTGAAGAATATACTAAGTAAATAACGTTTTAGTATTGTTACCACCCCTGGGGTATGGTGGTAGGGTAAACTGGTTAGATTGGCGACCCAGTTCGCACCGAATGGGATAGAGACCTTTCCAATAACTGGAACTATGGTAGAGTTAATGGCTTAACAACACTTGATATCCATTATAATGGCATAATTTAATGAACAAATTAGACAAATACACTTGCTTTCTCCCACCTATCACAATGATCGGAAGTAAGACACGAGTCTATTTTGCAAATAAACACTGTAAGAGGGATAATACGCGTTGCCCTTCACCTATAGAGATTGTGAGTGTGTCCCCAAACATCGATGCTAGGCTCAGTACCATGAAGGGTGCCCAACGAACCTAAACGGAGTATGCTCACTCCTTGCGTGACCCTTATCATATCTAATGTACTGACAGTCTTGTCTCCTCCCAATGATGCCCACAGCTCTACCTCTCAAAGTACCTCGGGTATCCACCTCCCCCTTAACACAAGATAAATTTCAATACTGTACGAAACCAGTAAATGCGCGCTTTAAGAGCTAAAACATTGAATTCTAGGGCATAAAATACTTACTTCATGTTGATTTTAACAATTCGATTGTTTAAATACATGTGAGGCTATGTTTTTAACGGAATAGTAAGTTTGTTAAAGCGTAATTGTCAAACCTGTACATTAGACAGTCACATCATAGATTTCTCCCAAGTGGCTTTCTTACACAAGTAGCTATCTTATCAAGGTCCATGATCAAAATGATCCATCTGATTAACCCATTACCAGATGAAAAAATTTTATAGATTGGCTCAAATTGCTGTAACAGAGGTCAATCAGGATAAGCATTAAATTCATACATCAAAGCTGAGTGAAAATTCAAAATTCTCTAGCCCACCCACTTACCTCATATATTGTAGTGAGACTATCAAATTGCCTTAGTTCACATAATTTATGTAAAACAGAAAAAGAATATTAGATTGTAACCTTAACCTATTCCCAAGCAATAACTGTCTTTGATGCCCCCAAGAAAAACAAATAGATAAACATTTCAAAAAAAGAAGGAATTGCTTGCAACTTCCTTTTTCTCTTTTTTCACTAATTGTTCTATTTCATAGACTTTGAATTGTTATATACAAAGTTGTTGAATTTGGAACAATCTAAAATTTTGAATGCTGGTGATGGGTTTATATTGTTTGTGTCACAAATTGACAGTAATACTTGACATAAACATCAGCTGTCAATATTTCTTATGGAATGATATTTTATTATCACAGAAGGAATCTGTCAATTTTGCGTCAAAACGATTCTCTTAAGGGGAGGAATTCAATCCCTAACCCATTACCAGATGTCAAAATTGTAGACTGGTACAAATTCAAAGAACTTGCAGACTTCAATTCTAAGTTGCTGTAATATTAAGAATCATTGCCTTTTGGGGAATAAAAAAAACATTGGATATTGAAAAAATTGCTTGCTATGGTCCAATTTCAGCTGATGGATCCCAATCTTATATTTAAAAAGAATTTATATATGCCCAAGTAGTCTATTTGTCTTGTCTGTTTGCAATTTTTTTGTGATCAACTCCTACAATTTTGATAGGAATAATCTGAAATTTTCCTCAACCTATCTTTATGATATCCAGTTTTGCATTGGATTTTTTTTTTTGATTTCTCAAGTCATTGTGGAATTATCTGTGAATGACTTAGCAAAATAGCTTTAAATACACTTATGGATGGATTTCAAAATAGATTGGCTCATTTGTTCTCCATCATGAGTAGATGTGCCATTTGAAAGAACTTTTTGGATAGCTTCAAGTTCACGGTCAAAGCTCAAGGTCGAACACTAAAATTGTGCTTATCTTGAGCATGATACCTACAAAAGTTTTTGGGCTCGACAGCAGCTGTCCTGGGACAACCATCTAGTTTGAAATTTCTTGGTATAAAACATTGTGGAAAATGAAGAAACTGCATATTTCAAGCAATTCCTTCATTTTTAATGAGGGGCATAAAAAAAAAACGTCATTGTGTGGGGACGTGCTAAAGCCCTTTGTTGAAAAAAAGGCTCTATTCTAGTGACAAAATATTTTTCTCTGACATGGAGCCATGTGGGGTATGAATCACATTCAGTGATGGTCTAGTCTTTTGTTTATAATGGAGACTGACATTTATCATGTTGAAAGTTTTCTCATTTCCAGTTGGTTTAGAGCCACAGGACATCCAACACCTGAGTAAAAGTGCTATAGAAGGTCTAGAGGCAGAAGTCATCTCCAAGCTACCTGGACCAGTTTTAGCTGTAAGGCTTAAAAAGATTTTTAGGTGTTAAAGATATAGCTATTACTATGATAAGTAAATATTTGTTCATTTGTGCATAACTCCTTTAGATGGATTTCAAAATAACTTAGCACAATTGATCGATCGCCATTATGATTATATGTGTCATTTGAAGCAAGTTCAAGATAGCTCCAAGTTCAAAGTCACAGCTCAAGGTCAAATATTTGACTGATTTGATAGGTTTTCTATGGTCAACTTTTAAATGAAATAGTTTCCAGGGAGAACAATTACCTAAGAGAAAATAATTAATTTTGATATATTGATGAAAACCCCAGCTTTGATAAACATTGATTAACCTCTAGTAATAAGCAATTTCTCCTATTGAAGCATCTTTATTGGGGCACTGGGTTTGATCCCCAGCCCTTGTGAATATCCTGTCCAAAATTTGTCTTCCAACAATGGATGATTAATCTTAAAGCTATGTAGGATTAACAGCTGGAAGCTTTGAAAGGATTTTTGTGGTTGTGCTGATGTGGGATATGCTAGGAAAAAACGGTCAGGTGCTTCAGCCCTTGGGATATGACTGAAAAATTGTCTTAAGTGACAGTAGACAACATTCAATTCCTGAATACAGTAAGTTTTATCTCGCCTTGGTACAAAATGCTGAGCTTTCAGCCATTTATGAATGGACCATTCTCTTTTTTTAAAATTTTCTGTTAAACTGTGTCCCATAATAATATCAAGGGAAAAGGGGACTTAAGGAGAGATATAAATGTTGGCTCTGTTTTTTTTTTTTTTTTTTTCTCAAACTTGCTTAACCCATTCTGATTCAATGACGCGTTTGGTTGCCCCAAATACTTTGGAAAAAATTGTGGAAAATGGGTATTGCTTACTACAAGCAATTTCTTCATTATCCACAATGTTTTCTAACCCAAAACATTGGTTTTTTTTTAAAAATTTGCTCTAATCTATATTTTCTTTTTTCTACTTCCTTCAATTTGGACCAGTCTGAAATTTTGTTGTCTGGGAATGAGTTAATATATTTGAATTTTCATGAGGAAACCCCTATTGAATATTCTGTCCAAAATCAAGGGATATCTGGGGCTAAATATCTAACTAGTTACTGCTCTAAAGATCCTATATTTGTCTCAATCTTTATCAAACTTGCTCAAAATGTTTGTTTTGTCCTGAGAAAGGTCCAGAGCTCCAGATAGAATGCGTATCTGCGTAATTTACGCCGCAATTTGGCCAGGATACGAATACATTTTGCAAGAGGTGCGTACAAGTACGCATTTTGATTGAGAAAAACGCATTTGGTTATGGTCATTTAGCGTATTGAGTCTGAACAAAACCACGGAAAATAAATAACCTTGGAAAATCCAACAGTTTAAAATAGATTTTTGGTCCATAAAAATAGCATGCCGAGACCAAATTTCCGGGTATCCCATGCGAATTTAGCCAATTAAAACCAGGGAATCTTGGGGAATACCTATTACGTCATAGCCGATCGCAACTGGGACAGCACTCGGCAATTCCGTAGATTGGCCGAGAGGTATATCGAATGGTATCGAGCGGTGTTTTTGCATCGGCAATCCTCGGGTGATCTCCGAACGGTCTCCGATTTAGCTTGGTGAAGCTACGGAATTGGCCGAGTTGTGACGAGTGGTGTTTTTGTTCTAATTTTGATGAATCGGTTATCTCCGTCGAGTTAACAATACGGAGCAAATGATGTACTCGATTTTTATTGGTTGATTATTGTTAGGTTATAAAACGTGTCTGCATTACTTCGTCAATCGGAAATGGCAACCCAAAAGAGTTTGTTTTCTTTTTTTTTAATCGCGAAACAAGTAAATCTTCCCCTGAGCAGATAGTAAAGACAATTTTGTCTGAACTTATTTCTGATGTTGCCACACAGGCAAAGAAACCCCACGACGGTAATCTCGTGAAGAAAAAAAAACGATTGATAGTTCCGTGGTTAGAATTCATGGAACCCGAAAGCGAAAGTGGGTCGTTCCGGTTGGGTTGTACGCTCTGTAAAGAGTATAAATTGAATTCAATTTGATCAAAAGAAGGTACCCCTAACATCCAAAGGTCCTCTATTGAACGCCATTCAGATTCAGAGATACATGGCGAAGCTTTACGATTGTCACTTAAAGTCAAACCCCCCTCCACTTCTGACGTGTTACCAGACGACGTTTTTGCCAGCACGAAAGTTTCTGACCCTGACTTATTCTTGATAAGGACAGTATACTGGGCTATGAAAGAAGAACTCCCCCTTGGCTGAATATACCCCTCGACCTAAAAAGCAGATTGAAGCATGTCCATCAGTTATTTTGTTATGGACTACTATCCTTTAAGTGTTTCTTTGAATTATAACACTATAAAGGAGAAATTGCTTATTACAAGTAATTTCCACAATGTTTTCTTACATCATATCAATTGTTATCTTGTAAATTTTGATTTATTCAGAATAGATCAAAATTTAAAAGGTGATAATGGATATGATGTAAGATTATCCAAATGTCTTTTGCAAATATCTTTTGAGTTTAAAAGGGTTAAAATATGCTTGTTCTGTTTTCTGATAATGATTTAAAGAAAAATCATTGGCTTGTAGAAAAAATTAAAACTAAAAATACTCATTGGGTTGTAATTTTATTATAAAAATACCCCTCGAAAAAAATTCTAAGGAGTAAATACTCCTTGCCTTCAAAAATTATCTGGAGCTCTGAAGGTCATAATCATATATGGACACAATAATCTAATATCATGGAAAAAAGAAACATTATGGCTTAACCCTTTTCACCATTTATGATAATAAAAACTGATTAGGATGAGGGTTTGTCTAGCAGTATGTACAATTTGTATGCCTGCATCGATAGATTGGGGGCATATTGTTTTACTGTGTCAGTCTGTCTGCAAAACTTAACCTGCCAACTAAACATTTTCCTATAACTTCAACCCTGATTAAGTTACAATGCTATAATAATATTTGGTATGTAGATAGGTCTCAACAAGGCCCAACTGGGGAAGGTCAATTCATTAAGGTCAAGGTCAAAATTTTAACCCTTTTCCCTAAAACAAAGAAAAAAAACAATAAAAATCACCTGTTTCTAAAGAATTCCTGTTTCGGGGGCATAGTGTTTCACAAACACATCTTGTTACTATTGAAATTTATTTCAATATGATTAATTGTACTGTGAAGCTTTATATTAATCTTTTAGTTTTTTAAGAGCAAATTTATGGAAAATACAGCAAAATTGCAAAATAGGGTGCATTTTATACATTCCACACAATCATGATTTTTGAAGCCCCTGAAAAATAACTTTGAAAAGCATTTTTGAAAATGAAAAAATTGCTTGTGTGGGAATAGGACTAGGCATGTTAACATTTGAATTCTAGTACTGTCTATTATGTTTAATTTTAGGCAATGAGTAAAGACCAATTTAGTTCTCTTGTGAGTACACAAGTAGCATTAGTTACTGAGGAACAGAAGAATCACTTGAGTGCCGACCAGAAAACACAGCTAGACAACATCATGCAAGGAATTTATCAAACTGATAATGACAACAACTCAGGTATTTTCTTTCTATTGTCAGTGGATTTAGAGCAAAACCTTGTATCTACAGCTTTAACCAATTCCCCAACAGCAAAATATCAGACTGATCCAAATTGAAATACATTGCAGATTACAGTTTTGAATTAAACTTTAGATTTTTTCAACTTTCTTGATGAAAAACATGTAACATGAAAAAATTGCTTGTTACTAGCAATTTCCTCATTATTCACATCTTTTTCTAAATTGTTTTTCTTGAAGGGTGTAAACGAGGGCCATTGGGAGGGAATGGGTTAATTTGATACAATATATTTTATCATAAACCCCTTAACTATTTTTGGGGGGTATATAGGAGTCAGCTTGTTTGTTGATCTGTACGTCTGTCTCTCTGTAGCTTTTTTGTGTCCGCTCAATTTCTCATGCAACTATTTGGCAGGTTTTATTCAAACTTCACTGATATAATCAATATCATGCAGAGATGTGCATATTCCATTTTGGTTACGGTCCATTGATTTTGATGGAGTTATGTCCCTTTTCTGAAAAATTGTGTCTGCTCAATGTCTCAGTAACCATTGGACGGATTTGATTCAAATTTCACAAAAACACTTGGTATAAGTCAGACATGTGCATATCCTATTTTTGTTATGGTCTATTTATTTTTGACTAATTTATGGTCCTTTTATTAAAAAGTCCATTTTTGTTTCAACCTTTTGTTTATGGACAAGCACTGTTGGTAGGTATTAGTCCGCTTTGAGACAATTTCTAGTTTCTAGATTAAAAAGAAAATTCAGTTATGATTATGATCCAAAGCCTTATATTGCATTACCCTATTGCCAGACAATAAAATTTTTAGGCTAAGGTCCTAATTAAACAAGTTGCAAACAACATTCAAAGCAAATTGAAATTAAGTACTGTTTAAAATAGAGAAAGTGAAAAATTACTTTTTGTAATGGAATAACAAAACACCAAACATTTTTGGAAATGATAATATGGAAAACTTGTTAAAACTTGAGAATAAAAGAAGCTGCATTAGAAAATATTCTAATATTCAATTTACTTCTTTTTCCCATAGATTTTCTGGTAGCCTAAAATATGAAATTGATTTTACAGTTTATAATCATTTGAATCTGTGCCTTATTCATTTTTTTTTTCTTGTCTTTGAATTTGTCATCTGATATAGAATTAACAGTGCCAAGTAAGGACCTTTAATTCAGAGATAAAATTAATCATGGTGGACTGATAATGCATTATTTTAGATTTGACATGAGGCAACGTTAAATATCTGTTTTATGAAACATTAAATTTTATGATATAGTGACTTATCTGATAAATCACTTTCTATCTAGCAAATCATAAGGTCATGACTTTATCCAAAGATTTCTGGAGTTCCAGATGGATCTTTATGTTAAATTTGTTTCAAATATTGAGAAGTTAATTCTTCTGTATTTTTCTAGGAGGCAACAATAATAACGATGATACACCAAGTAAAGCTGGTAAGTTCAACCTTATCTTGTCCTGAATTTTGTAACATTTTTTTGCTCTGGTCTTGTAAAGCTGATGGGGATATAAAGCTGACTCTGCCTCAAAGTGTGTTGGTGTCCAATTCTTGCCGGAAGAATATCTTCAATATCAAGTGATGGATTTCAAGATAACTTGACAAAATTGTTCCTTCAGAAGAGTACTAGTGTCCTATGTAAATTGTGTTGCATTCTCCCCAGTCACAATTGAAGGTCATATGATAAGCAATTAAGCAGGGGCAACTCTGTCTGACACATTTCTAGTAAAAAAGAAATCAACTATGTTGATCAACCCTTTTCCATTTTGAAAGATTTTATACCTGTCCAAAATTCAAAAGTTTTGCAAAACGACAAAAATGTAAAGTGGAATTGATTTGAAAAATAACCTTTCAGTGGGGTAGAAAATATTGTGGTAAAACAAGAAATTGCTTTTTAAAAGCAATTTCTTCTTTTTATACAATGTTTTCACACTTAAAAAATCACAGGAAGATAAAAAACATGGATTGAACAGGAAAAGGTTAAAACAATACTTCAGAATTTGCCTCAATGTGACAACATAGGATTGAGTAGAATTTTTTAACAAATGATGAATGCAATCAAAATATTCATTAATATAAGAATTTTACAAAAAGTGTTTTATAAGGTGAATATTGTCCAAGGTCACCACTGTTAAGTGTTCACTCAACTCATTCCCACACAATTCAATCTTATTAAAAAACTATGTGAAAAAAGAAGAAACTGCTTGCCAAAAAGCAAATTCTTCATTTTTCATTATTTTCTAGGCCTGGTAAGACAGATATTTAAATCTTCTAACAATTTAAGTTTCCTCCTTCCACAACTAGTCTAGAATTTGGTGAACTAGGAATGGTTTAATACACATTTCACTGTATATTTCAGTAATGGTGATATCTACAGTTGGATGGTTTCTCTCTCTGGCTTTAACACTGGTATTGCTGTGGTAGTTTTTGAGTTGTCCATTCAATTGATATAACATAGTTGATACTAACAACTGGCAGCTGGAATAGCTCTATATTTCTTGACCTCAGTCATGCATGAATAACTTAAAAAGTTAAGCTAATCTTATTGTTTGTATGTTTGTTTGTTGATTTTAGCATATCATTATTCAAAATAAGTAATTCTGCCTCAAATTTTCTCAGGGATCATTTTTTTGCTTGGTTTTGTTTGGAAAAACAGATATTGTCAAAGGCACGGAGTTCACCATCTTGTTGTCATGCTAAATCTTTGACAATTTGTGATATCTCTGGTATGAGTTTAGGCCTTCATTTAAAACTTGAAATATATGTTCACTATGAAAAGAGAAACTGCACAATCGTAGGAGGAAACTGAATGAAACCCTATTTAAACCTCAATTTTTTTTCCCTATTCAATGTACCATTTCGCCAAGTGTCAAGTGTACATTGATGGTACTGTTGTTTGTTTTATATTTTCAGTTTTTCATAAATTAATGAAAGGCTGGTCAAGCCATTGAGAACTGTTTGGTAGTTTGACTCAGATTTTAAAAAGCGCTATTTTGCAAAATTTATGGCAAGTAACATGTAACAAAAAAGTAAATTGGTGGTTGGTAATCTAAATACTGTAAGTACAGCTGGAATTGGCTTATTTGATTGGTCAATGTAGTTTTGGATTGATATCAGCAATCTGTTGATCACACTAATGTAAATGTATTATATATTAACCCTTGTCATGCTGTATAAATTAACTTACATACAGCACCATCTTAAACTGGCGCAAATTTAGCCCACAAAAGGTCCAAATTCAAAAAGGTTGCAAGTAACAAGGTGTATTAAATTGGAAAGATAAGATCTGGATAGTGTAGAAAACATAGTGAGTAAAAGAGAAAATGCTTGTTACAAGCAAATGTCATCTATAGATATTTCAACACTTTTTAAGGCCCCAAGAAAAATGGTTTTGGAAAATGTTATGGAAAATGAAGAAATTATTGCTAGTCACAACCAATTTCTTCATTTTCCACAATGTTTTCTACCCCAAAAGTCAAATTTCTTTAAGATTACAACAACTTAAAATTGTTGTCTGTAACTTCTTTGAATTTGGACTGGTTAAAGTTTCCATATTTTGGAATGGGTTAATGTAAATCGAAGAAGACTACACATCAAAGTGTTTATAATTCAAAGTAAAATATATGAAAAGGTGATAAACTGTTTTGTACAAGATTTTTTATTCCTTTTCTCACAATGTTTGCCTTCAGTTTGTTCCAAAAGGGTACAACAACAAAGGGGTATGTAGTGGGGTATGTAGTTATCGGATGATGGCATGATTGATGCTCATAAACTCATTCAAAAATCACTTTGATCTCATTCCAATTTCTAAGTTACTTGATTTTGGTATATCTTTATTCAGTATCATCATTTTGCTGTATTTGCTCCAATGAATGCTCTCTCCCTTATTGCAGCTTCCTTACCTTATTTTTCATTGATTTTTATCCCTGCTAAGACAAGGAGGGGAGGGGATACTAGTTTCCCTCTGACCTAGCTTCTGTTTGTCTGACAGAAACTTTTTTGACACGTTTTTTTATGCCCCGAAAGGGAGACATATAGTCATCGAACTGTCCGTCCATCAGTCAGACCGTCCCTCCGTCCAGCTTTTGTGTCTGCTCTGTAACAGCTACAGGCAATAGTGGATTTCAATATAACTTTGCACAAATGCTCACCGCTATAAGACGTCGTGTCGTCAAAAAGACCCAGGTTCCTATCTCAAAGATCAAGGTCACAATCTGGGGTCAAAGGTAAAAAATGGGGACTTTTTGTCGTGTCCACTCTGAAACTTCTATAATCATGCACACAGGCACAAATTTCTTTCATACAAATTTTCACCTCATTCAGACAACATGTTGCGAAAAGACCCAGGTTCCTATTTCAAAGGTCAAGGTCACAATCTGGGTTCAAATGATAAAAATCGGCACTTTTTGCCGTGTCCGCACTATAACTTCTATAATCATGCACGCAGGTAAAAATTTCTTTCATACAAATGTTCACCACCTTCAGACGATGTGTCGCAAAAAAGACCCAGGTTCCCATCTCAAGGGTCAAGGTCACAATCTGGGGTCAAAGGGCCTCAGGGATGGTTAAATAATGTCCAGAACGGTTAAATTGTATTTACTCTCTTAATCTTCAATGGATTGCTTCCATATTTGGACCACTTTACTTGACCTTGACCCAGTGACCTTGACCTTTGACCAACTTTTGACCTCAGAAAAATCCGTCCATAATGTATTTCTCAAATTTCATTCTGTATTTATAGAAATTATTATATGTATTAAAATTTCATTTATTAAAAACCCAGACGTATAGATCACAAATTCATGTGGTTGTGTTTACAAAACAAATCAAAGTGCCACATGCTTGACCCTGTCCTTTGGGGGCATTTGTGACATGACCGTGACCAGCTCTTGTTGCATGAAGGTTTGCATGATTTGTTTAAATTGTTTTTTTGGTTTCCTGGTGATATTAGAATCCTGAAAAATGTGTCATCATTGTTTATTATTTGACCTACTAATGAAATAAATTACTTATTTAGTCAAAAAAGTATTCCTTTTTGGTGATCATTTTTTCAGTGTGAGATTGATTTATCTTTCATTGAGTGAACAACAAACCCTATATTTTCGAAATAGATGTAACCATCACTTAAAATCTTGCTGAATAAATTGGAAAGGACAGATGCGAATCACCTCAGATGTTCACACAGGGAAGACTTGTATTCAATGGGTATGTTTGTAAAGTTTCAAACAAATTGATCTCAAACTGTTTTCTGTGAGTATTTTTGCAAAAGTCACAACTCTGGGGATATCATGATGATATCCTTTCAAAACATTGAATCTGCATGTCTCTTTTATTACCCCTTACTCAATGCTGAAGGCAAAACATTAAGACTTGTACTATGTTGATTTTCTAATTTGGTTAATCTAAACCTAATGGCATTACAAAATAAATTTTTCAATCCATTTATGACTTGAGAACAACAGATATTTTAAGTTGTGCAAATTTCCATCCCTTTTGACATAGCGAATTGTATGATGGAAAATATGCAATTTTCTCAAAAATTGACATAGCGACACCCTACTTTTACCTAGCATTTCTAATAAGCTAATATGGAATTAAATGATATGAAAAAATAAAGAAATCATACGGAACAGTTGTTTAGAAAATTACGCTATAGTACTTGTTAGTGAATTCAATTAGTTCATTTGATTTCAATCTTAAAGTGCTTATCCCCCCCCCAAATTTGTTTTCACTCTTAAAAAACATATAGAAATATCTTAGTAAGACATATTTCATCTCTGGGGGTATATAAGAATAAGATTTAACCCATTTCCAAACAACATAATTTTAGAGTTGTCCAGATTAAAAAAAATTGAAGACAACAATTTTAAGCTGATGAATTTTTTAGAATTTGTCTTTTAGGGTAGAAAACATTGTGGGTAATGAAGATATTGCTTGTCACAAGGAATTTATTCATTATCCACAATGTTTTCCAAAGGTTTGATATGGAGGGGCGTTAGGCGTCATTGTGTGGAAATGGATTCAAGGAAACATTGATAGATAAATTATTTAACAGTTTTAAGAATGGAATATCTGACTACTTTGATGATGTCATAAAAACATAGGGAAAAAAAGCTAGACACCAATATATGTAGCGTTTTATACTAAATCTGATCTGGCGCCCCCTTTTTCTTTTTGCATATTTGGATTTGACAAACTTTAACCAATTCCAAAGTGACAAAATTTAAGACTGGTCTGAATTGGAAGGAGTTGCATACGACAATTTAGAGTTTATGAAATTTTGAATCTTTTCCTACCATTGGGGTGGAAAACATTGTGGATTTGTAACAAGCAATTTCATCATTTTCCACAATGTTTTCCAAACATATTTTTATGGGGGCATCAAAAAGTGTCGCTGTGTGGGAATGGGTTAACATATAAAAAAAAAAACATACTAAAATAGAAAATTACTACTGAAGGAATCTAATTCTATAAATTGTCCTTAAGTAGGAATAAGATTTCCAAAAATTATTTCCTGAATTTTGCCACTGAAGGCATTTTAGTAAAATTACAAGGTTTGGATTCATCAATTAACAAAAAAGATAAAAAAAAGTCTTGCTTTAGCAAAAAATCCTGAATTGCTTACAAACCTATTCAAGTAGAAACTTCATTAGGTATTTTGAAAAAGGTGTAGTAACCTGTGATTTTCTATCAAAAACAAAGTTTGATTGATCTCCCTTGGGCTTTATCTCCAGTACTGAAACGGGTCTGAACAAAATATTCATACTCATGCTGGATGGTCAAGGATGATCACATTTAATTCATATGCGCATTCATGAGTTTATGTCTGCTTAAACTATTATGAGAGGACAAAATTTTAGACTGGTCAAAAAAGAAACAAGTTGCAGAGGAAAATTTAAAGGAGATGTAATTTAACCCTTTTCTGTACAAACCAGGGCTTTTGCATCAATGTGATTTTGTACTACAGAAAACATTGTTAAAAAAGAAGAAATTGCTTGTTACAAGCAATTTCTCCTTTACCAACAACATTTTCCACCATATAAGATGGTTTAATTTCGAATGCAATTTTCATTGCTCCCTGCAACATCTTTCAGTTTGGAACAATCTAAAATTTCAAAAAAAAACAGGAAAGGGTTAAAAGGATCTGAGTCCTTTCGGTTTAGAAATCAATGTAACATGGGCTTTTGCATGAGCAATTTGCTAATCTTGTTATCATCGGTTCCCTGATTATCTCCCCTTGTTTGTTTTCTAAATTTGTACTGAACTATTGCTTTTTGAAGTATTAATCCCACATTTGTGACAATTTAGTGATAGCCCATCAAGTGGTTTTGAAGACATAGCTTAATAAAGGTATTTTAAAATTACAATTGGGGGGGCCCAAATTCTACTACAGTTTCAAATGTTTTGAAATGAACCGTAGTCTGTCAACATCTAATATGCACTCTAGAGGGCACATTCCTTACTCAAATGTCATAAGACTTGGTCAGTATGTTTGTCTATATGAAACCTTAGACTGTTGTGTGCAACCTAGCGGCTACATATTCGATTCAAATGTCTTGATATTTGATCAGAATATTTGTCTTCGTGATATATCTGCCATGTTTTATATTGGGTGACTTGGCGTTAAAAAACCACGTCGATTCTTAAAAAGGGACGTTTACAGTCTAGCGAGAGTGTAGGACAACCCCCCCCCCCAGGACAAAACCCCCCTAGGACAAAAACCCCATGGACAAAACCCCCATGGGACAAAACCCCCATAGGACAAAATTCCCATAGGACAAAACCCCCTTCCTTTATATCCTATATATTTATGTTTTCTTATCTGGCTTACCTTTTAACTTGATCGTTTAGATAATATGAAACAGTTTTTAAAGAGAAACTTGAAAATACTTAGTAATGAAAATCATCAATTAATCCAGTGTTATACAACCGAAATTCAGATTGTTGTAATTCAAACATATCGCAAATGAATTTAGAAAGTAGGTAAGTTTGAAAACAGGGCCTGGCAAGTGGAGAAGATATTCAGAAAAAAGGAGAAGTCGATTGTAACAAACTTTTTATCCATTTCCCTAAACATTTTCTTCCCTATTTGTTTTCCAATTTGAAACAAAATATACCTTAAATCAAAGAAAATCTTAGAGAAAAGGAAAATTTGCCTGTTGCAAACAATTTTTCCATTTCTCTAAAATTTTTTTTTTGGTTGATGCATACCAGACGGCAAATTTATTTACTCGTCCAAGTTAAAAGGAGTTGCAGATGGGTAAACCTGATTGTATGAAATGAAATTTGGTGTTAACACCTTACTTCAGACATCTCTATAATTAGCAAAACAATCCTTTGATTAATTCAACATAAATTGATAAAAAGACCCCCAGATATATTTTGTCATTTTCTCATCAAAAGATCAAAGAATGTTCCTGTATACTGTGTTCAATTATGATTTATAGTGTAAAAAATAATTGAAATTGACAAAAAATATACATTGAAACTTTCAAAAAGCACACAAAAATAAATAAATAATTAAATACATGAATAAACAAATAAAAAAACAAATAAAAAAATACTAAATAAAAATCAAGTAATGCAAAAAATATATACATTTTAACCCCCCATGATTGATGGCTTTATATCTTTTTCATACCATGGGGGTTTCGTCCACTTTTCTCATAAAGACATGGGGGTTTTGTCCATGGGGGTTTTGTCCCAGGTGGGTTTTGTCCTAGGGGGGGTTTTGTCCGTACCTCGTCTAGCGACACCATTTTTCCCTTAAAAGTTTTGATAGAGTATTTGTCTATGGTCAATTGTGCTATTTGACTTCTGCAGTCAACAACTTAGGTGAGCGCTTTAGGGCCAATGACCCTCTTGTTTTGTTGCGTGTAACTTGCCATAAATTCGTTTAATATTAAGTAGAAATTCTTGTCCGAGATAGTGGGCGGAGTTCATAAGTAGGGTCTGCGGTATGTCAATTGTGTGAAGAGCTTTCTATTTGTAGGGAGACAAACTCTTGTCATGCTGAACCCGAAATACTCCTGTTTGGGTAGGAGGTATAGAGCTAGATCAGCCTGAACATATGTGCAGTCTGACCTTAGTGAAAGTTAGTTATTCAAGTGTTTACAACCTTTTGATAATTAAATACAGTTCTGTATGGGATTCAGCATGACAAGGGTAAAAACTGCCATGATGAACATCCAGTGATCACATACTGGAAAAATTGACAGGATTGACCAGTGGCCAGACATGTGTGTTGACAACACACATCTCTGTCTCTGTCACATATTTGTGACCCGTAATGCTAAAATGGACCTCCCGATGCTCTGTTGAACAAATAATTCATCAGATATAGGATCCTGAAAATAAAGATACCATCTTTTCTTTTTTATAATTCAGACTTGTCCAAAAGAATAGCGGCTGGCCTTGTAAAAGTTGGTACAATTAAAACATATCAGCCAACCTGTATGAAAGAAATGTGGAAGCAGTACGAGGAATTTCCGCGTTTTCCCAGGATTTATCTAAAAGATCATAGTTAAGGAAAAATTTTTTTTTTCGGGAAAGAGTTAAATAGCCTAAGGTAAGATTCAGGTTATTGAATAACGAAAGAAGTCGACAAGCCTACAAAAGGTCAAAATGTTTGAAGGTCTTTCTGTTAATTCATTTTACGTCAATAACCAACAAGGAAGTTGATCTTTGTTCTATTCGCAAATTATTCTCATCAACTTAGACATTTACTCGAAAAAGTAGGCCTATGTGTTAATTTTTCCGTAGTCGAGAGGTAAAGCGTCGGCTTCCCGATCAAGAGGTCCTGAGTTCGATTCCCGGGAGCGGCTATCGATCATGCTTCCGTCATTGGCCCACACTTTCGGCGCAAGTATAGGTGCATTTTGCAGGAAGCAGAATCGAGAGGGATTAATCTAAGTTGGAAGAACTTGTTTTCCAATCGATGTAAAATAGATAGGTTTAAACCATTAAATATCAAACAACTGTGTATATTTCTATTCAAAATCAAGTACCAAATCAATATTTCGGGATCAATATATATTATTCAACACAAAAACGGAATGGAAGTGTACACAAAGACCAAGCATCATCAATTTAAATAGATTTTACTGTGTACTTTTGTTCTGAGCACTACAGCTCTCGCTAGGAAAAAATCTAACCTAAACGAATCCTGAAATATTCGTTAAAATTGTTTACTGACGCGTCTACCAATAATTTCAAAATTGGTCAAAAGCCCGCTTTGAAAAGCATAGCCGAAAGGAAAACGAAAATAAATTTCATATCTCTAGTTAGCCCTTAAGTGTTGTATTACACTGTTGTATTAAACTGTCATAACAGTGTTAATAAGCCATCAAGACTAGACAAATTGGCGTCATGTTCTCTTTCTGTACATCTGTTCGCCCATCTCTAGTAAACACAATTACCCTTACAAGGACAGATTAGGATGAAATATTCCGAGAACGGTACTCACCATGTAACCGACGAGTGAAAGGAAAGAAAGAAAGGAGATATATAATATATTGGAAATTATTAATCATAACATATTGTTAAAAAAGATAAGGTGTTTGTTTCATACCAATATAATACTACTTATTCTAGAGTAACAATGTTAAAACGGTCCGGTTAGACGAAGTTGCTGTGTATAAAGCTGATAAGCGAAGCTGTCTGTTTTACGCAAGATTGGAATGTTTTGTTTAACGAATTAATTGGTCATCCATAGGATCATATTCGCACTGTCTGAAAACAGTTTGGTCGTGCTCGGACTTTGTGTCTATATATTTTTACCTCCGAATTCTACCCAAAGGATGCAACGTCTACATACCGCTTTTGAGAGGTGTACATAATCATGTTTACCTGGTAAACGACCGCCCGCCCTCTCTCGCTCTCTTTATCTGGAGATAATAAAGCGCATAATTACATAACGAAATTGGTCTGTGCGGTAGAATACTCACATCGCACGCAAGAGCCTCCTAGTTCGAACCTGGCTACACGCTCCATCACCCCCATCTCTCTCACTCTCTAGCTCTCTCTCGCTACATGTGAATATATCGTTACAATACCTCAACGGGATGTAAATTATTGCGGGAAGGTTGTGTCCCCTAGCGCACAAATTGGCAGATCTGCGCATAGTCGACAGTAGATTTGGGTAAAAAAGTGGCACCTCCGATAATCCGACCATCAAACTTTTTCTGCCCAGGTTATATATCTCATGTATACATATCTCAGGCTTTCAGCGCTTTGATTTGCTATGACAAGGTTTCTTCTGTTTTTTCTTCATCAGTTTGCTGCATACTGACATTCTATTGCAGGTCTTGATTGGATGAGCAGTGACTCTTATATTCCCTGCATATCTATTATGCAATCTTGACAATTAATTCATGTGAGCCATCTAAGGCTATCTTGGCCCCCTTATTCTTTTAAAGCCTTTTATTATGTAAATAAAATTTGTAATATGAAGTGTCATCGCGTTAATCCTTTCCTGCTAAATTCCCGTTGTTTTAGCGTCCTTGTAATTTTATACTTGAGAATTTTTTTTATGAAAAGAATAACTTGCTCTTAACAAGTAATTTCTAATTTCCATAAAATAATTTCTACCCTTTAGGATGGTTGAATTTTAAATTGCTCTCATTAAATCTTTTTTTTACACAGTCATTTGACATTAATGAGACTTCATTTAAGAAAGGGTTTATTATTATGGTCTGCATATCTTTATTTGTCATTGTTTTGAAGAAAATATGAGATAAGAAGAAATTGTTTGTTTCAGACATTTTCCTATAAGGTATGAAAACCTAGAGTTCAAAGGATTTTACAAAGTAATAAAGATGTCTAATCCTAACTCACTACTTATAAAGAAAATAGCATATTCAGAACGATTATCTTCTAACCTGTGTATCTTAAATCTGTTTAAGCCTTTCCAGAAAAACTACATGTTTTACTAGACGGTGCAGACAAAAAATTCAAATGAGGGCAATATAAAACTAGCTATTCAAAGCATTTGCTTCTTTTCCCAGAAGCCAGAAGCTATTTTAAATATACGAATATAATGATATGAAAATGGGACTGTATCGGAAAGCGTTTAACCTCGCTGTTTGGTCATTCCTTTATTGCTTCCACTTTAGACCACAAAAGCTATCATACTACTACTTGAATTGGGTTACGCACGTCTCTTCAAATATTGAGGATTTTTTCTAAATTTCTTTTAGATAAATAAGTTGAAAAGGTTTAAATAACTTTAAAAAAGCACCAACTTTAAGCTGACCAAATAACTATTTTCACAAAGTTTGGGAAAGGTTGATCTTGAATTTTTACTTTTAGCAAAGTTACAAGGATAATGTCTCAAAGGAGTTGCTGACCTCGGTATTGTTCAGAATGTTTCCATATGTAATTGGGGTCTTTTTTAAAGACAAAGCATACATTTCAGGCAAATTTTAAAAAGAAGGAGCATAAAGGGTGACTTGCAGATCAGAAACAACAAGACCCCCCCCCCTTCTCTAGATACGCTCAAAATGACACCGTATTCATTAAGAACCGTCCTTATAAGCATACGAATATTTTAGCAAGTCTGAGAAAGTTTGTTCCTAAATTGTGGGCTGTAAAAAGATAACAAGGACATTGTCAATAAGGATAGCAGTCGGAATACCATTTAAAAAAATCCTAATGACGACATAAACCTTTTAAGCAAGTACGAGAAAAGGATTTAGCCATATTCTGTCGAGTAAAGAAGCAAATTGTTCGTAAGGCCATTTTCTCCTGATATGATACAGAATGACAATTTTTATAGGGAGCCTTCTAATTACCACAAAAATATTTTGAGCAAGTCTGAGACAGACTGAGCCGAAACGGTGTAATGTGGTTAAAATGAAATGATCAGTAAGGTCAATTTTTCCTTGATAGAAGGCAGAGAATATAACTATATTCCATAGTGATCATACTTATGACTATAACGACTTTTTCAGTAAGTTTGATAAAGATTGAGGACAATCCTGACCTGATATTGACCAAAATGTAATCAAATTAATTGTGGATCTTGCTTCTTCGATACAAATATTTCGAACAAGTTTGAAAAGAGTTAACCTAAATTGTGACAGAGAGAGGGAATTGTCATTAAGTCACCTTTTCCAGTGGTATGAGACACCAATGTCACCAAATTCCATAAGAATCATCCTTATGACATAATATATTTTTAGCAAGCTCCGGCAAGATTGAATCTCACTTGAAAAATGTAATTCTTCCTTATTTTCCACCGAGTTCTAGTAATTAAAGTGATTCTGGCCTTCGAAAAGATCATACTTTAGCAAAAACATTCTTCAAAAGGCAGTGTTGCGGCGAACAAACAGGCATTTTTTGACATTTTTATGCTAGAAAACTATCTAGTTTCGTTTAATTGAGAAAAACTAGGCGTTGTTTTAGGTTGACTTTTATGGAACATGGCTGTATCATTTCATGAAACCAAATAGCATAAGTCGAATTCTAACGAAAAAATAATTACACGTTTTGCACACAAAAGTGCACACTTTTTATAAATGACCCATTTAATTTGTTGTGTATTTTGGGGGCAGATATGGCTATGAACAAAAGCACTGCATGCAGTATATTCGAGTTGATATATTGACATAAAATGTTTTTGATGGATGTCGATAATTTATTGGTATAAAAGAATTTAGAGAAGATTGTAGGTGTTTCCCCGCGTTGTCTAGGTTTTCGCATTGAACAAAATATGCTTACGTTGTTGAAAGCTGCGGATTCGAGTTTCGGCCGTGCCACTGGTCAAGTGGTATGTCCTAGGGTAAGAGCCTCAGAGCGACCTAAGCCTAGTTCTGACTAAACCCCCGTAGCAGGTAAGTCCGTTATTTCGGTTGCTTTGCGATTTGGAAGATTCCACACAGATTTTTAGATCTGATCCTCTAAGCTGAATAAGATAAACCTAAACAGATGATTCCTCTTAGGTCTTCTTATCGTTCAATCTTTGACAGAAGATTTAAAGCAACATACAGTCAAACTTGCTTAACCCTTTCCTGTTCTATCCCTTGTTTTACGTGCCTGTGATTTTCTACTCTACTGAATGGTTATTTTCAATAAAATCGATTTTATATTGTCGTCTGCAAAACCTTTGAATTTGGATAGGTATAAAATTTTGCAAAACAGGAAGGGGTTAAGTACCACCTCTATTTATCGACAACTTTCGTTGAACGAACAGCATCAAAATTCCCAATTAATAAAAAAAAAAAAATAAATCAATAAATATTTAAAAAGAATAATGAAAATTAAGATCTATACAATTTGACGTTTTTATTACGTTTATCTAAACTAAATCCTGTTGTGGTGGATCCCATTAGAATCTTCTCAATGAAGACTTCCATCAACGTAAGACTGAGAATCCTGCAATTATTCATGTATGCAGTTGAACCGATCCCTCGTATATAGGCCTATGTCACAAAATGCGTATTAAGCGACGATTCTCTGAACCCACCCTCCCAATACAATCCCTCTTTTTACGACCCCCCCCCCCCTTAAGAAAAAAGATTTGGAAAACACTGTGGGTAATAAAGAAATTGCTTGTATCAAGCAATTTCTTCATTATCAACAATGTTTTCTATCCAAAAAGATGAAAAAAAAAATAAATAAAAATCCATCAACTTGAAATTGTAATTGGAAGTTTAACTGTAAGTGTTTAACTGTGCAATTAAATTGTCGTATTAAGATGAATTTACAACAGTATGGTCGCCAACTGACGATATTCGTGAATAGCCATGAGGTGATTTACCTTGTATAACTGACAATTCTGCTTGTTGACGTTTGACGTCTTTCTAGACAAAATCAATACAAGAAGATAAATTGATTTAACCCATTCCTACACAGTGATGCTTTTTGACGACCATGAAGAAAACAATTAGGGAAACAAAGCGTTAAATGAAGAAATATCTTCATTTCCCACAATGTTTTCTTCTAGGAAAGTTGAAAAATTCTAAAACTTTTTTATCTTTAGATTGCCCTCTCCAACTCCCTTGAATTTGGACCAGTATAAAATGTTGCCGTTTAGTAATGGGTTAACAAAGTCGGAAAATTTCGTTTTCTTCCGATAGGTGGTATTTTTCAAATACTGACCTATCTAATTTGAGCATCCTGGGTAGCGTCATTCGTGACAACTCGGCAGATTCCATCGAACTACATTCAAAATGTCAGCGCCCATGAAATGCACGCTTCGAATTCTTGATGCCTCACCTTGGAGCACAGGTAAGACATAAATGCTTTCGCAATTTAAAATGATAATTTTTCTAATTAATTTGGGGCGACATTAAGTTTGATTTCACCACATTTGTAGCTTTTATTGCAATAATCCACTTGCTACTTTTAGGCGATATAATATGGAGTTATGCATACGACGTAGTAATATTTATCCCAATCTGGATAAGTGAAACTGTCCCGAAGACAGGCCAATCACATGCGCAGAAAACGGTAAAATTTTACTAAGTCTTGATCTAATTGGCGGATAGAGACAGTCAATCCAAAGAATGTATTGACCAATCAACTTGTCCATTTATACCGGAAGTGAACTATAATTCCAACGTTTAAGTAAATCAATCCCTGACATATTCAACATGCACTTACGATGTTTAGGTTGCCAATTAACGCATCGACGTTTATTTCTGACCCTGACCACATATTTTAAAAAATAGTGTCGTACCTCAATCGAACTACCGTATCAGAGATCAGTCGGCGTGGCAAGTAATCCCTAACAATCCAATCGAGGCTGCCAATTAAGGTATCAAGCGACTAACCAAATCATTTATTCAGCCCGGATCTGAACTTTCAACTCCGACATTGGCCGCCATTTTTGTTAACCTTTTTGTTGGGTTGCCGACTTAAACGTCGTATTTTACTTACGACGTTTAGGTCGGCAACTTACTAGTCTATTTTTTTGTTTCATGCAGCTGGCCATAAATTTCTCAAAATAACGTCTTAAAAAATAGAAACGGGACTTTCTGTCAGGTCGTTTGGCGTGGCCAACGAAGTAAGTGGCTTCGGCTAGCGTTTGGTATATTGTTACTATATCCAAACTGATAAGTGTTACTCGTAAATTTAATAGATGGTATCAGACAGATATATCCGGTTTAATTCATGAGTATGGAGGTTTGTAATCATTTTAAAACTACATTGGTAAATTGTTCTGTAATTGGTGCATCCGGTCTATAGGTCACCTTCACATGCGAAACAAGTAACCCATAATTCTTTATTGATAAATGTATAGCAGGTTTAGCGTTATCTTTATGAACATGTCTTAGTGAATACACAGAAATTTAAAACGTCGGACGGAATAAGACAATTTGGAAAATGCGCAAATTATCGACCATTGTCAGACTGATTGAAGTGCGCTAGTTGATCTGGATCGAACCCTATAGATTTTGGCATTTTTTTTATTATTTTAATCAAGAATGATCTACCTTACTACAATTAGACCTTAGCTATATCCAATTTTGTTTAGCTCAGCTTAACACGAAATGCTTAAGCTGAGCTTTTGTGATCTAGTTGTGCCCATCGTCCACTGATGTTTTTCATCATCTTCTGTGCACTTCAGAGGCCATATTTTTTCTCAAATGTCTTGTAACTTGGTCAGCATATTAGAAAAGTTCATAATAAGGTCATTTAGGTTTAAAAACTGGGACTTTGGGTTAAATCTTAGAAAAACCTTTGTGTGCATTGTAGATCTTGGTTACAAATTTGCCTCAAATGTCTTGTTATTTGGTCAGAACAATTGCAATCATTGTATCTCGGTCATATTCGATATTTGATCAAATATGCAAAAAAGTAGGATTCTATGTCAAATCTTTGAAAAACATTGCATGCACTGAAGATGGCACATGTTTGCCCCAAATATTTTGATATTTGGCCAGAATGTTTATCTTTTATTAGATATTGGGACCAGAAAGTAGGTCTCAAGTTCAAATCTCATAAAGAACTTTGTGTTTACTCAAGTAATCGGTCACATTTTGCCTGTTATATCTTGATATTTGATCAAAATGATTGTGTTCAAAATAATTGGTTCGATATTGGGCCAAAAGGTAGGGCACTAGGTCATTTCTTAGCAATACCTTGTATGTTCTCTATAGGACATATTTTTTGTCTCACTTGTCTAGATATATGGTCAAAAAGTATGCCTGCATAATATCTCATTCAAGTTTCAAATTCTGGCATATTTGGTCAAAAAGAAGGTCACTGTGTCAAATCTTAGAAATACAATGTATCTTGAGTGTACGCTGGTACATTTTGCCTAAATTGTCTTAATAATAGCCAGAATGTATCTCGGCGGTATACATATTGTTTTTGCCTGTGCCATCTGTCTGTCTGTCCCTCCGTCCACTTTTTCTTTTCTGGGCGAATCTCGGTAACCATTGGACAAATTTTGTTGAAACACATTTGTTTAGTATCAGCTTTTCTTTTACTGTGTAAATCGACATTCATTTTCCATACGAATGCTCAGTAACCATTGGACTGGTTTTAATGAGACATCCCTTTTTATACCCCCCCACAACGAAGTTATGTGGGTTATACTGGAATCAGGTTGTCCGTCCGTCCGTCCGTTTGTCCGTCCGTCCGTGGACATAATTTTGTGTCCTCTTCTCCTCCCACATTTTTTGACCAATTTTGCTGAAATTTTATCAGGTTGTTTCCTATCATATGAAGTTGTGCACCTGCAATTTTCATCTTGATCCAGTCGTTAGTTTCAGAGTTATGCCATTTTGAACTTTTTAATGGGGGGGGGGGGTAGTCAAAATTTAAAATTGCAAAACTCAGTAACCATAAGGGGAGTTACCAAATTTGGTAAGTAACATAATCTTGTTGACCTTTACAAAATATCGAACGGTTTATTTCCCGAGGTCAAATTTGACCCCGCCCCCCCGGGTGTCAAAAATTTAACATAGGCTCATATTGACTTTTCGTGGATATAATTTTGTGTCATCATCTCCTCACACAGTTTTCTTTAACATAGGCTCATATTTACCAACCTTTCCTAATCAGTCAACTCTAGCAACAAACACAAAATCAGAAAGAGGTGGAGGGTTGGCAATGTTCATCCACCATGACATGCATGTGATTAAACAGCTTCAAATTCCACTCCTTCATAGAAAAGCCTTTTTAGAGGTGTGGGGGGGTATTCTCGTCAGCCCTTGAGGGCGACAGATCTAGTTGAATGTACAATGCATCTCTTTTTCACAATAGCCATCATTTTTAAAATGGCCACCATTTTACGCAGTTCATTGACATTTTCTTGTCCAGACGAATGCTTAGTAAAGATTTGAGCGATTTTGATGAAACTCCACACACATGTTCAATATCACCTGTGGTCGAACATTTCAACTTATTTTTTAGAAAGCCGACATTTCTTAGTGGACGCCATTTTACTCTGTAAGTTTACAATTTCTTGTCCGGACGAACGCTCAGCAACTATATGACCGATTTTGATGAATCTTCACCCACTTGTCCAGAATCCCTTTTAGTTATACATAACACCATTCTTTCCTCAAATTAGTCGACGTCCGAAAATTTACGCTACCCTGCAAGGACGGATGCTCATTTATTCAGTTTCATCTCTAGTTGTGCAAGACACTTTTCTTTCACAAAACTAATTGACGGTTACACAATAGCCCGATTTTTCGCCTTGTCTTGACATTTTGTTGTCCAGATAAATGCCTCGTGCCGCCGTCAAAGGGAGGCTAGGGAAGAATGCAGTGGCAATACTGGTGTGAGAAATACCAGGAATCCATCGTAAGGTGTTCCAGCCGCCGCGATATGACTGAAATACTGTTAAAAGTGGCGTAAACCCCATTTTATCAACCAATCAAAATGACCGCCATTTTACTCAAAAATTGGCATTATTTTGTCTCCGCGCATGCTCAGTAACTATCGGACCGATTATGAAGGAACTACACACATTGTATCAGTTTCGTCTCTAGTTGTGGAACACTCTTTTCTCCAAAGAGACAGACAGTTTTGAATGGCTGCCATTTTACCTCGTAAAGCGACAATGTCCTATCCGAACAAATGCTCAGCAACTTTCAGATCGATTTTGACGAAATTCCATATACTTTCTCAATATTACCACGAGCTGTACATGGCACTTTTCTTTTTACAAAATAACCAAGGGTTCAAAAATGGCTGTTACCCCATAATTGACACTATCCTGTTAGGACAAATGCATAGTAACTACTGGAGAGGTTTTATAGAAACTTCACACATTTGTTCTGTATCACCAATGCATGACAATTTTATTGATTGATTGATTTTTTTTTCAAAATAAACGCCTTTTTTTTCAAACCGGCTGCCATTTTACTCCCTTTGTTAAAATTTTCTTGTACGGACGATTGGACTATTGGACCTATTTGATGAAACTTCATACACTTGTTCTGTATCACCTAAAGTTGTTCGTGACACTTTATTTTCAAAAAAGCTGCCACGAACTCACCCCGTAAATTTATGTATTTTTTGTCCAGACGTATGCTGAGAACCAAATTGACTGATTTTGATGAAACTTCAGGCACTACTTTCACATTTGTTGTACACCACACTTTTCGTTCTTCCGAAAATTACACCAGTTTTTAAATGTCCACCATTTTACATCTTAAATCGACATTTTCTTGTCTGGACAAACGCTTGGTAACTGTTGGACCAATTTTGAAGAATCGTCACCCACTTATTTGGTATCACATCTAGTTGTGCACAAAGCTTATCTTTTGCCAAATGACAGACATTTTACTACATAAATCGACATTTTCATGTTCGAACGAATGATTGGTAACCATTTTACCAATTTTGATGAAATTTCACACACTTTAAGTATCATCGGTCGTTCTGTAAATCAGTTTATCAACTTTCAAAATGGCTGACAGCTTCAAAATGTCTGCCATTTAACTTCACCTATTAACATTGTTAGAAGACAAATGTTTTGTAAAAACTTTTTCTGGTATCTCATTCAAGTTTAAAATTTGTTCATGTAGGGCCAAATTTTGGTCAAATCTTAGAAAAACCTTGTTAAAACTCTAGAAGACACAAGTTTGCCTCAGTTGTCTTGATATTCTGCCAATGTGTCTTCAAAATTTCTCGTTCAATATCTATACAAGATGACATTGGATAAAAGTAGGATACTAGGTCACATCTTAGAAAAGCTTAATTGTAATCTAGAAGTTTTTTTGAGGCTCAAGTGCCTTGATATTTGGTCAAAATGTTTGTCTTTCAGATATAAAGGACAAGTTATATTTTTGGTCATTTTGGGTAAAAAAACTATGTCACTCAGTCAAACCTTTGATCACCTTATCTTGTGGGAGAAAGAGTCTAGTTTACGACATGTAACTTTACTTAAGTCTTACACATTTTCACGGATAAACGTCGAAAATAACGTAAAACCTGCATACCCGTTTTCATTTAAAGTGCCAATAGGACCAATAACTCTGACAAAAAATCAGATCGTGGAAAGGTAACTTGAAAATTTGTGTACAACTATGCAACATGTTATTTTGAAACATATGTTGAAAAGAAAACAATTGTTGGGCGGAGAAAATAGGCCTGTGAAGCACTAGTGACTTTAAATGAGTTTTTAGATGAATGTACTGGTAAATTCCCAGATGGTATATACCAGAGTGTTTCCACACATTTGGTTGAAAATTTATAAATAGGTAGAAAACGTGAGTACATCCAAAAATCAGGAACGCTTTATAACCAAGCGTGTAAAGAAGCTAGGTCCTGGTTGGTTCCATTCTTTTTTATTTAAATGAGGTTACGGGCCTTACTAAATCAAAGGATGTCGAGCGAATTCACTTATATTTTTTTAATGGAAAGCTATTGATGTTAAAACTATGACCAAGGAAGGTACCCGCTATGCCTAATTAATCACACGAGCATTATGAAATATTGAGGAAAAGAAATCTCGACTGACAATATACTGAAAATATATCATTTTCGTTAGTTGAGAGTCAAATGTAGATAACAGAATAGAAGATAGGGATGTATCTTGGTTTTGCGTAATCCTTGTTATGTAAACCATAGTAAATTTTAAAACGTTTTTAGATCAAAGTGATTGATAAATTCTATCAATACATTTACACTTCTGTTTATAACATTGCAATGTTAACAATTTATACATTCACAAGGACTAGCCCAAGAAAAAATAATTATCTGGATGTCTTACCTTTCAGTCGGTTAAGTTATACTTCAAAGCCATTCTCTCCGAGTATAGATGGGTAGATACGGTTTCAGTAGTATTGAGAGAAACCAGTGTCTTTGTGAATCACGCAGTAGCCGCGAGATCGAATACAAATATTATTCCTATTTTGTTTGCAACAGGTATAAAGATATAAGGGGAGTTTATATTAGCAGAAAATATAAATACAACCTAACATGTGTAGAATTACACTTTTACTTTAATAACTCAGATCGAAAAAAAAGTTGAAGTAAAGGGCTAACGTTCCTAAAAAGTATTTGAGTTTGAGGCCATACATAGCGAATCATTTAACCCTTTCCCTGGATTTTTTGTCCTTGTGATATTATACTAGAGAAAATATTATTAGAAAATAAGAGATCGCTAGTATCAAGCAATTCATTCTTTTCTCACAACATTTCTATCCCGTAGGTTGGTTATTTTTCAAATTGTACTTAATTGAACTGTAGTGTGGAACTTCTTTCAAATTGGACACGACTAAAATTTTGGAAAACAGGAAATGGATAAAATAAAGTAAACTGTCATGAGAGAAAATATTTGGAGAAGATAGATATTTTATTGATTTCTAGAAATTACATAAATCCTGATTATAAATAAAAGGCTATTGGCCGATAAACCACGGGTCCTTAAAGAAATATCGTTAAATACATTAAATGAAAAAGGGGAAACGCACACCAAAATGGGAAAAACGCATATTTTATCGAAAAGATTACTAGCCGGTTGCTTAATATTTTAATGCAGAAAACGGTTAAAATCTGCTCAGCACGATAGTAAAATTTAATCCTAGGCAAGTAGAAAATCTAATACAACATTTGGTCCGTTCTCTTGTAACAAAAGTAAATGGTTTAGTTTTTCGTTTCGTCCATCAAAAACGAGCGTTCTGATTGGTCGAAAAATATTATTCATAACTGAATGAACAAAATTTTGATCACGCAGTGATTTTGTATGCTTCCGCACAAAATAGTTCCATACAAAAAGGTATCAAAATTTGTAAAGCATTTGTTTTTTTCGCTCGATGCTATTAAATTATAAGACATGAAGAGAATATTTTTTGTTTTCATGGAGGTATGAACCGAAAAAAACTAATCACACAATGTATGAATCCGCTTCGCGTATTCATACAGTGTGATTAGTTTTTTCGATTCATACCTCCTTGAAAACAAAAAAAAATATTCTCTTTATCTCTTAAATAATTCAATTTCAATTTTGTCTATTGAGGTTAAAGTGTTTAGAATCGCTGATTTTCAATACTTTCGCGAGCAAAATTTCAAGCTTGCTCATAGAGTAGACCCATAGAATTCTTTAGAAACTAGTAAAGAATTTGCTTTGTTTCGCTTGACGGCAATAAATTATATGAAATGAAGAGAATATTTTATTCTCACTTCATTTAAGAAATGGAGAGAATATTTTTTGTTTTCATGTAGGTATGAACCGAAAAAAAATAATCACACTGTATGAATACGCGATTTATTCATAAGTGCGATTAGATTTTTTTGGTTCATACCTCCATGAAAACAAAAATATTCTCTTCTTGCTCATAATTTAATAGCTTCGAGCGAAAAAGCAAAAATTGTATAAATTTTGATACTTGTTTGTATGGAACTATTTTGTGCGCAAGCATTCAAAATAGCTGCGTGCTCGAAATATTGTTCGTGGAGTTATGGATAATTTTCAGAACGTCCGTTTTTGATAGACGAAGCTAACAATTAAATTATTGAGGTATGAACCTGAAATACTTAATGACCCTAATATATGAATACGCTTCGAACTGATGCAGTGCATGTACGTTTCTTGTTTCATAATTCGATGGAATAACAAAAAATATTCTTTCTTCAATTCAAGACATGAAGAAAATCTAGTAAGTATTTTTCAGAAATCCTTCGAGACTATCATCGAACGCTTTCGACCAGGGACTACTTTTAGGTGACTGAGTTTTTGTAAAAATACTCCTGAAACATTGATCTCTGTACGTGAGGATATCCTCATGTTTGTTGCCTTCCCATGTGATGAACAACTCGGCCGCTTCTGTACATTTCTCATCATAACCAGTTGCTCGACACAGATCGGCAATAAACTCGGTCTGGAATACAATCTCATCACGACAATCCTGCAGCCTAGCAACCTTTTCCCGCCAGACATCTATGTCTTTCTTCATGTTATCATGGCTTCTTGGTTCGTCTTTTAACTTTTGCATAATATATCTGCGCAGAAAGAAATTTATCTTTATATTTCATTTTGATTTCGTTTACCTTTTATTTTTTAGTGGAAGAACCCGAATTTGGTCAAAATTAAAATTGAAAATGAGAAAGCCTTCACCTTATATTTCCAAAATATTCGAATCTTCATTCCTCTATCTCTATTTTCACTAATGTTTGAAGAAATAACAAGCACAGATCGCTCGCCACGCTTACTGAGCTCCGACAGGAAGTTCAACCCCGATATCAAACCTTATCATGCTGAATACGTCCAGTTTGGAATGGCATTAAAATCAAAGGGATGAAAGCACTGGTTGTTCTATCATCAAATATTTCTTATGAATTTTAATTTCACAAACAACTCTGGCATGAAAAGGATAAACAGGAGGTATGGACTAAGATCAGATTGTAATTGTTTCTATTTCTCCTGCCAAAACAGGAATATTCCGGGTTAAGCATGGCAAGGCTTAAACAGCGTTAGTTGGCAAACTTTATATCCACTAACATTAAACAAAAAAGAAATCGATTGGTTGGCGAGCTAAACATAAAAAAGTCGCTAAAACTAACAAAATGCTTCAGTTAAACTCCTGTCAATGTCAAAGTTCACTTCCACCTAAATACTTGATTGGATTGGTCGATTGACAAACACGATCCGTGAATTTTAAACGTTCATGTATAAAAGTGTTTCATTTCGAAGTATATTTCAAAACTGAGCATCTTGTATTCACAATCACACCACACGCTACCAAAGGGAATTAACAAATATGCATGTTTTGATTGATTGATTGATTGGGGTTGAATGCCACTCTGAACATCATGCTCTTTTAACCCATTCCTACACAACAAAATTTTAGACTGGTCCAAATTGAAAGGAGTTACAGACGCCAACTTAAAGTTCATGAAATGTTGGGGTTCTTCAAGTTTCTGGATAGAAAACATTTTGTAAAATGAAGAAATTGCTTGTTACAAGCAATTTCGTCATTTTACAAAATGTTTTCCTGATTGACTTTCTTTATATATTATCAAATGTACTCTTGAATGGATTTAATGAAATTATTACACAAACAAGAGGACCATGATAGTCCTATATTTCCCCCCTGAGTATGATGGCCCAAGGCTTTATGAGATAATGTAAAAAATATCAAAGCCCTACACCTAATCCCTTTGGAGAAGATTTTTTTTAAGTTTTTCTCCTTTAAACCTAGGTATAGTGAAGATCCATCCATATTGAGCCAATTTCAAGAGTACGACAATTCTTTGAAATACTTAAGTAGAAGGTCAATAGGCATTAATACATACCAAATATCAAAGCTCTGGGCCTAATGGTCTAGAAGGAGAACATTTTCTATGATATCCTTCATTACTACTTTCTGGAAATGCACAAAAAGCGCTTATTTTCAGAATGCAGTAATTCTATGAAGTATTTTAGTACAGGGTCAGTAGGTATTATTACACACTAAATATTGAAGCCCTTGGCCTTATGGTTTGGGAGAAGAAGACTTTTAAAGTTTTCCTTCATTATTTCTATGTAAAATCAGGGATCACAAAGAAAAGGGCTAATTTTCAGAAAACAGTTTATTCTTTTAAGTATTTTGGTAGAGGGTTAATAGATGATTTGTACTAAATACCAAAGCTCTAGGCCTTATGGTTTGGGAGAAGAAGTATTTTTGGTAGACGGTCAATAGATGATGACTTGTACAAAATATCAAAGACATAGGCCTTAATGTTTGGGAGATTTAATTTTTAAAGTTTCCTTCTATAATTCTATGTAAAATCAGGGATCGTACAATTGTTAAATGGCTAATGTTCAGAATACGATAATTCTTTGAAGTATTTTGGTGGAGGGTCAATAGATGGTGATTTGTACAAAAAATCAAAGCTCTAGGCCTTACGGTTTGGGAGAAGACGATTTTTAAAGTTTTCCTTCTTTATTTCTATGTAAAATAAGGGAAGCCAATTTTCAGAATACGGTCATTCTTTGAAGTATTTTGGTAGAGGGTCAATACATGATCATTTGTTCCAAATATTCAAGCACTAGGCCTTATGATTTTGGAGAAGAAGATTTTTAAAGTTTTCCTTCTTTGTTTCTATGTAAAATCAGGGATCGCACAGAAAATGGTAAATTTTCAGAATACGGTAACTCTTTGAAGTATTTTGGGGGAGGGTCAATAGATGATGATTTGTACCAAATATCAAAGCTCTAGGCCTTATGGCTAAAAAGGAGAAGATTTTCTTTTTTTTTCACTCCGTTGCTATGGCAACCAGAGTTCTTCATGGATTTCAATTCTTTGAGGTAATTTTGAAGAGCATGACCTAAGGATCATTTATGTGAAGTTTTGTTGAAATGCCATGGTCAGTTTAGGAGGAGAAGTTTTTTTTGTAATTGTGAACGGGCGGACGACGGACGATGACGGATCACAATAGCTCACCCAGAGCACTTCGTGTTTAGGTGAGCTAAAAATCGATCGACAAAAAATGTCATCCATTTAGATTGGATTTGAACTTTGAACTCCTGTATGGACGATATTTATGTGAAGCAGTTTTGTTGGTTCGGCGACCTAAACGTCATAACTTCATCCTATTCAATCTGTAGTTAACTTTAAACTTGCCATCTGATCAATTTTTTGTGTCATGGTACTGATCATAAATTTTGCAAATAACGTCGTTTTATAGCTCTTTGCTGTGTTACTAGCTTAAATATTTCATCACAATCAAACTTTTTATACAATCTCTGAAAACAACATAGGATGAACCTAGTGAAATTGAAGTTATTATATACAGCCAAACCTGTCGTATGCAGCCAGCCAATAGATAGATCAAAACTGGCCACATACGACAGTTGGCTGCTTAAGGCAGATAAGTTTTTTCCTACAACCCCGTCGACATAGACTATTCATGATACAAAGACACGTCTTCTTATCATAATGGCCACATAAAATGTACAGAATACAATAAAAGACGAGTGTAAATACACGTACACTAATATTTATGTATTATGAACAAAGTACTTCCATTTATTTTTTAATTTCCCCAACCCCGAACTCGGAAGCGACGACCGACCTAGGTATACGTATCTGAAGAACAGTGACGTGCTCGTCTAGTATTAAACACTTGCAGAACATCATGGCCGTTGCAAGATAAAACGTCGAATGGACCAACGTTCCGTTGAATTCATTTTCTTCGAAAGTTAACCGATTTGTTTTCATATATTCTATTATTACCGTATGTTTTCAAAATGCCGTTATATAACGTCTATGATCTGCTTGGTGAACGCAGAGTAGAAAGAATACGGGAGACCGGGGCTAGTCCGGCCTCGGGGCATGTTCGGCATTCGATGGTTTCTCGCGTGTCTGTTGCGATAGAAATCAGAGAACACTATTGTGGCGACACTCGCGACGATCTTTTCTACGTCAGAAAAACGATGATGCATAGAAGAAATATTGTAATTGTAGTGAACAGATTTTCGTTTTCGAACTCGGTAAGTATTTTTTCAATACTGTTTCAGTTCTTATTAGGTCCAAGATTGCTGATATTTTAATCTCTGCATTTCTAGATTTATTAGTGCTTTATAATGCCCTTTTCATTGATGCATAGTTTATGTCTATAAATACAAGACGTTAGAAGTTGTCACGTTGTATATTTGCTTAGTGGGTCTGGGGCTAGTTCGGCCTATGGGGTCGGGGCATGGCTGGCCGAGGCTGAACATGCCCCACAAATTATCTTGTTGTTATTTATATTTGTATAAGCAGGCCTTATAATGTTAAGGTACTGATACGACTCAGTGCTTTTATGGATTTGTTGCTATTTCCTTTTCATCCTTCATATTGATAAATATATACATCTAGACGATTTCTTTGACTATATGATTCCAATATAGATCTCATTTAACAGATTTATGCCTTGCCAAATTTTTTACCACAAAAATAGGAAAGTTTAAATTTATCTGTTTCATGTTTTGTTTTGTTTTACTCTTCTTAGTTTATTCGGCACTTTTCCAGTCTATACATAAAATTATATATCATGTAAACAGACAATTTAATTCGAACTTTTGGACCTTTACATGATCTTAACACACAGAAATGTGCAAAACTAGATCAGGGGCTCCTATTCGATCCCTTGTATGTGGGTTAACTATGTTTTCAAAGAACACCAAAGAACACCAAAATGCATCTCAAGGACTGAGCGGGTTAAATCCCCAAATGCCAATATGAAATAAATCTATTTTGCCTGTTGACCTAGGCGATATAAAAACTTGCAAAATAAGAAATACATTTTTTTGTGTGTTTTGTCCAATAACCCCAGCAGGCCGAAAAAGAGACGTCTAATTGCTCGACGTCTCGTTTTAGCAATAGTGCATGGTTCTATTGTTGGTGTAAGGCACTTATAGGCGTGAAATGATCTAAAATAACTTCAGGATCCTCTCATGTTTTTTATCTTTCTTTTTGTTATTCAGAATCACATCAATGTGAGCACATATGAACTGAATATACCCTATATAACGTTATCAGACTTCTTGTTGAAGACACTGGATCACTACAACACCTGATGACTTAAAGGAAACAAGCCAAAGTTTGAGGTTGCGCACTCGACCCTTCAAGACTGTGTAAAGAATGGGATGGTGTAATCTGACAGAAATTGCTCAACTAAGAGTTAAAAAGTTTTTGGATTCATGCAAATTTGTTGCTTTTTTAATTTATGTCCTCCCTTCAGTTATAATGAAGAAAATACGATAGCAGCCCTGAAGAGTCTAAAAAATGCCGAACTTACCCCAGGGGTCGGCCGGACTTGCCCCACTGCGGGGCAAGTTCGGCCTTTACGACCAGACCACTTTGTCTGAAGACTATCTCTAAACTTATAGAGATACATGACTGGGTATACTTATAATGCTCTACATAAATATATACATATCGGGTACGAATCTGCAACTGTCATTGAATTTTTTTACATTTTTTTTAAAAAGGGGCTGGACTAGCCCCGGTCTCCCCTATGCACAGGCAATTTCTTCATTTTCTACACTATAGTCTAAATTTGTCGATATAAGATTATTAGTTTCCATAAATTCATTCCCACACTATCCAACGCATTACCAGACTCAAGAAAAAACAACTTTTGAAACATCTTGGAAAATGAAGAAATTGTTTATAAAAAGTAATTTCTTCAGAGTCCAGAATGTTTTCCATAAATGTTTTTCAAAATATACAACATATCGCGGGACAATCGCAAAATATTGAATTGTAACATTAAGAATACTTACAAAGAAACTACTATAATTGACCAATCGCTGGCCCCTCCAACTTACTCCTTTGGCCACGCCCATTGACTCCGACAGGAAGTCCCGCTTCGATCTTAACGGCGTTATTAAGCAAAAGTCACGACCAGGACCATGTTATTAATATGTAGAATAGTTGGTTGGTGACATAATCATCGTAACTACAGCTTGATTAAGCCGTAGTTACGACGTTTAATTCGCCAAACCAAAAAAAAAAAAGTTCAACAAAAATGGCGGCCAATGTCGGGATTTAAAAGCTCAGGTCCGGGCTGAATAAATTATTTGATTGGTCGGTTTATTCCTTGTTTGACCGCCGTGATTGGTAAATTGAACTAATCACTCGATTTATTTATAGGATCCTACTTACTTGCATGCCCACAAAGCTTGTACATCAAACATTGTAAAGGAGTAGAACTGGTCCTGAGTTCCCAGGTAAAACGCCCTGTTGTTTCCACCACCTAACCATAACGTACCTTTATACAAGTTAATGGGATAATAATTTCTTTCGGAGAATAGACGTAAGTCATTCTCCATGAAAGGAAAATGATATTTATAGCCGGTACATAGAATGATGCAGTCTATCTCGGCACTGGACCCGTCCTTGAAATAGGCTGTTTGACCGTCAAGCTTCTGTAACAATGGTCGTTCTTCCACATTTTGCGGCCAGTTGAATCCCATTGGTTTTGTTCGCCATGTGCAGATGACGGATTTCGCGCCATATTTCCAACACTGAAGAGCTATGTCTTCCGCCGAGTAACTAGCTCCAACTATAAGCAGTCTCTGATTTTTAAATTCTTGTGCTTCCCGAAAATCATGGCTATGTAATATTCTTCCATTGAACTTCTCCAACCCTGGAAAGTTTGGTACATCTGGGACGTTGAAAATGCCGGTTGCTACGATCACGTGACTGAATACTTCTTCCATCTTTTTACCTTGCTCTAGATTTTCGACAGTCACCAAAATGTCGTCGCTTTCTTTTCTGTATTGGACATTACGAACTACATGGTTGAACTTTATAAACTTCTTTAAGTCAGAATTATTATTTTTCCATCGGCCTGGAATAAATATGACCCGTAAGGCATTAAATGACCTGATAGGAAGTGTGAAGAAGTATCGACCCGGGTTAGATTGCAAGCTTTCACCAGAATCGCTACTATTCGCTATCAGATTTTTTTCTGAATAAAAAATGATAATGCTAACCCACTATGTAATTATTTTAGAAATGTGACATCTAATTGACCTCTACTTTAACTAATCTATTTTTAAGGAGGACTCGGGTATTTTTTTTTTTTTTAACGAGACAGAAAGAATTGGTGACTGAAATATTGAATGAGAAATTGATTCACCAGGGTTTATACTATAGCTTCAACAAGCTGTAGTACGTCGCCAAACCAACAAGTATGTCAAGTATAAATGTAGGCAAATGTCGGGATTCTAAATTCACTTCTGGTCTAAATGAATGACTTGATTGGTTTATCGCTTTTTCATTGACATTCGCGATCCGTCAATTCGATTGCGGGGGTCAAAACACTAAGACCCGCTTACAAAAGTCCGCCTCTTATATCATGCAGTCTCTTGATTACGAAAGACCGGTGGTGACTTCATATATTCACACTTCATACTTTCGACGTCATTTTTTGGACTTCCGACTTCACAGTTCAGACTTCCAACTTTATACTTCTGACTTTCGACTTTGGACTTCAAACTTCTGACTCCACACTTCCGACATCAGACTTCATAGCTCAGCCTTCGGATTTAACACTTCAAACTCCCATCTTTATACTTCTGTCTTCCGACTTTACACTTCCAACTACAAAATTCCGACTCCACACTTCCGATATTAGACTTAATATTTCAGGCTTCCGACTTAATTCTTCATATTTCCTACTTTACACTTCAGTCTTGAGACTTCTTTCTACCGAATACACACTTTAGACTTCATATTTCGTGCTTCCGACTTTTCACTTCATATTTAAGAATCGACATTTGCAACTTCAGATGTCACACTTAAGACTTCACGCTTAAGATTTCACACTTAAAACTTTATACTTAAGACTTCACGCTCAAGTTTTCGAACTTAATAATTTATGTTTAACATTAATATTTCCGAACTTCACAATTCCTATTTCAAACAATTATATTTCCGGGAGTAGTAAGCTCGAAGTATTAAGTTTAAAAAGTGAAAGTTCGAGGTCAGAAGTGTGCTGCGTGAAATCGGAAGTCGAAAGTGTGAAGTCAGAAGAGTGAAGACGGAAGCTTGAAGTAAAAAGTGTGAAAATTGAAATGTGATATAGGAAATGTGAGGTTTGAAGTCTGAACTTGGAAGTATTAAATGTTAAGTCGGAGGTCTTATATATGAAGTGAAATGGATGAAGTTGGACAGGTGAAGTGTGAAAGAGGGAGTCTAGATTCAGTGGTGAAGTTGGATGTGTGAAGCGTGATTTTATGAAGTCACCACCGGTCTCTGATTTCAAACTTCAGAGTAAATATGTATGAAGTTTGAAGTGTGAACTGCGAATGTATGAAGTCACCACCGGTTTTTCATACTTCATGACCAGTTCAGTGGAGATGTGGCAGGATTAATTAAAATATGAATACATTTTCTGTACAGTCAGTCCAAGAAAGGTGTTATTTTCATTCAGCCAATTTTTTATAGTTATATCCCTCTATATTAACGCAGTCAGATTAATCTTTGTCATGCTGAACCGGGAATATTCCCTACTTTGGAAGGAGTTATAGACTAACATCAGTCTGCACATATGTGCAGTCTGATCTTAGTCTATACCACAAGCTAATCAGTGTAAACCTGAATTCATTACAAGATAAAAATCCAATATGCACATTGACTAATAATTTGGTACTTTCAGTGCTTTCATCCGTTTGAATTTAAATGCAATTCTGTTGTGGATTTATTATTCAGCATGACAAGGTCTAAAGGTATATTTAGTATCCAAGGTAATTGTGACCCGTGACGCAAAAAGGGACCATTCCGGAATTGACGGATCGCAGCCGTCGCTAATAAAACTGATAGGCCATTCAAATCACTCGTGAAGATCAGAGGTGATATATTAACTTCGACATTTACGTAAAGCATTTTGTTGGTTTGACATCTAAGTGTCAGGAAGGCATCAAGTTGATTGAATATACCAGAAATATAAATATAGTATATTTTACGGCTCCAACCGCTCAAATCATGAATTCGAGTTTTCGAATTTTTGTTTGTCACTTTGTTATTGAGAATAATGATGACTTTTAGGTTGATGGCGTCACGAAATCAGGGCTATGTTTTTCCATTTTAATATATACATACATATATACATATATGATATTTTCGGTAATGAAATGCGTGAACTTTTAGCCAGAATGATTACTTGAACAAAAGATTATTCGTTTTCGTATTACTCCTTCACTGTGTTACATAATAATCGCTGAAGTAAAAGGTGTTTGTGACACATGAGGACTTTCAATAAACCTATTACCAGACGACACAAATTTTACGGTGGTCTAAAATAAAAGAAGAGGTAAAGATTGTAACTTCTTAGGTTATTATTTTATGATATACGTGTAATCTTACAATGTGTCATATATTAGATTGAAATTTCTTGAAGCGGAAATTTTGTCATCGACATGAAAACTTTAAGTCGTAAAACTAGTGAAGTGCTCTTTTGAAGTGAATCAATGCCTGTTCATTTATAATGTGAAAACATGCGCTGCAATGTGTATCTTTTGATTTATTGATCAAGCCTATTTCACGATAAATAGTGAAAGTTAGAATGGAGACCCATAAAAATATTTAACACGTCATAGAATTAGATCCCTTCCATAGAAATCTCCTATTTGTTATTATCATTTTGTAGATTAAAGTATGTCGAATCCAAAAATGTTGAGAAAAAAGGGGGTCGACGAATCAGATTTTGTATGAAACGTCACCGACTACATAATGGTCTAGCGTTTTTTACGTGCTTATTACGTCATACAAAGAGTAAGATATTTGATTTTAAGCTCAGCTGTCTTTGGGAAACCCGTGGTATTGCGATAGCCTTTGTGTCGTTGTCATTCATGTCATCGTTGTTGTCATCGTCGTCGTCGTCGTGTGAAAACTTTTACATTTTATGATATCTCTGGTTCTACTAAAGGCATTCACTTGAAACTTGGCACACCTGTTCACTATTAAAAGAGCAACCTATACTATCAAGGGGATAACTCTAGATGCATTTTGTCCACTATACAGCACCCAACAGCCGAGCGTACGCACTCTTAGGCGGTGCTTTTGTTTTTAAACTGTTAGACCATTTATCTATTATAGTTTCCTTTAAATATCTTTTTCTTATACACATACATTTGAAATATAACTATAATATTTCAAACGTAATTTGGGAGATGGACGCTTTGAGATTGAAATTAAATGAAATAATCTGCATTCACAAACTATTGTCTAAATAAATGTTCCATACGATCTTTTTCATTTTTTCATATCATATAGTTCAATATTTGTTTATTAGGAATGATAAGAAAACGGGGTGTTACCGAGTTAATTTGCGATGTCGAAAGGGGTAGAAATTTGAACAACTTTAAGTATCTGTTAATCTCAAATCATAAATGGACTGAAAGTTTTACTTTATAATGCAATTAGGTTTAGAATAACCAATCTTGAAACTCGACATTGTACACGTCCCAATGTTTGGTCTTAAACAGGGATCCGACGTTCTAAGTAAAAAAAATAACGTTAAGATTAAACGACGTCACGTCGTGGTATCCTCCGAGTTGCGTGACGACCTTTGCAAAACTACCGATAGAAAACACTTTTTCTGCTAGATTTGTTTAAAACTACACTCATATACCCATTGAATATGAGTCTACCTAGGAAGAATCGCACTTGTGCTTTCTACCTTATTCAAGAGTTCAATGATGCACGAAACGTAAATGGTTACCTTTAGACTTATAGGACGGATGTAATACTTCATAAGCTTAGGAGAGTTCTGGAATCATCAGAATTAAGTATTTAAAGGTAAATACGGGCACGGGATCATATAACTTGAACCTACAATGACTAGAGTCCGCATTGCCTATTAATATCTAGAACAAGCCACAATCGTCCGTATGGAATGGCCAGTCAGATCCCCGGTCCTAAATCCAATAGGGCATGCTTGGGATATGTAACAGACAGCTGTTTAATCACGTCCCGTGTAACCAGCATCTGTAAAGGAGCTCATGGGGGCTGTACTTGAAGAATGGGATCAAATTACACATAAGATCGAATGCTAATCAGTAGTATGCGGATGCGTTGTCTGGTGGTAATTGGAGAACGGGGACATCACACTCGCTATTAAAGAGCATAAAACTTCTAAATTTTTGGAAACACTCGATTTCTTTATTTTCATGTAGCACCGAAAATGTTGATTTTTTTACCATTACGTCCTTCATGTAAGCCTAACTCACAAAATAAAAACGAAACATCCGATCTTTAATAAAATCTCAATGCCTAAAACTCTGCAGTTCTAGGAAACAAAATGTACTTGTGTAATTCCTCAAGATATAAAACTATTTGACAAGATAAAAGTTTTCCGTAGCAAATTTTGAATAGTATATACAGAAAGTTGATGCGCAAAACTTGTTACATGATAATGCATTTATTCAAGGCCACTGTACCACGTAAACATAAGTATGCGCGTGAATAAAACATCAGGTATCATAACCAAACGTTTACGTTTGTCAAAGCAGTATAGAATTAGTTTCAGTTCAAATTCTTTTATACCAATCCCTTATCATGTTGAAAGAAAAATCGGATAGTTTAAGAATTTGTCGACTGCTTGCCGATGGGGGAAATTTGGTGAACACTTGAAGTAAATTGACCATTTTCTAAATTTTTCCTTCGGATGGAGGAAAAATATTGCGTTTTGCCCCAACTCTTTTCAGTAATAAATATTTGTTTGTCTGAATTGGGTTTAACGCCACTTTTAACATTTTTTCAGTCATATCGCAGCGGCCAGAGCACCTAGCAATGGATTCCTGGTAAATCTAGCACCAGTAGTACCATTACATCCTTTCCTATGTGGCCTCCAGGTGCTATACCACTTATGTTTACGATTATTCACCGCTTGGTGAGAGACAAAATTTTCAGTTATAAAGCAAAGCAGAACGCCTTAAATCTATTATCAGAACTCAGGCTGCACTTATGTTGTTTAACCCTTTCCTAAACAATCACTGGTTTCTACGTCCTTGTGAGTTTATACTTGAGAAAACATTGTGGTAAAAGAAGAAATTGCTTCTTCTTTTTCCACAATATTTTCTACCCTACTGAATGGTTATATTTCAAATTAAATCCACTATAAATTTGCGTCTGCAAAACCTTTGAATTTGGGACAGGTCTTAAAAAAATTAAATCGGGAAAGGGTTAAAGCTTGTGTAAATGGGCCTTTATCTAAAAACACGAAAAAGGGTTGATTGACGGGTTTTGACGGATAGCTGGCATAGTCCACACACCTCCGACAACGTTATTTGACTGACATATCAAACTATGCGAGTTTTTAATTAATGAATATATGACCAAGTTAAAGATATCAAATTATAGGTGGGCGACATAAATGTCGTAACTACAGATTGGGTAAGCTGTAGTTACGATGTTTAAGTCACCCACCAAAGAACCTGTATTACACAAACGTCGTAGATCAAAATTGTACTCTGAACATTAAGAAATGAATGGTTTAATTGATCAATCGTTTTTATTATTATTATTATTATTATTGACAGTGGTAATCGGGCTATTTTGATTTACAAACGCTAAAAAAAGATTGGGTTCCGCTCGAGTCAACTAGAGTAGGTATTTTCAAATGAAAACCTGGTAAGCCTGTTCAATCTGCACGGTCTAACTGGGATCGATACCTTATGTATTACCCCGATCACCCCTTTGGTGTGCTTGGTAACATTTACATTATCACTTGTTACCTTCAAGATAGTCCCGTAGTACAGCTCTGGGTGGGAAAGACGGTATCGCCTTCTTGAAGTGCTGTTCAAACGTATAGTCTGGGAATTCGATAGCTTCTTTTGGACCGTTGGACCACAAGTATTTGTACATTCCACCATGATTTGGCTCGCCGTGCTCGTCTACTCCTGGAATAACACAGAAAATGAACTTTTTTACTTCAAATCTTGAGATGAATGGTCAGAGCTCTTGGTTTATCCGACTAGGATTAACAGTCTTAAGGTTGATAAGTTGCTATACACCGAGTACACTTTAAGACCAGATGGAGTTTCCAAGATTTTGTACTATTTTCATAACACACTACAGTCTTCTGGTGGGCTTCCTTTATATTGCCACCCGGTAGCGATGGCAAATATTCGAAAAAATACACAAAGTCAACGATATGACTCATGCTGGTCCCATACTAAATATCTAAGGATTACTTATTTTTAGTTACGTCTATCAAAACCCTTGCAATCTGACTGGTTGCAAATTTCGATTCATGTCTACATAAAAAAGAGGGCGGGGGGAGGGAGATTACAGAATTACTTTTTGAATTATTGCACACAAAATAGTTTCATAAGCAACTGTTTTAAACTAGAACAATCTTAATAATTTGACTTTTTCTTACATATATGCCCCGTTGATATTATATTTTAGGAAATAAAGATGGTGTTTTGAAATTTACCGAATCACCTTTCTCGACTTCATACAATGTGGGCAGCTTATTAGTTTCATGTTCCTAAACAACAACAACAACAAACACAACAACAACACCCTTTTCATATGTCGCCATGTTTAATATGCACGTATCTCATCTAAAATAAAAAAAAGCTTTAAAAGTAATCCTTGAAGATAAGAAAGCGTGCAAAACAAACAATACCCGGAATATTCCTGTTTGGTAGGAGGTATAGACAAAGATCAGCCTGCACACATGTCCCTTCGGCCTGTCTCCTTAAGCCAGAGTTGTTTATAAAATACATTTTCAAACTAACAATTAGTGCATACAGTAGTGTAAGCGCTTTGACTTTGAATAAGACGATTTTATTTACTGTGGCGAGGATTAGAGTTAATTATCCCCTAATCATTTCTGTTTTTCCAAGAACGTGACTTTTCCAAGTTTAAAGAAGTTGCAGTCGACATTTGCAGCAATTGTAATTTGAAAAATAACTGACACAAAGGGTAAAAATATTGTGAGAAAAGAAGAAATTGCTTTTTGAAAACAATTTCTCCTTTTATCACATTGTTTTCTCAAGTATAAAGTATTAGATATGTAAAAACATCGGATTGTGCAGGTAACGGTTAATGAACGTGTTTAGAGCATTGACTTTGATAATAACGGGTAAAAGAAGGGAACTATAACTTTATGCAAGATTTAAAGAATAGTTGCTGTGATAAGTGGACATACTTTGTTCATAAGCAGGAGGTAGATACAAAGATCAGAATGCATACAGTTTCATGCTGATCATCGTCTTTACCAACTGCCAAAATAGGATCATCCCGTGATCATGACATTGGTTAAGATTATCAACGGATCGGTGTAGAGCTAGGACAAGTGACAAGTTATTCTAGCCACATATTCAATTCCTCAACGTCAAAATTACCGTGCACCAACACGACAAAATAGGTCGATTAAGATTTATTTGGGTCAAATGGTCCATAGCAAACAGAATGTTGAACGTTAGTTGTCAAACAAAAATGGTACACTGAATCAGCGAACACAGGGTTCGATCCCTTGTCGCTGCAAATATACTCGGAATCCATGGTTAGGTGCTCGAGCCATCGCGATTGACGGAAATACTGTTAAAAAGTGGCATTAAAAAGACCCAGATAAACAGCTTTGTAACTTGTGTAAAGTTCTTTATACCTGGTTTTATCATTGTCAAGGCTCTAAACACGTTCATTAAGGGACAATTAACTTTAATATGATCAATATTATATATTAAAGGCAAGTGGGATAATAGAAATGCAAAGGACGACAGACGAGTGTTAAGATAATCAATTGTTGTAGCTTCCTTAAAAGACTCCAATAAATAAACCTGTTAGGACTCTTATAACCCTCAACCCAAAAGTTATCTTAAAAATACATCGCCAGGTGTATAATCTTCAAATTATTTATTCACGATTTTTGTGATACTGTTTCTTTTAAATTAATCGATTACCACACAATAACCACACAATAACCCTTTCTGGCGCAGTAAATAAAAAATAGCTTTAGAAAACCTTGTGGAAAATGAAGAAATTGCTTGTGACAAGCAATTTCTTCATTGTCCGCATTTTTTTCTACCCTAGACACATTTTTTATGGATCTACTTTGTTCAAAAGCATACAAAATAGCTCTGCGCTCAAAATTTTGTTCATTAGGGTATGAATTTTTTTTTGGCAAATCAGATCAACGTTTTGGATAGATGAAATTATCGATTAAACTATGCGTTTCATCTCTTTAAGATTTTATATACGATCTTGTAGTATGAGATGCATATAACAGCAACTTTTGAAGTCACTATGTCACATGAGCTTATTGCAAGTAATTTCTCTATTACACAATGTTTTACAAATTGTTTTCTTGATGGGGCGTCAAAAAGTGTCTATTCAAATGAACCTCTCGTCCAATTTGTACCAAATTTGGTAGGAATGATCTTAGGGTGACCATTTTCAAACTTATGACATTTTAATTCGCAAGAAATAAATGGTGCTTGGCAGAACCAGGCTTATCAGACGTTAGACGTTAAGGCCGCCAATCAGATATTTAATTTTTTTGCTACATTTTACAGGCCACACATTTTGCAAAAAGACGCCGTTTTATATCTAGGTGGGACTTCCTACCGGAGCTCTGTTGGCTTGCCAAACGAACAAACAAACATGCCCAATTTATTATATCGTAAATAAAAACAAATGGCTGATAATATTTTCAACTGCAGTTCTGGAGGATTTGAAATATGATTGCATTATGTAAATAAGGACACGACATTTCTGTCAACATACAGTTTCCTAATGTCAATACAAATTCCCGATAATATCTAATGCTCTCTTTGCAGTACACTTTATACCATTCTCATACAATCCCGCCCCTCAACGCCTCTTCAATATAAAGAATAAAAAATCTTTGGAATACGAGGTGGAAAATAAAGAAATTGCTTTTTACAAGCAATTTCTTTATTTTCCATCTCGTTTTCTACCAAAAATGACAGTGGTATTCAGTATTCTTTCAGTCTGTCTGCAACTTCTGTCAAATTGGACCAGTCTAAATTTTTGGTCGTCTGTGAAAGGGTTGCAAGAGATCCAGATTCAGATTATATTTTGTCAATGCTATCTCTGGTTATATCAAACGCATTCACGTGCGTTCTTTGAAGAGCTCTCTCGTGACAAATGATTGTTTGTTTTTGTATCGTCTTACCTAGATCAGCTCGATAGTGGAGTGTTATATTGTTTTTTTGTAAGTATGTGATGTCTTCGTGCTTTAAGCCATTCCCATTCAACAACATTTTAGACTAAAAGAAGTTGCAGAAGACAATTTCAAGTTGATCGAATTTTATTGTATTTTTTTCGTCTTTTGGGGTAGAAAACATTGTGGACAGTGAAGAAATTGATTGATACAAGCAATTTTTTCAATTTCCACATTGTTTTCCGAAGCTCTTTTCTGGAGGGGTGCAAAAAGGAGGGCTTGTGTGGGAATTGGTACAAATTTACTTATGCGTCTCTCTTTTATTTGTGTGTGTATGTGTGTGTGTGAATTTGTACAGTTGTGTGTGCGTGCTCGTGTGTGCGTGCGTGTGTGCGTGCGAGTGTGCGTGATTCTCTACGATTATACGTTTCTGGTAATGCAATATTCATGATTGTGTATATGAACAAATCAGTTTTATATGCCTGTATGCATGTCAATTGCTTCTATTATGTCTCTTATAACTCTTTTTTAGAGTAGCTTTGATAGTGTTTTACGTTATATGGCATAGATGAGACGTAAATAAACTATAATTATTATAATATTCAAGATACGACTTTTCACAGTTTTCTAGGAACTTTATAATCATCCGATAATTTAACCCATTTTCTCAGAATAACGCCTTTGGACGCTTCTCAGAAAAAAAAATTAGTAAAACATCAAGTAAAATGAAGAAATTGTTTGTGACAGGCAATTTCTTCATTTTACACGGTGTTTTCTAACCAGAAAGTTGAAAGAATCTAAAATTTCATTAACTTTAAATTGTCGTCTTCACCTCCTTTCAATTTGGACCAGTCCAAAAGTTTGCCGTCTGGTAATTGGTTAAGATTTTCCAACATTCACCAGAAAAGTATTTAGTTTCTGGGTGAACGACTATTACATTGCTTATTAAAGAATTGTTAAAATGTCATCAAATGCAGCTATAGTAGGTATATCTTCTCATTGAATGAATGATTTTGTTTATATTAATTAACTTATTACAAGACAACGCAATTCTAGAAATCAAGTTCCGGGTAGTTTTTTTTACGTTGATGAAATTGTAGAACTATTTTGTCTTTTCTTTCTTTCTTTCTTTCTTTTTTTTCTTCAGAAAATATTATGAATAATGATTAATAAAATGTTTGTAACAAGCAATTCATTCACTTTTGCACATTTTTTTTCCGATTCTTTTTTCTTGGGGAGTATGTGAAGGCGGGATTGTGCTGGAAAGGATTAATTGGCGTTTGAATGACTGCGGAAATTCAGTCATTCAATTCTTAAATTCTTAAACAACAACAACAGCAGCAAAATAGTAATACCCCTTTAAAACACACAACACACACACACACACACTGACAGACTGACTCCGCTGTCTCAGACAGAAAGTTCCACTTGAATATCAAACGCGCCATTTTGCAAAGTAACATTTAACATAAAAAGTAAAACTGTTGGTTGGAGACCTAAACGTGGTAAAGACAGCTTAGAAAAGCTGTATAGCCGACAATAAAGTCGACAAACCAACAAAATTACTTTTACATTAATGTCGGCAAATGTCGGAGTTCAAAGTTCCCTCCCGGTCGTAATAGGTGATTTCATTGGTCGTTCAATTTTTCAATTGGTTTTATAATACTGTTGTATGAAATGGTTATTTACAATTAGAAGTTTTCTTTTTTCCCTTAATGTTTTGCGATATAATTCACTAGCTATGATCATGCCTACATTGGCTGCCCTCTTCTTGTGAACTCTACAGTTTCTTTCAATATTCTAATATTTTGTCGCCATACAAATTGCAAAAAGGAAGAATACAAAACCTGTCCTCCAAGTGAAATTCCACAATCCTCCCCATGTTTCTTGTTTTTCATAACAAACAAAGTCCGGGGGCGTGTCCATGTTTCCAAACTGAAAGGCGGCAGACATTCCGCTGGGACCAGCTCCTATAATGCATGCTCGTATTTTATCCGACATTTCTCCACACAGGCGACCCGAACGATAACGAAAGCAAATATGTATGGTTGGTTAATTTAATCTACTTTAAAAGGCAGATCGAAACGTGTCAGTTTTACTGATAAGAGATACGATTTGTCCATGCATCGCTCGAATTGTTCTATAAATTACCTTGACCTTAACCCTTTCTCGTTCAAATCCCTAGGTTTTGCGTCTCTGTCATTTTATAATTGAGTAAACATTGTAGAAAAATAAGAAATTGCTTGTTACAAGCAATTTCTTCTTTTTCCACAATATTTTCTACCCTACTCAATAGTAATTTTTAAAAAGTAGATAGACTTAAAATTTATGTCTGAAAAACCTATGAATTTGGACAGGTCTGAAATTTTGCAAAACAGGAAAGGTTTAAATGATGGTTCTTTGTCCACTCTCGCTAACCACCGACTAGGTATTTCGCCTGAAACATCAAACAGAAATACGTAAAGCTCAATCACCTTAACGGAGCTTCCTCCTATTCTCGTGATATTATCATAGCCCCCCCCCCCCTGAAAAATGAATTTAAAAAAAGTTCCACCATTGCAATAACACGGTGTTCTTTAATACTGACTCAGACTCCTAATCTTCAAACACGGGATGTCATTGGTTTGATCCCCGGCGGCGGCGGCACATATCCTTTCCGACATTTGTCTCTCACCAATGGGTGGATAGTCGTAAACCTAAGTGGGATAGCAGCTAGAGGCTAGGAAAGGATGTAATGGTAGTACTGGTGCGAGATATACCAGGAATACATTGTTAAGTGCTTTAGCCGCCGCGATATGACTGAAAAATTGTTAAAATCGGCGTTAAACCGAAACAAACAAACTTCACTTGATTTTTTTCGTGGTCTGCCGACGGGTTAAGTGCATCTAGTACTCCTGCGACCCATGCCTTTCGTTGATGGACATTTTCTTATAATTGAATTAAAGTTTCAATACTAAGGCGTTTTGGTGGCTTATATTTTTTTCATACTTCCATGGTCACAGAATCAATACAAACATCTGTTTCCTTAAAATATACAAAAACCTGTCATCTGAAAAGTTTTTTTCTTTATAGTTCTAATCAACGAATGTGAATTTAAGGGCATGATGAATAAAAAACTCTATAAATAAGATTAAAATCAAATAGCTTTAAGCACTGGTAGCAGCAATTATAGGTTAATATTCATTTTGAAAATTTTCTTTATAAACAAGATTGGTTGAATAAGAGACAAGCAGGTGGTGTAGACATAGATCAGACTGCACATATGTGCAAGCTGATCTTCGTCTATACCTCCTGCAAAAATGATTATCTCGGACTCAGCATGACAAGGGTTAAGGAAGACAGGTCAATCATTACTATATGTGACTTTGCATATGAACATAATGAGTTCCGTTTGAAACACGTTGTAAATTCGGTCATTTAAATTTGTAAATATGTGCACTATACAGATATCTACCTCAGGTCAAATTCCTATATTTCGCTAAAACTTAAATTGTACTCAATTAATCCTTTCCGGTATAAATCCGGGATATTACGTCGCTGTGGTTTTATTCTTCAGAAAACATTGTGGAAAAAGGAGAAATTGTTTGTAACAAGCAATTTCTTCTCATCCCACACTATTTTTTTCCACAATACAGGATGGTTTCATTTCAAATTGCATCCAATTTTCATTGTCGTCCTTAATCTCATCCAATTTGGACCAGTTTAAAATTTCAAAAAAAGGGAAAGTCGACAGAATAAGATAAAGTACTCAAAGTGCTAAAGGAGGGCAATCCTGTCAGAAAGCTACTCGTAGTTTGTTCATTTTCCTACAATACCTATTACACAATGATCGTTATGAAAAATTAATATGGGGAGAAAAATAAGTTGAGTTACTATGTCAAACCAGAGTATTGTTAAAAGTCATCATTGCTTTGTCACTATTTGTGGAACATTCCTAATTGACAGAAACTGGCTGTCAATAAAAATATTTAATAGACCAATCAAATCATACCCTTTGACCTAAAGTGAACTAAAGGGTTAAATGGCGTTATTTTTCAATATGTATGATCAGAAAGTGTAACAAAAAGTGAAAAATGGTCGGTAGGCGATCTAAACGTCGTAACTACAGCTTGAAAAATAAGCTGTTAGAAAGTGTGACCACCAAAAACGGAAATAATTCATGGAAATTATGGCAATCGTCATAATTAATGTAAATGAACCTTTGTATATTCGATACCTATTGGCGGTCAAATGAAATGAAAACACGTTACACAAAGACAAAACACAAAATATATTTATTAAGTAAAGACCGCCATTTAGACGATATCATTATTCATCCTTGACGCCAAAAATCAAATGGGTGACTTTTTTTTATCAATCCTTATTGGTAATCCCCGAAATTTAATTTGATACAAGACAAAAAAGTTCAACAACAAGTTTGCACAGAGGACCCATGATAGGGTTTATGTAGCCAATTAACCAATGGCTGGCACGCCATCTTAGTTCGTTGGCCCCGCCCAATGACACCGACATGAAGCTCCGCTTCGATTTTAAACGGCGTAATTTTGAAAAAAATTATGGCTAGCAGCATGTAAAAAAGTAGAACGGTTTGTTAGCCACCTTAACAATTTTCATGAATATGGCGGCAAATGTTGGAGTTCAAAGCTCGATTCCGGGATGAATGAATGATTTGTTTGGTCGATTGATTCCCTGATTGACGGCCGCGATTGGTTATAGGAAAACGGGTCTTTAACAACGAAGATTAAGGTGAATTAGTTCAGCTTCAAAGTTTTTAACCCATTACCAGAAGATAAGATTTTAGGATACAGGCGACAATTTTCATTTGGTGGAATTCTATTTATTTATTTATTTTTTTTGTCTGCGAAGAAAACGTTGTGGATATTGAAGATATTGCTTGTGACAAGAAATTCCTTCTAGTTTCACAATGTATTATATCAGTGCATTTTCCAGGGTACATATATAGCTTTGTCTCAGTTGAGCGCCATTAGCCCTCTCTTTACATACATTTTTTACACTCCACTTACGATCATATGACTTTGTGAATACCTAAACTACCTAGTTTTAATGATGTTAGGTTATCTGGGGACATATCAGCCCTGTATTTGATCCTGGTCCTCCAACCAAAAAGGGACCCCCCTGGGAATACTTCCATAATTATCTTAAATCAAAGTACTGAAAGGACTGTAAGCTAGCAAAGCTGAGTTTTGTTTAGCAATCTTCTTTGCCAGAGGTTATCATGATACATAAACGAGGTTAAAGTAACGCAGGAGTTAACCCATTACAACTTGACAAAATCTTAGATTGGTTCAAATTGAAAGAGGTTGCCGACGACACTTTCCAGTCGGTTGGATTTAGAAAATCTTTCCCTTTTTGGGTAGAAAACATTGTTGACAATGAAGAAATCGCTTGTTGCAAGCAATTTCTTCGCTGTCCACAATGTTTTCCAAAGCTTTTTTCTTGAGATGCTTAAGAAGCGGAATTGAGTGGGAAGGGGTTAAATAGCATGCTTTTTAAATAGTTCTATACAACCGAATATAGTTTGCAATATTCCTGAAATACAGAAGAACTACTTTTATGTCGTATACATTCAAAAGATTTAGTGGTTAAGCCTCCAGCGGCAGTTTGCACTCGTTAAACTTTGTGAAGACCTCAAAATTTTGTCTGTTAACTAGAAGCTATCAAAGATGACACTTTGCTAGCTAAAAAGAGATGGAAACCAGCAGAGATCAACCACAAGCGTTCACTTGCTTAAAACGATACAGTCAGGTAAAATGGCCTTTCTTAATTTAGAAATGGATGAAAGAGGGTAAGTTCCGGCCTCGAAGGCTGAAGAGGGTTGATACTTTTCGCATTTCCATTTTCCTTTTTCACCAGGTCAAATTTCTATAACTCGTCACGTGCAATAAGGGAGTCTGTGATATGTGATAGTATGGATCCTGATCATACGGTGAAGTAAATACCTAAGGTAACACAGTTAAGGAAATCGCGAAATTGGTCCTTAGTCCACTCAAGTTCACTCAAAATAACCAGTTCAAAATCAGATCACACACTCAAATCGCAAGTTCATCATCAAATTACTCACTCAAAATCTCCCGTTCAAAATCAAATCACTCACTCAAAACCTCCCGTTCACAATCAATTCACTCACCAAAATCGCCCGTTCACAATCAAATCTCCCACTCCAAATCGCTCTTTCACATTGAAATCACTCATTCAAAATCGCTCGTTCACCATCAAATCTCTCACTTCAAATCGCCTTTTCACAATGAAATCAACCATTCAAAATCGCTCGTTCACCATCAAATCTCTCACTTCAAATCGCTCTTTCTCACTGATATCACTCATCAAATTCGCCCATTCACAATCAAATCTCTTACTCCAAATCGCTCTTTCAAAATGAAATCACTCGTTCAAAATCGCCCGTTCACCATCAAATCTCTCACTTCAAATCGCTCTTTAACAATGATATCACTCATCAAAATCGCCCATTCACCATCAAATCTCTCACTTCAAATCGATCTTTCACAATGAAAACACCCATTCAAAACCGCCCATTCACCATAAACTCATCCTCTCAAAAACGCCCGTTCATTATCAAATCACCCACTCAAAATCGCCTAATCACAATTAATTCCCTCACTCAAAATCGCAAGTTCACCATCAAATTAGTCACTCAAAATCAAATCACTTACTCAAATCACCGGCTCATAGTCAAATCACACAACATTGCCCATTCACCATTAAATCCCTTACTCAAAATCGCCCGTTCATCGTCAAATCATCACTAAAATACGCACATTTTCCATCAAATCATTCACTCGAAATCTCCCGTTCACAATCAAATCACTCATTCAAAATGACAAATTCACAATTAAATCACCCACTTAAACTCGCCCATTCACCGTCAAATCACAAACACAAAATCGCCCGGTCACCATCAAATCACACAATCAAAATTACCCATTCACCATGAAATCCTTCACTCAAAATCGCCTATTTGCTATCGAATCATCCTCTCAAAAGTGCTTGATCATCATCAAATCACCCACTCAAAAACCCCATTCACAATCAAATAGCTCAAATCGCTTCCCATTGTATTTCACGTTTCTGCTTTTAAAGAGTCAGGGTAGTAGAAAAGAATAAATATTGCTTCAAACGGTTGAAATGTCGACCGTATACACAACATATTGGCGTGTTCTGCTGACGACATCTTGACGATGTTTGGGCTATGATAGAGCGCGAGCTTCAAATACACAAGTTAAAACGTTTGAACAAACTTGTAGTCTACATTTAAAAAACAGCGACCTTTTTAAGGCATTTGTCAGGAAGTATAAACATGAAAAAACAACATCAACAACACTAACGACCACATTGAAATCAATGTAAAACTAAAATTGCCCTGTCAAAATTAAGCTAAAAAATTGCGAGGGGAGGGCCTTCTGTTGACCAACAAGACCTGTAGCTGATGTTTGCATAAATCATCAGACCATAGATCTCTAACAATACTTATGACTGACAGGATGGTCTAGTGATAAGGATCTTTTTCTACCTCGACAAGACAACAAATAGCTACCTCAGGCCTACGTAAAAAAGATAGCAGTGGATTTGAAGCATTCGAGGCAATCGAACTGAAATAAATCAGTTTACGTGATTAAATTGCTTATGAATTTTACGAAAATTCTTTAATTCGTGTCCCCATGCTATATGGCGCAGGGTCAAAAAGGGCTACGCCTATTCAGTGATAAAGGTTTTTTGTTTGAAACCATATCTCCTCCAAGACTGCGATGCAAATTCAAGCCTCTTAAAAGTATCAATACAATTGAAATCAAAGGAACTTTGATTAGCGCAACCTATATAGCTTTGTCTCAAGTGAGCAACCCACGGCCAAAAACCCTCTTGCTTTTAGAAAAACACGTTTAAAAACCATTTATTCTGCTCAAACCTGTATGACGCTGCAATAAAAGGGTTGCAAGTGAAACTAATATAACGTCGGAGGGCTACCATAACCTAGTAGCTACAGCTTAAGTAATCTGCAGTTACGAGATTTTAGTTGACACCTGAACTTAATTGAACCTCAAATATCAAATGTTTTGAATTTCGAGATGATTTTTATCTTTATATATCAAGGTCCACTGAACATAATGAAGACCGCAAAAGAGTACAAACAATTTGTATTTCTTACCCACTTTTCACATTCGTCGTATCATATAAGGTGTGTGTGTGGGGGGGGGGCGTGCGTGTGTGTGTGAGTGTTGAATATGTGCGACTTTTCTTCAGAAAGTTTTGATTTTGCATTTTATAAAGCGCATTGTAAATCGTTTGTTCACGAATTACGCCCTATACTTTAGCCTTGAAATAACTCAAATACTTTCAAAATTTCGAATTGACAAGACATTCAGAGGCCCAGCATTGTACTCTTGACACTTATCACGTGAAGTTTGCAGTTATATACGTTAAAGATTGGGAAAAACGGGGTGGGGTGGGGAAATAAAGTTTCGAAACAAAAATCAGTCAATCTACAACAGTCAGAGACGGCGACTACCGAACATGGTAGTAACAACGGACGGGTCGACGCTGTCTATCAATAAAAACAATTGAAGAATCAAATCATGCATTTAAACCGGTAGTGAACTTTAAAACCCGAGATATTTGTTGAGTGTTTTAATGGCTTTTAACGGTTTGGTGCTTTAAACGTTGTAACTACGGCTTATTCAAGCTATTGTTACGATGTTTAGGTCGCCAAACAACGAGTTGTTGTGTATTTTCCCGGAAAAAGAATCTACATGAATATTAACCCAATACCAGGCGGCAAAATTTTAGACTGGTCTGAAATGAAAAGAGACGCAGAAGGCAGTTTTAAGTTAAAGTAATTTTAGAACTCTTAGTCTTTTATTGTACAAAACATTCTGAAAAATGAAGAAAAATGAAGAAATCGCTTGTCACAAGCAATTTTTTTATCATCCGAAATGCCTTTAAAAGTTTCTTTCTTGAGTGGCGTAGGAAGCGGAATTGTGTGGAAATGGGTTAAGTTAAGCCTACTTTACCAGCAAAATGTGATAATTTGGTTCCTTAAGGCTTGGTCACATTAAGCCTAGTTTAACTTACTAAACTGTAGTAAGGCATCAAAATAGAAGGCTGTAAAATACGTACCAAACATAGCTTAGGTAAACTTACCCTGCGTAGTTCGTCAAACTTTCAGTTGACAGATCGTCGCTGTCAATCTAAAAAGTCGACCATTCAAATCATTCATCTAAACCGGAAGTGAACTTAAATCTTCGAGGTTCTTTATGTTAATCATTTTTGTTAGTTTCAATCTATAGTTACTATTTTTAGTTCGTCTACCAACCAACTATTTTACTTTGTTGTGTACAAGTCAGGTCATGAATTTTGAAAAATAACGCCGTTTGATATCAAAGTGGAACTTCCTGTTGGAGTCAGCGGGCAAGGCCAGCGGAGTCCAGCGATCAGTCAATTGTAAGGAAAAAAACAAAGGTTTAACTACTAGTATGAGGTTTGTTATCTCGTCCATGGCGCAGTGGTAGCAAGTCGGACTCTCAATCATGTAGTGCAGGGCTGGATCCCCTGTTCGAGCGAATTGTCTACATCATGACATTGTCTCCAGCCAATGGGTGGATAATCGTAAATCAAATTGGAATGAGCAGACGAAGGCTCGGAAAGTATCTAGTGGTGGTGATGGTGTGAGAAATACCAGGAAGCCATGCTTAGGTGCTCAAGACTGAAATTCCGTTAAAAGAGGCGTTAACCTCCATTCAATCAACTACTAAAGTAAGGGTATTTATTTTCAAGGTCCGCGTGGTTGTATAAAGAGACGTGATTACACTTGACGCTATTGTCGGTATCTCTTCGAAGTGATAGTTTGCCCTTCAACAACATGTAGACTGTTTAATAATATCAGGAAATTACTCATGGTTTCCTCCTTTTGTCGGATAAGATAACCGTAGAGGTCACATATCTTTTGCATATGTTTCAGATGTTTGCAGTCGACTATGGTATAATCAAATATAGTTCATGTGTCACCACATTTATAGATGTAAAAGTTATAGTGAGTGATCTCGTCAATTTTGTCTTTACCTGTATATACAAAATTGAAGTTTGATAACTCACTATAACTTGTACATCTATAATAATAGACCGATACATGTAATTTGGTTATAACAACACAGTCGCCCTTGTTAAGATTTTAAATGTTTTTGCCAGTAAACAAGTTGCATTTTATTCAAGATGAATTAACCCTTTCCCGTTTTTGGAAATTTTAGACCTGTCCAAATTCAAAGGTTTTGCAGACGATATTTTAAAGTGGATTTAATTTGAATAATAACCATTCAATAGGGTAGAAAACATTGTGGAAAAAGAAGAAATTGCTTGTTACAAGCAATTTCTTCTTTTACCACAATGTTTTCTCAAGTATAAAATCACAGGAACGTAAAATCCCGTATTTGAACGGGAAAGGGTTAAATCGTTGTCCCATCGATTGGGTGTGAATTGTGTCTTGATTGGGCCAAAATATGTAAATTTTTAGGGACGTAAAATTGAAAACAAAAGATCTTCACGAAGCCCACTTTTTCGTGTCAGAGTCTGACACAGAAAGAAAATGGTTATTAAAACAAAAATCTGTTTTGAATAGCCTGCTGTTATACGGGAAAATGAGTTTTTGCTATTGTAAAAGAGATATTGTTAAAACGAGTATTTCATCATAAGGTCCATTTAGATTTTATGGCCCAGTCATGTACATTAACTCAATCAGGAGAAAAATATGTAATTAAATATATAATTAACTGATTGGTCCTTGTTAGAAATGACACACAGAAGAGTTCTTTTGCCGAAACTGGAGTGAATGGGAACACATGCGTCCCGAAGAGTTAAAATGTGTCAATTCTGGTTATTTATCGTGAAACGGTAACATTTACGAAAAAAAATGCCTTTTACCCTAATAAATAATTTCAAAATATTATATCTGACTGACCTCTGCTTGTTCAGATTTTTTCATATACCCGTTTCACAGAATTCTCTTTTTTGCGTGACGAATTCCATATCTCGCTGGTTGACGATCTAAGCGTCGTTACTTTACCTTGAATAAGCTGATGTTACAAGGTTTTGGTCACCAATCGACAATAACAATCGAAAAGTAAAACAACAACAACAAAAAAAAACAACAACAAAAAACCCAACCCAAACAAACAAACAAACAAAAAATAACCAAAACAAACAAACAAAACAAAAACAAAAAACACACACAAAAAAAGAAGAGATCGGGTCAAGACCCTTGTTTTTATTACATTAAATATCTCTAAAAATCCAATTAATTAATATAGATAAAACGAAGCTCTTGATGAAAATTAACTGTTAGATATAATTTCTTTCACAACCATTTGCCCCCTTCCATAACTGATATTTCATGACATCTGTTTAGGCCATGGCAAAAGGACGGGGCTTCTTTTTGATTTTTAAACCAGAGTTTTTACCCTCAAAGAATGTAAATATCCTATTTTGACCATTAGAAATTTCTCTCGGGAGGGTCATTTTGACCCATTTGAGAGAAATTTCTTAGGTTAAACAGGTAATTTTGAAGATTATATACATTAACTATATAGTTAACTATCTTTATAAGAGATTTTTAAAAGTTACCATAGACAAGAAAAGAAAATTAACTCTTTTCGTTGTTTGAGACCCTTCAAATCAGTTTTGACCTTAGAAATTCATGGCTAAGAAGTCAAGTTTCACTAACTAGAAATTGTCGTCTGAAACATCCTTGCATTACAACTAGTCTCAAATGTCGTCGTCTGGTAACAAAGCTGTTGTAAAGATACGACCTCATGGCAGTAGCTCATCGGACTTTTTAAAAAGGGATAAGCTTACAATAATGTCTTGAAAAAGTGAACGACATCAAACCGCACATTGCAAATTATCAAGCTTGAGATTACTCTGGAGGAAGAAGCGATAGAGTCCTCTAAGTTATTTCCCTTTATTAATTAATTGCACTGCCAAGGACACAAAACAGAGCTTTTCGATGCACGATCGTAAAGAGCGAAGGCGAAGCACATGCATTCTTACCTAAGGTCGGTCGGTAAGACTAACAGGTGCAGTATGAAATCAACAACAATTTGCGTGTATACGCGTGTATAATTCGACGGCGATAATGTCTCACCTCGCAAGGACCGAACTGCATCTACGGCCACAAATCGTAGGTTAAAAAATCAAAGTTTTATCGAGAACACAAAACTAGACCGGTATAAACTACAGGTAATTGGATATAAAAAGACGACCAAGTTTATGTTTATAAACAAGTGCCATTTAATCCCCGCCGCCGTCATAGCGCAGTTGGTAGCGCGTCGGACTTTCATTCAAAGAGTCCCGGGTTCGATCCCCGACGGCGGCAATACTCTTTCCGACATTTGTCTACCACCAATGGGCAGATAAGCGTAAGCCTATGTGGGATAGCAGCTGTAGGCTAGGAAAGGGTGTAGTGGTAGTACTGGTGCGAGAAATAACAGGAATCCATTGTTAGGTGCTCCAGCCGCCGCGATATAACTGAAATATTGTTAAAAGCGGCGTTAAACCCATTCAAACAAAAAAAAAAAAAAAACGTCATTTAATCCCCGTTTAAGTACCAGGAGACAAAATTTTAGACTCGTCCACATTGAAAGGAGTTGCAGATGACAACTGAAAACTTTTGATTTTTTTTTTTTTTTTTTTTTTTTTACTTTTAGAGTAGAAAACATGGTGGAAAATGAAGAAATTGCTTGTTACAAGCAATTTCTTCATTTTCCACAATGTTTTCCAAATAAATTTTCCTTCGCGGCGTCTAGAAGCGTCATTATGTGGGAATGGATTAAGTTTATGCTATTATGTCAAGTGTATTTTCTGCTTTGTGTAAGAATCAAAATGAGCTTTCCAGTCTAAGTGAGTGACTTCATTGGTCGACTGATAATTTGATTGACAGTCGCGGTTGTTCAATTGTCGGATCGCCGTTGTGAATGAAAAACTCGATTGACCAATAAAATCATTTATTAATACAGGAAATGAGTGTTGACCTCAGACATTTATGTCCAACACATCTGTTTGTTCAGCGACTTAAACGTCGTAAATACAGCTTATTCAAACTGACCATTAAGACGTATATGTCGCTAGGTAGCGATTTTTTTTACGTTCTGATCGTTGATTGATTGAGTGATTGAATGGGGTATAACGCCATTTTAAACAGTATTTCAGTCATATCGCGGCGGATGGAGCACCTATAACAATTGGTTCCTGGTTATCATTATATCCTTTCCTAGCCTCAAGCTACTATCCCACTTAGGTTTTCGATAATCAACCCATTGTTGAGAGACAAATGTCGGAAAGGATATGTGCCGCCGCCGTGGGTCGAACCTATGACACCCAATGATTGAAGATTAAGAGTCTGGTGCGCTACCGACTACGCTTTGACTGCGGCTCACGTTCTTGATCATATTATATTTCACAAACTCACGTCGTTATATACCTCAGTCAAAATGACTTGTTGGAGGTCAGTGGGCGTGGCTAGCGATCCGTCTATTACCGTAGTTATACTCGTAAACATCTTAATGCAAATGGTTCGTTAAAAGCTAATCTGTGTTCTTCATAAATCTATTATTCATTTTCATTTTAGAATTCGGGTTTATAATATAAAAGGCTAAAACAGGGCAGGTAATTACTTTATGACATGATAAGAACCCTGCTTACATCTGTCATAATGCCATCTCAAACACAATTAAAGCTTTCAACACAAATGTAATTAAATCATTCTTTCTCCAGAAAAAAGACAAAAGATACACTATGTAGATTATATCACTCGAAAATGTACAATAGGAAAAATTCATCAACAGCATAACGTCGTCGTCATTTTAAAAACGACGTAACTACAGCTTGAATCAAGCTGTAGTTACGACGTTTTAGAACGACAACGACGATAAGACAACAATTTTACCCATTCCATGCTGAACCCGGAATATTCCTGTTTTTCGCAGGAGGTATAGAAATAGATCAGACTTCATATATGGGCAGTCTTATAATTGTCTTTCCATGTAAAACGAGATTTGTTTAGACGATAGATTTCTAAATACATGTAATTATTGGCTTTTTTTAATAATATACCAGCCCTTTGTTTTTAACGAAAAATTCTTAAAGATTTTTTATTCATCATGACAAGGTTTCTGGAATCAACCAAAATGGCTGTCTACATAAATGATTGTCTTAATCCATGTTCGAGTTTGAGTGATTACCAAATCTTGAAGGTATGCTTCATGGGAGGTGATAATGTCAGTGGACAAGTAAAATGTCGTAAATACAGCTTTGTTATTTTTGTAATAGGTATTGTCAGTAACTTGTTACAAAGCAATAAAATGGATATTATAACGCAACTTTTAACAGTATTTCAGTCACCTAACCATGGATGCCTGGTATTTCTTACACCAGTACTACCACTTCACCCTTTTCGAGCCTCCTGTATGTACATATACTCTGTATATGGGCCGATGGAAAAGTAATGAATAAAGAATTGAAATTGAAATGACTGGCCTATCTGTTATTAGATTGATTGTGGCGATCCGTGAATTTATTTTTCGCGTTTACAGGCCGAAGCCATAAAGCACTTGTTACATGTAGTGTGGAGGACTTCTTGTAATTCGAACCCCGGTCCCGGCTAATATACTTCACAACTTTTGTCTCCCATCAACTAGCGCCTAAGTGGTTATAATTAAGCGGCTGGAGGCTCGATGTTTTGGTAAATAGCCGCCGAGATATGACTTAAATACTGATAACAGTGCTCAGCCCTGTCAGTCAAATGGTCGGGCGATCGGTCGGTCGGTCTGTCCGCCCGTCCGTCGCTCAAGTAAGTCGCTCAGACTAGGTGAGTTTGGTCAGGAAGGTTAGTCAGGTTAGTTGGTCAACCAAGCACCCTGGTAACCAACCAATCAATAAAAAATAAACAAAATAATTAATCAATCGATTACAGAATTAATCTAACAATCAACGAATCAATCAATCAAACCAACAATCGACTAAAATCAATCGATCAATTAATCAACTGACCAACCAGCAAATGAATGAATCAATCGATCCACCGACAGACCAATCAACCATCAAACGAGCCAATCAACCAATCAAAAAACCAACCAGTCAACCGACAAACTTACCAACCACCCACCAACTAACTCACTCACTCAATAAATCAATCAACCGATCAATCAATCAATCAATCAACCAACAACCAGTCAGTCAAACAAACAACCAATCAAAAAATTAATTAAACTATCAAAAAATCATTCAACTAATCAAACACCCAATCAATCAATTAACTATTTAATCAAACCTACTTCCCAAGCAATATTTTGAGGATAATCAACCGGAATAATACCTTATGAGAATGCCTTGTTGGGCGACGAAAAACGAGTCCGAAGGAAGAGTTTTCTATTGCACCAAAAAAGAGTGATATTTTCCATATAAACTAATTGTTTATCCTATTTATCATATTCCAAACAGCTTAATTTCCATTCCCTTCCTATTCATTCCAAGAATATGACAACATCTTTTCGGCCCTCGGAATAGGCACATATATTTCTACGGATTTTTTTTCCTCAAAAATGTCGCATCGCTATCTTGGAAGGTCAGGAGTCTTTCTTAGACCACATCTTGGTCCCCAAGGTTGAAAACGCACAGTTTCGTTATCATATTTCTTCTTGTGTCAGTTGACATATCGCTTGCCACGGTAGCCAAGATATTTTGACTATTATATCAAGCGAGGCTAGATTGCATAATTTATGTTCAGAAACAGACAACAAATCGTTGGTTTGTTAACTGAACGTCTCATCTACAACTTGAATAAACTATTGTTTTATAGTCTTCGGACTAATAACAAATCCACAGAGACAGAGAGTGAGAGAAAGCGAGCGAGGAAAGGAGGAGAAAGAGAGAGACAGTGACTGAGAGCAGGGGAGAGAAAGAAAGAGAAAGATGACGAGAGGGACAGATACAGACAGACAGAGACACATATAGAGACACCGAGAGAGAAAAATAGAGAGAGAGAGGGGGAAGCGAGACGAAGATACATAGAGTCCGAGGCAGATAGATAGATAGATAGATAGATAGATAGATAGATAGATAGATAGATAGATAGATAGATAGATAGATAGATAGATAGATAGATAGATAGATAGATAGACAGACAGACAGACAGACAGACAGACAGACAGGCAGGCAGGCAGGCAGGCAGGCAGGCAGGCAGGCAGGCAGGCAGGCAGGCAGGCAGGCAGATAGATAGATAGATAGATAGATAGATAGATAGATAGATAGATAGATAGATAGATAGATAGATAGATAGATAGATAGATAGATAGATAGATAGATAGATAGATAGATTGATAGATAGATAGATAGATAGATAGATAGATAGATAGATAGATAGATAGATAGATAGATAGATAGATAGATAGATAGATAGATAGATAGATAGATAGATAGATAGATAGAAAGATAGATAGATAGATAGATAGATAGATAGATAGATAGATAGATAGATAGATAGATAGAAAGATAGATAGATAGATAGATAGATAGATAAATAGATAGATAGATAGATAGATTGATAGAGACAGACGGACAGAGAGAGAGAGAGAGAGAGAGATAGGGACAGACGGACAGAGAGAGAGAGAGAGAGAGAGATAGCAATAGACATCAATATAGTGAACCCAAAGCAAGAAATGTGAGCTTTTCAAACGGCCCGTCGTATATATTCCATTTGTTTTCATCAAACAGACAAATTTACAGATTAACGCCCAATTGTAAATCCCCGATAAAAATGATAAAAGCATCCCTGGTTTATTTTAGACGATAAGGCCTCAATTTGGGTAGGTTCTAACAATGCTATAAAAGATAAGATGTAAGTTATATTCTCTGTAGCCATACTTTTCAGACCAACATCTTCTCAAATTTTATTTCCACATGTCCAATGTTTTGGCAATGATAATTGACCAATCGCTTGCCCCACCTACTCACTCGGTTCGCCCCGCCCATTGACTAGACAACAAGTTCCCCTTCGACTGTAAATAGTGTTATTTTCAAAATTTATAGCCAGTAGCATGAAAGGAAAAAGAATAATAGTTTGCGACTTAAATGTCGTAATAACAGCTTTAATAAGCTGTATTCAAATCGTTCAAGTCATCAAACAAACAAAAATACTTCGTACAAATGGCGACCAATGTCGGAGTTCAAAACTCACTTCTTGTCTCAATGAACGATTGGTCGACTGATTATTTGATTGACAGCCGCGATTGGTTAATTCGATCAGGAGATCAGTGGAATTAATATTCGGCTTTTCAGATGCCACCAGATGCCACCACCACCAGCTGGCACCTGTAAATGTTACCACGACCTATTTTTTCCAATCGCTGGACCGCTGGCCGGGCCGACTGACTCCTATATAAAGTTCGAAATAATTACTGTATAGTTTTAAAAGTCTTACATTTTTTTATTTCTCTTTTTTTCGAGTACAACCTACACATTCAATAAATTTGATATTAAGAATAATTCGATTGCTTCGAGTTAAGTTGTCCACGCGATTTTAGTACCTGCAATAAATTTCTCGAATCGTTAGGCGCATAGCATTTAATATTTCAAGAAAATACAATTTAAAGTGCAAGCATGTCCAGATCATCGCCGAAAATGGCTAGCTTTGTATGTTTTACTTGTAAATACTTGTATTTACTTGTAAATATTAAATCAGACTGACCTTAACTTCCATAACATTTCGTGATGGTTTTGTTTAGAAAATTTCGCGGAATGTTTATTGTCACGAGAATTAGCCCATATTTTATTTTTTATTTGGTTTACTCCTGTGTCGTTGAAAAACTTCATGTTCATTTGATTTTCATCTAATTCCTCTTTAACATACATAAATGATTTAATGAAACTTTAATTTCTTATTTGTTCTTGGAAGGTACTGAGATATCCATAGTGACAGTTTTGTATTTCTTTATTCAATCTGTAGTATTGACATTATGTTTGTCCACTGACTAATTGTTTTTAGCTTGAAAAGCGTCAACTTTGATAGCTTAAGTTAACAGACAAATTTTTGAGGTCTTCTCAAAGCTCATCGAGTGCAAACTGCCACTGGAGGCTTAACCAGTTAATCTATTGAATGCTTGCTCCTTAAAAGTAGTTCCTAAGTATTTCAACAATTTCTTCATTGTCAACAATGTTTTCTACCCAACAAGTGAAAGATTTTCTAAATTACACCAACTTGAAATTGTCGTCTGCAACTTCTTTCAAATTTAAACCAGTCTAAGATTTTTTCAAGTCTGAATTAGTTTACTGTTACGTTAACCTCGTTTATTTATCATGATCACATTTGGCAAAAACGAATATTTAACAAAACTATGCCTTGCTAGCTTACAGTACTTTCAGGACTTTGATTTTACTTTCGTATGTTTAAGAATATATCTTTATTAATGGGAGTATCATATGGAGATGAGGATAAGTGTTCCTGTCTCAGATGAGCACTACAGAGCCTCATGTTCTTCCTTTGATTTAAAGTTTTGTTCTTGCTATTTCGAGATGCCAAAGACCATTCAGTTTCAACACGATGATCTGATGAAGTACTCTGAAAGCGCTTGTATTTCTCGGAGGCGACTGATGGCGGCGAATTGTTGAGTAATGTTTTGAAAACATATAAGACATTTTATAGAATGCTTTTCATCATAACGCTTACATCCTCTGTAACAAATAAGACCTTTGAAGAGCACTTTTCCCTGTCGAACGCTAAATTTCCCCAGACACATTAATAGTTTCCTGGGACGGATCTGGATATTATGCACACAAAAGAGAGAGGTTTATTATACCGTTTTCCGTGCTTTCGTATAATTTATTGTATATCCTCGGTAGATATTAAATAAAGTGACCCACGACTTTGGAGAGATGGAAACCAGTGAAATATCTTTGATAGAGGTGGCTGATATTATATAATGAAATAACTATGTTGAACCATTCCAACCCAGTGACGCTTTTGACGCTCAACGTGAAAAACAATTGGGAAAGCATTGTGCAAAATGAATAAATTGACTGTAACAAGCAATATCTTCATTTTCCACAATGTTTTCTACCCAGAAAATTGAAAAAAACCCTGAAATTTCATAAACTTTGAGTTGTCGTCCGAAACTCCTTTGAATTTAGACCAGTCAAAAATTTTGTCGTCTGACAATAGGTTAAATGAGCCTAAAGCGTGGGATAACGCATTTACGTAATACATTTCATGACTTAATTTTGCAAACGGCGTTATACATTTCGCGGAATATCTTCTATCGATAGCGATCGGGACATTATCGATTTAACGCAAAATTATATCATAATTTAATAACAGTTCGAAAATTCTTGATCATGAAATACGGAATTTGTTAAAATCGTCATCTCGACAATGCCTTGTTTATTCCTGTCGATAGGTGACTCATTCAATAAATGCGGTATTCCATTTATTAACATGTATATAACCGATTGACCAATGAAATCGGTGAACTTTCTACCATGATCCCGATATCCATTCACTCGTGTGGATGTCAAATCACTCACTCGAATCGGTCTAAACATTCTGCAAATGGATTATTAACCCGTTCCCACAAAGCGACGCTTTTTTGCGCTCCTGAACAAATTGATTTGCTGATTGAATAGGGTTTACCGCCACTTTTAAAAGTTTGAATTCCTGGTATTTCTCACACCAGTACTACCACTACATACTTTCCTAGCCTCCAACTGCTCATACCACTTAGGTTTACGATTATCCACCCATTGTTGAGAGACAAATGTCGGAAAGGATATCTGTCCCCCTCAAGAAGAACAATTTGAAAAACATTGTTTAAATGTAGAAATTGCTTGCTTGCAAAAAGCATTTTTTTTCAATTTTACACTATGGTTTATACAAAAAACAGCTAAAAATAAAGATATTTAAAACTGAAAAATTGTCGTCTGCAGCTTCTTTCAATTTAAACCAGTCTAAAATCTTGTCGTGAGGTAATGGGTTTAGACAATAACGGTCGCTACTAATCATTGAAATCGAACCTGGCTGGTTAGGGACTACATGACGGATCGACGATTGCATTTTCAAGTTGGTTTTCTTATCGCGAAATGTGTAACGAGTAAACAACGTCGCCAAATCTACTGATCACACAGACAAAATATAGTTGGTATGATTTTAATGAGATTGCCGGATATTAACCCTTGTCATGCTGAACCCGGAATATCCCTGTATTGTGCAGGAGGTATCTACTAAATAGACAAGGATCAGCCTGCACAAATGTGTAGTCAAATCTTAGTCTACACCTCATACTTGTCTTTTTTCGCGCAGAATCCTTCTGCGATTTACAATAGTGTTAAAACAGTTTTTTACTCTTACCAAGTTTATTTAGAGGGTTTATTTCGGTTTTTCATTTTGAATTTGATGCAATTCAGTAGAAGGTTTTAATCAGCATGACAAGGGTTGACGGCCTGCTGCTGTAAACGGCTAACCGCCGTCTATCAAGGAATTTGGTAGACCAGTGAAACCGGAAGTGACCTTTGAATTCCGACATTCATGCTATTCAGTTGTTGGCTTGGCGACTTAAACGTCGTACCTAAATCCTATTCGAGCTGCAATCACGAGGTTTAGGTCGAAAACAAACGATATAGCAATTTCAATACCCCTTTTTACCCAAGCCGATCTGGAAAGTTGGCGGCAAGTGGATGCAGGCCATGCGATCTGTCAATTTCATTAAACCGACCCCTTTACTGTTTGTTTCTTATTAAGATATAAAAATCTCACCAAAATTATGAACAGCAACTGAATCCCCCACCACTGGAACAATATCAATGAATAAAACACTTAATAAACGAATATGTTATAGACCCCGAAATGCTCCATTTAACCTTATGATACACGTAACGTATCGAACGTTTAACCCATTACCAGAAGGCTAAATTTTAGACTTGTCCAAATTGAAAGGAGTTGCAGACGAAACTTTAAAGTACATGAAATTTTAGGTATTTTCAACTTTCTGGATAGACAACATTATGTAAATGAAAAAAATGCTTGCGTCAAAAAGCGCCACTGTGTGGGAAAGGGTTATGAGGAAACTGTTATCTTGTTCGAATCACGCCGATAACTGACATATTTTGCAATGAATACTTCCTTTAGATTTGTCCAAGTACCAAGGCTTTTTAGGTGAAAATTTAAAGTGGATGTAATTTGAAAAATAACCAGTTGGTAGGTTAGGAAATATTGTGGAAAAAAGAACACATTACTTTTTACAAGCAGTTTCTTCTTTTTCTACAATATATCTCTGTAATTAAACACAGGGATGTAGAATAAGGACGCGAAAATGAGCAGAAAATGGTTACAGGTAACATGTAGGGATTGGAAGTATAGGTTTTTCTTACAGGTGAGCTTTACAGGACCTCATAGTATTCTTATTTCTTCGAGTTATCTCACATAGTACACATGTTACTTTTGAATTAACTTGAAAGCGCTTGCATTTCTCGGAAATGTCAGAGTTGTGTTACTGGCTGGCTGGGAATCAGTTAAGTAATGGTTTAACCCATTCCCACAAAATGACACTTTTAAACGCCCATCCATATGAAAGCTTTGGAAAACATTGCGGATAATGAAGAAATTGCTTGTTTCAAGCAATTTCTTCATTGTCCACAATGCTTTCTACCCGAAAAAGTGAAGATTTGAAAGATTTAATCAACTGTAAATTTTTGTCTGCAACTTCTTTGAATTTGGACTGGTCTAAAATTGTATCGTGTGGGAATGGGTTAAATCACATCAAATATGATGACATGCTATTAAATGCTTCCATCATAACGCTAACATCCTCTGTAATCAAAGACCTTTATAGATCACATTTCCCTGTCGCATTCTAAAATTCACCCACACGCATTAGTTATTTCTTGGGGAGGGTTCGCTTGTTATTACCCTCGGAAGGGAGAGCTTCATTAAATTCATTTAAGTTTTGCGGTTCAAATGGCCCCACATATTCTTGTTTAGCTCATTTCAACATAACTGCATTTCAGAAATATTCATATTTATGTAGTACAGAAGCCTATCACTGCCATTCTAAATTAAAACTCACATATTAAAACTTAGATCTTACAAGTCAGAAATTAAATACTAGACATAGAACTAATTCAACTAAATTAGAAAAGTACTAAGATAGTGTTATAGATTGAGTAATGATCAATTTTATTTCTGAAACCCATGTGACAAGAAGCATAAAAATATATTGTATAATACGTGATTTTTATAAAATGTCTTTCTTTAGTATGGATTTGATCCTCTTGTGTTCCGTCACCATTTTTACAATTGAAATTACAATAATTCTGCATGAAATCAAACGAGATTTTTTATCTACTTTAATAGATTTCTATTATTTTCTCGACATACTTTCTCATATATCTGATTATTAGTATCGTCTATCAAAAACGAGCGTTTTCCGAAAAAATTATTCATACCTCCATTAATAAACTTTTGAACAGGCAGCTATTTTGCATGCCTCCGCAGAAAATAGTTTCATACAAAAAAGTATCAAAAGTTGTAAAGAATTTTCTTTTTTTCGCTTGATGTCATTAAATCATTTTTGTTATCATAAAGGTATTAAGCGAAAAACCTAATTACACTTATGTATGAATCCATGTAAACCAAAAACATTAACATCATCTCCCAGTCCGACAAGATAGTATGAGGCAGGTAGTAGTACCGTATTTAAGTTTATACAAACTCAATATTCAAATGCAGCCATTTTCTGGAAGCCGTATTTTTCTTTCTTTTTCTTTTGCAGTTTTAGAACTTTATTGTATGAAACAAAATCAGTAAAAAGGTAGAAGACCCATGTATAACTTGGCACGTATAAAGTTATCGAAATGGCATACATGTAGTTTAAAAAGATGAAATGTGAACATCTGATTTTCATTTGACATTGTTTCTTGTATCTCTATTCAATTACTATCAACAAGCATTTTAGCGGTTTTGAATATTCAAAACCGGTATTTCAAATCGATCAGGCGGAAACAAGTTTCCACGCATTTGTATACATGCTTCTAAATTTTAAGCCTCCATCTTATTGCATCGCCGATCAAGAAAATAGATTACTTGCTGGATGCTCACAGCCTCCTTTTATTCGTAAATAAAAAAGAAAGTGGTTTAAAACTTCTTCTTAATATATTCATGATGAATTGACTAATTAATTGTCAGAATGAGAGAAATAATTTGGTCGCGTTTTCAGATAGAATCTAGGTCAGTGGAGTTAAGAGAATACACGTAAACAAACTTTGTTAGTGTTGACTTGGCAGGGCTGAGCAGTTTACAGCCCTATTGTATTTGCGGTTCACGCGCATATAAAACAGTGAGTAGCAATTCCACCAAATCAAATACCTTTCACAACTCGAATTCGAACTATATCTTTACAACGTCATTTATTATGATAATGATATGAAAAAAGAGTCGAACGTTAGCTTCTATTTTCTTTTTCTTTTATCATTTAACGCATTACAACACACCCCAAAATTTTCACGAACTGAAAAGAAATTGTTGTGGAAAACATTGTAATTAAAGCTGTTACTGATAAGCTAGCAAATCAGCCTTTCAGTCTTTTAATTTCGTTTAGTTTCGGACAGGTAGGCCTGTTGTAGTTTCATATGTAAAACATACTTGATAGGAAACTGGACGTTCATTAGCGCTCACACCAGTCGTCTTGTCACACATAGTCCAAATAGGAACCTTCGACCTTGCTGTCATAACATTTGAAAAAAATCGTAGGCTGTTAGCCCATAAACACGGGGGCATGAAGCAAACAAAATAGGTAGAAGTTCACAAGTATATATTTTCATCCCCCGCCGTTTCGGCGGAGAAATATTGTAATGGTCTCGATCCGTAATGCCGTCACTAAGCTTGTCCGGAGCATATCACCTGAAGTTTATATGCTATTAACTTGACACTTGATGGGTGGATAGATCTCATTGAGGAGAAGCGCAGTGTACAAGAACCACTGCTCTTGCTTACATAATTTTTTTGCCCTTTGTTGTTTTAAAGACTAAGATTTTATCCGGAGCATATCTCTGAAAGTATAATAGCGATGAACTTGAAACTTCATAGGTGGGTTTATCTCGTTGGGGAGAAGTACAGTACACAAGACACACAACTCTTGAGCATATCTCTGAAAGTATAATAGCTATCATCGAACTCATTGAGAAGAAATGCAGTCCACAAGAAGCCTAAATCTAACTGGTTTCAGTTTACTGTAAAGCTTTTACGTCGGGAGATGGCCACGTCTGACATGGTTCTTGTTATATTAACTATAAATTCGAGGAAGACATGTTAAAGACTACCCTTCTTTGTCTGTATGTATGAATGTATGTATGTATGTATGAATGTTTGTACAGGTATGTATGTATGTATGTATGTATGTATGTATGTATGTATGTATGTATGTATGTATGTATGTATGTATGTATGTATGTATGTATGTATGTATGTATGTATGTATGTATATATGTATGTGTGTTTATGTATGTATGTATGTATGTATGTATGTATGTATGTATGTATGTATGTATGTATGTATGTATGTATGTATGTATGTATGTATGAATGTTTGTTTGCATGTACATGTATGTATGTATGTATGTATGTATGTATGTATGTATGTATGTATGTATTATGTATGTGGAAGAGCACAAAGGGATATCACTTGAGTACCGTGGAGAAGGTCCACTATGGCTATCTGTCAGCTTGATATCATCAATGCTGTGTACCATCTTGTTAAGTAGAATGCGCCTTTGAGTAGCATTAAAGGATATCACTTGAATACCGTGGTGAAGGTCCACTATAGTTATATGTCAGCCTGATATCAATGTTCTATTTCGTCTTGTTTAAAATATCACGCACATAGATTTTAGGAAAATAAAAAGGATGTGCTAGCTCAATAATGTATTCAATACAAGTTTTTAAGGAAACAAGCTCAACAATACTGCAAATGACAGAACTATATAGGTGATCCAGTTATAGAGAGTGATCAAAGATAATTCTTCTATGCCTGTACAGACAAAATTGGTCTTTGATTACTCACTATAATTTGTACACCTATACCAACATTAAGAGTGACGGCATTTTTGTTTTCATCTTAATAATCAAAGATAACATAAGTTGTAATATGATTTCTGAAATGTCATCTGTAAAGAAGCCCAGGGGGTAACAAACAGGTACTATATAATTGCTGTTGGTGTAGGTTCGAATCTCCCAGATCTTAATTAAATGTCTGAATATTCTTTCTTTTTTTTAACGATCTGTCAGACGACGATGTTCTAAAAGAAGGTTTAAGAGAATTTTACAAAGTCCAGTGCCTGGGACTATAAAAAAATTTTCTTATTTGACTGATCGCGTTGTTAATCAATTAGATGTCAAAATAACTCATTCATTTAGACAGAAAGTAAACTTTGAACTAGGGCATTTTTTTTTACTTAAAATTTTCTTGTCGGAGGTCTGTGGGCGTGGTCGGCGATCCATCATTTACGACCTATTAAATGAAAATGTCTCTTAGAACTGCGCAAAACCGAGTGAAAGAAAACCCAAATAGTATTAACACAGGGCAGTAGTGAAAGATTGAATGCAAAATGCACAATCGCAACTACCGAGAAACGAAATCCAAAACGAAAGCGTAAGCAAATGAGCCTTGTGGCGGGCAAATGTCTTTTTTGTAATTCTATGTTATGTGGAGCTTTATTATGCTCTTAAATATGTTACCAAAAAGTTGTCATTTTCAAAGGCTTTTTCATTTGATTAATCCATTCCCACATTATCCCGCTGTTAATGGTCCTGGTGAAAAACGTGTTTTGGGACACTGCGGAATATGATGAAATTACATTTCTCACAATGTCTTCACTACAAAAAGACATTCTTTAATTCATACGTAAGAAACATCATTTCAAAATTGTCGTCTGTGATTTCTTTCAACTTGGACAAGACTATTTTTATCGTCTGGTACAGAGTGAAAGGAATGTCACCGATAAACCAATATGACCTGTGCGACGAAAAAAAGGGATTCTCCTGGTTTTTTGTATATCAGATATTTGAAAATGGGGGTAAATACTGTGGATCAATCATGAATAACATTTCAAAGACAAAACTATAGAACTAAATAATGGCAATTCTTAATTCAGAAAACAGAAACGGTCGGAAGCTTCCGTCATAGCCAGCCTACCCAGTCTGACAAGGGTCGATGGTTTTTAATCTTCTCAGTTGACAAATAGTCACATATAGGTTCAAAACGCCCTCAGATCAACCTACGAAACAGGCAAATTGCTATTGATTTTGTGTTTTTTAGGTTCTTATCATTTTCAATCCTCAAGACCCGCTTCTTTACTGTCGGTTACTAACTGACCAATCGTGGCTGTCAATCAAGGAATCAAACGACCAATCAAATCATTTATTCAGCCCGAATTAAGTTTTGAACTCTAACATTGGCCACCATAAATGTGAATGATTTTTGTTGGTTTGGCTACCTAAACGTCGTAACTGCAGCTTATTCAAGCTGTAGTTAAGTGTTAGGTTGCCTAACAACTATTGTACTAGGTTTTGATGATACTGACTATGAATTTTGCATAATAACATCGATTAAAATCAAAGCGTCACTTCCTGTTTGAGTCACTAGGTGGTACCAACGGTTCGGGGTAAATTGACGCATCGACGCTATCAATCGAACGGTCAATTGACCAAACAAATCATTAATTTATACTTGAACCGGAGGTAAATGTTGTCTTCCGACATCGCTGTCCAGAAATGTTGTTTCTTTAGCGCCGTAAAAGTCGTAATTACAGCTAGTTACGATGTCTTGGACACCAACAAACGGTTTACAGGTTTGAGTTGTGGGCTGACCATCTCAACTAACAAACTATTTGTTGCTCTGATAAGACGTTAAACCGTGGCCCCGTGTGTCGGTGCTTTCTGTCGAGCACGTTAAAGAACTAGGATGAGCTCTCAGCAGATTCTTCGTTTATCATTGCACTATCTATCCTTACAACTTACCGTCTTTTTGTGGCGTCGCTCATATGGGCATGCGCTACGGTTAGCGACTATAAATAAACAGAAGCACACACACAAACATTACCGGGAATATTTTCAGAATTGTTTGATTAAAGGCACAAAATGTTGGTAGACCCATTAAAAAACTACACATTAGTCATTTTGAAACTCAAAATTGGTGCATGAACAATGCCAACTCGGTTAAACTGTGAAATATGCGACAGAGTCCGACTGAGTTAATATTGGCGGGTTTCTATATTAATTTCTTTCCGACCTTTTGTCTCCCGTCAAAAGAAGGATGGTGTAAATTAAGAGGAATGAGTAGCTTTAGGATCAGAAAGGGGGGTGTTGTAGTACTGGTGTGGGAAGTACCAGTAACTCATGGTTAGGTGCTCCATCCGCCGCGATAGGACTGAAATACTGTAAAAACTGGCATAAGACCCCATTCAATAAAACAATCAATCTATCATTTATCCATTTCGAATAGGTTTGAGTGGTGAACTGGTGACCTTTTACCTTCGTACCAAGTATTTTTGTAGATTTTGCGAATTCAATTTCATACTTACAAAAAATTGTTGCAGAGGGGAATATTTCAAGAATTAAAGACGAACTACCGAGGTTTCGGTTGATTCTTCAATTTGCTCAATGTATAAAAACGTCACATAGGGGCTTCTGTTTAACATTTCATCAGAAAGACAGTTACAAGATGAAGAGAATATATTTTGTTTTCATGGAGGTATGAACCGAAAAGGCTAATCACACTGTATGAATACTTGAAGCGGATTCATACATAAGTGTGATTAGGTTTTTCGGTTCATACCTCCATGAAAAAAAATGAATCCCTTCATTTCTTATAATTTAATAGCATCGAGCGAAAAAAGCAAATTTTTACAAATTTTGATACCTTTTTGTATCGAACTATTTTGTGCGGAAGCATACAAAATGGCTGCGTGCTCAAAATGTGTTCACGGAGGTATGAATTAAATTTTTCGACCAATCAGAACGCTCGTTTTTGATAGGAGAAACAAACAATTAAATTACTGTAGTTAGTAAGTCGGGACAGACCCGGACACGAACCCTAAATTTAGTATCGAGTGCTCTTTGGGTTGCCTCTTGTAAAATGGGTCAGGTTTTACAAGATTTTCGATCAGTTACTTTTAAACTTTCGCAACTAATCAGTTAATGTGTAAAAACAAGGGCATTTCAGCGTTATTTTATCTATAATTTATCAAATTGTATGCCCGCAGCGCCCTCATGTAATCTAATTGTCTCGTACAACTTTGGCATAATTAGCGAAACAAAATATCCTTTGGGATAATCTGAATTTGAAAGCATTACATTGTCGAAGGACGACCACAAAGAAAAGTCCTACATGTACCTACAGCTTGAATACGCACTAGTCATGAGTCCCTGTTATCCACTGACGATACATTTAAGTTTTATGTAAAAAAGTCAACCAATCAAGTCATATTGTTAAGAGACTTGAAAGAAATTCTACAGACGAATGATAAATGATTAGTTTCTCTCGAAGGTTTTTTTTTCTCTCTCTCTCAGAAAAATATCTTTCCAAGCATTGATATCATATCCTGAAACTCATTTGGGCAATAGCACTGCACTTAATCGGCAATATTCTAATCAGGTTAGTCCAGAAGCTTAACCCATTCCACACAGTGACGCTTTTTGAGAAGAAAATAAATCTGGAAAACATCGTTTCGAATAGAGAAATTGCTTGAACCAAGAATTTTTCATTTTACTCAATGTTTTCAACCTTGTTGAAAAAATCTAGAACTTCATAACCTTAAATTGTCGTCTGCATCTCCTTTTTAACTTTGAACAGTCTGAAATGTTGCAGTCTGGTAATGGGTTAATCTAACCACCTACTCCGTGACAATCGTCATTTCTAAAACTTTTCGAAAAGTGTGATCGACAAGACTTTCGGTGTTTCGAGCCACCATCTGCATATCAAAGACAAAAATCAGCCTGCACATAAGTGTAGTCTGATCTTAGTCTACACCTCCTGTCTATCCATTTTAAACAAGAATTGTTAATGGAATTAATTTTTCAAAATAAGTACTGATGATGGAAAAACATGTACCATCAGTGCTTTCAGCCCTTTCATTTTAATGCAATTCTGAAAGGAAATATTTTAATATTTTCAGCAAGACAAGGGTTAACTAACGAGCCTTGGCGTGGTTGTCCAACAATTATAAATGTACGCCAAGTATAGGCATATATCAGCTAGTACACAATGGATAACGTGGTGCGTGGACACCGAAAGGTACTTAGACACCGGATCAGATTTCCCCCGATAGAAGCAATGGTGGTGTAATTCTTTCGTATTTCAAGGAATAAGAACTAATTATAGAAAATTTTGTTTGCAGTAATGTCGAAGTGAAAGAAAAATAAGAGAGTTGTGGCTTTATAAGCGATATGTTTTTTGCTATTTTGAAGTATGTCCCTTATTTTTAGCCAACCTAGCTTTTTATATTTAATTCAACAAGTTTGTATTAAACATTATTGACCCCATTAAAGCAATCCAAATTAATTGCAAAACTATCCGAACAAAATGAACCCTTATTTAGCAGTGGGTTTGCCCCATAGTTTGTCTTTAAAGTGATCAATCTTTCGCTAAGACATTGTTCCTAACAAATATTTCTAAACTTTTGTCTTAGTCCTAAACACCACGAACAATTACCCCCCTACCAGTTCTACACGGGGAAGATCCGATCCGATGTCCAAGTGCATTCCGGTGACCGCATACAACGTTATCCAGTACATAGTACGCACGCAGAGTATATGGATAGATACTGACACAAAGTTTCCGTAGGTAATCAGCGAATGATCTTAACCCTGGTCTTGCTGAACCTGGAATATTCCGGTTTTGGCAGGTGCTATAGAAAAAGAACAGCCTGCAGTCTGATCTTGGTCTACACCACTTGCTCTAACTTTTCCTGCCAAAGAAGTTATGAAATATATTTACAAAAGCAAATATTGATTATTGAACAAGTACTATCAGTGCTCTCAGCCCTTTGATTTTAATGCTATTCCGTAAAGGATTTTATACAACATGACACGGGTTAATACCAGAGTTGCTGTCCCAAGCTATTCGATGTCTCAACTTCAAGTAAATATGAAATGATTGGAAATGTCCGACACAGGTTCTAATGTTGTCGAAAGGACTACACAACCATGCATGAGTTATGCAAAATGTGTAGTATCGAAAGGTTTGCATGTGTTCAACATTACCTTAACCCATTCCCACACAGAGTAATTTTAGACCTGTCCAATTTGAAAGAATGCAGACAACAATTTCAAATTGATGGAATTTTAAATTGTTTTGTCTTTTTGGAAAGAAAACATTGTGGATAATGAAGAAATTGCTTGATTCAAACAATTTCTTCATTTTCCACAATGTTTTCCAAACTTTTTTTCTTGAGGGGTGTAAAGAGGAGGGATTGTGTTGGAATCGGTTAAACTATTATTGTTCGAAAATAGTTGAACGTTGAATGCATCATAACTGCATAAAAGTATCATTTATTATGCATCTGAAAACAGTTGGGTTATTAAAATATGACAGATCATCAATAGATAGCTGACGACTTGCTGTTTCATGGCGTTATTTCGACATTTCCATGGCGCTATTTCTAGATAAAGCTTTGACTCGGCAAGAGAAAAAAGAACACCAATGGATTCCCGTAAAACAAATACATGTACATTGAAAAGAGTTTTGACCAAGCAAGTGCCAATTAGAGGTCACATTCTAGAAATAAGTTTATAGACAGGCAGAATTGTCGTTTTTGATTAAAGGCTTTACTCGAAGGCACACATTTTCTTACATAAAGGAATCTTGAATTCTCCGTTGAAACAGTTTAATGACCCCCTCAATCATTATGTTAATTGTGTCCCAACGAAAGCCGTGCAACCCTTAATAAAGTCTATCGACGAAACTGCTTAATCCGCTGCGCAGTCTCAGTCACCAGTAGTACTGGTGAGAGAAATACCAGGATTCCATTGTTAGGCGCTCCAGCCGCAGCGATATAACTGAAAGATTGTTGAAAGCGGCGTAAAACCCCATTCAAACAAACAAACAATTGTAAACGACTATATCGTACAAGACAACTCTAAATAGACAAAACATTATTTATTCATTCGCTAAAAAAACAGAGAAAATAAAAACAACAATAACAATAACATGTAAGCAAACTTGACCTATACATGTACAAGTTATTGAGAGTGTTCAAACGTCAAATCTGCCTATACCTGTATAGACAGAATTGACCTTTGATCGAGCACTATAACTTGTACATACATACCAACAATAATTGTCTTGTACATACCCTCTCTTTTCGTCATCTTATCATTATCGTTAAATTTACTTTCATCATTTTGGGATGACAGTATGCGTCTAAAATAGATTACACTCTATTTCTTTCCTTCAAAAAAAAAAAAAAAACTAAATTCCCAATACTTTGTAGACTTATTAAGTTGAAAATCTGTAATTTAAGTATCATTTTCAAAATAGATGTTGTCCGAAACTGTGAAAAGACACCCACAATCACCGGAAACGTTGTGCAACGTCGTTAAGCATAAGTAATGACATCAGATGGGCCAGAACTCTACCAATTAAAGAAATGACTTATTTACCCTGACTTCTCAAGATATTTCCACAGTGTGGTGAATCTCTTACGCACGTTTGTCTTTAATAATGAAATATTTTAGGGAGAAGATAGCTGAGATCGATGGTTATTTTATCAAATTTGCGTGCAGTAACCATTCAATTATATAACAGCTAATTAGCTCTTGCAGAGATTTGGCAGGGAGACAAAACGGAGTCTTTGATCGAACATATTAGAGGAAATAGCAGGGTATTCCTGAGAAAAATGAATAGCGTCTTGATTATCATCTCAAATATCAGTTTAGGTTTTTTGTGTGTTTTTTTTGTGTGTTTTTTATATTATTATATTTTTTATTGTTACTATTGCAGCCAAACTCTAGGTGGGAATTGACGGATTGTTGTTTCCGCCCAGTTATCTCCAAGATGGCTTATCTGCTACTATACCAATCGGTTTTGTAAAATATATGTGCAACAAAAGCCAAAACATTTGTTGGCGACCAAAATATAGTATCTACAGCTTAGATAAGCTTTCGCTACGACATTTAAGTTACACACAAACGGAACAATTTTATATAATTTAATTGCTAGTTTCGTCTATCAAAAACGAGCGATCTGATTGGTCGAAAAAATTAATTCATACCTCTATGAACAAAATTTTGAGCACGCAGCCATTTTATATGCTTCCGCACAAAATAGTTCCATACAAAAAGGTATCAAAATTTGTTAAGTTGTTGCATTTTTCGCTCGACGCTATTAAATTATAAGAAATGAAGATAATATTTTTTGTTTTCATGGAGGTATGAACCGAAAACCCTAATCACACAATGTATGAATACGCGAAGCGCGTATTCATACAGTGTGATTAGGTTTTTCGGTTCATACCTCCATGAAAACAAAAAATATTTTCTTCATCTCTTAAATGCATGTGGGAAATGAAATTCTTTCTTTGTGGTCTAAAAGGATGATTTGACCGATCGATCAATCTTTTGGTCGCATTGTGGCTAACAGCCAATTACGCCAAGGTTATCGTTATTTAACCATTTCCTGTTCAATCCCTGTTTTTCTCTGTGAGTTCATAAATGAAAAATGTTGTGGGAAGAAAGAATTTTTTAGCCTGTAACTTGGTTACTTCTTAATAGCACTTACTGCATCTTCTTTCAAATTGGACAAGTTTAGAATTTTGAAAAAAAAAAAAAAAAAAAAAAAAAAAAAAAAAACAGGAAAGAGTTTATGCAGCCCGGGTTGAATGAAGTTTAATATTTTGATCTATGAACTTAGTTGAGCTCTGTCAAACACCATCTGTATGACCAATACGTTTCCTATTGATTAACCCTTTCCTGTTTAATCCCTGGTTTTACGTCCCTGTGATTTTATAATTAAGAAAACATTGTAGAAAGAGAAGAAATTGCTTGTAACAAGCAATTTTTTCTTTTTTCCACAATATTTTTTACCATACTGAATGGTTATTTTTCGAGTTAAATCAACTTTAAATTGTTGTCTGCAAAACCTTTGAATTTGGACAGGTCTAAAATTTTGAAAAACAGGAAAGGGTTAAGACAATTGACGAACCGCTGACCACGCCCAATATCGCCGTTAAACACGCCCATGGATTTGAACAGGAAGTGCCACGGCGTTATTTTGCAATATTTATAGTCAGTAACAAAAAAGTATTTTGGTCTGAGACCTAAAGCCCGCCTCACTAACAAAAAGTTCCACCTCGATATCAAATGACGCTATCTTGTAAAAGTTATAGCCAGGAATTTGTAATAACAAAGGAAAAAAAACTTTAGACCGGTCGAAAATTAAAGAAGCTGCGCACGAATTATTTTAGTTAAAGATTAAAATCTTCAACTTTTGGTGTAGAAAACATTGTTCGAATTGAAGCTTGTCAAAAGCAACCACTTCATTTTTTACGATGTTTTTCGAGCGTTTTGTCTGAAGTGCGTCATAAGTGGATTGTGTGGGTAAGGGTTAAATATTTTTTCTCCTAAACATTACTATATCGTTGTTTTTTTTATAAAAGCATGCTCTTTGAAAATGATGCAATTAAACGCTCGACTGATTTTTTAGGTATAAATCTTGTCCAATTCGAAAGAAATCGCAGACGATAATTAACCCATTACAAGACGACAATAAATCAGACAGGTCGAAATCCAAAGATGTTGCAGACGACAAATTTCACTCAGTGGAATTTGAATTTTCAGTGTCTTTGAGGTAGAAAACATTGTTGGTAATGAAGAAATTGATTGTGACAAGCAATTTCTTCATTGTCCACAAAGTTTTCCATTTTTTTTCTCGGAGGTACCAGAAAGGGTCATTGTGTGGTAATGGGTCAAAAGTGAGTGCAATTTGGAATGTAACCAACAACATAGCATAAAAATCTGTGGAAAAGAGAATAAATTGCTTGTTACAAGCAATTCCTTCTTTTCCCACAATGTTATCATAAGTATAAAATGGCTTGGACGTAAAAACTAATGATTGTAACTGGAAAGGGTTAATTTTTAAGCTATCGCGAAAACGTAGATTTATTAGCTAGCAAAGCGTCAGCTTTGATACCTTAAGTTAACTGACAAAATCTTGAAGTCTTCTCAGAGATCAACGAGTGCAAACTGCTACAGGAGGCTCAACCACCAAATCCATTGAATGCATAGGCCATAAAAAGTAGTTCTTATGTATTTAAGGAATATTACTCTATTCAAATTGTAGAGAGCATATCCCATTTCCACCCAATTCCGCTTTATAAGCATCACAAGAAAAAACAACTTTGGAAAATATTGTGGACAATGAAGAAGTTGGTTGTAACAAGCAATTTCTTCAATGTCCACAGTGTTTTCCGCCCTATAAGGTAAATATTTTCCATATTCCAACAACTTGAAATTGCCCTCTACAGCTTTTCGAGCCAGTCTTGTAAGATCTTGTCATGTTGTAACGGGTTAGCTCCTTGGTTCCTTTAACCTCGTTTATTTATCATGATAACATTTGGCAAAGAAGATTACGTAACAAAATCACGATTTGCTAGCTTACATTACTTTAAGTACTTTAATCTCAAATATGTCATAGAAAATGTCTTTGTCTATATGTTAATACATCACTTCTATATTCTCAAAAACTATTTGTAACACATTTCATCCACTAAATCATTTCGAGACAGCGAGTCGTTTCGATAAGTGGAGAATTAATCTCTAAACGAATCAATTGTTACTGGTATAAATCATAGTACATCTCGAAAAATCTCTTCATTTCCATCCTCTCTAGATATTTTCTCAATTCTCTTTGAAATGATAACTGTTGATTTTTCTGCAATTGTGTCCAAATCTGATATTTATCGGAAAATCATAATGGATTCTTTTGTTTTGAATTACAAAATAAGGCATTATGTTTCTGTTGCGCATTTGTTTCTTATTTCTTTTAGATTTATAACCACGCGCCAAGTATTCATCGAATTATGAATAGCGATAGGACTGAAAAGTCAACTGTCTTACTTACTGGTTATGACTCAGCACTTAAATGCTCTTAGATCTTCTAGTTCAACCTTTCCTATACAATCCCTAATTTTTACGTAACTGTGAGATATATACTTGAGAAAAATGGTGGAAAAAGAAGAAATTGCTTCTAACAAGCAATTTCTTCTTTTCCAACAATATTTTTTATCCTATAGGATGGTTACTTTTTGAATTGTACTTACTTTATAATGTCGTCTGCTTACCTTATTGAATTCGAGCAAAAAAAAAAAAACAAAAAAAACCAAAAAACAAAAAAACAGCAGAGGTTTAATTTGGGGATCGATTCTCACGCCCAGTGATATCTAAAAGCGACTTCATTTAGATATCAAACGCCATTAGTTTGCGAAAAAAATGAACCAGGGAATAAAATTTAAAAAAAAATCGTTGGTTTGCGACAAAAACCTCGTAGCTACAGCCTAGGTAGCCAGACCAACAAAAATGCCCGACTTGAATGTCAGAGGTCAACATTTACTTCAGGCCTGATTGAATAATTTGATTTATCAATCGAGTTTCTATTGACAGCATCGATCCGTCAGCTGTTTACAGTGATTTCTTATTGCTTATGTATGGAGCATGGTTGCTGACCTCCGCTGACCCCGTCAAAGCAGTTTGTCAGAGAAAAAAAAACAACATTGATTTACTTGAACATAAAACAGAAAAACAAATTGTTGATTTGCGAACTATCACATCTTGAAAAGGCTCTAGTTACGGAGTATAAGTCGTCAAACAAACTCAAAAAGTTTGACATAAAATCTCGGAGGTCAATATCGATCTACCGATCGGAATGAATGATTTGATGTGTAAATCGATTATTAAATTGACAGTGGTTATCCTTCCAGCCTGTCAAATAACACGGACAAACTGTCTTTGTGCGAATTCAATTTCTACCAGACTGTCAAATAAAACGGATAAACTATCCTTGTAGAAATTCAATTCAATCCAGTCTGTCAAATAACTCGAATTAACTGTCCCCGTGGAAATTCAATTCTTTCCAGTCTGTCAAATAACAAGGATAAACTTTCCTTGTAGGAATTCAAGTCCTTCCAGTCTGTGAAATAACACAGATAAACTTTCCATATGGAAATTCAATTCCTTTCAGTCTGTCAAATAACACGGATAAACTGTCCTTGTGGGAATTCCATTCTTCCAGTCAGTCAAATAATACGGATAAACTGTACATGTTGAGATTCAATTCTTTCCAGTTTGTCAAATAACACGGATAAATTGTCCTTCAGGGAATTCAAAACTTTCCAGTCTGTCAAATATCACGGATAAACTGTCCTTGTGGAAATTCATTTCTTCACAGTCTGTCAAATAACCTGACAAACTGTCCTAGTGGAATTTCAATTCCTTCCAGGTTGTCAAATAACACGGATAAACTGTTCTTGTGGGAATTCAATTCTTTTCAGTCTGTCAAATAACATGGATAAACTATCCTTGTTGAAAATCAATTCCTTCCAGTCTGTCTCTTAACACGGATAGGCGGTCCTTGTAGGAAGCCTGTCAAATAACACAGATAAACTGTCCATGTGGGAATTCAATAGGACTATCCTTGATACTATGATACACATTTTCATCGGACTGGCCCCAGTGGTTTACAAAATTTATAAGATTTTTTAGAAATTTGCTCAAATGTCATTTGATGTCAAAGGAAAAGAGATCTACGTGGACTACTCCTTAACCCATAACCGTTTTACAAAATCTTAGAGTTGTCCAAATTTAAAAAATTTAAAGCCGATTTCATTTGAAAAATAACCATTCAGTAGGATAGAAAATATTGTGGAAAAAGAAGAAATTGCTTGTTACAAACAATTTCTTCTTTTTCAGAATATTTTTACAAGTACAAACAAGTACAAAATCACATCGACGTAAAAACAGCGATTGAGCAGGAAAGAGTTAAAGTCGACCTCCTCAAGTAAAATTGATTTTCTTCAACTTTTCACAAATTGATTACTATTATACGATCATTTGGGCATTTCTGTTATAAATTGGACCATATTTCTCAAGGGTCGTAACATTTCCGTTTTAAGCTCCCAAAAATTCAGAGAAAGAAACACTATTAAAAAAGATGAATAGTTTATATGCATTTTGTGGTTGTATTAACCTTCGTACTAAACTGTTTAAAAAAAAAAGAAAAATTAAAAAAAAATTGGCAAAATAAATATTTATCTGTCTTATTACCATCGTTATCTTTTTTGTGCCGACAATTTTCAATTTTAGAATTCATATCGCTTTATTACCGGTGATAAAAGTTCACATAGATCGGTGTAACGCGCATTGCGATGTCTCCACACTCGTATTCGGTCATCAGCATGACAAAACTTTATCCTGCATTAAACCCAAAACGGAATCGAACTCCCAAATCTATGTATTATTAAAATCATTTAAACTTAAAAATATACTTAAACACCATAAAATAGTTTTATTTGTAGAATGATGATTTTGAGTATGATCGCATTGAAAACACCCTGTGTTCAATTAGATAATATATTAATTTGTTACCGGGCTCTTGTATTACAATGGCTCCACAAGAAGCTTGAATTCTAAAAAACGGAAATAAGAAGTTCAATACTTCAGATGGCAAACACTTAGAAAAACTGATGGCGAAAAATATAGGAAGTAACAGAAGTACCATGTAACTTCCTAATAGCCTTCGACTCTTTTTACAGACAAAGTCTCCGATGTTTTGATCTAAATTCACGTATGAATCCTCTTATAAGACTTATAAAACGTTTTAAGACCCATAACCAGACAAGGCCGCTTTTTGACGAAATAGGAGTATGGAAAACTCTTTGAGAAAATAGCAATTTCGCTTTTTTCACAATGTTTTTATTCTACTTTTTCACTTAGTTTTTATTCTTTTTAATATAGCGCAATTTGAAATGTCTGCATGAAATATCCACATAGGTGTAACCTTAAAATTATAAGGTTAATCAAGGCAATTCTGATTGTTAGCTTAATTGGCGGGTCATATTAGTGGCGATTTGTTCATCCTGCGTCTGTCCGTGGATACCTTCTCCGAAACATATTGTGCAAACACTACAGACACTATTTCTACTGAATTTCATTATAATATTCCTTTAATTAGAAACCTCAAAGCAATTTTGACCTATTTAGCCTTCAAGGTTTACATACGTACATTGGGCATTATATGTTTTTAGACAGGCACAACACTATCAATTAAAATCTCATATCAAGGTCAATCTATTGCAAAAATACCTTAAACTGGAACTTCAAGTTTTAAGATCCAAATCTCCATAATATTCAGACTCCAAATCTTCAATCATGGGATGTCATTGGTCCGATCCCCGGCTGCGGCACATATCCTTTCCGACAAGTTAAACTTTTGATTAATACGGTCGCACTTGAAGGATCGTCACTGTCAATCAAAAACCGAGTGAATAAAATTTAGATCAGAAGTGAATGTTGCCCTCCGACATTATGTGAAGTGTTTTTGAAGGTTTGGAATCGAACGTCATGACAACAGCTTATTCAAGCAGCAGTTGCGACTTTAAGGTCACCATCTAACGAATGTTTTATGTTAATGTCTCCCTACCTATTATTGATTGATCGATTGCATGGGGTTTAGCGCACTTTTAACGGTTTTTCAGTCATATCGCGGCAGCTGAAGCTATTTACCATGGATTCCTGGTATTGTTTACACAAATACTACCACAACATCCTTTCCGAGCCTCAATCTGCTCATCCCACATGTCGGTAAGGATATTTGCCACTTCCCGGGATCGAACCCGGGACCCCATGACTAGGAGTCCTACTCGTTACTACTGCGCTTTGGCCGCGGCCTCTTAATGATCCTACCAACATTGTCGTTTGCAACTGAATTCCGAAGAAAAATGTGATACAGGTTGATAAACGTACCATTTATTTCAGTGCCAAAGTCTTACAGCTTGGCTACCCACGACTAGGTTCCTATGTCGATTGCGCAACCCTCTCTGAAGAAAAAAAGTAGTTCATTGTATATTGCAAAATATAACAATCTACTGCAGCTTTATAGAAGCATCGAGATTTACATTAAATTACTTTTCATCTCTTATTCACTCTTGCAATTAAAAAGCACCAAACATTGTTTACACTGGTGATGTAACCGTGCTTTGCAATAGGACAATTTAAGTGGTCAGCAAATAGACCCTCTCTTCACAATCTATTTCAATTCAATAACTCTTATACGCGAAACTCAGAACAATGAATATGGTTTGATAAAAACTTAAGCATGGCTTTTTACCATTAAAGAATCACCGACTGGATTTGCTAATCAATAATTAAAAGAGCCTCTGCAATTATTTTGTCACTCTTGTCGTAGACGAATGTTCAACCCCGAATATGACATCACACGGGAGAGTCAGAAAATCTAGTTGACTGCAAACTGCTTGAAAGGAATAGTGTTGGTTCTACAGTTCAAAGTTACTAAGAAAACGACTTTTACATGACAAACTAACAATTAAATTGCAAAAAATGAATTTAAATATATTTAGGTCTGTTTTACTTAAATCTTGAATGTTAATACCGTTCGGTGTTGGGATGTGACTTTACGTCTACCATTTCAATACATTACGAGTATCCAAAGCATTTCCTGTAAAAACGAAGTCAAGTTCTTCTGCAAGGCTTGCAGCTACTTTAGATCATTGGTCTGACCATACATTGTACTATAAAAGAGATTGTCTATAAACGTAATTGAATACACGACTGCCATGTTTAACCCAATACCAGACAAATTTTTTGATTGGTCGATATTGAAACAAATTGCGGACAACAATTTTTAACTAATTGAATTTAAAAGGTATTTGTCTCATTATGTATAAAGAACATCATAAATAATGCATAAATTGCTTGTAGCAAGCAATTTCTATTTTTCAACAATGCTTTTTAAAGCCGTTTTTTCCGAAGGGGCCTCAAAACTTGTCATTGAACGGAAATAGGTTAATATTCATGAGACGTGGCAAAACCGAGGCCAGTTTTTGACGTTATTATTTTGTTTCTGCTAAATAACTTTGCTGGTGCGTTGGAAACATAGGTAATGAATGACAGATATAAATAAGGGTCAATGGCCAATTTTCAAGCTTCTAGGCCAACGATGCCATAAAACATGCATATTCAACCGAAAAAAAATATCTAATAAAACCGGACCCCCTATATTAATTCCCTTTTGCTAAAAAGTCATTAGAAGGACATTGTTTCTCGGATGTGACTTGAAATATTGAGTCATTGACTTTGTCCTATAATATTCACTTTTTAATTATTATGTAGACAAATTACCTTTTTAAGTATAAGATGTACTAGTTTTCTCAATAATCTGCACGGTCCGATAGTCCAGTGGTAAAACGCAGGTCCTCGGGCTCGTGGTTCGAATCCCGAACGGGGCATATTTTTCAGGGACACTCCCCTACTAGAAGTGTTTTGCACTGGGCACCAAGGAGGTCTATTCAAAGAATAGTTAGAGGCGTATAAACCGGATATCGTTGCATCCGCCCTTTTCTCACTCGAGGGCCATGCCAAATATACCTAGATCACGGAGGGACCTAAGTCCTCCAATTACACAAACGCACGATCAAATCAGTTGGTAGATCTAATGACCTCAACATTACGGGTTCGAGCCCTTGACCTACCAAAATAATGAAGCAATTGTCTTTCGGGTGAGACATAAAGGCGGAGCCCGTGTGGCGGCGCTTTAAACCGAGCATGTTTAAGAACTAGGCGAAGCTCTCGGCAATTTTTACTATTACCCTAACTAACCCTCCCGTTACAACTAACCATATCTTGGGGCGTCGCTCATAAAGGAAATGTACTACGGTAGCGACGAAAAAAAAAACAAAAAAAACCATACACCTTCAACTCTTTTTCTCACAACGTCATGCGCTGTGTGATATGGTTTTGTTTTATTTCATAACCTTGTGTCCGTCCGTGCACCTTTAAGTTCATCTGTACACGAAGTTTTCAAACCGAGCTAGTGTGAACGTAACGGCTTAATCTGACGTTTAATGCAGTATATCGTTTTCACGTTCTGCGCCTTTAAAACATATCTAAGTTTCGTTTTCCCCTAAACCATGGGACAGTACTTATAAAACCTGAATGAGATATTCCTTTGGGTTAAGTTCTACAAAAATGTTCAAACATTGAATTCTATCCTTACCAGGCCACAAAATGGGGATCAAATCTTGCAAAATCTTCTCCAAAACCCCAAGCATTTATATTCGACCACGAGTTGACCGTTACTAAGTTTGTTCAGCCTCCAGCTGCTATCCAACTTAGGTTTACGATTACCCACCCATTGGTGAGAGACAAATGTAGGAAAGGATATGTGCCAACGCCAGGGATCGAACTCATGACATCCCATGACTGGCGATAAGGAATCTGTTTCCATGACCCGAAAGCAAATCTTAGACTGGTCCAAACTGAAAGAATTTGCATAGAACAATTCAAAGTTTGTGTAAATTATAGATTTTTTTTACAATTTTCTTGGTAGAAAACATTTTGGAAAATTGTTTCTTGAAAACAATTTCTGCATTTTACACAATTTACAGCCAATTGTTTCCCTTGAGGGGGGAAGGGGGTCAAAAAGTGCCATTGTCCGACAAGTCAAACACCCGCTTTCCAACTTCTCAAGTTGGTCACATCAAATCTTTCAAGAAAGTGACTTGGCATTTGTTTGCACTACGGCGATATTTGGCAAAATTTATGGTCGATAACATGTTATGAAAATGAAGTAGTCGATGGACGGCCAAGCTTGTAGAAGCTATAGGTACGAAGTTTAAGTCCCAAAGCTAACAAAATGCTTCACATGAATGTCGGCTTATGTTGAAGTTAAAAGTTCACTTCCGGTCTAAATGAATGATTTATTTGGTCGATTGATTTTTATATTGATAGACGGATTCCTTCAATTACACTTCCTTAACACAGAATATGCTATTCGTATATTATAGCGTCTGGCACCAGATTTTATTAGTGAATCTAATAATTCTAGGTTTTTGCCCGGATGAGATAGGTCCTGTTCGGCGAAAGTATATTTGGAAAGTTTAACATGCTTTGTAAAATTACAAATATCGTATGTATCATTTCCTTTGAACCAATAAATGTAATGATCTTATATTAAGTCACATTTTATTCTCAGATAACGCTAATGTTGTCTTTTCACTCATCTAAATTCGAACCATATTTTGGGGGGCACGTATAATCTGTTATGCAGAAAAACAACAATAAAAACAACAACAAACAAAAACAAACATGAACATTTAGTGATTTAGTTGCAAAATTTGCTAAACCTTTTCAACCTAGGGTAAAAAAATATTATAGATCTCAAATATCATGAAGACCCTGAAAATGTTCAACAATAATACTTTACTTCACTTAAATCGTGGTTTTGCCTAATAATTTCAGATCACCAGCATATCTTTGCTATAACCACTCTTCTACAGATGGAGACAAATATTTCTGAACAATATTATTCATTGTTTGTCAAAGATAATTTGAACAAAAATATAACATGGCGACGCGGTTAATTCCCGAAGTCTCCACTGCCAAAGTGAGTGACGCTAATCTTATCTTGATGATTAAGCGATGATGTCTTACTTCGGTCTCTCGTAACAGAACATTCATCACTTTAGTAAATATTGGCTTTAGGTGCTTGGAGACGTGCAAAACTTATATTGTCTGTATTTATTGACCTGATCCTGATTTTCATAATGAAAAATTATTATGTTCCTGAATACGAATTCGACTTTACTTTTGTCCTTTCCTGTATAATCCCTGGTTTTTACGATTTTTGTGATTTTGAAATTGAGAATCAATTTCCTCTTTTCCACAATATTTTCTACCATACTGAATGGTTATTTTCAAATTAAATCCACTTTCAATTTTCGTCTGCAAAATTTTTCAATTCGGATCAGTCTAAAAGTTCAAAAAATGGGAAAGGGTTAATGAGAATCGTTCCAATTCGCCCGAGTTACGGGAGCCCTAAAACCAATTAAAATACACAAGTTGTGAGAAAATTGTTTACTTGATATGACAGCGAAATGGGAAGAGCGCCTAATACATAGCGGTTTTGAGTTCGAATCTTGGCCAGGGTTAATGTTTTCGTTAATCAATATTTTAAAAAAAAAACATCTTAGTCTAGGTTAAGTCACTTTAGACCTACACCCATTGAATCATAACAGAATTCATGGTCTTTCCTTTTTTTAAATTTATATAAGGAGGTAAAATACAATTTGAATTGCCATCTAACAAATTAAAAAAATCAAAGATCGAACTATAGAAAATCGAGTCAATGTACATCAATTAAAGGGACAATTTCATTAACTAATATATGGTGTGTGCGCCTCGAACCCTGGCTTTTTCAGTCAACAATAAGATAAAGTAATACATATTTAGCTACTATAGAAGTACAAGTTATGGTGATTGATCAAAGCTCAATTTTGTCTATACCTTTAGACAAAATTGACCTTTGATCACTCACTATAACTTGTACATCTATAGTTTGTTGTGTTATGAATGCGGTGTTCAAAGCACAAATGATAGCTTTGATATTTGCGTGCAAAAGAAAAACGACCGATAGTTTTCGACCAGATTCCGATGGCATCACGTACTATGCCGAGGGGAAATAATCGAAATTTATTTTATTTAAATGACAGGGGTTAAATGTAGTATCTGGTTAAATTGTATCCAATATACCTTCCTGTCCATAGGGATCCAACATACTCTAATTGTTTATGGAGTCCACTTACAGACTTCGTTTATATTTTCAGAAATGATACCAGAAATCTGGTCTCAAAAATGAGGTCGCATTTCACCCACAGAATTGCTTTCAGAAATGCGATGACGTAACAGAAATCCATTTATTTCAAACGATGTCTGGCTTTTTGATGTAAGATGTCAAAGTACCAGAAAACATGTCTGTTATTCATTTACGGTCGATTGGGTTAACAAGAAACCCATAATCCATATCATCATTCCAACATAAAATGGTCAGAATTCTCGGATCTTTCTCATATCAGAACAGTAGCAACAGAAGGTAGGTCCATTTCATCTAGTGTCTTTTATATTATTTGAAGTAGAATTTTTAGTATGTGTGTTCACTCTATCTTGCACAAGCTACCACCTCTATCTAAAGCCAACTTTCATTAAGCGGCCATTATCTTAATTCTCTTATCAAAAGCCAGAGCTCTTTGAAATCGCTAAAATTAATAATCGCAAATGTTATCTATGTTCTTGGAAAGCATTAGAATCATTTCGATGGGTTCGAACAACATAGTATTAAGTGAGGATTTTGCAATAAAAACTCATGAATGCAAACGAATCGATCGTTTATATTTCACGAAAAAAGTCTTAAACGACCATTCTCTAAAGCTATAGCGCTTTTCGGCAGTCCCTTGAGTGGTCGGCTAATACAAGTTTTACTATATGAGCACATGCGTGACATTTCCAACCATTACACATGTGCGCCAAGCAAAGACTCAGATCAGTCTGTGCATCCGCACAGTCAGATCAGAGTCTTCACTCTGCGCTCTGTAGATAGATACTGACCCAAAGCTTCTTTAAACATTCAGCGAATATTCTAATTGCCCCGAATGGCTGTCCAGGGTGCTCAATGTCTACGAGTCACGCACCTGCGAAATTGTTGGAAATGTCACGCACAGGCTCATATTTGTTTGTGTTATGTGTTAGTGTGTGTGTATGTGGGGTTGTATTATATACCTATTAATGTTCCTAGTTCAATATGAACATTCCACACGGACAAAATCGGATACGTCATAAAAAAATCGGTTACCTGACATTGCCAAATACGGTTTCATATAAGGTAGTTTAAGATGATATCATTTTCAATCTGAATATGACGTCATTTAAGAGAATTTGATAGCATCGAGCGAAAAAAAACAAAAGCTGTATAAATTTTGATACCTTTTTGTATGGAACTATTTTATGCGGAAGCATACAAAATGGCTGCCTGCTAAAAATTGTGTTCATGGAGGTATGAATCAATTTTTTCGACCAATCAGAACGCTCGTTTTTGATAGACGAAACTAACAATTAAATTATAAAGTAATTAAACGTAATCAGAAAGGTCAAATGGAAATACTTGTGGAAATACAGATTTAAAAAACAAAACAAATAGATAATATAGGTATATAATATATGGAATATTACGTTACGATTTCGATAAAACATCTTGTATTTGCTACTCGCTGAAGAAGAAAATTTGATATTCGACTAGACCTTGGGTCTCGTGAAATACCAAAATTTTCCTCCGAAGCTCAAAGCGAATACAAGATATTGTATCTCTACCGAAACGTAATATCCCTATGTATTAATATAAGTTGTGTAAATAGGTGTTATTCCATAAGACAAATCTTCTATACCCTTTTTCATATCATCCCTATGTATACAGAGTCATTATCGGCGAATCAGATTTTTATATATAAAATGAACCATCTCACGACGACTAATGTAACTTCTGTCATATAGTGAAAATTCCACTGGCTGAAATGAAGGACAGAAAGGCATGAAAGAGAAGAAATTAAAAGAAAAAGAATTTTAGAGCAATTAAATTTTCAGTTATTATAGCTCAAACGATCGCGTTTGTTGATTGATTGAATGGGGTTTAACGACACTTTTAACTTTTCCGTGCGAATGTTAATTGTAGTACTTTATCTAGAGTTTAATCCATTCAAATTTACGCTTTGTGACGTCGACAAGAAAACCAGGGAAAAATTAGGAAAATGAAGAAATTGCTTGTTACAAAAGGACAGAAACTTGAAGTATCAAGTAACAAGAAACTGACGTCCGTAATTTCTTTGAATTTCGACTAGTCTAAATTTTTTCTTCTGATATTGGGCTAAACAAAGGTTTCCGATATGTTAATCATGAAAGCCGGCTACATGTATCATAAGGACGGTTGGTGAAATTCAGAAATTACTCATAACAAGCAAATTCTCCCTTCCTCGCGTTGCTTCTACCCGATATGACGATTGTCTTTTTCCACTTCAAGCCGATTAGAAATGTCGTCTTCGTCTTCTTTGAATTTGGTCAACACTAGAATAATGTTATCGTTTGTTATTTGGTTAACCCATTTCCAAACAAGAACGCCTTTTGACGACCTGAATAGTTCTAAAATCTTGTCATCTGGTAATTGTCAAAAGATGACCCCGCCCATTTACACCGTTAGCCCCACCCATTGACTCAGATAGGAAGTCGCGCTTCGTTTTTTAAACGGCGTCATTTAGAAAAAAATATGATCAGTAGCATGAAACAGAAAAAATAACAGTTGGTTGGCGACCTAAACGTCGTAACTACAGCTTGAATAAGCTGTAGTTACGAAGTTTAAGTCGCGAAACCAACAAAAAAGGTAAACAAAATGTTACAGATCAAAACTCATTTGATGATTTGAATGGTCGACTGGTTATTTGATTGACATTCGTGTTTGATCAATTTGTGTAAGCAATTTATCACTTTTGAGCCGTTATTCTGTATGAGTATTGAATAGAAACAGGAAAAGAGACGACATGCCATCGCGTATAGTAAAAGTATAAATTACCGTAAAGAATTTGATGCATGGTGTGAGAAAAGAGAGTATTATAAATCAATTCTTTACTAAATCATTCAAACTGCAATTCTTTGAAGATATTTGAAATTATCATGTCTAAGAAATATCATGAAGAGATAAATTGATTGTATCATAATTCACAATAAATCTAAAAACCTCAATTCCCCACAACTTTTATTTATTAATGCGAAACGTGAATCTTTCAGTAAATTTGTCAAAATCTGTTATTTAAGGGAAAATCATAATGGTTATATGTTGTATATGATAAAACACGAGTTGTATTTTCCGACCATGTTTCTTTTAGACTCAACGCCGATAGAAAGGGGACATCTATATGCAAACCTAACTTATCTTTTCAGTTTCTTCTTTGCCCCTAAATAGTAGGTTCATATTTATTGTACGAGCTCTTGCTCTTTTGATTGTGACTATATATTCCGAGTTTCAATCGAATGTGTTCCGCTATACTAAAGATGTTACAAAATGTCAAAGGTTTTTGCCGACGGCGACACTGACACGGACGCTTACGAGGATATGGCTGTAGCAATACCTCGGGTTTTGTCCCAAACCTAAAAATGTTATTTCTATAATAGGGCATTAAACCCATTCCAACACGGTGGCGCTTTTGGACGACTCCCAAGAAAAACAAGTGAGAAAAAACATTGTGTAAAATGAAGAAATTGCTTAGTACAAGCAATTTCTTCATTTTACACGGTGTTTTCTTCCAAGAAACTTGACCAAAACTCTATAACTTCAAAGCTCGTAGTTATCTTTATTTCTTACATATCTCATATCTCAATATACAAACTCACACCTTGATATCGCCAGATGACGGATCGCGATGTCAATCAAAGATTCAATCGACCAATCATATTTTTCTTTAGATCGGAAGTAAATTTTGAACTTCGGAATTTATGTTAAGCATTTTTCTTGGTTTTGAAAACCAACGTATACATCATAAGCTGTAGTTACAACGTTTGCCGACCAACCAACGATTTAAGCTTTATGTACCTGACAGTATATCCTTACAAAATAATGTCGTTTATTACCTTAGTCTAAGTACCTTGTCGGGGGTCGATAGACATGACCATCGATCCGTTAATTGACCAATCGCGAATGTCAATCAAATGACCAGTCGATAAATGAAACCATTCATTTAGATAAGAGATCAGTCTTGAGCTCCAACAAGCAAAACATCGAAACTACAGATTATTCAAGCCGTAGTTATGACGTTTAGGTCGCCAACCAACTATTCTACTTTTTTGTTTCATGTTACAAGCCACAAATTTTACAAAATAGCGCCGTAAAAAATCGAAGCGGGACTTCCTGTTGGAGTCAGTGGGCGTAACCAAAAGAGTAATTGGGGCGGGGACAGCGATTGGTCAATTGACAGAGAATCATAAGAAAAATTGAAATACGCATGTTAATACATGACTTTCCTGTTATCCATCACCACACAAGAAAATTTTAGACTGGTCCAAACTGAAAGGATTTGCAGATCTGTAGATTTTTTCACGTTTCTATGTAGAAAACATCGTCGAAAATTAAGATATTGCTTGTTACAAGCAATATCTTAATTTCCCACAATGTTTGCAGAATTGGTTTTTCTTGAGAAGAGTCAGAAAGCGCCATTGTATGGGAATGGGTTGATAACTAAATTCATTTAGACTCTTGGTCGTTTCGATTAGTGGAAATATACTTTCATAAAATTACTCCATAATAGCATTTGTCTTTGCTTTATTTGTATGATCACATTTGTTGATTTTCCTGTATGTTTGTCCAAATTCGATAAATCTTTATAAAAAGTATATTGGTTATGATATTTTGGGTTTCAAAATATTATATTATTTTTCAGATACCATTTTAATTCATATTTCTGTTTGACTTATGACATCGAGACATTGATTTTCAAATATAACAAATTTGAAGCATTTTCATATAACATGTGATAACATTTTCTCTTTTCGACAGCTTTAATTGGTGTTTTTCTCTGAAGGGTCGTGCATTTTTGATACAGTAAGCTCATTAAAGACTGTTGGAAAGTAACAACAAAACATGGATGTCTATCTTTTTTCCGCTTGCAATTAATATTCATACTTACTTAACCATTTCCCGTGTTTTTTTTTTAATATTATTTTAGATCGGTCTAAATATAAAGTGGTTGCAGGCGACAATGAAAATTAGGTGCAATGTGAAAGAAACCATCCTTTGTGGTAAAAAATATTGTAGGAAAAGGAGAAATTGCTTGTTACAAACAAATTATTCTTTTCACGGTGTTGCTCAAATATAACCCTCATGTTCATTATAAGAAAGATATATCGGGGCTTTGGTTCAGATGAAAAAATATAATATTATTTATTGAAAACTTTTTTTTGTTGTTTGTTAAGAATATATATCTTAGTCGAGCGATGAGTGATGAAGGAAACTTGAATGATTCAGGGATTCGGGTGGCTAGATGTCGGGGATTCGGGTTCGATTCCTTGTCGCGCTGCCGGTTAGATGGGCATGTCTTTTAGTAAGGCATTCAGAACCCAAGCCTAGTACTTGTGATACCCAGGAAGCAGGAGAATAAGTGAAAGTCGGCGTGATGCCAGTGAAAAAATGGCAGTGAAAACAAAAATAATTCAATTTAACACAGTAAGAGACATCAGAAATTTAGACTGGTCCAAATTGAAAGGAGTTGCAGTCAACTTAGTGATTGAAATTTTAGATTTTTTAGAAATATTGTCGGATCAGTAGAGAAAACTCATAAACAGCTGTACTGTATGAGACTGTATGTGTACTTATGATACCAGATTTGGCAGAAATATTGTCGGATCAGTAGGAGAAACTTAAAAATGGCTGTACTGTGTCAGACTGTATGTGTAGTTATGATACCAGCTTTCGTAGAAATATGATCGGATCAGTCGGGGAAGCTTTCAAATGGCTGCACTGTGTCAGACTGTATGTGTAGTTATAAATATGATGAAATATATCAGACTTTATTCTTTGTTTTGATACCCGATTTCGTAAACATATCGTCGGATCAGTAGCAGAAATTTAAAAATGGCTGTACTGTATCAGACTGTATGTGTAGTTTCGATACCAGCTTATACAGAAATATTGTCGGGTCAGTTGGGGAAACATACAAGTGGCTGTACTGAATCAGACTGTTTGTCTAGTTTTGATACCAGCCTTTGCAGAAATATTTCTGGATAAGAAGGGAAAACTTATAAATGGCTGCACTGTGTCAGTCTTTATGTGTAGTTTGATACCAGTTAACGCAGAAATATTGTCGGATCAGTAGGGTAAACCCATGAATAGCTGTTCTATATCAGACTGTATGTGTTGTAACAGCTTCCGCAGAAATATTGTCGGATCAGTAGGGGAAACATATAAATGGCTGAATTGTATCAGACTGCATGTGTTGTTTTTTATACTAGCTTTCGCAGAATTATTGTCAGATTAGTAGGGGGACTTATAAATAGCTGAACTGTATCGGACTTTATGCGTAGTCTTGATACAAGCTTTCGCAGAATATTGGCGGATCATTTGGGGAAACTTATAAATAGCTGAAATGTATTAGACTGTATTCTTTGTTTTGATACCCGTTTTCGTAAAAATATCATCGTATCAGTAGTGGAAACTTATAAAATGCTGCACTGTATCAGACTGTATGTGTAGTTTTGATACCAACTTTCGCAGAAATATTGTCGGAATAGTAGGGTTAACTAATAAATGCCTGTACTGTATCAGACTGTATGTGTAGATTTGATACCAACTTTTGCAGAAATATTGTCGGATTAGTTGAGGAAATTAATAAATGGCTATATTGTATGTGTTTCTTTTTTTTTCTATACTAGCTCTCGCAGAAATAATGTTGGATCAGCTTGGGAAATTAATGAATGGCTGATATGTATTTGGCTGATTGTGAAGTTTGGATAATATTTTTTCGCAGAAATATAGTCGGATTAGGTAAGATATAATTCAAAAAATACTTGTTTTTAGTAAGACTGTGAATGGCGTGTTGATTCCAGGTTTTGCAACATTATTTGGGGAGCAGTTAGGATTTTATTCAGTCTAAAAAATGGCTGGAGTGTATATAAAGTTTTCCTGCTAGCCTTCGTACACATATCCTTGTAGCCATTGGGAAGAATTGGTTCTTATGATTAACTGTACTGCACAAGTTTTTATGTGAAATTTACTTACCTGTCTACCTTGCAGAACTATCATTGGAGCACTTATAGAGAATAATTAATTCTAGCGAACGACTGTACTGCGCCAGGCTGTATGTTAACTTTTGCTGTCAGCGTTCATAAAATTATTACGGGAGCAGGTAGGGAAGAACCAATTCTTATTGATATCTGTCCGTTATCATATATTTAAATATTTCTAGTAAAATATGTACATTCCACACATAAAAATCGTACAAATATAAGTATCTGATATTGTCGAATACGGTTCAATATAAGGTAGTCTAAGATTACGTCATTTTCATTCTGTATCTGACGTCATGATGCGAATAAACGTAATCAGAATGGTAATGAAGAAGGGGAATTATTGTAGAAGGAAATATTGTTTACATTTTTTATCGAATTTATTGAATAAAGAATTGTAGGTATATAATAAATCGAATACTAAGTTGCGATGATGATACTTTGCTTCTAGCTACGAAGGAAAATTTGATATTCCACTCGACCTTCGGGCTCGTGAAATATCAAAATTTTCCTCCGCAGCTCAAAGCAAATACAAGGTGTTGTATCGCTATTGAAACATAACTATTCCCTTTCTATACTACTGAATAAAATACTAGTTCATACATATAGCATGTTGCTTTTAAAAAGTATGTGTTTTCCATTGCACGACCTAAAACTCTTGAAAGCGTCATAAGACTCAACTATAAAACTTTTAGTTATCGAAATCCTATGAATGACGGAAAATTGTCAATCAAAAATCGAATTGACGAATGAAATCGTTCATTTATATCAGACGTCAACTTTGCACTCCAACATTGACCGATATTTATATGAAGCATATTTTGTTAGTATGGCAAATAAAACGTCGCAAACCAACCATCTACATTTTAGTTACATATTACTGGTCAAAAGTCACAAACTTTGCAAATCAACGCCGTTTTATGTTGAGATGGAACTTACTATTGGGGTCAGTAGAGGTGACCAGCGGGACCAACGATCTGTCAGTTTCATTCCTTCCTACTCCTTCCTAAGCATTTTTTTCATGGTGCCATATCCGCCCCCTCCCCCCCATGCCTTTTTATTGAATTTAGCGGCTTTTGGTGAAACAAGTTGAAAAACTTGAAAACAGAACTCTTTTGTCTAAAATCTGATTTAATGCACATTTGATTTATTTATTTGTCTTCCTGTCCCTTGTACTGCCGTCGCTACTACTATAATATGCTTTCGACATAAGAATAGTCTTAAATTCATAAATTCGTAGTATGTCTCGACTAGGATTATTCCTTTTCTAATGCTAAAGGGTCTTATATAAATGCACTTAAACGCGTTGACATTCTAAAAAGGCTTGTATAATTACATTTTAAAGGTGTTTATTTAAGCTTGTCTGAACATAGGCTGATCTTTAACAACATACCGCTTTTAGGAATATTTGGAAATCAAGCAGGCAGGGATAGTTTTGGAAGAGCGAAAAAAAAAAAACCCGACCCTGTATGGACTTTACAGGGGAAAAGGGTCGAACTCATTATGTCGTTTGACGAACAAAATGTCGTAAATGCAGCTGTATTTAAGACATTTTGGTCGCCCACCAACGATATGTATCGTTTGATAGTAAGTTAGTTGAAGAATTGCCACTTTTCTAATGAAAGAAATGGCGACAACTTTAAAACACTATCTCTTTGAAGTAAGTATGTTTTAAGTGCTTTGACAAGAAAACAAGCACATGGACTCCCGATTTTTGTTGAGGACTTCTAGAACTGCACTTTTGGCACATCCTTAACCATTTCCAGTACATTCCTGGGATTTTACATCACTTTGATTCTCTAGCTGAAAAAACATCACGGAAAAAGAAGAAATTGCCCGTAACAAGCAATTTCTTTTTTTCCACAATATTTGCAGAACATAGGTTGGTTTGTTTCCAAATTGCACCCATTTTTCATTGTACTCCGCATTCTCTTTGAGTTTGGACTGGTCTGAAATTTCGATAAAAACAAACAAACTGGAAAGGGTTAATGCTAGGCTTTGGGGGGTGGACGAATAAGACTAGACAGAAGACGGATATACATGATTTATTAATCCGATGGTTATAATGCGTCACCTTGCAAAGACCGACTTATGTCTACGCTCAGAAAATGCGAGTTTTAAGAAAAAGTTAAAGTTCTTTTTTGAGACTTCAAAATGGCTCACCAAGGAACAAGTGAAACGTATGAAATTTAGGAGATTATCATCCATGCATCTTGCCAAGGATTTATGGTTAAACATAACTGACGTTTAGCCGCTATCAATCAGATATCCGATCGACGAATCAAATTATTGATTCAAACTTCAAGATGTAGTAACGATGTTTAAGACGCCAACCAACGATTTACGTTTCATTTTGTGTCCCTTGGATATAGTTTACAACCTAAGTCATACTACCATGTAGAGGGCCAGTTGAGGCGAGCGATCCGTCAATTTAAAGCGCATTCGATATGATAATCGGCAATCTCTGGGAACAACAAATATGTTTCTACCTGTACAATATTACAGCGATAAAACGCATTATACAACGATAAAGTGCACCTGTCACAGGGTGCTTATCTTACGACTTCTGCGTTAAAAAATATATCTAAGGCGACCTGGTAGTCCAGTAGCAAAACGCAGGACTACCAATCCTGAAGTCCGTGTTTCGAAACATGGTCCGAACGCGACGGGATTTTTAGGGACACTTGTCTCCTGCCTAACTAGAAGTGAATTGGTAACAAACCCAGAGGTAGCTTAGCGTGTATCTGTGTTTTACACTGGGCACGTCAAAGAACCTAGATGTTATATTCGTAGAAGAGCCAGGGGCGTATTCGAATCCTGTTCTCCTTGTATCCGCTTCTTTCTCTCTCACTGTCGATACCAAATATGCCTAGAGCACGGAGGGGCCTAAATCCTACAAGAAAATATAACTCCATAGGCAAAAAACAGCGTTATCAATGTATTTTGATTTATTTGGGTATGACCAAGAGAATTAAATAAAGATCGCTGTTGTGTAAATAGGTTCATGCGTCTACAGTTGACGGATCGATGGCCGCGATCACTGATCTCCTACAGGAAGTTTCATATCGATATTTCATGGCCTGTTCTTGAACAGTTATCAAATAGTAAAATGGTTGGTTGGCAACATTTAAGTCGATAAACAAACAAAAATGCTTCACATAAATATCGTCTATTGTTAGAGTTCAAAGTTCACTTCGGGTATGAAAGAATGATTTGACTGGTCGATCGTAACTTTGATTCACCCTTGGTGAATCCATCGTTTAAGCAACTGTATGTCTTTGCTGTCTTGTGTCGTGATTCTTTATCGGAAAGTTAAATTATACCACTGAAATAAGGCAGAGCAGACTTGAAGAAATAGAAAACATGATTTTACATCGAGCTATGTTAATAGGCAGGCATTGACAAGACAATTTATGTAATGATGACAGATTACATGATTATATTCTGTAATAAAACGGCCTATAACTGATGTAATGTTGACAAATTATTTATTCTCTAACAAGCTTTGGTAATCGCTATACTGTCTATGAACGATCAAATCCTCGTAACTGCAGCTTATTCAGGCTGCAGTTACAAGGTTTTGGTGTCCCACACACGATATACATGTACAGTGAACAATATAAATTTTCACTTAAGGTTAAACAAGCATGTCCTAATCAAGGCAATGATAGAAATCACTCTTTTTACCCTTAATAAGTTTGATAATTTAAAAGTCCGAATATATTTATGAATTGACCAATCGCTGGCACCGCCCACTAACTTTTTTAGTCCCGCCCATTCACTATGAGGTTTAGCTTCGATTCAGAACGGCGTTGTTTTGCAAATTTTATAGCCAGTAGCATTAATTAAACGTAAAATGGTTTGTTGGCGACCTAAAAGTCGAAATATTAGTTATGACGTTTCAGTCGCAAAACCAACAAAATTGTTTCACACAACTGTTGGCAAATGTTTGAGTTTAGATCTTATTTCCGGACTGAATAAATGAATTGCTTGGTCGATTGAACCTTGTTTGACAGCCGCGATTGGTCAATTACATTCATACAGGAGTTTCTGAGGCTCGTTAAGTCAACGTCAGTACGTTCAAGTGTTGCGTAAGCAAATATACCTGAAACCTCAACTTCATGTAATATGCAGGAACTTGATTTTCGAATCTTCCCAACAGTATTAACCCTTGTCATGCTGAATTAAAATCCCGTACAGAATTGCTTTAAATGAAAGGACTAACAGCACCAGAAGGTCTTTATGAGGGTCAATATTTCTTTTGAAAATTGATTATCTAAACAAATCTTGATGAAAGGAGACAAGCAGGAGGTGTAGACCAAGATCAGGCTGCACTTATATGCAGGCTGTTCTTTGTCTATACCACCTGCCAAAACAGGAATATTCCGGGTTCAGCTTGACAAGGGTTAAGATAAGAACCTATCCAGTAACATGCTCTTCGCAGGCGGTCATCAATTAAAGAAGGGGATTCCCTACCCAGGCTCGTAATGGAATTTCGGTATATGATTTCATGGACTCTATTTCTATTCATCATTCATCTAGATCATCCTTGAGACCCGGGCTCACTGGTCTCGCTGAAATAGGATGCTGATGGAAGCTCCATACTTGCTCGTTAGGAGTCAAAACCGATATTGAAAAATCAAAGCACATAAAGTCCATCTTTTATTTGTTCTAAATAGTTGTTCTCTGATTATTGAATGCTATAAGTTACCATAGGTCAATTATTAAAGACTTCTTTGTTTCGAATTTTAAGCATGCAATGAAAAAAAAAATGTAACGGCGCCGAAAAATTACAACGAACCAGGCTTCGATTAGTGCCGTTTCATAAATATTACAAAAGGCAGTCATGTACTACAGACTGAAATGGGCCCCTACCGATATCCAGAGTTACTCCGCTTAGTTTTAGTATTAGAGTGACCCCCCTTAAATCTTTGGGTAGTTCCGGTGAAAAAATCGATGATATCGGTATCGAAAACAATAACAGGTTTTTGCCAGCTCTTACTATGTGTCATTATTGTTGAAACCCTAGATGATCTAGAGGCTACTTTATTCTAGCAGCTGAGCTAAATTTTTAAAGCTAAGTGGCGTTTTATGTGTTTATAATCATAAATGAACCGGTATGAAAGTGTATTTTTCGGATATACCCTAATTCCGGATATACGTATCAATTACCATAAAACGAGCCTTTTTGATCGAAATAAATACAATGATACTCACGGAAATACATTCCGTTATTTCCTTTTTTAAAAAATGGTTTCACGTGTCAAGCGGGGCTTTGAATTTATAAGATAAATGTCATTTTACAAACGGGAACTGTTACAAAGAAGCTCTCCATACGTCTTCATTTCATGACCATGGGAATTTACCAAATACCCTTTTCATTGATGAATATGAAATAAATTTAATCAGAATTCACTGCATGATCCTCAAAAAAGCTTTGTAAAGTGTCTGGAGGCTTGTGAAAATGAGTGCTGCCTCTGTAGGTCCTCCTAAGATATATCATTCGTTTCTTACCAATGGCAAGTAAGATATATCATTAATTTCTTACCAATCGGCAAATGATAAGGTCATTGTGTGGGAATGGGTAAACCAAACTAATTCAATCATCCTCCACAAGCTTTAGCATCTGATATAAGATGTGTGCACAAATTTATATTTTCATATAAAATGTATTCTGGTTAACCCTGGTTTATACGTCCCTGTGGCTTTCAAATTGAGAATGCATTGTAGAAAAAGAAAAAGCTTGTTGCAATGTTTTCCTTTTTCACTGTATTTATGCCCTGCTGAATGGTTTTTATTTTTATAAATGTTTCATATATCATTTCGTGTATTTAAATATTTGAGAAAAAGTGAGAAATAAAAAAGTGGAAATATAAAAGAGATGACCGTAAGAAGTTTTACAAAGATACTAAGGCATCTTTTTGAACGTATTAATCCATTTAGTTGATACCAAATTCTTATTACTATATTGAGACATATCATTCAATGACATATATGGTACTAAATATTCAAATCTTTTTGTTGTAAAAAAATGATCTTAAACATTTTTTTCCTTCAGATTTTTCTTACTTAAACATTTTTTCCAAATTTTTCTAAATGAGAAACGTTTTAAAATAGATTTCCTTTACCTCTTGCATTTATAATCCTATTTAAAATGTACAAACTCGTAATTTCCTTGGAATTGGAGAGAATAGCAAACGACTTCCTTTGTTACTTGTAATAAGGGGATATCGGGTGAAAATCAAAAGCAAATAACCGATCATTATGAGATATATCCAGTGTATATCCAAAATACCATCCGTGGTCTATTACGCAATCAGAGATACCGATCAGAAGCGTGTAAGTTACTTGGATTAAAACAGCAGATTATGAGAGATATTTGATTAACCATTTAACCCTTTACAGAAAAAAAAATCTCAGAACGCAAGAGGATACGAACGAAATTTTAATAGCCATGTGTACCGAAAATAATGGATCTTTCAGATGTGGAGAAAATCGGCGTAAAAAGTACTCTTTATCGCAATATTGTTATTCTTGGTTGTTGTTGTGTGTTTTCCTTGTTTTAATAAGTCTTTTCAAGTTAAAGAAGTAAACGCAATGATTTCCTACAAAGGACGCTTTTTATATATTTTTTTCGAAAATGAGAAGTAAAATATGAAAACTGGACGAGAATGAAATTGGTTACTAGGTCGGGAGAGAAAAACGATTAAACGTGTCAACGTTAATATAAACTACCACAACAATTCCATATTCTAAGAGTATTATAAGAGTACTCAACATTCCGCTATATCAAATTCTGAAAAAATATCATATTCTACGCAAAATAGGATTATTTAACCTCTGATAGTGTACTTTTACTTAGGGACCCAACCACATCATTTTGCATATAATGTATGGACAGGAAGATAAAACATTAATCAATCTTTAGAACTAGATAAATTCCAAATAATATAAGTCAACCGACTCCCTTGTTAAATAGTCAAAAGAAGGACATCTGGGCAGTCGTGTGAAAATTATAGCAAATAGCCGATCGTTATGAGATATATCCGGATACCACCCGTGGACTATTGCGTAATCAAAGATACCGATTCAAAAAATTTAAGTTACTTGGATTAAAACAGGAGTTTATGGACGGACATCGATAATTCTTAAGATTAACTTACCATTTAAACCTTTGTAGATGAAAAAAAAAAAAAAAAAAAAAAACTCAGAACGAAATAGGATACAGACGAAATATTAAAAAGCATTTGTATCAAAAAGATCGCCCAGATTTGGAGAAATTCCTTGTTAAAATACTCCCTTTATCGCAATACTTTTGTCCCCCCCCCGTTGTTGTTTTGTCTGTTTGCATGTTTCAATAGATATTCTCAAGCCAAGGAAATAAAATCAACAATTCACCAGGAAGGACACTTTTGCTAATTTTGTTTCGAAAATGAGAAGTAGAATATGAAAACTGGATGAACTCGGACGGGAAGACGATTATAACGTGTCAACGTAAATAAAAACTACCAAAACATTCTCATAATCTATAAGTATTACAAAATTACTCAATATTCTTATGTGTGAAATACCGAAAAAATAATTATTTCTCTCCAAAACGGACGTTTTTAGTCTCAGCCCTTATATACTCTATGTTGAAATTTAAACCGGAACTACCCAGTAGAATCAAGGGAGTTAATTAAAGGGCAATTTTCGGGAGAACTCCGTATATCGGTAGGGGCCCATTAATACACCGATTACGTCTAAAGGCGATCTCTTGTATAATACAATGTTTGGCTAGATCAATTATCTAAAGTAGCTGAAAGCCTTGACACCGTGGCTTTGATTTATGTGTTGTCTTGAAATGGTAGACGTAAAGTCACATCCCACACCCTGCCTTTAACTATCAGTCGTTCGTTGATTACTTTGACGCACCTAGATTTAATATCAATCTTTCTTTAGTGAACTCATTGTTTTCTAACCATTCGCATGTAACAGTAATTAACCTAAAGTTAATTGTGAAGGGAGGGTTTGTTTTCTGACCTCTTAAAATGTCCCACTGCTGGGCCTGATAACAACACTAGGTTAAACTATTTAATGTGCCTTTAAATCGCGGTTAGGTTGTTACGACGTTTGGGTCGCCAAAGCATTCTTTTTTCTTTACATATAACTGGCAATAAATTTTGCAAAGCATAACGCCGTTTAATATCCAAATCTTAATACCTGGCGTAGTTCAGAGGGCCAGACAAGCGATAGCGCTAGTAATTTAACTGCAGTATCTTGACAGCGTTAATTTTCTCTTCAGCCCAAGCGGTTATGCTATAATCGAGTTGTAAAATCTCCCATTCAGTTTTCTTCACACCATGTTACTTTTATGAGTGTTGTCTAGACAGAATCTTGACTCATCAGTAAATAACACTTGGGTATTTTTTTTTATATATATAAAATTTTCCTTTTCGCACGATTCCTTCCATACAGAGGTAATCCTCTACCCATGTTACTTTTATGAGTGTTGTCTAGACAGAATCTTGACTCATCAGTAAATAACACTTGGGTATTTTTTTTTATATATATAAAATTTTCCTTTTCGCACGATTCCTTCCATACAGAGGTAATCCTCTACCCATGCCGTTAGTAAAATATTTAAGAGGATCTTCTTGTCGGAGATCAGTAGGGGTAGGAGAGGGAGGCGGCGTTCTGCGATCTTTCAGTTGTGTAGTTTGAGACAGATATTGTAACACTGAATTCTGTACTCAGAGTTTTTCAAGAAGGTGTAAAACGATTTTTCAGCCGATCAGAATGTAGGTTTTCGGGTGATTGAACGAAGATCAAACCATTTCTTATTCAAGAGGAGATTGATTTTGCAACGGTTTGTGCGAATCCAAGCAATTTACTCAGTATTCTACGGAGCTTCGTTTTAGAAACCTTTACTTGAGGCAGGATTAACAGATCGCGACAGTCAATTAAAATGCCGATTGACCAATCCAATTGTAAGTTTAGATCTGAAGCGAACTTTGAACTCTAGATATTAGCCGACATTAATATGAAGCATTTTCTTTTGGTTTAGCTGCTAAAACGTCGTAACTACAGCTCATATGAGCTGTAGGTACAACGTTTGAATATTCACGCTGCAGTTTCGACATTTAAGATGCAAATCAACCATTCTTTTTTGTTACATGGTTACCATAGTTTTAGCTTACAAATTCAAGCTCGGTGGGCTTGCCCAGTGATCAGTCAATTTCCGACAGCCGGTCCTGACAAATCTTCGCAAGCCAAGGGTTCTAGATCCATCTTGTTCTTTACGAACAAGGTGGAGTTGGAACCCCTGGCTTGCGAAGATGGTCCTGACATTTAGTAATAGCTTTTTAATGACTCGACCATAGTGTGAAAGATCTTAATGTTTGAGATGGCAATGTCCCATTCGGAACACCATACCCTGTTACATATTAGGAATCATACCAATAAGACGCTAAATTGAAACATAAAGACGTTCCCTCCCTCCATTGGCCCCGCCCATTGGCTCCAACAGGAAGTTTTTCTATTTTAACAGCGTTATTTTTCAAAATGTTTTGCCAGTAGCATATGGAAATCGTAGAATGATTGGTTGGCGACATAAACGTCGTAACTACCGTTTTAATAAACTGCAGTTACGACGTTTAAGTCGTCAACCAACAATAATGCTTCACATAAATGGCGGCAAATGTTTGAGTTCAAATTCCTTTTTCGATCAAAATGAAGGATTTGATAGGCCTTATTTACTCCCTTTCCCACACAATAAAATTTTAGATCAGTCCAAATTCAAAGAAGTTGCAGCTGACTATTTTAAGATGATGATTTTTTTTTTAAATCTTTGTCTTTTTGGGTAGAAAACATTGTGGATAATGAAGAAATTGCTTGTAATAAGCAATTTCTTCATTTTCCACAGTGTTTTCCGAGGCTTTCATATTGAGGGGCTTTTAAAAGCGTCACTGTGTGGGAATGGGTTAAATAACAACCGTGATTGGTCAATTTCTTTGGAGCGATACAGATTTTTATACTTGCTTTATGGTATTCAAAGCTTTCAGAACGGTATCGAGCTTAAAAACCTTTCACTGACAATTGGCTGATCGCGTGTGACGCCAACTAACACTTGACAAGGTAGATCAACTGAGATAAAACATTGTTGGTTTGAAAAAATATCGTCAGAAAAATAAACAGAAAGCAAATCGTTGGTTAGCGATCTAGATGTCGCCTCCTCATTTGAATAGGCGGTAGTTAGGATGTTTAAGTCGCCAGAATAGAAAAAATGTTTGACATGCATGTTGGAGGTCAAGACAAAATCGATGCCTTAACCCATTACCTGACTTATCCAAAGTGAAAGATGTTGCAGACAACGTTTCAAATTGCAATAAAATTGTAAAATATGTACTAAATAGGGTAGGAAACATTAAGAGATTAGAAAAAAATGCTTGTAACAAGCAATTTCTCCTTTTCCCACAAAGTGTCCCGTGATTTTATTTCTTCGGGGCGTCAAAAGGGGCCTTGTGTGGCTGAAAACAGTAGAATTTGTTATGAAATACTTGAGACCTTACAGAAATAATGACGATCTATAGCATCAGATATCTTACGTTCTTCGCGGTTTGGGAGAGATACCTCATTGATTATTTGTAAATTATAGACGACCCCAAATAACAGTTTCTTTATATAACTGATGCTTTTTAGCTAGCAAAGCGTCAGCTTTGGTAGCTTAAGTTAACAGACAAAAAATGAGGTTTTCTCAAAGTTCAACGAGTGCAACTGGAGGCTTAACCACTAAATCCATTGAATGCCTATGCCATAAAAAGTAGTTCTGGTATATTTTAAGAATATTACAAACTCTATTCAAATTTTGGTATGCTATCTAACCTTTTCCCACTCAATTCCGCTTTCTAAGCATCCCAAGAAAAAATCTTTGGAAAACATTGTGGACAATGAAGAAATTGCTTTTTACAAGCAATATTTTTAATGTCCACAATGTTTGTTTTTTTTTTTTTTTTACCAAATTCTACCAACTTGAAATTGTCATCTGCAACTTCTTTCAATTTTTCAGGTCTAAGATTTCTTTATGTTGAAATGGGTTAACTCCTGGGTTACTTTTACCTTTATTTATCATGATAACCTTTGACAAAGGGATTACTTTACAAAACCATGCTTTACTAGCTTATACTACTTTCAGTACTTTGATTTAGTTCCACTTGTCATTCAAACACATGGTTAACAGTTCAAGAATGTCGATTTCATTCGTAAAGTGATGTCATGAACGTTTTTGCATATATCAAACAATAACGACGATCGTAGTACATTTAAGATAGAGAATCGTATACATTTGGCTCGGTTTAAAAACGTCTTAAAATAACATTTGATACAAATAATAATATTCACAAAATACTCTGTGCGAAGAACATTACCATACCATTATTTGTAATGTGAATATTAGATGCTTTAGGGAACAAACAAATGACGAATTTAACAGGGTAGGGAATTTCTAGCTCTAAAGCAGAAAAAAGAATGGTTGGAAAATATCGGAGATAATATCGGAGATAATCATTGTCTTCAGATGTAAAAGAATAATTTAACTGATAAATCGCTTGTTTAATTGACAACTGCGATTTGTCAATGCCAAGCGTAAATTTGATTTAAGGTACATATGTATAATTTCAAATGAGTGTAAGTCTGATCCATTGTGAAAAGCACAGTGCATGAATTGACGGATCGATGCCCACGCTAATAGACTAAAATACCAAAAGGTGTATTTTTTCCAAAATTCACGGCCAATCACATGAAAAAAAATTGGCTGGTTGCGACCTAAACCTCATAACTGCAGCTTGAATGAAATGAAGTTACGATGTTCAGATCGCTAAATGTACAAACTGTTTCACATAAACGTCAACAAATAAAGGATATCAAATATCATCTCCTGTCTAATTGTATGATTTGAATGGTCTATCGATTATTTGATTGACAAGTGCGATCAATCAATTGAAAAAAAAAAACATCTTGGTACATGCACAAAGACTTTTTTAAGCAGAATGATCCTTATAAAACCTTTAGAAGATGGATTTTTCCATGCAATAGAAACAAATTGATTTCTCCGATCAGAGGATCCAGAGTTCGAGTTCCGCCCTGCCTATGATATTTTCTGAGCAAATACTTCACATTACCTATCTCGACCAAGGTGTTTAAATGGACATCAGAGAAGGTTGAAGGTTGTAAGCCAATGCGCTTTGAATATCAGGTGCGCTGACAGGCGACTTGCAATTAATTGGTCGTGTGTTAAAGTTCAAAGTAAATTGAATAAACAGACAATAAACCCAATTTTTTTAGTTTTTCGTCGACATGATCGGGACACGAACTCGTAACCCACAAAACTTCTCAGTTAATGAAACCCGGACCATAACCACTGAGCCACAGAGGATCAGAATTAAGAAAATACAATGAATGACCATATGGGAGAAAGTTTACATAGATGGTCAAAGATCTCTTCTACTCAACCTTTCAGAAAATTTGAATGATCTATACGTTCGATCTTTCACTCTATTTACTACAGATTGATTGATTGAATTGGGTTTAACGCCGCTTTTAACAGTATTTCAGTCATATCGTGGCGTCTTGAGCACCTAACAATGGAATCCTGGCATTTCTCACACCAGTACTACCATTACATCCTCTCCTAGCCTCCAACTACGATCACACTTAGGTTTACGATTATCCACCTATTGGTGAGAGACAAATGTCGGAAAGAATATGTCCCGCCGCCGGGGATCGAACCATGACATCCCATAATTGAAGATTAGGAGTCTGACGCGCTATCGACTGTGCTATGACGACTGCCTATCTACTTACAGAGCAACCATAAAAGTCCGTTAGAGATACTACTCGCAAATGCATTCCATTATCTTGTAGAAAAGATACTTTCAAATTAATATTTAACACTGCATTCGCTATTTAATTACTTAAAAACATCGCGTAATATGACGATGTTATTAAAGCAGCTCACGCATATGTTGTTATTTTTTCATTTTTTTTTAAATCAATTTATTTGATGATTATACTATTTTTTATTTAATTTTCTTTAGAAATAACTCTCTGTTTTTGCAAAGTAGCCAGTAAATCTATAAATAGACAAGGGTTTAATCTATTGTTTGTCAATGATAATTCCAACAAGAAATGAGATGGAGACGTGGTTAATTTCAGATGTCGTCTCTGCATAAGTGAGTGAGATTTATTCAATTTCTATGATTGAGTGACGATGTCTGACTTTAGTCTATTGTAACAGAGTATGTATGTGAGCCGACAGACGAAAAAGGGGTCTTACTTGGTGATCCGTAAGGGGGGTCTTACTTGGCGATCCGTAAGGGGGGCTTGCTTGGCGATCCGTAAAACTAATTGGAAAAGAGAAACGGGTCAGTTAACGGATAGCTCATCACACAAACTGAGTTCCACAGGAAGTTCCACTTCGATATTAACCCTTTACTGTTTTACAAAATTTTAGACTGGTCCAAATTCAAAGGCTTTGCAGACGACAAATTAAAGTTGATCTCATGTGAATAATAAACATTTAGTCGGATAGAAAACATTGTGAAAAAGTAGAAATTGCTTGTTAGAAGCAATTTCTACTTTTTTCACAATGTTTTCTCTACTATATAACCATAGGGACGTAAAAACCAGTGTCTGAACAGGAAAGGGTTAAACGGCGTTATCTTAAAAAATATGGCCTGGAACATGTGATAAGAAAGTAAAATATTTGAATGGCGACCTAATCATCGTAACTTCAGCTTGAATGAGTTAGCCTCCAAACAAACAAAAATGCATCACATAATTGTCGGACATTTTGGGAGTTCAATGTTCACTTCCGGTCTAAATGAATGAGTTGATTGGTCGAGACATCTTTACTTGGCATCGTGATCCATCAATTATTAACGGTATTTCAAAAAATTCTGCATAATTAGGTAGAATGATAATCATATGGTCAGAAGACTTTAACAGGTTGTGTTCGATGTCAACATCTTCATGCTTGTAACTGTGTTTTTTGACAACTGAATCCTTTTCAATGCCACCTAATGGAGTACTTCAGTCATACGTTTTATAAACAGTAGAACTACAGAATGTTCTGTCGCGGTTGTAAGACAAATTTGTTCCTGGTTTTCCAGAACCCTTTAACGACTGATTAACCCACTCCCGCATAATCCCGACTTTTATACGCCGCTCAAAGAAATAGTTTGGGAAACAATGTGGAGAATAGAGAGAATTACTTGTTGGTTTTTTTTACCCCAAAAGACAAGGATTGTTATTAAATTTCACAACCAGAAAATTTCTGTCAATAGTTTCTTTGAATTTGGACTAATCGAAATATTTTCCTTAGCAGCACAGTGTCTACAACAACAACAACAAAAAAAAAAATAAAAAAATAGAAAGCTACTATATTCTTAATACTTATAATATGTCATATTCATAATATTGAATAAAAATGTGTCAAAAAGTTTTATTTTCGATTTCATAAATATGTTTATATCATATGATCTATACCTTAATGACAAAAAGACATAAGAGTTTTGGTCGAACACTTAGTAAAGGCATCATCAACAATTTCACAAATGAAGATAAGTTAGAATAGATTATTTTCCCCCGTAATATTAGTAAATTTATCATCTTCCCCAAATCACTTCTTTGTGCAAAAGGTAACTCTTGTACTGAAAAATCGGAAAAAAACCCATTCTATCTGGCATTAAAGATTCAGATTTACGCAAACTATTTACTAAGTCTCATCCATCTACGTCTATTAACTGCAGATTTCTTGAAATTTCTCCTTTGTTTGTAAAGTGCTTCTCTAACGAATTTCACTCTTTTTTTTTTTCTTTCTTTCTTTCTTTTTTTGTTCAAGGCACAATTTCAAGATTTTTAACATTTTTCTCATCTTGAAAAAAATATCACTTTTCCCTTAATTTGACACAGCTCTGGTTTTCGTTTGGTTTTTTTTCTCTCTCTAATTCTAATAAAGTTCTTACGGTTGAATTTCTAAACTAGATTTTCTGTACGTCTGATTGAGGGTCCTTGAATATCGGTCTAAACAACAAATTCGTTTTATAGCTCAATTCTTTTATGTATACTATCTTCCTCTCAGACAGCTGCGTGCGCCGTAAGCACTTACGATTTAATATCGGATGTTCGTCACGCAATGAAGCAATGATTTTTTTTCTGTTTTTTTCCTACTTCCATTTTTGATAAGTATGGATTTCTTAATTCCATCTCTTGAAAAAGATACAGTGTCCATATCTTTCTATTTTAACCATACCAAACAACTTCACTGAAAGTAAATTCTGTAAAAATGAAATAGATAGGTACAATTCTGTCTTTTTTTAATGTATTAACAAGATTTGAATTCAAATTTGAGAGTCTTAAAGAACACCATTAATTCCCATGACTGCAAAAGTAGCTTATTCTGACTCCTTAAAATCCTGACTATATCTCACTAATACCTCACGGATTTATTTTTTTCCATTATCACGCTGTCCCACGTTTAGACGTCGCGATGAAATATAGATGAAGAACATATTGAGATAAAGGAGAAATTGCTTATAAGAATCGGTTTCTCCTTTTCTCACAAATTTTTTTACTATGTACATGTAAGACACTTATTTTTCAATCTAAAGACACTTTAAAGTGTCTGAATATCCTTTCAAAACGGACCTGTTCCAAAATCTGCAGTCTGGCTATGGTTCAGAACTTACTCTTCAAGAGCAAAATAAAGCAGATGAATCAAGGTTAATTAAAGATAAAATTGTGAGAAAGAGTGGTACTTTTAATGGCCATTGATGTTTGAAGCTGAAATCGGAACTGTGCATTATGCACTCATTCTGCGATTTTACCATCGATAATGCGTAACAAATTCATTAGATAAACGTTGGCCTGTCTCCCGTGATCCTTCATCAAAATAAGCGCTGTGGTTCTAATCTTTGAAGCCGCCGTCATAGCGCAGTTGGTAGCGCGTCGGACTGTCAATCTATAGGTCCCGGGTTCGATACCCGACGGCGGCACTCATCCTTCCGACAATTTGTCTCTCACCAATGGGTCGATAATCGTAGACCTATGTGGGATAGCAGCTGGAGGCTAGGAAGGGATGTAATGGTAGAACTGGTTTGAGAAATACCAGGATTCGATTGTTAGGTGCTACAGCCTCCGTGATATAACTGAAAGATTGTTGAAAGCGGCGTAAAACCCCATTCAAACAAACAAACAAATCAAATCTTTAACAAACAGAGTGGACTTGAAATAGAAATTACAAACAATTATTCATGTAAGGATTGGAGATTTTTTGTTTTCATTGAGGTGTGAACCTGTTTCATTTATCACACTGTAGGAATTCGCGAAGAACACTTTAATGTGATGATGTTGGAGGTTCATACCTGAATGAAAACAAAATATATTCACTTCAATTCTCACAATGTGATGCCATTAAGCAAATATTTTACTAGTTTTTAGTAAACTTTGATGAATCTACTTAGTGCAAAGGCATGAAAAACGTGTTCTTAATTTTGTTCAAGGAAGTATAAAAAATCATACTAAATCAAAACGCTTGAATCTCGATAGACGAAACTGAAATTAGATATATATGAGCCTATGCGTGACATTTCCAACAATTTCGCATGTGGGTGACTCGCAAACATTGAGCATCCTGGACAGCCATTCGGAGCATTTAGAATATTCGCTGATTGTTTAAAGAAGCTTTGGGTCAGTATCTATCTACAGAGCGCAGAGTGAAGATTCTGATCAGACTGTGCGGATGCACAGGCTGATCTGAGTATTTGCTTTGCGCATGTATGTAATCGTTGGAAATGTCACGCATGGGCTCATATAATCTTTATTTCCTCCAAATATGGTGAAGATCGACAAAGAAGATACATATAATTAAACAATAAAGAACAATTCTTCACCATCACGGCATTTTCTCAAACATATGAACCAAGGTCATCAGTACTATAAGGTAAAATAGCAAGCTTTGTTAAAAAAGAGGAACATTAAGGACAATTCAGCCGAGACAAATGATAAATGTAGAGTTAAAATGCCGTAATTGTGAAAACTTGAGCAATTCAAACAGATACTATAACACTACAATATGCAACATGGTGCACACAAACGAGCAAAACCCAAAAGAATGAAGTATGCATATGCATATACATCATACGTATTCAATATATATATTCATACACATACACTCACGCATGTATAGATAAACACATATACACTAATACATACACACAAACACATATATATACCACATACAGATATACACATACTTACATATATACATATTTTCTCGCGATTTCTCATTCCTCTTCATTCCCTCCTTGATATAAATATTCATTTGTATTTGACATAACCCGTAAAAATGATACTGGACCGAAACGAAACGAAAAGTACCAATACGGGCACCCTTAGAATAGAGGGGGACAAAAGCAAAGTACTATGAGGATTAATGTATGCTGCGGAGTTATTACATTTCGTTGACTTTCTTTGCATGAATAACTGTGATGAACATATAATGTTAGTCTCTATGATTGTACCAAACTATGACGATACTTATAGAAAGTCCATGTTACATGTAGAAAATTTACCACCATACGATAAAAAGTGATCGATTTATCCCCTAATACATCAAATAGCTCTTCATTTACTCCAAATAGGGCACAAATGAAATCCTTACAAGACAATGAATACAACTTATCAAGAATTACACGCCCACAGAAAGATTTTACCCTTTCTCTGAGTACATCTCAACAAGATTTAGGTACTTAACAATTTATTATTATATGTTCTATGACACTTACGTATGTTCTATCCAAGAACTAGAGCACCTAGCATCATTGAGCGATAGGAATATAATTAGTTTTGCCACAGAAAACAAGCATACAGCCTTTTTGGATTACTCCGTGCATAGTTCATAGGGATCTTGACCAGTAATTGTTTTGTATGTGCCTGTAGATGACAAAATTTGGTTTGGGAGTTCTTCTCTCCCTTTCGCTAATGTAGAAATCTGAAAAAGATATATCTAAAAGTTTTTTCCGTGCATTTTGTGAGGGAATATAGCCGTGAAGTCATCCGTGTGAGAATACAGATTAAATTTTTCCAACAAAAACACGCTGTCATGTATAAAACCACTTTTGACAGTTGCATATTCAAACGCACAAAGGCGTAGTATGAACAAACATTTAGTTGCGCTATTACCTTCTAATCGACAAAATTGGCCAAGGAAGGTTAATTTCCTTTTGTCTAACTCAGCCCAAGAGAAAATGAACCAATCAAATCCAATCAGTTAGTGATTTTTTCTGAAGACCTTGTATGTGTTTCAGGCATAATCTGTGAGATCTTTCCATGGTCAATATAGCTCGCTTAGAAGGCAAACCCATGACTTCACACCCAAAATACGCTTTCGGTAAAACTACACTGTTGTAAAATTTAATACCGGTCAGTCGATTTAGTCCGTTAATATGCAACCCATCCTTTACAAGACCAAAGAAAGATAAAAGATTATTGGTGGATCGCTGACCCCGCCCATTGAACGCTGACAGGAAGTACGATTAAGATAGCAAACGGCATATCATTACTTGATTTATGGTAAACAACATTTAACCAAAAAAAAATTATTTTTTTTTGTTGGCGACTTAAATGTCAGCTTGAATAGATGTTTGTGAAGACTTTTGAGTCTCGAAACCGACACAAGTCTTCGCATGATATAGAACAATTTTCACTTCCGGCCCAAATGTAGAGTTTTTAATTGTCGTATCGATTTTTTAATGAACGCCTCAATTGACCAATCGCTGGCCTAATCCACTTACTTCGTCGGCCACGCCCACCGACTCATACAGGAAGTCCTGCTTCGATTTTAACGGCGGTATTTTGTAAAACTTATGGCCAGTGGCATGCAATAAAAAAGTAGAGTAGTTTGTTTGCGACTAAAAAGTCGTAATTACATCTTGAATTAGCTGCATTTGCGACGTTTAAGTGGCCAAACCAACATGACTGTTAACAAAAAAGGCTGCTAGTTTCGGAGCTCAAAGCTCCTCTTGATCTAAATGAATGGTTTCATTGATCGACACGTAATTTGATTGACAGTCGCGATTGGTCAATTTCAAACGTCTTGTATGATTAATTGAGAGCTGCTTTTCCACTATTATACAATGACGTTTTCTTATACTCTGAAGAAATATAATCACAGACAAAGTATGAAAAAAGGGGAAATTTCTGGTAACGAGAATTTTCTTCTTTTTCTTTTCACAATATTTTCCATCTTATTTGGTTCTTATTTTCGGATTTTGGCCTAATTTGAAACATCCCCTGTAACTTTTTTTTTCAATTTGAACCAGTCTAAATTGTTTGGCCTGGTTATGGGTCAATCTGTCGAGAGTTTAAATGAAAATTTCAGACTAATGATCGCTCGTAAATGGACATACATCACTAACTCGAATATCAATAGCTATTTGGAGAGGATCCAATAAGCTCTACAATCTTATCAAAATTTTGAGTTATAACCCTTTCCCATTTTTCAAAATTTTAGACCAGTCCAATTTGAAAGAAGTTGCTGACAACAATCAAAAGTGGGAGCACTTTGAAAAGTAACAAGCCTACAGGTTAGAAAATATTGTGGGGAAGGAAGAAATTGCTTGTGACAAGCAATTTCTTCTTTTCCCACAATGTTTTCTCAAGTATAAATTCACGGGGACGTGAAAACAAGGGATTGTACAGGAAAGGGTTAAGCTTTATTTATTTATAGAACTTTCTTTTAGACCTATCAACACTTGCTCGCATGGTACCAAAAGATCGCACTTTCAGTAAAGAAAAGTAAATGGGTCGCCTTGACATCATTTCTGTACATTAATCAGTATCTATTTATAGAGCGGAAAGTCACGAAAACCAACAAAACATGCGTCACATAAATGTCAATCAACGTCGGAGTTTAAAGCTGACTTCCGGTCTTAACGAATGATTTGTTTGGTTAATTGATTGTTTGATTGACAGCCACTTTCTATCAATCAATCGTTAGAAATAAACAGACTATTAATTTTGTCTTGTTTCCATTGAAGCATGAAACTAATAGATAATTTCAAAGAGACCGAGTACGAAGACTTCTAAGAAATATTCAATAAAAAGAGAGATTGCTGTCTTTAGATAAAAGCATAATTGTCCTAATGCATCATTTCTGCACCCAAAAATTATGTGTATCTAAATTAGTTCTGCTAAACCATTTAGCCTGCAAATTGTTCAGATAAATTGGAAATAATTCTCTAAAGTACCTCTTAAGTAATAGTTTAAATAAAACATAATTCATGATGCATCTCTATTGCATTTCTCGCAGTACCTTTTCTCTTTATTAATCCAATAACAGATGTGATTTTCCCGCAAGTACGTCAAATCTGTTATTTATCGGAAGATGGAATAATGTTGTTTTAACCCTTGCCATACTGAATTATAAATCTTACGATTTGGCACTGCGATTGAGATATCAAGCGACGTCAGCTTGCCAAATATATGACTATAGACATTTAAAAAATGAGAACTCGTAGGTTAGGGACCTTAGCGTTGTAACTACAGTTTGAATTAGCTATAGTAATGGCGTTTAACCCATTCCCATACAACCACGATTTTTGATGCCAAAAGATAGAAAAGCTTTGTGAAAATATTGTGGAAATGAAGAAATTACTTCACCATCCTTAATGTTTCTACCTCAAAAGACCAATGAATTTATATATACAATCTTATCAACAAATATTGTCGTCATCAGCATCTTAAGAATTTGGGTCAGTCTGAAATTTCTAGCAATAAGCTAAGCGCTTAAGAAAAAACTGCTTTACATACACATCGGTGTTCATCATTCACTTGCGGTCTAAACAAATGATTTGATTGGTCAATCGATATATTGATTGACTGAGTCGATCAGCTTATAACATGACTACTTTAAGAGCTAATGTAGGATTTAGTTTTTGACTAGAATCAATTTTTCGAATATTCAATAATAGTGTAATGAAAACATACTCAGGAATTTATTCCGTCAAATTGGCGTTGGACAGCTTATCGTAAAAAAAACACCAAAGAAACAAACAAACAAACAAAAAAAAAAAAAAAAACCGCTACCACCACCACAAACAACAACAACAACAACAGCAAAAACCAACACATAGCGACTTACCAAAATGATGACAACGATAAAATGAAAAACCTTTTGTACATTTTTTTTAATCTTATAGTAATCTGGCTACCTGACTCTTCTTTAGCGAGACTTACATCTTCCAAAGCTAGACAAATGCAAATACAAACACTTTTATAAATCGAAGAATGTATAGAACATATTCTTCCGCGCTTTATATTAAATTAAAACAGGTTTTACATCTCATCAAGTTTATTTGTAGTGTTTGTTGAATAGATATCAAAACGTTGCTTCATTTTGTAATTATTTCAATACTCTTGGTAATGGATTCTGTAATCTCGTCTTTGGTATCATAAAAGATTCTTCGTCTGAAGATCTTAGTCTATAGTGACCTTTTAGTTTTACTAAATAAAGACTAAATGTATGAAGGAGCAGTTGTATTTGTTATCCTAAATACCAGGACGATGACTTTGTTTTCTATTCTATATTTTAGCCAATCCAGGGATTTTAACATATCTTGAAAAGGAGGTTGGACTTGTGAATTTATAATGAAGATTTTTAATGAGATGGTTGGGTATGTTTGTGGAAAAGATTTTACAGAAATCAAGATGTGAATCCATTTACTAAACTTCTGTGAAATCCTTTGTCAAAAAGCGACAGATTTCTTAATTGAATGTTTTGCGATTGACACATTTTTGAAATATGTTTATTAAACTTATCTTATTTTCCATAATGACACCCAAATCCTTGACATTATCGCCACATTTCAACTAGGTATCTTCTACTTATTTCGTTTTTGTATTAACTCTTACAACTCAACAGACATAACGTCAAGTTCATATGTAGTTTTCGACTGTTTGATTAGTTTAGCTACCTCTGATTCAGATAATTGGTTAAAACCACACAATGAAACTGGACAATGTGACCTTTGGAATTGAAGGTGAAAACTAAAACTCATACGACCACTCATATCTAAAAAACGTACATTTTTCATCATCTAGTACAGTGGTTGAAGAAACTTTCTCTTCGTCCTTTGAACCATATGTATAGAGCTCTTCATGCAATATGTACTTTTCCTTTCTCTCTAAAAACTTTGTTTTAGAGACGCCTTGGTCTGTTGTACCCTTTTTGATGGAAGCGAGATGCATGTTCGTAAAGAAACATCGGAATCTGAATGTTTGGCCACATCTTCTAGATTGAAATGTAGAAAATTTATATCTGATTCACAAAGTAAGCTAAAATGTGGTATAACCTTTGCTTTCTTGTCATAATCCTCTCTGTGGTTTTGTTCAAAGATAACTTTGTAGAGTTGTCGGGATTAGATTTTAAAATAAGATAGTATTGCATTGTGAGTTTCTTTCGACGTTAATTCATAGATGGTTCATTGGCTTCTGTACAAAGACTACTGACTGGTAATTTCTAAATGCGCCTTACGTTAAGCGCAAGTCTGGATTATGAATATAATTAAGTCTGCGAAGGTATGAAGGGCGCGTTGAGCTATAAACAGCACATCCGTAATCTAACTTTGATCTAACGAGCGACTTATAAAGTCGTAACAAAACTTTTGACGGCTCCCCAGTCCACACTGGACAAGACACGTAAAAGATTAGGAGCCTTTTGGCACTTACAGCTCAAATTAGCATTGTGTGGACGAAACAAAAGTTAAGAGTCAAAGAGGAGTCCTAAAAACTTGAACTATGCAACAACTTCAAATGGCACTTTGTCTACTTTAAGGGCAGACAAGGGTGCGGTTTTCTTGATTGACATAAGATCATACATTTGGTTTTCGTCTTTGAAAACTAAGAGACGTTTTCATGTGACTATTTACTAAGGTTATTATAGACTTGCTGTAACTTCCTTTTAATTGAATGCATGTGTTTTTGACACTAAATAATTTCACAGATGAAATATTTCCCTGTGGGAAGCCGATTTCTTGTTCCTGTGGATCAGAAAAATACATTAATCCTGACTCTAAACTGACGTTCAGCTGAAAACAAAGAAATGAAATAGGCAAGGTGACCTCGAATACAGAAATCATAGAGGTCATTCATTATTCCATACTTCCATGTCACATTATAAGCACTTTCGAGATCGAAAAAGTCAGGTACAACATGCTCCTTCTTATAAAAGCTTTTCGAATAAATGTTTCGAAGCGGCCAAGATGATCTAGAGTACTTCTCTGTCTACGAAAGCCATTTTCGACTATCGAAATAAGTTCATTTTTTCTAAGAACCAAACAAGAATATCGTGACAGGTTATTATTCTCTCCATTGTTTTACAAACACAGCTTGTCAATGCTATAGGGGGATAGTTGGAAGGATTAGTCGAATCTGTAACTTGTTCGTGTATTGAAATAACAATAGCCTCCAGCCAAGAGGCTGAAAACAGTCCTGTTTTCCAATCTTAGTTATTTATTTGAAGTAAGCAATTAAGAAAAAGTGATGGCAAACGTTTGAGGAATTGATATTGAATATTATCAGCTTCGTGACACTTCTTTCAGGCTTCTTCAGTTTGTTTGTTTTTTTTTTTTTTAAGGCTTTATTATATTGTTCTTGGAACTAGAGTTAAGCATAGTCTTTTCCTTTTCAGGTTGAAACTTTTGAAGGGAAGGGGGGAAATTTGAAGAAAATGAGTACTAATTGAATGCATTTCCTAAGAATATTTGCAACGTCATGTTTCGAAGAAACGGTACTTCTGCCGTCGGTTTTAAGATGACCAAAAGAAAATTACGTATTCTTTCCAATGATTTTCCGTACCATGTACCAAGTCTTTTTGATAAATTATCTAGAAACATACTGCCTCCAGGTGCTTACTTTGTTTGATTGTTCGACGCTCTTTCGCTTGCGCAATTCTAATCTTGTAAAATTTTTGGTAAGCCTCAAGACGAATATTCTAAGAGCGGATTTCTCTCAAATATAGCTTTTTTGCAATCCTCACTAATCTATGGCTTGTTTGGATTTTTTGGACCAGGGTATGGCCATCAATCAATTTGATTGCTCACAGGTAGTTTTAGAAAGATCCCAATTAGCTTTATTTCTGTCGCCTAGGTAGTTCTTGGAATGATGGTCCTTGTTCAGAAGTATGAATCAGAAAGCGGTCATTCCCATGAAGATCAGAATCAAGTTCCCGTGTAAAATCCGGAAAATATTAGGACTGCAAATAGTCAAACTCATTGAGGAATTTCCAGTGGCATCATAACAGAAAAATATCACATGATCTGTGATTTGATTAAAAAAAAACATAGAGTGTTTTGGACCAACCTCTTAATAACTGATAATATTGAATTCAAAACTAAAAGATACATTTCGGAGCCTCGATTGAATACCTTTCTAGAAATCATTGTGATAAAGAGGTATATTTCCCATAATGCTACCATACAGAACACTTGTTTTACAGTCTAAAACACTTTTAAATGTCTGCATATTCTTGAAAGTTTTACCCTCTCGGGATGGTTTAAACATTCTTTTATAGCAAAGCAGATATATCACAATTAATTGAAGATAAAATGAGGTATTTTTCGATGGCCATTCATGTCTGCATCGGAAATGTAAATTTGCACGCGCTGTGTGATTTTACCCTCAATAATTCGTAGCATCTACCATTAGATAAAAGTTGGTCTACATGGGAATTTCATCAGAAAAAAAAACGTTGCGGTTTTAGTCTTAGACAGATTGGAATTGAAATAGCAATTACAAACAAGTATTCATTTAACCCTTGTCATGCTGAACCCGGAATATTCCGGTTTTGGCAGGAGGTGTAGACAAAGATCAGCCTGCACATAAGTGCAGTCTGATATTGGTCTACACCCCCTGCTTGAACTTTTCCTGTCAGAGTTATTTATGAAATTGATTTCTAAAGGAAATATTGCTTTTTGAACAACAAGTTCTATCAGTGCTTTCAGCCCTTTGATTTTACAGCAATTCAGAAAGGTAATTTATACATGACAATGGTTAAGAAATGAAGAGGATATTTGGTTTGTTGTTTTTATTGTTGTATGAACCTAAAGATTAAATCGAACTTTAGAAAAACGCGAAGCATATTCATACATAAATGTGATTAAGCATTTTTGTTCATACCTCAGTTGAAACAAAACAAGTCTCTTTATTTCTTCTCATTTGGTGTCATGACTCAATCCAATCGCTGGTCCATTTAATCCGACAAAAAATTCCGCTTCGATTTTTAACCGCGTCATTTTGCAAATTTTATGACAAAGATCATGCAACAAAAAAGTAAAATGGTTTGTTGGTGACCTAAACATCGTTTTTACACATGAAATAAGCTGTAGTTACGACATTCAAGTCGCCAAACCAACAAAAAAGGTTAACAAAAATGGCGGTCAATGTTGTAGGTGAAAGTTTAGGTCCGGGCTGAATAAATGGTGTGATTTATAGGTTTATTTCTTGACTGACAGCCGCGATTGGTCATTTAGGGCGATCGTTCAAAGCCGCTGTATAGTGTAAAGAACTAATATTTCTCAAACTAATCGTCACATATAGTAAAAATAAATGAAACAAGCTAAACCAGGTTAAATGAAACGGCATCGGGGGAACATACCAAGTCACTTTTTGTTGTTGTTGTTGTTGTTGTTGTTGAAAAAAGGCAAATTATTACAATTTTATTCATTTAGCTAATGATTAGATTGATTATATTTATGAAAGTCATCATTTTAGTAAAATCATCTACAATTTCGATTCGAATCAGTCGTCACCGGTGAAACTAAACGCCAGATGAATAAAGCAGATGCAAATCCCTTGGGTTAAAAACTCATCAATACAGTTTCAAAACATAATCACGACATCACGCAGTGTCTATTCGCAAATCTTTCTTTCATCACGGAAATGAAATGCGGAAACGAAAAAGGATACTGCGTTACACGATTTACATCGCGTTCGTGGCGTTATCAAGACAAAAATAAATGATGCATGTTATGCTGATATGAAAATGGAAATTCTCATAAAAGGATACATTCCTAGGTATTTCGTATTTCCAATCATATCATATATCCCGTCCCGCGATATTTATGATTTTAAATCTATTCTGTTCTATGTAAATCTTAATAGTTTATTACATAGAGATATCATGTCTCTGGTATAACCTTGCAACACTTATTTGCAGATTACTGGTCACATTCACTGACAGTAGTTGGCTAAAATTTCAAAAGACATTATTTGGCTATGGTAGAGAACTTTAAATATCAACAATCCAACAAACCGTTTATGGGCAACCTGAAATTGGTAAATTCAGCTCGGATAAGTTCTAGTAGCGAAATCTTCTACCTAAGAAAATGTTTGACACGCATGTTAGGTTAAACTTACGGTCTAAGTCAACGAGTTGATTAGTCTATCGAATGTTTGATTGATAGCGGTGGTAAAAATAAGGATAAATATTTTTTTCAATATTAGTGAATTGTAATTCAGTTAAGAGATGAAGAGAGTATTTTTTGTTTTCATGGAGGTATGAATCGAAAAGCCTAATCATACTGTATGAATACGCGAAGCGGATTCATACATTGTGTGATTATGTTTTTCGGTTCGTACCTCTAATGAAAAAAAAAACATTCTCTTCATTTCTTATGATTTAATAGCATCGAGCGAAAAAAAACCCAAAAGCTTTACAAATTTTGATACCTTTTTGTATGGGACTATTTTGTTGCGGAAGCATACAAAATCGCTGCGTGCTCAAAAATTTGTTCACGGAGTTTTGAATAATTTTCTCGACCAATCAGAACGCTCGTTTTTGATAGACGAAACTAATAATTAAACGATGGATAAATACTTTTTCAATATTCGTCAATTATAATTCAGAGGAGATGTAATAAATTGACGGATCGTTTGACTGGTCTATCGATTTTTTCTTTGAAAGCTGCTTTCCGTCAACTTCGTGCGTCTTGCATGTTGAAATGAGGAGTGCTTATTTTGTTTAAAGGTTGGGGGATAATGTTAGACTACGGTATCTCGTAAAAGGACGTGCACTACTTACTTGAATATAAATATTTTTGGAGAAGATTCCACAAGATTTTGCATCTTATCTAAAGTTTGAACTCAACCTACTCCCGAATGGTAATATTTAGATTGTTTTGAGTTTGAAAAAGACGAAAGCTACAATTATAAGTTTGAGAAATTTGGGGAAAAATGCTTTTCGGGAAGAAAACGCCGTGGATAATTAAGACACTATGAAACAATATACCTTCAAAAATGCTTCACAACAATGTCAGTCAACTTATGGATTTAAAGTCCACCTGTCTAAATTAATTATTTGTTTGGCCGATTTATTTTCATTGACAGTCACGATCCGTCATTTGGAACTAAACATACTACCTGTTTTTGCTCTTCTCTCTATAGATTGATTGAATGGGGTTTGACGCGAGTTTTGACAGTATTTCAGTCATATCGCGGCGGCTGGAGCACCTAGTATATCTCACACCGGTCCTACGACTACATCCTTCCCGAGCCTCTAGCTGCCCATCCAACCAAGGTTTACGATCCACCCAATGGTGAAGACAAATGGCGGAAATGAAATTCGCCGCGGCCGGGGATCAAACCCGGGACCTTCTTTTCATATTTCCATAGAAGCATTAAAATAGTTACCTAAATTCAAGGAAGCGAGGACGAAGACTTCTAAAATATTTTGTGAAAAGAGGCTTATTCGCGAAGGTTTGTGTGCTATCTTTAGATAAAAGCACTAATGCACCAGAAAAATATTTTGTATCTAAATTAGTTTAAATAAATCATTTAGACTGCAGACTGTTCAGAAAAATGAAAATAATTCTTTAAAAAAGGCTAAAAAGTGATAGTTTGAATAAAGCATAATTCACGATGCACCTAGAAATCTTTCTCAATTGAATTTCTTTCAGTACTTTTTCTCTTTATTAATCCAATAACAGATTTGAATTTTCCTGCCAGTACGTCAGATCTGTTATTTATCGGAAATTCATAAAGAATAATGTGTATTACCCCTTATTGTGCCGAATTATAAATCCTCCGACTTGGTACTGCGACTGAGATATCAAGCTACTTTACCTTGCAAAATATATCATCATTTATATAAACAACAAGAAAGTACTCGGAATTAGAGGACCTCAGCGTCTAAATTAGATTGACTGAGCTGTAGTAATAATGTTTAGCCCATTCCCAAACACTAACGTCTTTTTTCGCCAAGAAAAAAAAAACTTTGAAACACAATACAAGTAATTTCTTAATTTCTACCTCAAATCACAAAAAAGAATTATTAGTTTTCGCAACTAAAATCGATGCTTGAATAACATAGAAATGATCACCAAGAAATTACGCAATACCACATTCCCACACAATCCCGCTTTTTACATTTCTTAGTAAACCCCGTTAAAACATTTGTTTTACTCAACTTATTCGCTATCTGCACTCTCAAACGAATAGATTTAAAAGAAATATACCGTTGAAATTATTCTCTTCAACCTCTTTGTATTTTAATCAAGTCTAAAATTGTGTAATTGGATACATAAGAATTTCGAACTAATACGTAGAATATCCGCATTTGCAGACGCATAGCATTACGAAAATAAGACTATTTTGTTTAAATACTTGTTTGTTGAAATTTGTGAATAATAAATGACTGTAAAAATACAAGTACTTTAGATATAACCCATTAGACTGTTTAAGTACAATGCTTTTGTTTAAATGTTTCTAAAAAACTATTTTTAATTAAATCGATTTTTTATTGCAAACAGGTCCATGTATATGAATGTGTATAATGGAATAAGTATACTGACAAGACAATAACCAATACCCCTGTATTTTACAGCAATTTAAAGGTAAAGAATTCGAAAATTTTGACTTCTTGAAATCTAAAATATTAATGAGAACACCATGGATGCTCGTATAGATGAGATATGTGTCACATTATGTAAATATTGCAATTTACGGATCACCGTTTCAATGAAGAAAGTTGACTAACCAATCAAATAATTTACTAAAAGCAGAAGTAAACTTGATCTCTTACATTCACGCAAAGCATTTTTATTGATTTTGTGACTTGAACGACGTAATTACAGCTTCAAGCTTTAGTAACAACATTTAACTCGCAAACCAACAAATCGTTTTCTATTATATTTCCCTGACGATATATTTTACAAAATATTTTCTTTTTTTTTTCCGTCGAACTGCCGGTCAGAGGTACATGTAAATGGGCTAACGACTCGCCAATTCATAAGGTTATCAAGAGTCATGAAGCGATGGCCATACAGCTCTCCTCGGTGAGATTTTTCCACCTCTTAAGTTTTGTATTGATAGAAAGTATTTTTATATACGCCAAGGACAAAAAACAAATCAAGAAAACAGCAAAACGAATCTATGTAAGTCATGAATGAAGCACCAAAGGTTAAATCAGTCGTCTCTACAGTGCATAGTGCACGTAGCATTGCTTATATCACAGCATGATTTCAGAAAAACAGCATTAGGCCGAATACAATTAATCATCCACGTGCATATGAAAAGAAAAGATAAATGCGCGTCATTTCATGTTAACGATTTATGAAATACGCTAACGCACAATCTTCAGTCATTATGCAACGGTTATTTTCAGATATTTCCTACCATCACAATCAGATAAAATTTGTTCTTCCTCCCAGCCATCGTGAAGTAACAGTTGTTTTTCGAGTTTTATCTGTGCTGGACGGAATTAAATTAGCAAGGAAAACTTTGATACACTCTCAGCGATAAGGCAGGAAGGTAATTTTAGTGCTTATTTCAGTTTTGAATATAAAGCAAATGTGCAGATTTATTTATTTGACACGTCAAGTAAAAAGGAATTTCCGAGAAAGTGCGAAAGTATCGACTCAGATCAGACTTCAGGATCAAAATATCTAGTAGTTAGTTTCTTGAATTTCTGGATTTCCATTTAAAACAACTTATTCGTTTAAGATGTAAAAAAATTCTTGGTGATGTCAAACTGACTTGTGTGAGGTCACTTTGTGTGGCTGGCGATCCGTCATTCACACGTAAAGAATTTTCCGTGAGATCCTAGCCAAGATTCGTTGACGTAAAAAAGACATACATGAAATTAAAAACATTTTAGAAACGATCGTGTGCTTGTGATTGACGAAGAAATCGACCAATGAGAGAAAAATGAAATAACTTGCTAAGACTTAGGCCTCATTACTTACCATTAAGTAACCTGGGCTAAGATGGGGGTCCCTATGATTTACATGCAATGTGCAATGTAGCCAAATGGTTTGGAAAACGCGTTAAGGTGGCTATCCATCAATAAACCAATCGTGAAACGAAAAATAAAATTGATAGGCTTTTGCAGACCTTAACAACAAGATCAGATAATAAAGATACCAACTTTGTGCTTTGATCCTTCTAACTACGTTAAATAACTGCTTAAATGATGTCAATTACTTATGTATTTCATTTTCTAAATTTTTCTTTTTACAGTTACTCTATAGTATTATAAGATAAAAGGATAAAGGATAAAATTTGGAAAAATTAGGTGCGATTTACTATCCCCAAACCCCCCGGTCTGTTGCCTATTTACGTTTTATCGAACCTGGACGATAATCACAACAGACATTCTTACTTCAGGTATAATTATTTCAGAGAAGTTAACTAAAATATTTTTCGTTTTTTCATAAAAAATTAATTTCCATCATGTCACTATGTCTATTCTCTTTCAAAGTTAATTCAAATCTTTAATTTTCAAAGTTCACTGTTGTTTTAGTTGCATGTTAAGATCTGCTTCACATTTACTAAGTCTTATAAATTCTATTGTAAGTTATGTGATACATATATGATTAACCTTATACTTTATAAAATTGAATCCAGGTAAAAAAAATACCTTCCTCGCTTTTGTTATAACTCTTTTGCTTCATTCAATCATTTGGTTACATGCGCTTCTACATATTATTGGTCCAGAGAAAGAGGATAAATGCGGCAATGAAGATTTAGTATTCTTACCTGAGTACAACTTACCACATGTGAGATTTAGTGGTCGTACACTATTGGTTCTGCTTTGTGCATTGTGATACGTTTGAAGTCAACGTTTACATTACAGGCATTCTCTAAATTACATTTTTTATCATCCTGGACATCCTGGAAATTTTTCACACGATTTGTCTTGGAATAATCTTGACGAGCTTTAAAATTGGTTATTGTTAGTCAAGGGTCAATTTAGCTAAAACCTTATATGCGTAGGTCACCTGGGAGTCAAACTAGACTGCAGGCCACTGGGTCAGCCACTTGGTCAGTCTTAGGAATACCTTGGGAAAATCCTAGCGGCTACATGAAAAAAAAAAGGTTTACCAGGTCACAATACCAAATTTTATGATCCATTCTGGATCACCAAGTTTCTCTTTTTCATCATCATTGTAGTTACAACCAACAGTAGCGGAATGACATGGTTAACTTTAAATAGGTCCCCGTATCCAAGGAACATTTATTTGAATGCATAGCTTTTGATAGACGAAATTTCTGCTTAATCTAAGATGTCTTTTTTTAAAAATGTCATTGATTTGCCTAATTAAAGACTCGTTGTATTCCTCATCAATAGATAAGCGACCGAAAAATCATTGTATTGAATAAGCGATTTTTTTAATGTTAACGAAATATTTTCTTTGTTTCTTTGATGCTATGCATTACAAATTTGCCTTGCTTGACATCTAGTTTTCGAAATTGTAAGCCACACAGTTTTTTTAGCACAAAATAAAGCACTTTTTAGAGTTTCTCTCAATTCAAAATTGGATTTTTTTTTACCTTTACCAGAGATCGCATAAATCATGTACACTTCTATCTTTTCAATATAGCATTTCAAGAGTGCTTGAAAGGTTATGTAAAACTAGTATTCTATATTGAAAGTCACCTCCTATCTAAAATAACTTTGTACTTTATTTAAAAGGTTTAAGCATCAATCACCACATAAAAATATGATTAAAAGTGTTTTTCTAAAAATGGTTATAAAATTTGTTAAAAAATGAATTGCAATTATAGCGATTAAGAGAAATCCCAATTTCATTTAAAGATGTTGGTTTGGATCGTTTTGAAAACTTTAGAGCACAGAATTATCTGGCAATCGCCAGTTTCCACGCATTGACCTAACAGGCCACCCGTGTTTGCTACGATTTTATCTTCAATAGAATTGAATGTTTGATTTCTCAGATATTTGTTCTTTAGTATTTACACCCAAAGTGTTATCAAAAAGTTTTGAAGCTATGTCAGAAAACTCCCATTCACAAACCTTTGATTGATACGTTTAAGGTTTTTTACGATTATATCTAATTTTTTATCAATTTCAAGATAACATAAATAACATATTCTTGATATTTGCGGATAAACGAAATTGTTGACTTTATTCATATAATATTTTTAACGATTTAAAAAATGTTTTTCTTGTTTTAAAAATATAACGACACAATTTTAGACTGATCCTAATTCAATGATGTTGCAGACTATAATTTTAATAAAAGAAATTCTGAATTTTTGGATAGAAAACATTGTGGATAATTAAGAAGTTGTTTATGTCAATCTTTTTTTTTTTTTTTTTTTTTTTTTTCTTTCTCAGGGTTTACTAAAGTTTTTTTTCTGGACATCCTTAAATATGAAGTACTCTGATAGAGACAAGTCCGTTGTTTTATCCTAAGTTTACATTCTAAACGACGAAGATAACTTCGTTCGGGCTCACTTATCTGGATATATAGCTAGTTGATAAATTGAATGGGGCTTAACGCCACTTTTAACAGTATTTCAGTAATATCGCGGCGGCTGTAGCACCTTACAATGGATTCCTGGTATTTCTCACACCAGAACTACTACTAAATCCTTTCCTAGCCTCTAGCTGCTAGCCAATTTAGGTTTACGATTATCCACCCACTGGTGAGAGACAGAAAGACCAACGAATAGACTAAGTTATTAGCTATTTTGTCTCGGTAAGTCTTCGTACTTTTACTATCATTATTAATATTATTTTCGATATGCATAAAACTAATAAATAAGTAATTTATTTGATTTATCTGTTTTTTTCTTTCATTTATTGAAAATATTATTTGAATTAAAAGTAAAAATTGTAAAATTTAAAAGTGTTAGGATATTTCTAGAAAATGCATCAATGAACTTGTCTAATTGATAGATCTCTTATTTTAATATTATGAATTGTGATTCAATTTGTTTTAGTTTATGATGTTTTGTCGATTCGTTACCATATGAATAATAAACAGTTCATGACCTTACACTCCATTATTTTACTAAATAAGAACTTTCTTTAATTCTTTTTGTCTCCTTCAAACAAAGCCCACAACGTGGCTAATTAATTTTTCTTAACAATTGAGTAAGGAATATCTAAGTTCTGATTTAATCAGAATTTGTATCATAATTGGCAATTGTCTTTCACTTTCATTTTTTCCTCTTAATATTTGAGTCATCGTTTTGTCCGTTTCTAGAATTTCACAATTAATTTTAATAATTACAAAATACTACCTTTTCCTACAGTATAGTAGAAACATTAGTGAAAAGAATTATTAACGGCTTACCTACTTAAAGACAACGCAAAGCCAATGACTAAGTTGCCATGTAAAATCCGGATTAATGGGCGAAATTCTTCAGCAGGAATATGATTTCATGTAACAAATTCAATAAATCTGAAAAATTTCTTCTCTTTTGTCCTATCGGTACTTTGATACATCCAGTATTTACATGAGAGTTAGGATATTATCATTCGATCAGATAAGGTACGTGTATTTAACTTTGTGAAAGATATCTGAAACGTGATCATCTGGCCATTTTAACAAACAGTCCTCGAGATTTAAACAGCCAGTCTGATAAACGTCGATATACGTTGATAGTTTGTTTTCTCCTAATCATTTATATCTGTGAATTAAGGCTTTTTTTTTAATTTTCCGTGATGGGATTTCAAACAATCCGTTTAATTTCAAATACATGTGGGTTATGAATTCCTTCACTCATCGTAAATAAATCATTTATCAAATAATTTATACAACATTGATAATTTGTTTTCTCCTCATCATTATTTTTTTTTCATTGACTATTTTTGACGTACTTTTTTGAATGTTAAATGAAAGTGTTATCAAATTTATTTAGGTATTTTCTGAAAGATCATTATCTTATACAGAAATCAATAAGCGTTATAATTACACTGAAATTCTTAACCTTTGTAAATCATGGTAGTCGTATATGAGAAAAAAACTTTCGGCAATTGTACTAGTACGACATCTCGTAAGATATTATCACCTATTGCCAATTTCCCCTAGTTTTTAAGTGTATAGAAACGGAAATAATGTTGGACTCTGACCTAGAACAATGCGTCTTAAAATCATTTAAAATCAGGCTAGATTCCATACATACATTTTGTGGCAAATATATCGTACATTCATAGATAGTTAATATTGCAAAATAAAAGGTCAAATTAATATCTATAGTGTTATCCCATTCCTCTTAAAAACCAAAACAGTGCGATACCCTAAACTACTTAAAAGACTTTTTAAGCCAGAAAAGAACAATAATTTGAAATGATTCAAGACAAAGTTAAGAATCTTTATGGGGAAACATCCATAAGTTTTGAGAAATGCTTCGTAAAAGTTTAATTCGGAGGGAAAAAGGATAATAATTAAAACACACGTACACACAAACAGTTTTAAAGTAAATTTAAGTGACTGGTTGCGTGCACTGTATCTTTCCACGGTGAGGATACCCAACAACAGAATTCCTTTTTGATAGCTATTTTCGCAAATCGCAAAATTTTAATTGCATCGAAGTGCTTTTACAATAATACAGTAATCGACCCACTAACTTGGCCCTTCTAACTGGGCTACGACAGGAATTTCCACTTATAGACAGAGTGGAAGGATTTTGCAAATTTAATCTTTAGAAACATGTGACAACATTAAAGATGTGAAAAAGGTAAGTTTGTGACCGTCGGTCGAAACAGCAGTTTGAATAAGAAAAGTTACGCTATAGTTGCGAACTGTCAATAACCTCCGTAATAAGCTGAATAAACAACAATTCTGCTTTTATTCCGATATTCTGGAAATACATTTTGGAAAATGTTATTGAACATTGGTTTTTTTTTTCAATTCAAACGATTTTTCTTGCCTTAAAGTCAGACAAATGTAATATTTCATTAATTCTAAATTATCGTCTGCGACTTCCCACAACCTGGACCAGTCTATTTTTGAATTTTGTTTGTGGTTTATTAAAGTATCAAAAGCAGTTATATTAGCCTTAGAAGAGGGTTGTTGTCAAAGAGATGTATATTAATTAGAAGAGCTTTTTCTTCATCAGCTCTTCCGTAACTTCATTACTCCCAAAAAGTAAAAAAGCCACACGTGAATACCATACTTCAAGGGGAATTTAAAGGTATTCTTTCAAATAAGGATTAATGCAATCATAAATGTTATGATTGTATGTGCTATCTTAATATTTCAGTTTTCTTTGTGGTTTTCAGCAGCAATTATTAAGAAATTAATTAATTAAGTAGGGCCGATACATATGGAAAAAATAAGGACATTCAAATTACTCCCCTTTAATAAAAATTTACTATTTTGTTTATTTTTGAAGAAGTAGCCATCAAGTTTTTGCGTACTTATTGTTTTAAAATATAAATATAAAAGATTTAACGTGAATTTGCTTATTCCTGTCCTAATTATTATGTCTCGAAAACCTTATTGGAAAGGATAACTGTTTGTTCACAATCAGTGTCCCCTTTTCAAATTTTGTCGCAGATTTTACGATTTATGATGACAATTTATTATCAAATTACTACAATTGAAATATTTACTCCTTCTGCACCTTACAATTTTAATAATTTAGAAATTAACAAATCGATTTTTTAAGCAAACATTGTTTGATAAGTTAATATACTTTCTATAAAATCATATTATAATGCATTTGACTTATGACACCTCCATCAATATCCTTGAGGAAGTTCCAAGATATGTAGCTACGAAAGGAATTATCTTAACAGTTTTTTTTAAATAGTGTAGTGTGTGGATGACGGTGCTAATCGGAACCGTATGTTTTCTTTTGCCCAATCCCTCTCTTTTAATTCTGGCAGATAAAGTGATGGACCGTTTTTGTTCTGAAAAGTCGATTGCCTGAATATAGCTATGTCTTCAACTTAGTTCCCTTCCCTCTCCAAATTAAACCTCTACTTTGAATTATCAGCAATTAGAGCTGGCATAAATTTAGTTCGGTACTGTAAATTGGGATAGGAAAAAGAGAAACTTTCTCCTTTTGCATGAAATTATCAGCCAAAAATACAAAATGATGCATGCCTACATTAGGAGTTCATATTGTTTCATTTATGCCAAAATAGCGAAATTGCCAAGATACGTGAAGTTAATTTCATTGTTTTTATTTTTTCTTTTGTCGAATTAATTTTCAAACATATCATTTTACTTTATTTGAAATAGATTCATACTTTTACGCTCTGGAAACTAGAATAAGTTTTCTTCGTATGATGAATGTGCCTTCCTTGATTTTTATCATGTTGTTGCATTTTGTAAAATGTTTTAATGTTTTCCGTTTTGTTTTAAATATTTGCAAATGATTTCAGTAAATTCTAACCCGTGATTTGGCATTTTACGGTCCATTTGTGCCAATTATGCACAAGAAAATGAATTTCCAAAAACTGTAGTAATCTACAAAAAAGTGCAGTGAAAGCCGTCCTTATTTTTTCAGCGTATTGTCTCATTTGCATACCCCGAACGCTGTACCCATATCATTATGATTGCATCAGCTGGCCAATTGTATCGGTGTACCTTAGGTCTTTGAAAACTCGGATAAGACTTTTAGGTCACCTGAAAGAAGGTCATGGTGACCTACTGTGATCGTGTTTCGTCCATCGTCGTGCGCCGTGCGTTAATATTTTATAATTTCAACTTCCTTTTGAGACAGACAACGTCGAGAGTGAAGTTTGAACTACAACAATGGTCGACTTTATCTGAATTATTTTCGTTAAATGGCGACTTAACCAATTCCCAAAGAAATCACCTTTTTACGCCCCTCAAGAAAAAAACCTTTAGTTAACATTGTGGATAATGAAGAAATTGCTTGTATCAAGTAATTTCTTAATTATCAACAATGTTTTCCAATCAAACCATCAACTTTAAACTGTCGTCTGCATCTCCTTTCAATTTAGACCAGTCTAAAAAGTTGTTGTGTGGGAATGGGTTAATCGTCGTAACTTTCGATTTGTAAGTATCAAACGACGATAATTTTAAATAACTATAGTCACTGGTATTAGACTTAAAGTAAATCGTTGTTCGATGATCTTAACGTCGTACTTAGAGCTTGTATAATGATTTTGGCCTTAAGTATACTAACTAGCAACAATGCTTGAGAAAAATATGGCGATGAACATTCACTTCCTAAATAATTCGATTCTTCAATCGATTTTTCATTTAATATAAGTGTATAGACCTTGTACAAGAAACGATCTTTCTCATACTGTAGCATGAGTGTGTGGAATGAAATCCCTATTTCAATTAGAAGTTCAACTGCGTTATCTGGCTTCAAAAACAAATTCAAACAGCATATGCTATTAAACAAATCAATTGACCAAGCAGAAATTATCTAAATCATTTAAGTACAGGGTGTGACTGTCCAAGAATTTAATAATGCATGTATTCTTCTCATTTGTTCCCATCAAACCCATCTATCGTAATTTCATAATATGTCATCTTTTTTACGTCATCGTATATTGTTACTCTTTCAGCATAGTTATGGCGTGGTATCATTTTTGATCATCATCATTTTTAAATCATCACATTCACTTTATTTTCTTTCAGTGAAGGCATCATTGTAAAAAAGATTTATTTTCAAATCGTTTTATTTGAAATGATTGTCTTATTGTTTTAAATTCATAAAATAAAGACATTATTATTATAGAACCCGTGAGTGATATTCATTACACTTTCACATGTGTATAGTAAGCCACTGAGCGACCTGGATAGGTCTTCATTCATTCAGACTATTTGTTAATCGTCTAAAGAATCTTTAATCTAGTTCGTATGTATGGGGCGGAAAAACACAGACTCTAATCAGACTAGCTGATACGCTTGCCAATCTATGAAATTGATCAGTTCACGTGTGTAAATGTTCGATAGCTACCGACTCTGCTAGACACGCCCGCTGTCTCCAACAGGAAGATTCATGTTAATATTTGACGGCTATATTTTCAAAATGTAAGACCAGGAGCATGTAACAGAAAAGTAAAATTGTTGGTATGCGACTTCAACGACGTAACTACCGCTTGAATTAGCTGTAGTTAGGAAACTTAAGTCACATAACCAACAAAAATGGTCCACATTAATGTCGGCAAATGTCGAAATTCAAAGCGCACTTTCTGTGAAATGATATTTAATTGTCGATTGAATCTATACTTGTCAGAAGCGATGGATCAATGTCCCGTCCTTCGTCCAACCTTTACATAGTTTGTTGATAAGCACCGTTCAATCTTGAGGGCAGAGTAAAAAATACTATTTCGCATGTTTATCTTGAGAGTAGAGTAAAAAATACTACTTCGTATGTTTATCTTGAGAGCAGAGTAAAAATACTTTTTCGTATGTTTAGGAAAACAGTAATTCTATAAAATATCTTTAACTAGTTAAATCTTTTGCCTATTTGTTTCATTGAATTTTAAGACACGAACGAAAGACCTAGAAAAATGTTTACAGAAAGGACACAAAGGATTAACTCATTTCAACACAACAAAATATTAGACTGGTCCAAATTGAAAGATGGTGCAGACGATAATTTTTAGTTGATGGAATTTTAAAAAAAAATCTTCGTCTTTAGGGGTAGAACAAATTGTGGATAATGAAGAAATTGCATGTAACAAGCAAGTTCTTCATTTTCACAATGTTTTCTAAAGTGTTTATCGTACAGGCGTCAAAAAAGGTCAATATATGGGAAATGGCTAAGAGCAAGTTACAGACTATGTAAAATGTTAAGATAAGAGCGAAATATCCCAATGCGTCATTTTTGGATTATAAAATTATTTGTATCTTATTTGGTTCTACTGAGTCATTCAGACTGCAAATTGTTCAGATAAATACGCCTTTATTCTGTAAAATTCTCTAAAATAGTGGCTTGATTATGGCATAATTCACAGTGCATCTTAAAAAATTCCTCCATTGAATTTCTGTCAGAATTTTTATTTCTATCATCCGATCACAAATATGAATTTTCCGGCAAGTACGACAAATTTCTTATTGTTATGTTATTTTAAGCCTTGGAATGCTCAACTATAAATCCTTTACAGGTTGATAATAAAGTTGAAGGACTGAAAACACAGGACGCTCCCATATTCATACTTAAATAGGATCAAAGGTCCGAGAGAGCCGATTACATGTAGCAATACCGATTACATCGATTTAATGCCATGTAGACTAAATACCGACCCTATCACTATAATTAGATAATTTATAGGAATATTGGTTGGTTGATTGATTGATTGATTGATTGATTGATTGACTGATTGATTAATTGGTTAAACGCCACTCTTAACAGTATTTCACTCAAATCGCAGCACCTAGCAATGGATTCCTTGTATTTCTCACACCAGAACTACCAATACATCCTTTCCTAGCCTCCAGCTGCTATCCTACAACCCATTGGAGAGAGACAATAATAAGAATAAATATAACTGACAGAGTCGGTATTTCTTGATCATTTTAAATTAACCAGAAAATTCTAGTACTTTCAATTTAAGCATTCTTATCTATGTATTATCTTCTCATCACTTATGTTTTTAAAGAGGTTTTGTATTGGGTATAAATAAGAATTTCTCGAGAAAGTATAACAAGCTTTAGGTTTGGTGATGTCAAATGAATTTTTCAAAGAGTCTTTGTTGGCATGTTTCATTTTGCATATTCTGATGGGGTTTGTCATTTATGTGTAGGAAAAGGGGGTTTAGTGAGAAATGCTAATTTTAACACAATATCATTTGCAATTTTACACATATTCAGATTAAATACTTATGTCAGTCTGTCAGTCTGGTAAATCAGTTCTCACTTTTTAAGTTGGAATGCGGAGCAACTCAAACTTAGATTTAACAAAACCGCAAAATGAACGCAAGACAATTTCATTTCGGGTTTCTTGATATCACATATCACGTGATCTCTTAGATATGAATACACCTCGGGTTACTTCTCATCTCAACTTGCCACAGACAATCAGTTAGTTGTAGCCGAAGACAATAATATGGCTCATGTAAAGGATGATATAAAATTCGCTTAGAGACTTCCAAACATGCTTTAGTTTGCTTTAAATTATTGAAAAATAAGGTAATAATCAGCGCAGTAATTTTTTTGTGGTTCGCCGTCCAGTGTTTGGTAATCACGTGTTCTCAAGTGACAAGTGGAAGTCATGTGGCCATAGATAGGGAATGTTTACAAATATGGCTCAGGTCGCAAATGCATTTTTACAATAATCACGCCGCCAAGTGGTTTAAAACGTTCTAAAGCAATTAAGGGGGATCGGAGGCATCAAGCAAACGCGATTATTGTGCGATTTACAGCTTTTACTCAATAAAAATCAAATAGATGCAAAACGAAAGTAGACGATTTTGAAAATTAGAATGTAAACATATCAACTTCCGGTTTCTATCTATTTACTAAATAATTACGCTTTATTATGTAATTAATTACAAGTATAAATCAATCAAACCTTTATCAAGTGTCATCTAACTTTCAGCTTGGTCCTTTTTACTTAAGATTTTTACGGTTCTACAGCCGAATAACGAATAAGGAAATCGCGCTACTACAGGGCGCCAAAGATAATTTGGTACTATCTTCATCATATTATAGGATTTTTTAGGAAAAGGGCAAAATACCATGTGCAAACAATAACGTTACAATAACGTTTACGTCTTGTTCTTCTTCCTTCTTTTGAATTTTACTCACAACGCTTTAAATATTATTTTTTGCCTAAATTAAAACCAGTATTTCAAATCGATCACCCTGAAACAAGTTTCCCCGCATTTCCGCAAATTTCCACGTATACTCATTAACTTGGAGAGAAAATCTACGTGAGTTTAGTATGATCGTTACAGAATTGGCCGAGTTGAGGGTCAAATAATCATCGAGGTCGTTGATTTTTTACTGTAGAAGCTGTTATTCTCTGTTTTCAAGATTCTAGAAGGAGTTCACGTATTACATTTGATCAAAAGGAGAATGTTATGCTTGAAAATGTTAATTTTACTGTGCGTGACACGAGCTTATAACCCATTCCAACACGGTAAAATTTTAGAACAGTCCAATTCAAAGAAGTAGCAGACGACAATTGTAAATTGATGAAACCTTTAAAATCCTGGTCTTTTTTTATAGAAACATTGTGGATAATGAAGAAATTGCTTGTAACAAGCAATTTATTCATTTTCCACAATGTTTTCCAAAGCTTTCATAATGAGGGTTATTTAAAAGCGTCACTGTCTGGGAATGGGTTAAAACAATGCTAGTTTTTTATTTCTGTATGTGGATTTATGTTTTTGTGCGTTATTCACGCACATATGCTGGTTAAGTTTAAAGGGGGGGTAGTAACTCGGAAAGTAAGTAATAAATGAATTTGAACCGAATTCCACAGTTATGACCCTTTCAGCGCATTCCAACTTCTCGGTACTTTCAGTCCTTTGATTTTTTAAACGCTGGCAGGAATTTTTCGAGTCAACATTTAAGAGTTACAGAACAAGTTCGAATTCTGTTCCGGTCCATTGATTGTTTAGATTTGGACACTGGACTTTGCAAGTACTTGGAAATTACTATTTTTCGGACTTGTTTATCTAATCGCTGGCAGATATTGAGATGATTTTGGTATGTCCGCATTAATGGTGTCTAGAACAAGTTCGATTTTCATTCCTGTCCATTGATTTGTGAGGAAGTCACGGATTTTGGACTAAGAAAGTTACATAACTTAATGTTACACATAAATAAATACATTTTTCTAGACTTTTTTTCAGGAAAGCTGATTTTTGTTATTGTCATTGATGAGTTATTGGACGCGTTTTGTTCCGGTCCATTGATTTTTAGGACGATACTGGACTTAAAAACAATCTGGAAATTACAACAAGGTTCCCCTCACAAAAAGTGCTTAATTTACACTTGAAATGCCATTCGGACCGTTTTTAGCCTGAGATTGCGTAAGCAATCTGAGGCTAAAGTTACAATGCTAAAACTTCAAACCCATGCAGAGTTTAATGTGAAAACATAATGTGAAAACATCTACCGCAAACAACGTGATCTTCTGTAGCTTGAAAAGTAGATCGGATCTGACCATAAATTAATTCGGCCGATTGAGGCTAGAAGGACGAAGGCGAGATATGACTCATTGAAAGCTGTCGGCTCGATGTACAGTACTTTCGTGTGAGTGTTCTGAATTTGGCAAAATTATCAAAACTTGACGAGTGAATGGAAAGAAAGAAAGGAGATATATAATATAATGGAAATTATTAAACATATTCATATCATATTGTTAAGAAAAAATAAGGTGTTTGTTTTATACCAAAATAATATTACTTATTCTAGAGTAACAATGTTGAAACGGTCCGGTTAGACGAAGTTGCTGTATAAAGCTGATAAGCGAAGCTGTCGGTTTTACGCACGATTGGAATGTTTGGTTTAACAAATTAATTGGTCATTCATAGGATCATATTCGCACTGTCTGAAAACAGTTTAGTCGTGCTCGGACTTTGTGTCTATATATTTTTACCTCCGAATTCTACCAAAAGGACCGCTTTTGAGAGGTGTACATAATCATGTTAACCTTGTCAACGACCGCCCGCTCTCTCTCGCTCTCTTTATCTGGAGATTATAAAGCGCATATTTGCATAACGAAATTGGTTTGTGTGGTAGAATACTCACATCGCACGCAAGAGCCTCCTAGTTCGAACCTGGCTACCCTTCTCTCTCACTCTCTAGCTCTCTCTCGCTAGCTCCACTGGCTGAAAGCCAACGAGCTTTTGTCATAATGTGGTGTCCGTCGTCCGTCCAGCCGGCCGTCGACTTTTACTTTAAAAATCTTCGTCTCAGAAAGTACTGAACATAATTCAACCAAACTCAACCAAAATTCACAGGAAGGATCGTTAGGTGGCCTTCATCAGAACCCTTCTAAGCATTTTGATCGGATGAAAAATATGTAACGATGTATACATTTAAATATATCGTTACAATACCTCAACGGGATGAAAATTATTGCGGGCAGGTTTAATCTCCTAGCGCACAAATTGGCAGATCTGCGCATAATCGACAATAGATTTGGGTAGAAAGTGGCACCTCCGATATTCCGACCATCAAACTTTTTCTGCCCCGATTATATATCTCCTGTATACATATCTCAGGCTTTCAGCGCTTTCAGCGCTTTGATTCTTTTATAATCACACTCTTTACTGGTGAAGTATAATTTCACGAACAACAAAAAGAGATATTTCAGAATGTTGTTGGTCATAATGGCTCGTTAAAATCTTTCTGGTAAATTGTTAAGTAAAAAAAAGGGCTCAACGGAAAAAGGTTTTGTCATTCAAACTCCTGCTTGATTATTGATAAAAAAAATTTTCAATGAAATTATATCCATTTCAAAGATACAATTCTTATTACCCACATAACATCATGTGACAAGAAGATCCTAAAGACTATCGATGTATCTGTCGATTTCATTATGATAATGTCGCATTTCTCTCTGGTAGCTCCTTGGATCTAGGAGCAGAAACATTTTAGAAAAGGAATCTTATAAACTTGCTAATAATACTTTTGTTAGTTCTTTGTTTGAATCGGGTTTAATTTCACCTTTAACAGTATTTAGTATTACCGCGGCGGCTGGGGAACCTAACGATGAGTTTCTGGTATTTCTCACACAAGAACTACCACTACATCCTTTCAGATTATCCAGCTGCTCATCCATCTTAGGTTTACGATTATCAACCCATCAGTGGTAGACAAATATCGGAAAGGATATTTTCCGCGTCCGGGGATCGAACTCTGGGTCTCGTGATTTAGAGTCTGGCGCGCTAACAACTGCTCTATAACCCCGGCCTGTACCGTAATAACATATGAGCCTGTGCGTGACATTTCCAACTGTTTCGCATGTGCGTGACTTGCACACATTGAGCACCCTGGACAGCCATTTGGGGCAATTAGAACATTCGCTGATTGTTTAAAGAAGCTTTGGGTCAGTATCTTTCTACAGAGCGCAGAGTGAAGACTCTGATCAGACTGTGCGGATGCACAGGCTGATCTGAGCCTTTACTTGGCACACATGTGAAATGGTTGGAAATGTCACGCACGCGCTCATATATCAAGAGGTATGTGGACATTGAAATGAAACACTCATTATTGACATAATTATCCATCCATAAGGTTTCACGTTCATAGCGTGTATGCTTACAGGTATTGTATGAGCTTCGGACAAATTTCGAGTCAAGAAAATGAAGTTACATCACTTATAGATTAACAAAAAAAGATATTGTCTGCGACAGTATTACCAAGTGAGGTCTTCCGACCGATTATTTTTTTTATTTTATTGTTGTTGTTGTTGATCTCAAAATACTTTCTGGGATAATAATCAGAAAAGTTAGAAAAGATTGAGTAAAAAATGACAAACGGTTCAATTTCGAGAAAGATTCGTCTTAACAATTTTCGTGAAAGCGATGGAAACGCTCCTGACAGACTTTTTCTTCGTTTCCGATAATAATTTCCATAAAAAAAGACCTCCATGTCTTAGAGCAAACATATCGGAATTAGTAAAGGCAGTCGAGTCTACAGTGCATAGTGACATTTTTTATACCGCACCCATGATTTCAGAAAAAACAGCATTAGGCGGATTGCAATTAATCTATGAAAAAAAAAGAGATAAAAGCGCGTAATTTCATGTTAGCGTTTTATAAAAACGCTAACATGCAATCTTCAGTCATTATGCAACGGTTAGTTTCAGATATTTCCTACCATCACAATCAGATAAAATTTGTTCTTCCTCCCAGCCATCGTGAAGTAACAGTTGTGTTTCAAGATTTATCTGTACTGGACGGAATTAAATTAGCGAGGAAAAATTTGATACATTTTCAGCGATAAGGCAGGAAGGTAAATTTAGTGCTTATTTCAGTTTTGAATATTGAGCGTATGTGCAGATTTATTTATTTGACAAAAGTAAAAAAAACTTTCCGGGAAAATGCGAAAAGTATCGACTCTAATCAGACTTCGGAATAAAAGTATTTCGAAGTTGGTAAATTTTCTGATTTTAAAATAATCCTTTACCCAACTATGCATTCACTCCATTTATCGTTGAACAAATTTTAGACTGGTTCTGATTGAAAGAAATTATAGACGATAATTCTAAATTGGTAGAATTTGAAATTAAAAACAGTTAACATTGTAGGAAAAGAGGAATGATTTTTATTGTAAATGTTCATTTCCCACAATTTTAACTGCTTTTTTTTAAGTTCTATCCAGTGAGAATTATCTGACGATGAGAGACAATAAAAATATCTTGCCTTACATATGCCTCATTACTTAACATTCAGTAACATGAGCTAATGTGGCATTCCCTGTATTTTATGCGATATGCCAAATAGTCTCTTAGACCCTTATATTTTGGTAGTTTTTCGGCCGGCGATATAGCAATCGTGATTTACTACAATAATAAATCAGACCGAGATTTATGCAGACCTTTAACAACAAAGTTAGACAATACGAAGTTGATGCATTTATCCTATAGAAATACAGCATATAATGAATTTAATCATGATTTATCACTTAATTTATGCATTTTCACTTTAAAATTTTAAAATCACTGCAGTATATTTATAAAAGATACGACTCGGAATAAGTAGGTGCAATTTACCATCCACCAAACCCTGTTTTTTGGTTTGTTTTTTTTTTTTTTTTTTTTTTTTTTTTTTTTTTTTTAATTTTCATAGAACTTAATAGATTTAATAAGCGAGCCTATTTCAGAAATCAACTTTTCAGTAAAAGTAAGTTTTTTCTTAAACGCTCATTTTATGAATCTATAAAATTGAATTCTGCAAAAGTTATTCATACATTCATGACCTTGATTATAACCCCTTTGCTTAAGTTCATCGTGTCCGTCAAATTCGTTTCCACATATCAATTGGCCCAGGGAAAAGAGGCGAAAATAATAGGGAAGACTTCCTGGCTACTGAGTTTTAGTGTTTTTGCGGTTTCCGTTGGGAATTGTGTGATGTTTTCTTCAGCGTTTACATTGTGGACTTTCTCGAAGTTTAAATACCTCGTTCAAACATTCGGCCCCGGCGGCATCTCATATCCTTTCCGACATTTGTCTCTCACCAATGGATGGATAATCGTAAACCTAAGCGGGATAGCAGATGGAGGCTAGGAAAGGATGTAGTGGTAGTAATGGTGTGAGAAATATCAGGAATCCGTTGTAAGGTTCTCTAACCAAGACGAGTTGTAAATTAGGTTATTGTTCGTCAGTGGGTCAAATCTTATAAAACTTTGAATGTGTTTGAACTTGGGTCACCTGGGAGTCAAACTAGAAAGGGATTCAATATGTCACTCTTTACCTATATATAGTATAGGCACCTTTACATAGGATACACTATAACTTTCGGGCAATATAAGGGCTACATTTATTGACATACCGTCCTGAATATTTTGCAAAATGTTAACCTTGACAAAATCTTGAAATATTCAAGAACAAATGACCACTTCGGACCAAACGCCAGGACAAGTATTAGAAATATCTTGTTGACAGTTCTGAATAAACCTGGTTTTTATTTCTCAATTTAGGAAGTTGCAAGTATTGTCTTTGGCTCCGATGAAACAAAAAAAAAAGTCTTCTGGAATACTTGTCGACACCTTGAGATAAGCTCTTTTCATTCAATAAACAGGAAATCTTGTCAGTATGATTATATTCATGAAATACTCCAATACTCTAATACTCTAATTTGGAATAATAGAATTGAGCTCAAAACACTAGGTCTAATAGGTCGCAATACCAAATTTTAAGATCGTTTCTCAGGTAAGAGATTTAGGGCCATTAAGATTATAATTGATTAGTTAAGCAACACAATTATAAATTGAACCAGCGATTTTCAAATATAAACCAACAATTTTCCGGGTTATATTGATGCTACGCACTAAAAAATGTCTCTCAGTAATTCTCTCAAATCAAAATGAAACAGGTAAACAAAGGTAGGCGTCGGTGGTGCTTTTGATTTTTTCTATGTTTCTAGCGAAAAATGGATAATTATGACCTCTACTGCAATTTTCTCAATAATTTGTTTGAATAATGCGCCCCGTTGCCATTTTTAGCAGGATATGTAATACAGAGTGCTCGTTTCCCTAGGGCGAGCGTTCCGGGGCTGTATTCTTCGTGGAAAATCACAAATTATGCAAACAGGTGTCAGATTTTGACAAACTGTTGTGAAAAAGCAACATCGTGCTCGAACTTTTAAAAACGACCCAGCGGAAATTATTTCGGTTTCAAGCGCAGTTTTGGCCGTATGCATCGAGAAGTCATCTTTACACCACACAGCATTGCCATAATTATCCAGTTTTCGCTAGAAACTTAGAAAAATCAAAAGAACAACCGACACCTACCTTTGTTTACCTGTTTCTAGCCTTTAGACCAACCTCGCGAGTTCCCGGATGTGCGATTGGATCAGAAATTCACTACCTCTTTTTGGAGGTCGTTCCAAACTTTACCACCCGTGATAGTGTTATACTTTACTTAAATCATTCGAAACGTGAAACAGTCCTCAAAAACTTGGTTTAAAGTGTTTTTTTCTTTAAAATGGTAATACAAAATCAAATTGCAATTATAGCGATCAAAAGAAACCCCAATTGCATTCAAAGATAGCTTATCTCCTTTCAGTTTGGAGCATTTTGAAAACCCCAGAGCACGAAGTTATCTGGCAACCGTCAGTTTCCGTGCATTTGAACAAACAGGCCACCCGTGTTTCCTACGATTTTATCTTAAATGGGGTTGAACGTTTGATTTCTCAGATATTGATTCTTTAATCTGTTACACCCGAAGTGTTATCACAGCGTCTTGAAGTGATGTCAGAAAACTCCCTAGCATAACCTTTTGATTGGCACGATGAAGGACTTTAACGAGTACGTTGGGTTTGAAAGCAATTTCTAGATAAGACAAATATTTCTTTTCTTGTTATTTTCGGATGAACCCATTTGGTGATTGACCATGACTATATTAATGTACATGTACTGTTTTTAAACGATTCAAATGATTTCTTATTTTAAAAAAATGCATAATGACGATGGTTATATTAATCCTATTGTAAGACAACATAATTTCTGACTTGTCCAAATTCAAAGATATTTACTTTTTGAAAATGACCTTTCACGCTCTCACTACGCATGCGTCAAACAAAATCTCTTTAAATGCGATATTTCCTCGAGACTATGTCACCTGATCGGTTGCGGGGAATCGATAAACCATCACTATATAAATCTTTGTAAATTGGCTATTTGAGACAAGCAAAAATAAGAGTAAAAATCAAAATTATGCTCAAAAAAGAGTTTTGACCCGTGAGTATACATATGAAGACTATTTTTACGAAAAAAATTGATTGCATTATCGGGTATTTGTAACTAAATTGAGTTTTAAACGGCTTTGTATCTATACCATGAGAAATAATTCGTACCTCGAGTTTGGTGAAAAATACTCTTTTATACAATATTTCCATTGTGATAAGATTTTTCTTCTTAAATTTTAATTCATACTTGAAAGGGAAAAAAAGTTGTAGCTTATCTTTCGGTATAAACGCTGGTTGATTCATTTGATGAATTTTATACCACAAATTACTACAAGTTATTTTTGCCTAAACCCAATGGTTTGTACTATTTACAACTATCGACACTGCACAAAATACATAAGCATTCAAAGCTCAAGGTCAAACACAAAAATTGATGATCAAGGTCAACTTGATGGTCAAAACTTTTCGGCAACTACAGCAGTTGTCCTTGGGCAACCATCTAGTATTATTTGTGGTTAAAAATAGACCATGAAACAAAACGTTCATCAATTATTTTTTAAGGCCGTTAATATAGGGTACTTTAATGCTTCTGAAGACATGGGACAACAGAGTAATTATTTAAATCTTTTTATTGTAAAACGACGCAAAACGAAGATGCTCTCGCGGAAAAACAAAATCGGAAGTGAATCCTCCCCGTGTGTCCCTCAAAGCGTCAAATGGATACAGACTTATAGTCAAATGGCGCTTTGCGTTAAAAGTTCTATTCTAAAAACCTTTCTTTGTGTGGGTTGATAATGAAGAAATCACTTATGACAAGTATGACACTTCTAGAATTGATTTATTCGATATTTACTTCTTGGTTTCTCCATTGCATCACAAACAATAACCGATATAGCCAGCGCTAAATATTAAATGTTCTGATAGAGACAAGCTCGTCGGTTTATCCTAAACTCATATCCTAAATGACCATGATAATTTTGTTCTTCTTTATCATTGGATATTATGACGCAAAAGAAACAGAAAAACAACACCGAATAGACAAATTAATTTGCTTTTTTGTCTCAGTAAGTCCTTGCACCTTTCTATTTCCGATTGGCATAAGGTTTATAAATTATCAATACATTTGGGTTATCAAACTTTTCTTATTTAATTGAGTGGAAATATCTTTCAATTTGAATTTAAGAATGGGGGAAAAAATTGGGTTATTTTTGCACAATTTATCTTTACGGTTACCTAGGAGAAATTGTCTAACAGGTGGGTCTCTTATTTGTGGATTATTAATCCTTGTCATTCTGTATAAATCACCTTACTGAAATGCTGTCAAATCAAAGGACTGAAAGCACTGACAGAACTTGTTGTTAAAAAACCAATATTTCTTTAAGAAATAAACTTCATAAACAACTCTGACAGGAAAAGTACAAGCAGGAGGTGTAGACTAAGATCAGCCTGTACATAAGTGCAGTCTGATCTTAGTCTACTCCTTCTGCCAAAACCGGAATATTCCGGGATCAGCATGACAAGGATTAATCATCTTCATTAACCAACTATTGCTACTAAGATATAGCGAGATAAAATATACTGGATCTGCTTAGTTGACAATAAACGAACCAATGTAGCTAATCTAGGAAAAGTATTTTTTATATATCTCGATCTAATAAAACGGAAACGTTGAACAAGTAAGAATAAAAATGGTATTCTGATTTGATGAAGTTTTTATTACAAACTCTACATCTTCTTTCTGATAAGGCATGTGTCGTTATATTCCCCTTCCTTTCTATGGCTAATCCATGATCTGATATCTTCAACTTTGGAAAAAATAACTTTTGTTTACATAAGATAAGATTCGAATTCGATTTTTTCTTACATGATTTACAATATTGTAGCTTCGACGAGCAAGAAATATAGTTGTATCATTTCTATAAACTGATCTGTAATTCTTACTTGAATTAAAGTCTCTCACCAATGGGTCGATAATCGTAGACCTATGTGGGATAGCAGCTGGGGGCTAAGAAAGGATGTAATGGTAGTGCTGGTGGGAGAAATACCAGGATTCCATTGTTGGAAGATTGTTGATAGCGGCGTAAAAAAACATTCAAAACAAAACAAAATACATGTACTTGTATTAAAGGGAAATAATTGATATTTGATTCTGTGTTTTTCCATATATGATTTAGTCCGAGACTTTCCGAAGATAATTTAATTTTATAAGCAAAACGTTATCTGAAGGTACTGTCTTAAAAATAGCCAAGATGCCATACACAGATTTTGTAGCTTGTTTGTGTAAAGTTTTTAAAAGTTCCTGTCCTGAAAGAAAAATATCTCCAAATAACAGAATTTGTCAACCTGTTCAAGATTTTCACCTTTTATCACACATTTGAAATTATTAAAACACTTCCACTTTTTCAAAAATACCAATCTTGTTTTTATCTATATTTAATTTACAGACCCCATGTAAGCAATCATGTCATTTAAAAGGGGTTGCAGGCTATTTTCATTAGTTGAAAAAACAAAAACAAAAAAAAAATACTCGCGATGTCATAAGCATATAGAGGTAAACACAAACTTAACATAGCTGAAACACTTTAAGTTAATTCATGAAAATCAATATTACCGCTTATGTCATATATGAATATAAAAATGAAACTGGTGATAGCGGTTCTCCCTGTTTCAGACCTAACTCTATGTTGTAGAACTGCAAAACATCTGCTTCGGACAGTACTTTTACGCACGCTGATACATTGTGTTAATTATTTTTAGAATTTTTACAAATTATGCCATCTGAGATTAGCTTAAGCCAAAGTATCAATAAGAATAATTTATTGTGATTATAAAGAACTCTTTGGATTATGATATGCAAAATTAAAACGCAATCAATCTACATTTGTCTCTGAATCCAAATTGTGAACTTTAAAAATATTTTCAATTTCACACCATGAATTTAAATGATTTCGTAAACAGACAATGGACAATATTTTATTGTCGTAATTTTACAAAATAACAACACGGCGTTGCATGGAATAAGTCTCGATGTCAAATAAATTGAAATAATATTAATAAGGTACCCAGTTTTGGTCAAATATTCTATAGACTTATAACTGAGAATATTCTTTAGATACAAATTTTCTATTCAAGACAAAAAGAAAAGAAAAGGGGACAGGAAGCAAGTTTCAAATGTATTAAGATTTGACTGTTAGAATTAAAAAGATGAAAATATCAAATAATCCTTAGAATGTTGTTGAGCAAACTAGATCTCAATTTTAAAGCTCCTTTAATGTATTTGGCAAGATTTACTATTATTTTTCAATTTTGATTGTTAAGTAAAAGTGTCATTTTACACATGCTAGATGATATATATAAACTCTCCTTAAATCTACATTTGCGTTGCGAAATAAAAAGAAAGTGACATTCGTCTTCGATCTCGCGTTTATTGCATAGTTCAGAGTGAGAATAGTTTGCGATTGTATTCACTAAGGTTATTATCCTGTAATTACCAGGGTCGGATTTAGAACCCTTTTCGTGAATAGGGACTATCTCTCCCTTAGTCGTCGAGTCCAGAAATTCCTAAAATAAAATTATAAAGGCTACTAAATAATGTGCAATCAAATATTTTGAATCAATAAAGAACTCTTGTTTCGCTTCAGAGAAGATATGACAGTGATAATTCGTCGTTGGGTTGTAAAGACTATCTAGATAAGTTGTATTGTCAGTAGGTGGAGTCTCATTTTGTAGATTGGATGAAGATTGGATGAGGATTCGTTTTTATTATCAAGAAACTCGTCCCTACTCTATTTATGACTCCATAAATTTCTTGGATTTGTTTTACTTAAATCACAAACTTTCTCCCTTTGATTATAATCGAAAATCCTCTTAGCCCTTTTACAGACTATTTGATAATTACTTCTGTTTTTCATAAATTTTTCAAGTAAGTTTTAGCTTTCATCTTCTTATACTCGTTTTTACTAAAAAAACTGACCTTGCTTTCTTTTACTCCTGATTAACCATCCTGTACAAAAATATAAATTATCTTGGCAATATATTTCGGCTAATCAATGTACAATTTGATAGCTATTACACATTCTGGGAGAAAACCAGAGGCAAGAAAGGTATCAAAGGAGAATAGGAGATAAATACACCAAGGAGAGAAAGATGGGTAGACGAATGTAAGACGGGGGGGGGTCAGACGCACAATAACCCTTACCCTCACATACAATACAAAAAGTTTATTGCATTAAACATGTTTACAATGTTTACAGCAAATAATCAAACAAAATAGAGGAAATACGTGGATTAACAGAAGAACATGTCATATACGTGAACATAAGTTAATTTCTTCGAGAAAATGCATTAATACAAATATTTCGCCAAATTACAAATCACAGACTTTGATCTATTTGTCATAAGATTAGTGAATTTTTTAATCGTTGGCCAAGTATAATAGTAACGTTTTAGATATTTGGTTCTAAGATCATAGTATTTCGGGCAAATAAGTATAAAGTGAAATTCATTTTCGATAATGTTTTTATCACAATGTTTACAAATTCTATCTTTCCTTTCGATGTTTAAGTATCGACCATATTCAATTTCCAAATTATGAGACGAAATTCTTAATCTAGTAAGAGCACATCTGATCTTTTTGTCTTGTATAAAGTCTAGGTATTTTTCAAAGGCAAAATTGTGTTTGAAGAGAGAATAAGTTTCAAGTCGATTTGTATTATTAATAGTTGAATACCACTGCTGGTTGAATATATCTATTAACCTTTGTTGTATTATATCATGAGTGATTTGTGTGGTAAATTGGTTTTGCCAAATAAAATGTAGACCACATTCGTCTATGATACATTTTACTTGATAAGCCCAATTACATTTATTATAGTTCAGGCCGATTTCTACGTCTCTATATAGCATAACATAAGTATTGAACAATAATGAATTTCGCTCAGAGTTAATAACCTTAATCCAATATTTTATCATTTGGAATTTTCTATGCAATAACAAGGGTATGCGCCCTAATTCGCCATAAATCGCTTCAATATTTGTAGATCTTTTTACAATCAATAGTTTACGACAAAATTTTAGAAAAACCGATTCAATTTCCGGTGAAGGATGACCTCCCCAGACTTCTGCGGCATAATTTAGGACAGGTAACAATAAACTGTCAAACAATTTTAGTTTATGTGAAATAGGTAAATCAATTTGGTTGAAAATGACAACATAGGATTTTTCCCGCGCGCAATAATTGTTTCTTGAAAGGAAAATTAGTAGGCATATAACCAAACAATTAATTCCAATCAGCGTATTGCAAAATCGATGTGAACAAATAGTAACTGCCATATTTGTAATTTCTGTATTTAGAATTTTTGATTCAAAATGATAGAATAAATTTTATTAAATCAAATAATTTCTTAAAGTTAAATTTCATTGGTGTTATTATTTTCAAAGGGTTATCCGGAAACGTCGGCAAGGTTGTACAATAAACGAATGTTTACCTTTTCCCCAGAAAAGACCCTTTATAGAGTAAAAAGGTATCAAAGTCCATTAATTAAGTACATGAGCAGCTTCAATGACAACGTTACCTGTGTAGAGACCGGTCAATCAAAAAGGGATGTAAATGACTGACTTCCTTTTGCCATTGATATTTAATTGATCATCATCGTTCTATCATATGTTCGGCTACTGATTATAAAAAAATCTGTAGATATTTTAATATTGTACAGTATAAATAATTGATTCGATTCAGACAATGAAAGATTCGGTTGTTCACATTAATAATTATTCAAATCTTATCGGGCTTCTAGTCTCTATTTTATCATCTACAGGACCAAGAACAGTGTTTCTATTTATATATACAATTAAGAACATCATAAAAATGACGTTCTTCCAACTCAATTACGTTCAAGAGCAGTCGTTCGTCGTCCCATTAAAACCATTTAAATAGTACAGTTATTCATGGGGTAACGGGTTAGATTCTGGCCGCGGTGAATATCCTTTCCGATATTTGTCTCCAGCAAATCGTTGGTTAATCGTAAATATTAGTGGAATTAGCAGCTAGAACCTCGGAAAGGATGACGTGGTAGTACTGATGTGAGAAATACCAGGAATCTATGGTATGGTGCTTCAGCCGCCGCGATATGACTAAATACTGTTAAAAGTGGTGTTAACCCCATTCTACCAAACTATCACATAATCCTAGCAAATATTTTGAAACTTTATTCACGACGATCAAATTATTGACTGACCTAGAATAAGAGGTATCTTGTTGGCCCGAGTTTATTGAAAAACCTATTTACAATTTATGAATATTGAGGTATCTGCTAACGTTCGTTTGATTAAAAACGCGCATTTCGTTTAAAACACGCCTATTCCTTTTATTCCATTCCTTTCGAAAACATTCCAAAATTAATCACTTTTCCATTTTCAGGACGTTTTAACCCGTATGATTTAATTTTTAGTTTCGTCCATCAAAAACTAGTAGTCTGATTTGCCGAAAGAAGTTTGAGCACGCAGCTATTTTGTATGCCTGTGCACAAATTGATTAAAAAAAGTACAAAAAAGTAAACCCCATTTCCGGTCAATGTCATTAGATTATAAGAAATAAAGGTATATTTTTTTTGTTTTCATGGAGATACGAAACGAAAAACTTAATCACACTTATGTATGAATCCTCTCCGCGTATTTATTAGTCTGAGTAGATTTTTCATTCCACAATGCATGGAAATAAAACTATTCTCTTCATCAGCTAAATGAACGAGATTCAGAAAATAAATAAAAATTATCATTAATAATGTCATTTCAAATAGAAGTTAGTTATTTAGTAGAACTAAAAAAATGATGGATCGCAAAGTCTAGTCAATTAAAACAATCGATCTATCAATCAATTAGTTATTCAAACCTAAATTCAAAGATTAGAATCTGGCATCTACCTCACATTTTATTTGTTAGCGACTTGAAAGTCCTAGATAAGTTTTTCTTAAGGCGTTGGGATGATGAATACTTTGCAAATCAACGAGTTTTTTTTTTTTTTTTTTTTTTTTTTTTTTTAATTTTTATATGAACATATATTATATGCAATTTATTGTTGTTGGATACTTCACTAAAACTATATAGTCGGGGTAAGAGGGCTTTAGCGATCCTTCCAGTATATGTTTTATCGATTAGTGTACATGAGAAAATTTACACGTACGACACTAGACAGTCATTTCAATTGTGGTGCATTGATAAAACTACCTGGTTTTCACTTTTAGCTAAGACAAGGTGAGGAAATTATGGTAAATATAAAAGGCTTTGACATGGGGACATTTAATTCAGAAAATTTTAGTAACTTACTAAAAGTCTGTATTAAAGCAAAATATTGCTAGTTATATATCAAATAAATCCACGAAGAAAACGCATTTCTAGAATCTAATTAACTTTTTTATGAAAACTTGACACGTGAATTGAGAACGCCAAAAATAAATATGATACCGCAAACGGCATTTTATACCAAGGGGACATTTTTGTGGACAATTTTGATTATAATGTTCAGTTAGTAATATTCATCATCTCCAGTGATAATGCGGTTCGAAGACCTTTCTAAATCATGCATTTAACGATTTGAATGTTCTTTTGCATTGGTTACTCTGGTTGCCTTTTGATCTGTGGATAGCTGTCTACGCACCTTTCTGGCACTTACCTTGCTCATGCCTGGGTGTTCGTGTAAAATATTTTGTACCGATGCCTTACCGATGCAAAATTTGTTCGCTACCTCCTTCAGCGTTACTTGGCGATTTTGTTCACGAAAGCTTTAACATTTGCTATACCATTGTTTGGGTCACCGCCTTACTTGGCCGCCCAGTAATTGGCCTGTCTCAAACTCTTGATTTGCCTTCACGAAACTGAGAAACCCAGTTGTACAAGGTTGAGCGTGATACATTTATCGGAAAATCTTTTTGAGCCTCTGAAAGATGTGACAGGGCTTTCGCCTTCTGCAACCAGAAACTTAATTACAGACCGTTGTCCGTCATAGACGAAGTACATATCATATATCAGAGTGCAAAATACAGTGTAATCACAACAATTATTGAAAATAAATTGACCGCATCATCGGCGAATGAATGATATATAATGTGTTTATATAGCTGCACGTGGAAAGAGAGGAGCATTTGGTCCGGATATTTTCTGACAGTCCCTCGTAATCAGAAGCACCGATCACTATCGCGAATAACACTAAATTTCAACTATTAAAGGCAATATTGTATTCAGCTAGAGCTGTTGAGCTGCGTGCCGTCCATTAAATGTCTCTTCAAATGAACGTATAGGTCCAGCTATAATCCATTTAAGCTTTTGCAAATCATATATTACTTGATTTGCATCAAAGAGAACTAATTTTCAAGTATCTTCCAGCATGACGTAATCAAAAATAATAAATAGGAAGTTTAATTGTTTGACCAGCTTCTAATTTTGGTCGGTAAATGTAACTTGACTCTACAAATGACCCCCTATCTGGATTTAATTTTTAGGAAGTACTGTGTAGCTTTTGAAATATTATTGAAGTTATTATGTTATTTAAGTTTTAAAAAAAGTTATATATCAGTCTTAGAAGAAGATTGCTGTCAAAGAGATGTTTATTAATTAGGAAAGTGCATTTTCTGCACCGGCTCTTCCGTAACTTCATTACTCCCAATAAATAAGAAGTCACACGGGAATATCATACTTCAAAGGGAATCTTGACGTATTCTCTGTGAAAAAGATATTCAATCACAATTGTAATGATTTAATGTAATATTTTAATGTTTCTATTTCCTTTGTGGATTTTAATGCGGCACCATTAGGGTAGTCCACGTGTATATCAACAACGTCCCTCCGTATGATTGTCTTTAAAAACGATGCCTTAAAACTTTGTTAAACTTTTTTACTGAAAAACAAATAAAGAAAAACGATTTTGCAAAAAAATCCATCAACGGTTACCTCAATCTCACCAACTCTTCTTCATCCTGTAATTTTGCCATTGATTGCACATCCATTTCCGATAAGCGATAAGTTTCAGTTGTGAACAAAGATTAAATATCCTTTTACATAAACAAGAAACCTATTTACAAATCCAAAATCAAAATCTTTAATTATTCATTTATTTATTTATTTTATTTTATTTTTTTATTTTATATTATTTTATTTTTATTTTTGAAGAGCACCTAACATGAGCAGATTTTTACAATCAAACAATTGAATGCAGCAGTGCAAAAAAACAAAGCTACTACAAGACACATATAACTAAGAACACACATTATTTTTTACTCATATTTGGTTAACGCAATTGACTAACGCGGCTGTCAATCAAACAATCAGTCGACCAATGATATCATTCGTTTAGACCAGAAATTAGATTTGATCTCCGATATTGGCCAAATTGTTTTAAACTTTTTTTGTTGGTTTAGCGACTTAAATGTCGTAACTAGAGCTTATTCAAGCTCCAGTTACGACATTAAGGTCGCCAACCAACTATTCTACTTTTTTGTTTTATGCTAATGGCCAACGTAATATCTATGACATTTTTGTATCTGGCCACTATCACCTTTAATTGTTTGAAAACGAAATGACCAAACACACACACACACACACACACACACACACACACACACACACACACACACATATGCAATCTGGTCTGATAAAGTTATTTGTTTTTACTTTAGGTATCATTTAGGGATTAATAATGATTTTAACCTATTGTGAACATGAATGAATACCATCATTTCGTTTTTCTTAAACTATTTTGAAATAACTTTGCAGAAACCATCATCAACATTCAACCCAAAATGAAGCTCATTTTGACCAAGATTGTGAACAAGATTATCAAATTCTTTGATATGGCCAGCGAAAATTCAAACAAATCTACATTGAAAAAGATACATACCTCAATCGATAATAAGTGATTTTCTTTAATAAGTGACATTTAGGATAGGAGATATTGTGGGAAAAGCCGATTTTTCCTTTTCATACGATGTTTTTAGGAAGTTCAAAAATCACTACGGGTGTGTTGAAATTGACGAATTGCCAACGGATTGAAAAAAATAGATAGACCTATCAAATCATTCATTTAGACCGGAAGTGTACTTTGAACTCTGATATTGGCTGACATTTATGTGATTAATTTTTGCTTTTTTAGAAATTCAAACGCTGTAGCTAATGAGAAGTTTAGTCCGCCAACTAGCCAGTTTTCTTTTTTGTTTCTTTTAATAGTCATAAATTTTGCAAAAATACGACGTTCTATACCTAAGTTGAACTTCCTGTTGGAGCTCAGAGGGCGTGGCCAGCGAACCGTCAATTTGTTAACAAGTAATTTCAAACCAGTTGTACAGATACAATCGCTTAACACCTCTTGTTTCTGGTGGTTGTCTTGGGCTTTTATCAGGCTATTCTGTAAGATTCAGAGTATAAGAATAGTTTTGAAATCGACGGCTGAACGAGTTCGGCCTCAAATGCCACCTAGGAATGTTTCGCTTTTATTGGAATTTTTACTTCATTCTCTTCCTCTTTAGTCTTATCAAAACACCCTTAAGCAATGTCAGGAATATGCAGGTGGTAATCTTCTAAGAGAAAACTTGAATGTCTTTTATGAGACAGATGTTTTTTTAACTTTAGTGTAAAACCTCCAAGAACTTTTGGTGAATATAAGAAATAATTCATCATTTTGTTTGACGGATAAATTCGAATAAACTCTTCTCCTCAAAGTCTCAGTTTTTAACTGTTCAAAATTGGCGCGTTTCATAAATTCTATATTTAAGGACCATTTATTCAACCTCCTCGATTTTTTATGCGTGGTAAAACGACGGCATTAACCCTTTCCCGCACAATAACGCTTTTAAACGTTCCTCAATATAAAAAGGTTTGGACAAGCAATTTCTTCATTATTCACGGTGTTTTCTAACCCAAATGACAAAGATTTTAAGAATTTCATCAACTTCAAATTCTCGTCTGTACTTTCTTTGAATTAGGAATGATCTAAAATTTTGCTGTGTTGGAATGGGTCAGCCAGACATTAAAGTCTCGCTATCGATCAAAAAAAAAATATCAAACTCACCAAGGATATAATTGAATTTGAATTATGAATATATCAACAGAATTATGTTTCCTCCTCACCTTTAATTCTTAAAATAACGGAGACATTTAGCATCTTGATTTTCAGCCAATTGCATTTTCTATTAGGTTTTAGGCGCATGATGACACAAGAAATCACGCCCTCAGTATCATAGCCTTTCAAGGCTGGGGTGGTTCCAGTCCAAACATCGTAATGGGCTACTATTTTAAGGATCAATCAACGACAATAGTTTTTTTAAAGGTCCTATCCCGACTTTTAGTTTTAATTCACCTGAGCTCAATGTGCTCAAAGTGAGCCACTGTGGTTGTGAAAAACTTTTCGTATGTCGCACTTCGTCAATATTTACCTTGTGGAAACTAGAGTGTGCAATCTGTGCTTAATCGCCCTCAAAATTGGTCTGAATAATTGTCTTGATTAAATCACCGGTAAGTCTGAATTTTGGTATCTTGACATAATAACTAGGTCACTCTGTCAGATCTCATACAAAAACCTGCGGTTATTAAAAGGAAACATTTCAGGCTCAATTTAATTCTTGCTTTATCCCATTTGCACTCAGTGACGCTTTTAGACACCCCAAGAAAAAAGCTTCGGAAAACATTGTGGAAAATGAAGAAATTGCTTGTTATAAGCAATTTTTTCATTTCCCCAATGTTTCCTACCCAAAAAGTTGAAAAAAATCTAAAATTTCACAAAGTTTATATTGTCGTGTGCAACTTCTTTCAATTCAGACCAGGCTAAAATTTCGCCATGTGGTAATGGGTTATATTATTCATCTAAAAGAAATTAGTGTACTATTTCAAATTTCAACGCAACGATTACTTTATTAGCAAGCATGTTCTCCTTATTTAACGTCGTACAACATGAAATGTTGTACTAAACCTTTGAAATGTGCACTGTACCGAACTTTTATATTGTATACTGTGCCTAACTTGCAACTCTTATGATGTACGGCTCATCGGATAAAAAAACTCTTCGTTACACATGATTTCAGATAGCGATGGAATCTTTATTAAGAAATTATCAATTTTTTTTACAAATCAATCTCCCCTTTGAAAATAAATTAATAAATTGTGAGCGTTGAAAAATGAATTCTGTTAGCACAATAATTTCAATAATATTCTTAAAAACATCGACTAATGAAGGACTATCTTATCTTTTATCGTATCTTGACATAAAAACTAGGTCACTCTGTCAGATCTCAGACAAAAACCTGCGGTTATTTAAAGGAAACATTTCGGGCTCAATTTTATTCTTGCTTTATTTTATTCATCTAAAAGAAAGTAGTGTACTATTTCAAATTTCAACGCAACGATTAGCAAGCACTTTCTCCTTATTTAACGTCGTATGCATTTTGATAAAAGATAAGACAGTCCTTTATCAGTCGATGTTTTTAAGAATATTATCAAATTCGATATGGTTGAAATACTGTTATAAGTAGCGTCAAACCCCATGCAAACAAGCGAAAATTGTTCAACTATATTGTAGGTATATTAACAAATGGGTAGAAACAAAAACATAAGAATGCGTTTAAAAAGGAGAACATTTATTTATGGAGTGTAAAGGAAATAGAACGTTAATTTTATAATACAAAAGATATCTAGAAATTATTGAACTGACTTATTAACTAGTTTCCCTATTTCTTAATTCATTGACTTTGTAATGTTCTTCTTACAGTTGTCAAGTGTTATCCGTATAATGTAGCATTTTTCGAATGGTAAAAAAAACCAATCACAACGAGAGCTAATTTAATGATTTAGAACTCTTTGAACGAATCTAGAATTGACCAATCGCCGATGTAAATAAATAACAAGTCCAAAAATGAAATCATTCAAATAGACTGGAAACGAATTTTTGATATAATGCCATTGTGCTAAGTTTGTTTCACTTAAGGGACATTGAAAAAAAGCGTGATTGAGTAGAAATGGGTTCATAAGCCTTTTTAGAGCGTTTCAAATTCGTGGTATCCTTCATTTAAATAGCTCTGAACGAGGAATGTTCTCAAAACAAGGCTATATTTGGAAGGTTATCAATTAGGAAAAGTGTTTTTTTCTATATTGTCTTTTTTTCTAAATTCATTACCCCCAATAAAAAGCCCTAACGGGAATATCGGATTTAACTAATTTTACTCAGCCCCGCATATTTGCGAGCTCAAGAAAAATAACAATAAATATGGGAAAACATTCTGACACCCAGCTTTTTTTTTTGCTCACCTGAGAACGAAGTGCTCATGGTAAGGTCACCCCTTTTGATCTTCCGCTGTCCGGCGTCCGCGTCGTGCGTCGTCCGTCGTGTGTCAACAATCTTAAAATGACTTCTCGTCCAAGACCGCAGGGTGGATTCCAACCAAGTTTGGTATGACTGTCCCTTGGTAGGTGCTTTTTAAAGATTGCTAAAAGAATTGAAATCCGTTAAAAACCCCCGGTTGCTATGGCAACAAAACTGAAATTTAAACAAAAACAGCAGTACAATGAATTGCTAAAGTTATCACCCTCGGATTCCCAGGGGCGGAGCCCCAGGAGGGCTTATATAGAAATACAGAAGATTTTGTAAACGACATCTCCTCCCAAACAATTAGGCAGATTTCAACATATTTTGGAAGATATGTTCCTTGGTTGGTGCCCTATGAAAATTGCTAAAAGAATTGAAATCCGTTAAAAACTCTGTTTACAAGAATAACAAAACTGAAATTTAAATAAACTCTCTAAAATTATCTCCTCTTAACCCAGAGGGCCTAGAGTCTTGATATTTTGCATGAAGCATCAGTGCATTGACCTTTTTCAAAATTGCTAAAACCACCACCCTCGGGCTCCCACGGGCGGAGCCCCAGGGGTTGTGGGGCTTTTTAGAAATAAAAAAGGATTTTAAAAAAGAACGACATCTTCTCCCAAGCCACTGGGCTGATTTCAACCAAATAATTTAACTAGTTGAAAACTCTGGTTGCTATGACTACAAGAGTAAAATTGGGAAAAAATCTCCTCCTGACCCAGAAGTTGAAGAATCTTGAATTTTGCATGAAGCATCAGTACATTGACCCCTTTCAAAATTGATAACATTTTAGAGCCACAGGATGATAAGGCTTAAATGCAAATAAAGAAGACAACCCTTTCAAAACTGTTTGGCCAATTTAAAATAAATCTGTTGAAAGCATTGGTTGGCATGGTAACATAAGTTGATTTTAGGATTTTAGTTAAATGCTAAAGGAGGTCTTCTCCCGATCCAGTTTGAATTAGGCCTTGAAGAAAAAAAGAACCTTATCTCAGGTGAGCGCCAGGGCCACTGGCCCTCTTCTTCACACAATATTTTCAACCCTATCTTAAAAAAATGCCGACATTTCAAATATCGTCTACAATATTTTTCAGTTTGGTATTAAATTTTGTCGACTGGTAATGGGTTAAGTCTTGTGATGTACGTTTCACCAATGAGCTACCTATGTATATGTTATTTAGTCTTCCCCACAGGGACACAAAATTAGATATATGCTAATGTTGAGGTGGTTTTTTTACCACAATTCAATGGATCGATATACTTCAAATCGTAGGAAACGTTGCTGGAATGTGAAAGAATGCTTTTCTTGATGCAATTATTCTCTAAGTCTGTTCATTTCAATTTGGTTTAATCCTTTCCTGTTTTTTGAAATGTTAGACTGGTCGAAATTCAAAGATGTTGCGAACGACGCTCACAATTGCATGTAATTTAAAATGAAACCACACTATGTGGTTGAAAATATTGTTGAAAAAGAAGAAACTGCTTGTTACAAGCAATTTCTTCTTTTTCCACGATATTTTGTCAAGTACAAAACATAGTGACGTAAATTCACGGGTTTGTACAGGACAGGTTAAAGCGACGATAGAAAAACACGAAGATTGTTCCCGCTCGAAGAGAATTGCTACTTTTTGAGATTCTATGTCCGTTTGAGTTCTATACAATACGTTTGATGGACCGAATGGAGACTTAATAAGTTGGAGCTATTCTGTGGGGCAGGTGTCGAAAACCTATTCGTACTGATACTACAACTTTTAACTTTGAACATACCTTTCTGAAACTTAAACATATGTTTGTTTGTTTGTTTAAATGGGGTTTATTGCCACCTTCAATAATTTTTCAGTCATATTTAGGTGACTGGGGCAACTAAAAATGGATTCCTGGTATATCTCACAACAGTACTACCAGTACATCCCTTTTCAGCCTCTAGCTTAGGTTTACGATTATCCACCAATCCACAAATGTCGGAAAGCAAATGTCCCGCCGCCGGGGTTCGAGCCCATGCCCTAGGCAAATGTGTATTACTCTGTCATCATTTAGTGGACAATTACCCACATTTGCCTTTCGAGATTTGGTTAAAACTTTACATTCAAATCTGTGTAAAATGTAACATCTCTATAGCTAAAAAGCTGTAATTATGACGTTTAAGTCGCTTAAGTGTCAAACCAACAAAAAGGTGAACAAAAACGACGGTCAATGTCGGAGTTAAAAACTCATTTCTAGTCTAAATGAATTATTTCAATGGTCGATTGGTTAATTGACAACCGCGATTGGTAAATTATTCTAATGTTAATTAAGCACCACTCCTTTATGGCGAAAAAAATCATTACTGTGTGTGTGTGTGCGTGTGTGTGTGCGTGTACGTGTGTGCGTATGCGTGTGTGCGTGTGCGTGTTGGGGATGGAGAAGCGGGTGTATTCGATTCGATTTCAAAATGTAAACAAACACGATCAATTGAAATCGATCAGACAAACTACTCCTTTCAGATACTATTACTCATTCTCTCCCTTTGTTCATCGATATTAAGTAGGTTCTTGTTTTGTTTTAGTGACCAAATACACAATATAAATATTTTAACCCTTTCCCGTTTTTGGAAATTTTAGACTGGTCCAAATTGAAAGAGTTTGCAGACGACAATGAAAATTGGATGCAATTTGAAATGAAACCTTCCTATGTGGAAGAAAATATTGTGGGAAAAGAAGAAATTGCTTGTGACAAGCAATTTCTTCTTTTTCCACAATGTTTTCCCAAGTATGAAATCACAGGGACGTAAAATCCCGGGTTTAAACAGGAAAGGGTTAAACTGTTTTGCCTTTCTCGGAGGATTCAAAGTTCTGTTCCGGTCTAGATGAATGATTTCATTGGCCCATAGCTTTTATTGACATCGTGATCCGTCATTTATGAGTATACAAGAACATATCGTCGGTGTGCGAGAAAAATGTCATAACTACAGCTTTATTAAAGATATAGTTACGGCATTTTGCTCGCACGACGACAATATTCTAATTTCTCTATTTCCTTTTTAATCGTACATATGCTTAAACAACCATTTATATAACAACACTTTTTTTCAAACACAATGGTTCGAAAGCTACAATTCTCGTAACATTCGTCAATCTATACGACTGAACGGCAACATATATTCAAATGTGTAATTTTTCCCCTTATTGTAAAAATGGAAAAACCACGTGATATATATCTACATATATAGAGAGAGAAAGAAATACTAACTTAACGCGGCAGAGTTGCCTAAATATATATTTTTTGCATTGTAACTTAGAAAAAGTTACTCTGTTTTTCTTGAACATCATTCAAGTTCCCTGCTGCTCCAGTCTAAACATATTAATAGTTTCAAAACTTATTTTATCTTCATTTACGTACACAAACTTAATTATCACAGCATAAATTTTAAGTATGCAAATCAAATGATAATTTTATATACTGATAAAATTCAATGCAAGCTATCGATTTTTACTCTTCTTACCTCGAGTAGGATAAAAGAATGAGAAAACACTTGAGTATAAGGACTACGATGTTTCAGTTTTTCATGCTTGAAATTGGTCACAAACAATTGACCAATCGCGGATGTCAATCAAGGAATCAATCGACCAATCAAATCATTTATTCAGCCTGGAATAGAGATATCAACTCCGACATTAGCCTTTATGAAGTTGGTTTTCTTTTTCAAGCTGTAGTTACGACCTTTAATTCGCAAACCAACGATTTTACGTTTTGTTACATGCAACTGGCCATAGAGTTTGTAAAATAACGCCGTTAAAAATTGAAGCGGAATTTCCTGATTGATTTAATGGACGAAGCCTAGAGAGTAAGTAGGCGGGGCCAGCGATTGGTTGATTGAGGAAGGCGCTTTTTTATTCCTAGAAAGGTAGTGAAAATGCATTACAAACCATTACTACACAATTCCGCCTTTTTACAAAACATAAAAAATACATTAATGGAAATCACTGTGCACCTCTTTGAATTTGTACCAGTCAAACATTTTGTTGTTGGGGCATGGGTTAACGAATCTAAAATCGCTCGTCTCCTTTCTTTAAAGATCAAAAGATATATTTCCATACCTAAAATTTATCGTTATTTTGGTCAATAACTTGAGGCAATGTATCATTCAGTCTTCCGTATTACCAACACATAAATATCATAATTTTGTCAATTAACCTTTTCACCAATATTATTGACAATTGATCAATTTATTAGTCCTAAAATATCAATTTCAAAATTTCAAAACGAAAACGTGTTTTATGGGCATATATTTTTACCTTTTTGTTCACAAAAATGATTCGTCTCCAAAGTTAGACAATTGTCCGATCAGTCAGGCTGTGTTTCATATTCGTCAGACTTCTTGCAGATAGTGCTATTTATTGTTCGTCAATTATCGCTTTAACAAAAACAAGATAATCTCTAAAGACGAAAGTTCTTATAAAGAAGTTGTTTTTCCCCGTTCTTATACCTTCCTACTTGACATTGAACTTAGAACTGCCCCGGTAGCCGAGTGATAAAGGTGCTTGATCTATGATCTAGAGGTCTTGGATTCGGGCCCGATGTTACGGGAGTGTGTTCGTTGGCATTATGCTTATTATAAAGCCAAGGTCTTCCAGGCTGTAGAATTGGATACTTACTTACTTGATTACTTGGGACATGAGTCACTCTTTCCTTGAGGCGTGACTCTCAATCTTCTCTTAAATGAATTTCCACATGGTGCGCAGACTGTATGGTCGTCCAAGGAATTCCATGGAGTAATATCGCGATTTGTGAAAAAAAAACACTATGAGTGACCGCGAAGATCTCTATTCGGCACAGCGAAAAAATTTTCAGGATCACACTTGTATTTATGATGAAGAATCTTGTAGGTTTCAATGAGGTCAGTCTGATGCCTTCTGTTCTCTAGACTTTCTAATATAGATGGGTTAGGGCATAAGGTTAAACATCTGTCTTGCACCTTTTGTAAAAGTTGGATATCTTTCTTTAAATGAGGTTGCCAAACTACCGAGGCGTACTCCAATAGTGGCCTAATTGTTGTAATGAATAGTGTTGAAATTTTTCTTTTGGTAATATTGGTGAAACATCTTTTAATCATCCCAATTCTCTGATTGGCTTTCTTCGTGATATTCAATATATGTTGTCTTTGCTGTAGATCATTGGAGATAAGGACACCAAGATCTTTTTGCTCCGTAACTGTTTCCAAATCAAATCCATTCAGGGTGTATATGAACTCTATAGCAGATCGAATTTTCAAAAGGACACACTTGGATGCATTAAAACTCAGTAGCCATAACTTTGACCATGCTGATAATGTGTTCAAATCATCTTTCAAAAGATGGCAGTCCGAACGAGAAGTTATTTAACGATGGAGTTTTGTATCGTCTGCAAACAGCTTAGCTGATAGAAGTGGGATTAAGTCACTTCTTCTCTATCTAGGACGTAAAGATATCTGGGTTGCGAATTCGAGAGCAACTTATAAACGTAAAACTTTCGTGCCAATTGACCAAACACGGTTGTCAATCGACCTATCAAACTATCCATTTAGACCGGAACTTAACGTTGAACTCCAGCTTTGGCCGACATTTTATGCGAGCATTTTTGTTGGTATTGCAACCTACACGTCGTTATTACAGCTTATTTAACCCTTTCCCGTTTAAACCCGGAATTTTACATCACAGTGAATTTATATTTGCGGAAACATTGTGGAAAAAGAAGAAATTGCTTGTAACAAGCAATTTCTCCTCTTCCCACAATATTTTCTACCAAATAGAATGGTTTCATTTCAAATTGCATCCGAATTTCAATGTTGTCTGAAACCTCTTTCAATTTGGACCAGTCTACAATTTCAAAAAACATGAAAGGGTTAAGCTGTAGTTTCGACATTTAGATCGCCAAAGAACAAATTTACTTTTTGTTTCATGTATCGGTCCCATAAAGCTTGAAAAAAAAATCGATTGATACCGAACCGGAACTTCCTTTCGTGGTCAGTGGGCGTGCCTAGCGGAGTCAGTGGGCGGGACTAGAGGTCCGTTAATTGAACTAAAATGAATGAGTATAAAATGATGTAGTACGAACCGAAAGACTTATTTAGCCACGTGAAATGGTGATGTGAAATATGAAGGCTCTATCTCTTGTTATTCAAAAGTCGTGGTCGATGATGACGTTTTCAAATGTGATATAAATGCCCTGAAAGAGAGAGCTTGTAACAAGCAATCAGCATGTGAAATGTGACAGCTCCATCATTCACAATTTTGAACAAATGACCAATGAAAAAAATCACAAAATTTACTTTAAAAATGATTTCTACTTTGACTAATGACCTTAAAGAGCTTCTAACAGAAAGCTTTATTCACATCTAAAATATGAACGCTCTGTTTCTAACGACTGGTTTTAACCTATTTAGTTCAATCTTCAGATTCATCGTTTGGAAATCACCTTTTTAGCTAGGATCAATTCCTCTAGTTTCTGCTTCCTAAAGAGTACATCAGTACTCGCGCCCAAAGTGTGGGCTAATGAAGGAACCAAGATCCCGGGAATCTACTCGGATCGTTTGATCTCGAAGTCGGCGCTCTATGTCTCGACCCAGGATACTACTCGAGAGATTCAAAAGATTAATTTGCATCAATTTGACTTCTCAAAATTGAACTATGTGAAAGGTCTTTTCATTAGCGATATAAGCATAAAAACCTTCATGATTTCAATTTGCACCAATTTGACCTTGAAAATGACCTTGGCGTGAAAGAACTTATTGTCAGATGCACTACACCTGATAAGCAATACGGTTTTATCACTAACCATTCAAAGGTTATAACCATTGTAAATTGTCATAATCTTAATCAGTTTGACCTTGAAAAAAATACGTTATTGAGACCTTTGAACTTGGTACTAATAGAAAGGTCTTGTCACAAGCAAATAAAGGCTCTGTGAACTACTATTCGGAGGTTTTATGACAAACAAATAGGGCAAAAACTATATGCCCCCCGATCCATCGATTAGGGTGATGAATAGGGGATTATTGTTTGTTTCAGTGTAAGATCGATTTATCTTTAATCGGGTGAGTAAATAACTGATACATGTATATCAACGCCTAGTCTCTGAACGGCATGAAATATCTGTTTGTGCTCGACCGACCGAAATCATTGATACATTTGTTTGACGATTGAGGCTTCTGGGGAAATAAATGATATTATACCGCATGAGCCTTGTTAATCAACCAACTAAATCGCTAAAAATTTCTTTGCATTATAACAACTACTTATACCCAGTTAGTTAATAATATTGTTTGCGTAAAAAGCAAATTATAGCAAAAAGGGGCTTATAAAAGATGCGGGACATAGCGACCCTTTTCCTCGAAATTATTGACAATAACGAAATTTCCAAAGGCTGTATCTTTAGTGAAAATGGTGGTATCCTTACCTGTGTACTGCGTTAGGGTATGGTGTTAACGCAAAGGTTTATCACAATGCCCTGAAGAAATACCAATAAACTCTGCAATATAATCTTTTTATAGCCATTTTGAAGGACTTTCAGGAGGCTGTTTATTTTTATCATAATCTCAAGATAAACAGAGATGAACTCACATTGCATCAGATGATAAATACAAGAACATATCTGTCTATTCTGTTTTACATAAGACTTACTATATGGTGGGATGTTGAAAAGTTTCGGTTCGAATGTTGTCAAAATGTTATGTCCTTTAAGGAAATATCTTTGTGGGGGCTATGGGTGGCTGTTCAATTCGTATCAGGGGAACAACTTATACATTTGACGAATTATAAAGTCATGTGCAAATCTGTCATTTTGATACGTGTAATGTTACAGTCACAGTGAGATTTTAATCAATGGTATTCGTGTCTGTGACACATATTTCTAGTGCAAAATATATTCGTCGTTCGTATTTGTGCCATGCATATGTTTCAAGAGAACAAAACTCTCTTTGCAAATAAATAAGTAGTTCTTGTCGATAAATAGTCAAAAATAGATTCGTCGTTCGTATTTCTGTCATTCATATATTAAATAAATAGTTCTTGTCTATCTATAGAACATTTCGCCAACAGCTACAGATATAGTTCAATCTTGCATCTAACATTCCATCGCTGATCATTTTGAATCAAATGGTATCCATTTGTTCTCGAGAGGAGTTCATACGGGCTTCTGAGAAGCGCTAATTTACCTATCGTTGGCTCCGCCCCCTAACTTCTTTGACCACGCCCACTGAATCCAACAGGATTTCCCACTTCGACTTTAAAGGGCGTTACTTTGCCAAAATTATGGTCAGTAGCATCGAACAAAAAGTAGAATGGTTGGTTGGCGACCCAAACGTCGTAACAACAGCTTGAATAAGCTGTAGGTACGACGTTTAAGTCGCCAAACCAATAAAAATGTTGTACAATAATGGCGGCCTATTTTGGAGTTCACAACTCAATTCTAGGCTGATTAAATGATGTGATTGGTCGGTTGATTCCTTGATTGACAGTCGCGATTGGTCAATTGATCGTCTACTTAAAGTTTACTAGTCCAAATGGTTGTATATTATCTGGGAATACCGGATGTAGTTGTAGAACCGATGTGAGAAATACTAGGATTCCGGGTTTAATCACGGTTCTGCCCACTTACTCCGTTGGCCTCACACATTGGCACCAACGGGAACTTCCACTTCGATTTTAAACGGCGTTATTTTGAATAAGCTGTAGTTACAACGTTTAAGTCGCCAAAACCAGCAAACATCCGTCACATAAATGGCGGCCAACATTGGAGTTCAAAGTTAACTTTCCAGTCTAAAAGAATGATTTCATTTGTTAACTCATTTTTGATTGACAGCCGCGATTGGTCAATTATGAATCTATCGACCGTGGCTTTTTTCAGGAATCGAATTCATAAAAAAGAAAGAAAAACTTACTTTACGCGGCAGAGTTGCCTAAATATGTATTTTTTGCATTGCAATTTGGATAAGATTACTCTGTTTTTCTTGAACATCATTCAAGTTCCCTGCTGTTCCAGTCTAAACATATTAATTGTTTCAAAACTTATTTTATCTTCAATTACGTACACAAACTTAATTACTGCGGCATATATCTGAAGTGTGCTAATTAAATAATAATTTTATATACTGATAAAATTCAATACATGCTGTCGATTCGTACTTTAATTACCTCGAGTAGGATAAAAGCTTGAATAAGCTGTAGTTACGAAGTTTAAGTCGCCAAATCAATAAAGGTGTTTCATAATGTTGTTTATTTAATGGGAATACCGTTATTCGCTTTAGATTCTACAATGCAAACGTAGTGACGATATTACTTTCCAAAAGACCTTTTCCTTTGTAAAAACATTGCTATAGACTTTACCATCATTAATCTATTTTTAGATCTTAAAAACGACTTCTCCTGATTTTGCTTTTAATGGACGTCAGCAATCAGCGATCCTCTTATTAATTAGATATTGACAGATATTTATGGATAAAGGTAATTGGTATTTATAAACATCTTACAAAAACTGAAGATTGATAATGTTCATGTTCCTGGTTCCTGTATCAAACTAGAATACTCAATACAGTTAAAAAAGAAAGTGCCATAAATAAACCCCCCCGCCCCCGAATTCAAAAATATCTTGATCCACATCCTCCTCTATATGGTAACTTTAACCTGTTGTTAAAATCATAATTAAATAAGTTGATAGCTTAATTTAAGATAGAGATTAAAATTTTCTCTAAAGCATTTAACTTTTCTGTCTGTTCACCCATGGCCCACAGCTTTGTGCTCTTTGTTCAAAATTTATAGTTCTAATTATCGTGATTTTTCAAACAATTTCCAATCGTTAAAAAGTTTTTGGTAATAAACAATGTTAGTATGATTAATCTATTCGACAGAACTATATGTATCTTAAAGACCCCGGCCTGTTAAAAAAATCCCCTAACCATTATGTTCTATTTGTTTTTATGTTATCTGTTGAAACTTTAGAAAAGAAATTGTTTGCTTACTATTAGGCACTTTTTTTCGTATACTGCATTTTGATATAATTGAGATGTACTTCTGATACAAAAAAACGCATATAGTTTTGACATTATCAGTGATGACAATACTTTTGGTTATAATATATCGGTCAAAATTTTAAATTTGTGAAAAAGAGCTTTTACTCAGACTCAATTTCCCATATCTATGCAAGTCATCATAACTGTTGTGAGCTTGATAAGTTTAATAACATTTCTAGATAACATTAAAAAAAATATCGATTGAGGTTGTACGCCAATTGTTGTCTTTGTTCTGTCCCAATGTATGACGGTAGAGAACTGTCACCATATACTAGATAAATACATACGAAAAATAGCGAATGACGCGTTATTTTCATGAACTTTGTCACTTTATAAACACATCAGATATCTATTTTAACGTGCATTTTTCGGGTTAGTGCTCTTGAAATACCACCTCTTTCTAGATATTTATCCCAACAGCATATCTTGATCATGTTATCGACCTGTTATCTAATTCAACGAGAAAACTTTACTGCTTACATGTACATTTACTACAAAATAACATGACATCTGCCATTTTTGCAATTCGAGTATCTGATAGACGTTACTGTCCCAGAATAATAACCTTATAAAATTCAAGTTAACTTCATTATCTGTTAACTTGATAAAAAATAAATTTTCATGAAAATTTACGTGATATCGACCATTTCTTTTCGTGAAAGTTATCTAGTTACAAGTGGCAAATTAAAATGACTAACACGACGAAATTCGTGTTACGGAATCGTTAAATGACAAAATAAGTAGGGTTTTTTTCCACATTCTTAAGAAATGAAGAGGCTATTCTTGTTTCATGGAGGTATGAAACGAAAAAAGTAATCAAAAGCATATTTATACATAAGATTTTGTTTCATACCTCCATGATAACAAAAATATTCTCTAAATTTCTTATAATTTAATGACATCAAGCGATAAAAACAAAACAAATATTTTAAAAAAATTAATACATTTATATGGAGCTTTTTTGTATGAAAGCATACAAATTAGGTGCGACGCAGCGTGCTTAAAATTTTGTTCGTGGAGGTATGAATATTTTCTCTCGGCCAATCAGAATGTTTGTTTTTGATAGACGAAACTAAAAAGTTTTACAATGTCCAAATGCACGATGGTTTGCCCTTATGCTGTCTTACAACCTAAAAAGTAGCATTATCCTATTCACATATATTTAAGGTTTAGAGCAAAATTTAGACTCTTACCGGATTGTCCTCTTAACCCACTCCAACACAGCAAAATTTTAGACTGGTCCAAATTGAAAGAAGCTGCAGACGACAATTTCAAGTTGATGGAATTTTGAATTTTTTCGTCTTTTTCGATAGAAAACATTGCGGATAATGAAGAAATTGCTTGATACAAGCAATTTCTTCATTTTCCACAATGTTTTCCAATGCTGTTTTATTGAGGGGCGTAAAAAGGAGGGATTGAGTTGGAATGGGTTAATAAGCAACTTTGTTGACGCGTGCGACATAAAACTATATCTCGGAAAATAAAACAATGTATGGACAAGTAAACAACTCGATTGGTCACAATAATACTGCTTTAACATGAGATAATATGAAGACAAGCCAACATCGTATTTATACATAGTAACACCCGTTTCTACCATGATACATGTTAAAGACAATATTACGACTAGTCCCCATTACACCAGGGAATTATAGCGCTGCTTTTTAGCTAGCGAAGCGTCAGTTTTGGTAGCTTAGGTTAACAGATAAAACGTAGAGGTCTTCTGAAAGTTCAACGAGTGCAAACTACCACTGGGCGCTTAACCACTAAATCCGTTGAATGACTACGCTATAAAAGTAGTTCTTATGTATTTCAAGAATATTGCAAACTCTTATCAAATTGTAGAGACCTCTTTCAAAAGCCTGCTTTTTAACCCATTCCCACTCAATTCCGCTTTTTAAGCATCACAAGAAAAAAAGCTTTGCTGGTAAACATTGTGACAAGCAATTTTTTCATTGTCCACAATGTTTTCTACCCAACAATGGAAATATTTTAAAAATTCAACCAACGTGAAATTGTCTAAGATTTTGTCATGTTGTAATGGGTTAACCCCTGGGTTACTTTAACCTCCTTTATTTATTATGATAATCTTTGACAAAGAACTACTTTAAAAAATTATGCTTTGCTAGCTTACAGAACTTTCAGTTCTTTGATTATCATAATAACACAAGTTGCAGACACGTCAAGTTTATATTCTAACGTCATTAACACTACTCGTTCAAACAAAAGGACAATGTATAGCTAGAGAAACAGACTATACACTACATACGAAATTTGTCATAACACCTTTTGACGAAATAATGGAATGTTTCGACGACGACAAATCCCTTTTGTCATTACAGCACTTTGTTTTGACGGAATAAGAGAGTGCTAAGGAAAATAAATACCTCATTTTGACATAAAACATGTGTTTTTGGGGGGTTTCTTTTTAAAAAGAAAATCTGTAGACAAGCTGGCGTGATATATGAACACAGTGGCACTATGTCTAATGAAATAAGCCATCGTGCGTTCATATCATCCCAGTGCGGTCATATTGGCATCCCATTTGAACTCTTTTAACACTTTTTTTCGTATAATGATAAAGTAGGTTGACAAGACCACATTTTATATAAGCATGATCAAACTCCTTCTGACTTGATAAGGCAAAACTTAGACAAGACGAAACCGGTTTTCACATAGACTGTTTAACTCATTTCTACACAATCCCTCTTCTTTACGCCCGGCAAGAAAAAAAGCTTCGTTAAACATTGTAAAATGAAGAAGTTGCTTGATACAAGCAAGTTCTTTCTATCTAAAAAGATGTAAAATTTTAAAATCCATAGGCTTGAGATTGTCGTCTGCAGCTTCTTTCAATTTGGACCGGTCTAAAGTGTTTAAGTGTAGCAATGTGAGATGTCCGATAAATAACACAGGGTATAGAAAAGTCATAATAACACGATTGTTATCCATAATAAATAGGATTTAGACAAGTCGACACTAAATCTTAATTCAGTTTACATAATAAGAGATGTCGAAGGTCGTAGGTTCCAATCCAGGCAACGCCACTGATCCCAAGAGAAAGTCCAATGGCAAGACTCACAGAAACCTCTTTGTATTCAGGCAAGCATATTTAAGCACCGCTGCAATTAAGGAATTTAACTTAAAGAGGCTTTAAAAGCACGTTTACAATTTATTAGCTTTAATCAAGGTCATGAACTGCTCAGAATCAACCTGTGAAAGTGATGGTGAATCTGTCTTAAGATTGAGTCATTTAAATGACACGTTTTCACTTAGATATTTAACGGCGTTATTTTGCAAACACAACTATATATGGCTGGTATTGTGTAATAAAAATAAATGGTTAGTTCGCGACCTAAACGTCGTAACTACAGCTTGAAAACGTTAGAGGTCAGCTATCACTTCCGGTCTGAAAATGGTTTGAATTGTCGATTTGCTCTTGCGTTTAAATTGCAACACTCTACCACTATTTATGATTTATTTTGTATTTAGTTTACATCTTTATTTCCTAAATACAAATGTTATAACTGGTAAACAGGTGTTTATGTTAACTCGGTAATGGAATATTAAGTATTCTCGGTTTGTTGAAACCTGGTGATTATATTATATATCTGTGAAAATTTTGAAACCAATAATATTTGTGTTTACAAAACTGTTTTGGTGCAAACATCTGTACTTGTGAATCAATTTGAAGTCCTTGCGGACTTTATCTCGATCTCGAGTGTAAATGTTCAAATCTCAGGGGTCGACACTTTGCTTCAATGGGATACCACAGGAATCCCTACCTCTTACTTCAGGGTTTCTTCCAGATAATCTGGGATCCCTCTTTGATTTACATTAATTCATTCACTTGCAATCCTGCCCATCTAAGCCCAACTTGAAAAAAATATCTTCGGAAAACATTATTGAAAATAAAGAAATTGCTTCATACAAGCAATTTCTTGAATGACGTCATTCGTCTTTCGACGAAAGCTTGCGTTTTCTAAGGAATTATTGGTGTATTTCAGTGCGTATTTGTTTAAAGCGAGAGATCTAAAGAAATAAACAATCAAAGTGAGATGTAGATAGGCTTGTTTATTTTCCGACCATTAAAAAACATTATTATCTTTCATAAAAGTTATTCTTTCTAATATTATCGAGTAAATACATGTGGAGGTTAAATTATGAAACGCCAATAATTTAGTTTGCAAAATATCTTTTATTGAAAATGTACGTCTGTGCTGGTCGAACCGGGTCAACATGGCTCTGTTTCATGTCAAATTCTAGCCTTGTGTTACTTCTGAATGAATTTAAAATACATGTATGCATAACGTGGATTTACTCTCTAATAAAGATATACTCAATTACAAAATATTTTGACCCAAGTCCCATGCATTAACACACTTGTGTATTTTAGATTTTCGTTATAAATATTGCTGAAACTAAAATTCAGGATTATTTTCCTCAAAGACCTTTTTGGAAAATCTTTAGATTGTCTCCTAATCTTAGAGGAATAGTTTGTTATACTTTTCATCTTTTCTGACATTTTTTCGATAAACAAACAGGCCATTTATGAGTTTATTTGTTTATTTTATTTTATTTTATTTATATTAGGGCTACTAACTTTTTAAGAATTGCCTTCGTGGCCGAGTTGGTAGAGTGTCCGCTTTAGAAGCATGAGGTAGAAGATTCAAATTGAGGTGAAAGCCGGCTCACTGGATAAGAATTAACCCGGCCGGTTGGTGAGTCGCTATCTAGTCATACGAATGGTTAACGTAAACCCATCTCTATCAGAAGCCCGACAACAAATAGAAGAGATTTGGGAGGTTTTTCGCACACACGGAAAAATGTATCATAATTTCAAAACTGGCTGGTCCTTTAAATGTGGTTGAAACTTTAATCAGTAGAGTTGTTGTTATTGGTTGAGTAGGTTTGTGATGGTATTTTCTTCATTTTCTTCTTTAATCCTTGTCATGCCGAATTTTGAATCCTCTGCAGATATCCATTGAAATCGAAGGGCTGAAAGCACTAGAAACACCCATTGTAGGTTAACATTTCTTTTGAAAACTTATCTTATAAATAATTCTGGTTTTAAAGGGACAATAAGGTGGTATAGATTAAGATTAAACTGCACATTTGTGCAGGCTGATCTTTGTATATATCTTTGCAAATATTCCGGGTTCAGCATGACGAGGGTTAATACGGAAAATAAGTTTATTGAAATTGCAGCTTTAAAACTAGAGGATAGGAAAAGCTTTCCCGAGATTTTATCTTTTTCAAGCGACGAGCTCAAGACAAAAATTGATTTTATCAACACTTATTTGATATTGTAAATATACTTTTACAGAGACATTTGCTTAAAACTTTTTAAATTCATCGAGTAGAAGTTATCCGCAAATTATACAACCCTGTTTGTTAAATCATTTCATCAATACATTATGAGGTCATTTTCAAAGCAACAAAAATGCGTTGCCATAGGCTTTAATTCATTTTCATAGTCACTACACTAATGTAATATCACCCACTTAACCCATTATCATACAATTCTTCCTTTTTACGCCCCTCAAAAAAGGGTCAGGAAAACTTTGTTGGAAATGAAGAAATTGCTTGTATCAAGCAATTTCTTCATTCTCCACAATGTTTTCTATCCCAAAAGACGAAAAGAATTGGAATTCCATCAGCTTGAAATTGTCATCTGCAGCATCTTTCAATTTGGACAAGTCTAAAATTTGGGAATGGGTTAGTATCTAAAATACCCAACGTGTTTATTCAATCCATACGCCGTAAGTCAAGTTATTAACTAATTGTTTAAGTCCTGAAAAAGTAAAAGCCTAATTTGTATAGCTTCCAGAGTACGTTTGCTGAAGTCTTGTCACCAGTTGTTTCTAAGATTTAATAGTCAATGTTTCTCGCTGAATCAAGTATCTCGGTATAAATATGGAGTGTGCAAATGATATAATATTATATAACTCTCTAAATATTATTTCATGTGCAGAAATGATAAGAGGCAACCTAATAAAATCCTTTTTTAGCCTCCAGCTGCTCCTTCAACCTAGGTTTACGATTATCCAACCAATGTCGGAGAAATTATATTGGCTGTGGGTGGATGAGTCGGTCAGTTTAGCAGTAAATCGTTTACCCCAGAAACTTTTTTAGGGTTTAGCCAATCACCAGGCGACACAAATTTAGACTGATTTATATTGAAGAGAGTTGCAGACGTCATTTTGAATCAACTTTTTCTTCATTTTGTATAATGTTTTTCCTTGTTTTTCTCTCTGTGCCTGAATGGTTGGATTTGTGATAATTGGTTAAAGAAAGCTCCAATTTATTTTGAGGAAAAGTCGGCCTATCAAGTGTTTGACGTTTGATAAAAAGTAATCGATTATACTTCTTTCAGAAATTCGAGAGAAATGTATGTAGGCTTACGATTTTAAAGTTCGAATAGCATCCCACGATTTAGAAATTGAAAAGGAGAGATATCAGAATGTACCTTATAAAGATAGAATCTGTATATTATGTAATCAAATTCTATTGAAAGTGAATTTCATTTTTTACTAGTTTGTCCTTTTTACCACAACATCCGCAATCAGTATATGAAACCTTATTTCGTATTGTTTGTAGCTTGTATTTTGCTATGTGTGCAAATAGCACATTTAATTGCAATTAAAATGTTTGTATTGTATTATTGTATTGAATACTAGTTTTATGTTGGTGTGAAGTCTTAAATAAATTTGACTTTTGCGGTAGAATACATATTGAATAATGAAAGAAGGTTTATATCTTATTGCCTTGATGCAATTCCAAGGAACTCGCCTTTTTTTTTTAAACGATAACAGTTTTTTTTCACAATACACGAAATCTATTATCTGAAATAAATATTGGTGAATTTCGCCTAGTGTATTTGACTTTGATTTGAAAAGAAAAAATAAATTAAGATGTTTAACAAAAATTGCAAAGCATGTATCAATCTCAAATGATGTCACATGCCACAAAATCAGTTGTCCCCGGTTTGCTTAATAGTATTAAATGTATTTTAACCAATACCAACACAATTACGCTTTTGACGCCAATAAGAAAAAATCTTTGGAAAATATAGTGGAAGATAAAGAAATTGCTTGTTACAAGCAATTTCTTCATTGTCGAAAGTGTTTTCGACTCTAAATATTTTCAAATTTCCATCATACATAAGTTATCGTCTGCAGCTTCTTTCAATTTGAAACCTGTCTGAAATTTTGTGGTATGATAAATGGTAAAATCAGTTGTAACGTTCGCCGTCTGCAACGAAAAAGGCCCCAAAATAGGTTGTCTGAAATATAGACCTATTTCAGAACAAAAATCAATATCATTTGAAACTTTGAATCTCATGCAGCAATTCGATTGTCGATTTATAATATTCTTACTCGTATTCTCTTTGTTCTCGAGTTGGAAATTAGTTTTGAAAAACATGCATAATTACAAATTATTTCGGATGCATTGATGAATCGTAAAACTCATTAAAACACAATCTGGTTTGGCTGACAAATTGCTGCGGCTTCAATATAATACAATATACACAGTAAGGGCTGCCGACGCTTGTTATTGGCAAGCCCCCAACGAAACATACTAATAAATGACCGATGTATACGAATACAAAACAGCTAACAATGGCCAATGTGGGCCGAAATACAATAGACAACACCGTCCCAATGTGGACCAATGGACAACCAATATCTACCCAACTGGGTCAACAACCAGCAAATGCAATGTATATATTGGCCACCAATGGCATTTTTTACATTACCAAGACTTGCCTCAACCTAGGTAGTTAACAGATTACATGTTTTTCGTCAACTTTTGTTACAATATAAATTAAAAAGAGAATGTCCGTCACTGACCTCGGCGATCAATTGTTAGTAAATGATACACAACACTTTGATAACTCCATTTAGCAAACTTTAGACAGAATTATACCATTCGACACTTGAACCAAGTGTACTTTTTGCTCTCCGCAATTGTTTTGAATTTATTGACATTAGCCAATACATGTATTTACAATATTGTGCATCCGTTTTCAATCCTTTATTGGCCAACATTAGGGGGGGGGGGGTCGAGCTGTTTTTTCGACGTTTAGGTCTTCAAAAGCTACATTAACATGTAAAATATGTTGTCAGGGACATACAGTTAATCTTAAACTCGGCTTGAATAGGCTGTAATTACGGCCTCAAGGTCGCCAAACAACCTAAATTGCTTAGCATAAATATCGTAAATGAAAGGTTAACTTCCAGACTTAATGAGTTAATTGATTTTTCCATTGAAAGCGGCGACCCCTCAATTCTTGTAGAACTTTTATTGGAAAAAATGAAACTTTAAGAACTGAAGAGCAAATCCTTTTGGCAAAAAAATGATGTTAGTTACCTTTAAAATAGATTACCCGTAATACGCCGTTTTGGAACTTCAGAAATCTTGGGGTAAATTCGTACCTTTTGAATTGCTAGCGGTAATTGTAAAATGGCGTAGTGAATACGTCATAACAATAATCTCACACTCATACACACACACACACCCGGTTAAATTGTACGTAGGATGGATCCATACCGAATGCCTCGAGCATCGTGTAAATCTACAAGTACACAAACATACACACGAAGGTAAATCAGCTTGGTTAGCCACCCCACCCCTTTACTTAGTGTTTTTTCGAGGTATTGTACGTCTTCTAATGATTTTCAACAGATAGACGAAACGTTCTGCCAATGAAAAGCTGAACAATTCGCTTTTATCTATGCCTTTACCCAAGATTTAGATGTTGGATTATTATAACAAATAGGTTCGAAAATGTTATCCAATACTCAGTGAGGCATGCTAAATCAATTATCCCAGGAAATTCTGAAATATCCAAAATCTAAATACCTATTAAAATGATATCTAATGGGCACATGAGATAATATATAACCTTTATACTTCATTTTGATTCAAAATGCAGTGAAGAAAGATTCTATACTACTACTGCTCCCCCTCTCTCTCTCTCTCTTTCTGTCTCTATCTATCTATCTATCTATCTATCTATCTATCTATCTATCTATCTATCTATCTATCTATCTATCTATCTATCTATCTATCTATCTATCTATCTATCTATCTATCTATCTATCTATCTATCTATCTATCTATCTATCTATCTATTTATCTATCTATCTATCTATCTATCTATCTATCTATCTATCTATTCATCTATCTATCTATCTATCTATCTATCTATCTATCTATCTATCTTTCCATTCATCTATCTTTCCATTAAATTAACCAATCTACTTTCTATCTATCTTTTTAACTACATATCTATTTTTCTACCAAACTTTTCCCAGAAGACGAAAGAAGTTAAAATTCCATCAATTTGAACTCTGAAATTTCCTTTTGATATCTGAAATTGTGTTCTTTTGACAAAAGCTTTGTGCCAAAAACCGCGTACCAGTTTGAAACGGCGTGATTTAGCAAAATTATTGTCCAGTAATATGTATCAAAAAAGCAAAATGATTGGTTGGTGACCTAAACGCTGCAATACAGCTTGAATAAGTTGCAGACGACAAGTCAAAGTGTGTCGAACTTGGCATATAAGTATCGAATGGGACGAAACACTGTGACAGGAGTAAAAAATTCTTGTTAAAGCAATTTCTCATCTTGCCAAAATTTTTTCAACAATGAATTTTCTTGAGTCCATGGGACTTGTGGGATTATGTGGGAATGGGTTAATTCTGTCAGAATAAGCCGATCTTTAACCTTCACATTGTCTTTGATTCTGTCTTCAGAACCAGTTTGTGTCTAGTTGTAAATGAAAATTTACTGGTGTCTAGAAAGTACAAGATTTTGGTCTCTTTCGGACAATTCTTTAATTACCTTAACCATTCCCTGTTTTGCAAAATTTTAGACTTGTCCAAAATCAAAGGTTTTGCAGGCGAAAAATCAAAGTGTACTTGATTTGAAAAATACCCATTCCATAGGGGAGACAATATTTTGGAAAAAGAAGAAACTGCACAGCAATTTCTTCTTTTCTACAATGTTTTCTCAATAATCAAATGGCAGGGACGTAAACCTAGAATTGATCAGGAGAGCGTTAAAATACCAGCAAGGTTAGCGGATGTCGTAATTAGCATGCTACATCGTCTATCAGCCAAATAAGAGATAAGGTTTCAAGATTAATGAGATTTGAGCGAGTTTCTGGTTTAGTCTTATTTTTGTCCCCGTGCAGTTGTTGAATAAGCTAACATTTTATGGTAATGCGGACACAACTCGTTGATTTAGGAAAAAGTGTAGAAAGCATTGATTTTTTAGGGGAAATATTGGTTGCGTGGATCGAATGCGTTTATTATGCCAAGTGTCAAAAATACGATTTTTTTTTTTTTTTTTTTTTTTTTTTGATTGAATGAACGAAGTTTAACGCCACTTGTAACAGTATTTGAGTCATATCGCGGCGCCTTGAGCACTTAACCGCAGATTCCTAGTATTCCTCACACTAGCACCATACCATTACATCCTTTCCGAGCCTCCAGCTGCTCATCCCACTTAGGTTTACGTTTATCTAGTGTCGGAAAGGATATTCGCCGCGGCCGGGTATCGAACCCGAGATCCCTTGACTAGAAGTCCTTCTTACTACCACTGCGGTATGGCCGCGACCACAAATTGTTTGTAAACAAACTTCGATGTCTGTCAAAATTAGAAGGCTTGGCTGTATAATGAACATTATCTGTTTCCTTATATAAGGTATTGGGAAACACGTGCCTAAGTCTCTAATGCACTGGGGTACTCTTGGGCCTGCAAAGACTTTTACGAGGAGTAAAATCGTTGGAATTAACGAGTAGATCGTTTACAAAAACTAGTCCGATACGAAAACGGTATATTCAAGTACACAATAGTGTTCTTCATTCTCAAATGCTCCATGAGTTCTGCGTCTATTCTATAGTTTTATGCTTGATTTAGCCGTCTCGGTCCTTGACTTTATGTTCCAGAGGACGGCAAACTAACCAACCTTTTTGTAAATGGAGAAAAAACGATTCCTTTACTCTGGCTAGAATCGCTATAGATATATCATCTTTCATGGCCTAAGAATTTTGAACTCAAACTACAGAACAATGAATGTGGCTAAAGCACAAAAGAGGTCATACGTTTATCAATGAATATTGTATAATCTGCTACAGTGTCATAAACACGTGTAATTTTTAAATAGAACAAAGATGACCGAAAACTCGGTGGCTCTGACCAGAACGAAATTGTTGTAGTTGTTGTTTTTGGTGTGAAGGTAGAAAAATGACACGTTTGATTTATTCCATGACCGAACAATTTGTCCTACACACAAACATCCATAAATATCGATAAATATCGATTTTTAAACTCTTCGACTTTTCGTCTTCTTGGAGAAGTCTTTCACAATCTATCCTTTTTCGCTAGACCGAAAAGTCGTCATATTTTGACAATTGTCAAGAGAAAAGCTTCCCATTTTCTGAATGCGAAAAGTTTAAGTTGTCCCTTATTTCCAATTTTCTAGACAAACGTTAAGTAGAAAAGTCGAAAGTTTTATGACAATTGTCAGGTCAAACACTTCCACTTTGCTCGGTAAAAGTGTAAATTAGTACGCCTAGATTCTACTTTTCGAGTTCCATTTAGGTTGAAAAGTGGATGACGGAAACAGGATTCCGTATGAAGGAGATCAGTTGTTTAGTTCGTATCATTTTAACTTGTAAATACGTACCAATTTAATTTAGAAGTTCGATAAATATATCAGGACACTTCCATAGTGCAGTTGGTAGAGCGTCGGACTCTCAATTATGAGGTCCAGAGTTCGTTCTCGGGTCGCGGCAAATATCCTTTCCAGAATTCGTCTCCTCTCGATAGGTGGATAATCTTAAACCTTAATTGGATTAGTAGCTTGAGGTTCGGAAAGGATGTAGTGGTAGTACTGGTTTGAGAAATACTAGGATTCTATTGTTAAGTGCTTCAGCTACCGATATTTTACTGAAATACCGGTGAAAGAGGCGTTAAACTCCATTCAAAACAAAAATTCGGTGATATACCATGGCATGACGGTCTCTTGTTGCACGAGTAATATGCCTCAGCCATTTCTTTAATTTTAGACTTTTCAAAATACAAAGATGTTGAAGAAGACAACGAAAATTGATTGCAATTTGAAAAGCATCCAACCTTTAGAGTAGAAATCAAAGTAGGAAAAGAAGAAATTGGTTGTCTTTATGATTTCTCAAGTAAAAATTCACAAGGAAGTAAAGATTAGGGATTTTACATGAAGGGGTTATAAGGACAGTCTTGAATCCTTTCTCTATTTCAGGTATAGAAGAGAAATACCCTCAGTCAGTCCAGGTTTAAGAACTGCCACAAATCGAAACCATTAGAAATGGATATCAATTTACATCGATTATTTGTGTGTTGTGTTTTGATCTTGGCTTTTCTTGGTGCCTTACCGACGTATACCTATGCACAGAATGTGTCCGAAATGACGGACTTGCACAGAAAGCTTCTTGACGGCTACAACAAAAACGTTCGACCTTCAAACAACCAATCAGCCCCTTTCCCAATCAGTATGTTGTTATATCTAAGTGCATTGCGTGACCTTGACGAAAAAGAGGAGCAGTTATCGATCGTGATGGTGGTAATAATGAGATGGCACGATGAAAGTTTACAGTGGTCTCCCCTGGATAACAATAACATTACTTCGATACAGTTGACTGGTCACGATGTATGGAAGCCCCTACTGACCGTCTTTAACCCGTTCAATCAGCAAATCTATATCGGAGACAAGGAAAAGGTATGTTCTGATTGAAATATTTAGTAGGAAAAAGATAGACTAGTCCAGATAGAAGAAGGTAATTGACGGATAGCGGCTGTCAGTCGGAAAAATGATTGACCAATCAAATCACTCATCCTTAACTTTGAACTACGAAATAAATGTAAAGCATTTTTAGTTTAGCGACATACATTTCGTAATTACAATCTATTGAAGTTGTAGTTACATCGTTCAGGTCACCAACCAACGTTTTTTCTTTAAAGGGAGGTATCGATGTTTCTGAAACTTAGATAAGAAAAAAATATAATGTGCCAAAAAATACGCTCAAACGAACATTTAATACTTTAAGTTGAGTCAGGTATGTTCTTGGTGGTGATCTAATAGGCCTAGGGTGGCTTTTTGTGGTTATATCGGAATTCCAGGTTATTTTTAGATATCACGGAATTCGGCTGTCGACATCGAATAGCCTCATTTGCATATGACCCAAAGTCATCTGAAGGTAAAAAATTTACTAGCGAAACAGCCAACGTCCTAAATCATGTCTTGTGATAGGTTTAGCGCAAAACTACGGTAAGTGTTTATATTCGTAATAACGCTTACGACAGTTTTGGACTGGTCTTTACAGAATTGAAGACCGGCTAGCGAACATTATTCATGATGACGTAACGATGACATTGTTGTGATGTAATTTAAACTAAATTCAAGATTACAACGGTTTTTCGCACCACGTGAATGATCATATGTTCTTCGCAACGGTCTCGGATTAATCTAAAAATAGATTAATAGCCTACGTAGGCTATTAGGAAATACCCTGCTTTTTTCTGATAAGCGACCTCAGATTATTGCAAAACTACTTTTCGGCATATTGTATTCAAATAGTATACGAGTGGAAATAGAAATAATTAAAATCTCTGACATTAAAAAAACATCGATACCTACCTTTAATCAGAGTCCCTGGGCACATTATTTACAAAGTAACTTGTCCTATTATTACATCAGTCGGATAATGATATATCTGATTGGGCGTGGCCAGCGATTCATAAATCAGATTCCATGGCAACACATGGTTTTCACTGTTGAACTAGCAGCTTGTCATTTGACCAATCGCTGACCTACTCACTTACTCCTTTGCCCCTACCCCCCTTCCCCCTTGACTCCACCAGGAAGATCCTCTTCAATTTCAATAAACGTTATTTAAAAAAAAAAAAAAAAAAAACAATTGTCAGTAACATGTAACAAAAGCGGAATGGTTTTTTTTTTTTTGGCGAACTAAACGTCGTAAGTACAACTGGAATAAGCTGTAGTTACGACATTTAAGTCAACAAACCAACAAAAATGCTTCACATAAATAGCGACAAATGTTGGACTTCAAAGTTAACTATTGGTCTCTTTGAAGGATTTTATTGGTTGACTGACTATTTGATTGACAGTCGCGATTGTTCAATTTATTCAAGGTTCTTAAAGAAGTCCTATGATTTCGGGCCATTCTCTTGTTGAGGCCAATTTTGCCATTTGACTTTTGAGTGTTACTCTTTCACTTTTGTTTATCCTTTAAGCAAACAAATATTACAAAGCTATTCAAAATGATCGATATGCCCGTCAGTTTGTCTGGAAGGGGCACACAGAGGCACACACCTAAACAGATAGACAAAGACCTGAAAAAATACGTATAATCATACTAGTCCTGGGCTCGTGCATGCGTTTGAAATTAAGGAGTCACTGACTCCTTGACAACGAAATTCTAGGGGTCAAAACTGACTTCGAAGGGGTAAAAAAAAAAGGAAGTCTTCTGTAAAACTGAAGGTTTAAGCGCTAAGTGTACAACCTGTTATTGTTAACAATGTACATCATTGAAAACTTAGGGACAAACCGCTATTTTGACCCTGAGAAATTGTCAAAATGACTCCTTTGGGGAAATATCTCTTGGTCAAAATGGGATATTTCCAGATTTTTGAGGGTCAAAACCGTGGTTTGCGAGTTTAACACGAGCCCTGCTACTTATTGAGAGAATACACTAATATTCATGGTAACGGAACAAAGTATGGAAATATTTGTGGTTAAGGGCAGTTTGAAATAAAATCCTGATATTTAATACAATTTTAAGGTACGGGTATAGCCCATATAACTGTTACTAGTGTGACTTTGTAGAAACTTAAGATAAACAATGTGAAATGGACTTACAACCGCGATAAAAATGAACCAAATTGTGACAAATTTATTGAATTTGGATGATCTAATACAAAACGATTACAAAAAAGAAGAATTTCGCAAGGGCCATTGCGTTAATCTGTGTAAACTTGGAACGCGAGGCGAGAGACAACAGTGGTGAGAGTACGAGGATACGACGCTAAGATGAGATGACGACAACGACCACAAAATAGTACGGCGACGAGAACTCGAAAACATGGACACGAGAGTAGGGTGGTGAGACCAAGAGAGTACGACGATGAGAAAACGAGAGCAAGACGACGAGAATACGATAACGAGGACACGAGAGTAGGTTGGTAGGAACACGACAGTACGCCGAAAACAACACGAGAGTACGATTGTAAGATAACGAGAGTACGATAAGGAAAACGCGAGAGTACGACGATGAGAATGGAGAGTAAAACGATCATAGTGAGAACAGGAGAGCACGATATGAGAACACCAGAGTACCACGGTGAGAACTCGAGAATACGACAGTACGAAGACGTAAACGCGAGAGCACGGTTTAGAGAACACAAGAATACGACAAAGAGAACTTGAGATAATGACGTTGGCAGCATGGGAGTTCGACGATGAGAATATTAGAATACGAGGGTACGACGATGAGAACACGAGAGTACTAGACTACAAAAGGAGAACACGAGATTACGAAGACGAGAACGCTAGATTATTTCGTACTCTCACCAACGTGATCTCGTATTTTTGTGTCTGTCGCAGTCTTATGACCTCGCCGTCGTAATTTCGTAATCCTATCGTCGTATTCTCGTACTCTCGAGTTCGCACCGTCATACTCTCTTCCCTGATGCTCCAACTATACACAGAAAAACGCGATGGCGCTAACGGTATTCCGCAGAGTGTCTATATTTCAATTTTCTACATCAACGAAATAAACCTCAGGATGTATGTATTATACTACCAGACTTTTGACATACTCTTATGGGTTTTATTCAAGCTTAGTGAATCGAAATACATATACATTTACTTGTAGTTTCCTTTTGGAAATTGTCACCTCCTATTTGTTTTCAAAATGATGAAAAGTTTTAAAGAGACATTTGGACAAACGCCAACTTTTCGTCGTGAATTAGACAACAACAAAAAATCCCAATTTGTAAATGATAATAATAATATAATTGAAAAGCTTATATTGTACATTATAACTGACATCTAAATTAATGAGGAAGTTTCATATCACTATTGAATTATAAAGAAAATTAGGCTGGAAACTCGTGAGAGACACAAAGTCAATGCTTATGTAACATGAATTACAGTGGTTTCACTACTTTGATTTTAAAAAATGTACCTTGTATTCCTATTTATTTTTGATTTTAGAAATAGTGTGTTGTCAAATAATCCAATAATTCTCTTAGTGACTTATGAGCAAAAAAAAATGCGAAAAATCAACATTTGTACTAAATCATCTATAGTGGAATATGAACACTCATATTGACATTGACCTTAATGAAAATTGTTAATAATTGTTCAATGGATTTATAAGCAGAAAGAATGTGAAATATGATTTTCATTATCCATGCCTTCAAAGCACAAGTGCACTTTTTGACCTTTGAACTAAATAGCTCCCGAAAGCCAAACTCGCCATATGGCAAAATCTCAGAATAAACTTGGGAGACATTGTGCTTAAATATATCATAGTGTAGGACATCCCTAGGAGGAAGGGATTCATAATCTAAACACTTATGCCTCCTTCTCCTTCGAGGTGGGGGTATAAACATGCTTTACCTCTGAGCAAAACTTGGTCTCGCCAACTGCGGGTCTGCATTTCCAAATTGTGATTATTGCTTGCCATGTCCTATTTTATTTCTGAAAAACTGATCACATATCAATTGGCTTTAAATCGACGAGAAAACAATGTGATACGGTGAATCAAAAAATGAAAAAAAACCTGTTTTGGTGAAACCTAAAATAAATCATTCATTTTTTACTTATTTACACATGTTATAATTTCTCGACCCTGACAATGGAACGAAAAATGGATGAAGCCTTTAGTTAATGTCTAATTTCAAGAATTGAACAATAGGTCAATAAAATAACCTGTCGACCAATGAAATGATTCATTTTAAATTGAAGCTCAGTAGAATCCCGCCATTTCGATTGATGTTTTTGTTGGTTTGGCGACTTAAACGTCGTTACTACAGCTTTTTCAATCTGTAGCTACTTCGTTTAGGTCGCCAACTAATTTTGCAAAATAAAGCCGTTAAAAATTGAAGCGCAACTTGCTGTTGGAGTCAGTGGGCGGGGCAAAAGGAGTCAGAGGGTGGGGCCAACGATTGGTCAATTCAGATATTCAAGGTTAATACCAATTGTAATCATTAGAATTAGACCTCTGGTAGTATATATCGAAGTACAAGTATTTAAATGTTGCTCTTTCATATCATGAATGCTATTTCAATAGAAAGGTATAGATAGCGCTGTTGGATGAATTGATGTTGTTGTTATTTTTCCTTTTTTCCCCCACCAATTTACCTTGGATAACGCCCTTAACCCATTTCCGCACAATGACGCCTTTATTAAAGCTTTGGAAAACATTGTTGAGAATAAAGAAATTGCTTGTGACAAGCAATTTCTTCATTCTCCAAATGTTTTCTACCCTAAAAGATAAAGATTTGCAACTTCTAAGAACTTGGGCTGGTCTAAAATTTTATCACGTGGAAATGGGTTAAGATGTAGTAGTTGGAACAAAATAGGCCAATTTAAATGTGATAGGAAACGGCTTGTTTCTCGTAAGGAGTTCTAACACAATTCGTTAACTTCCTATACATTAGCAAGCGAGCCCTGCTCTAGCGAAAGTCCTTCCCACCTCATTTACAAGAATTCTTCGTCTTAGGATCTCCGCTAAAATTTGATTAAATGTTAATTCAATGACCAACCCCTCTTACACCCCCACTAAGACTTGAAAGGTTGAACTATCCTTAATTAATCTACTGTTAAGCATGTGAAAGATTTTCACTTTCTAAATCAGTCAAACTATTAAGATTTGGTGGTATCTAAAAAAATGTTAGTGTCCAACAAAACTTTGCTCACTGTAATTTCACTATTTTCGATAAGTTCATTTATCTTTGGCTTTTATGAAAATACATATTTGACATATGTGACATAGCCTGTCAGAAAACGATACAACTTCTTGTTTTTGCATTGAGCTGCAAAGGAAAATTTTAATATTCACGAAATCGAAGGTCGAGTTGAATATCAGCATTTCCTTCGCAGCGAGAAGCAAATACAAGACGTTGTATCGCTATCGTGACATAACATTCCATTTATTATATATAAAATGATTTTTTATTAATATCATATAATGATTTTTTATTAAATAAATTCGATGAAATAATGAAAAAAGAATCTGTATTTCTACAAGTATGTCCTATTTCCTTTCCTTTATTCGCATTATTAAGTCATCTATAGTATGAAAATGACGTCATCTAAGACCACTTTATACCGAACCGTATTAGACACTATGTGACGTGTCCAATTTTGTCTGTGGAATGTACATATTTCAGTAGAAATATGTACAGATATATAAACTTGTAATTTAATAATAAATCGTATTATTTAAAAAAAACGTAAGCCGCCGTCATAGCGCAGTCGGTAGCCAATCAGACTCCTAATCTTCAATCATGGGATGTCATGGGTTCGTTCCCCGGCGGTGGAGGGACATATTGTTTCCTACATTTGTCTCTCACTAATGGGTGGATAATCGTAAACCTAAATGTGATAGCAACTGGAGGCTAGGAAAGTATGTGGTGGTAGTACCGGTGTGAGAAATACCAGGAATCCATGGTTAGGTGCTCCAGCTGTCGCGATTTGACTGAAATACTGTTAAAAGTGGCGTTAAACCCCATTCAATCGACCAATAAATCGTAATTTTAGCAACCTCCATTTTCGGTTGAGACTGGAGAAGATATGTTCATTAATTTAACCCCTGTAGTAGAGCGTTTATCAAATATTTTTTTTATCATTAATGAGGGTTTGTACAGTGACGAAAATTAAAGAATTGTCCTCACTTAAAAGGATTTTCGAGCCGAAAACTAATAGTATTTTAGCGAGAGGGTCAATAGGAATAAGTTTTCGAAAACGTTTAAGACTGCAATGTTATTATGAGGGACACTTATTTAAGAAGTGGCCTTCGTTTTCATTGTGGTATCCGTGCACAGCTTGGATTGCTGGTGATATGCTTAGGAAAAAGATCATATTAGGATCACCGCATTTCTTTAGAATTCTTGTATGGAATACAGAAAGTCTAAGTTCTTTAACCATGTAGTGTTTTGGAACAATAAAAACAGGAAACGTGTGAAGAATACAAAATTTTAGATAATGATTACTCGGAATTCATGCTTTCGGGAAGCTCATTCAAGAGAATGATTATGGGTGGCTATATAATTCATACATATGAATCCATATGTTGAGAAATGCGTAATTAAGTGTGTCTGTGTACGTACGTTTGTCTGAAAATGTCTTTGAGATATTCTGTACTAAGGTCATTTATAATTTTGAAAATCAAATTTAGGTTTTGTTGTTTTCTACTATACTCCAATGTCAGCCAGCTAATTTCCCGGTATATATATCTAAATGAGGTATACCTTATTTATTCTGAATTGATTCTAGCAGTTTCTATATGTAATTTCTATCAAAGTGCATTTTCTAAGAGGGGACGTAAAAAGATACAGATAAACCTTTTTTTCATTCGAAGTAGTTTGGTCGATGATTTTGCAATGTTGTTAATGTTAATCATTTTGAAATGTTGCTAATGTTATTCATTTTGCAATGTTGCTAATGTTATTCATTTTGCAATGTTGCTAATGTTATTCATTTTGCAATGTTGCTAATGTTATTCATTTTGCAATGTTGCTAATGTTATTCATTTTGCAATGTTGCTAATGTTATTCATTTTGCAATGTTGCTAATGTTATACATTTTGCAATGTTGCTAATGTTAATAATTTTGTAATGTTGCTAATGTTATTCATTTTGTAATGTTGCTAATGTTATTCATTTTGTAATGTTGCTTATGTTATTCATTAGTTATGTCGCTAATGCTAATCGTTCCACTTTCCATTGCTACTAAATTTAAGACCAAATGTTTGTGACTTTCTGCAAAATGTAGTTTAAAATTATCAAAAATAAATTAGGTCGCTTAGATTTCTTCGATTAGAGAAAGTAATGGTGATTGTTTTAGATGTTTTAAACGAAACCATTGCTTAGCCAAATATCAATTCATCACTAAAATGGATTAAATTAACTGCAGCATCCGCAATATTTGTTGCAGAACATACTAAGGAAGTGTTTTCCGCGAAAAGGCAATAAATACTTAGTGAATTGTCGGAAATATCATTTACATAAACAAGGAACAGTAAGGACCTAGATAGAACCTTGTGACACGGTCGCATTCATTGCTCTTGAAATTGATTGGTTGATTGAATGGGGTTTAACGCCGCTTTTAGCAGTATCTCAGTAATATCGCGGCGGCTGGAGCACCTAACAATGGATTCCTGGTATTTCTCACACCAGTACTACCACTACATCCTTTTCCTAACCTCCAGCTGCTATCCCACTTAAGTTTACGATTATCCACCCATTGGTGAGAGACAAATGTCGGAAAGAATATGTGCCGCCGCCGGGGATCGAACCCATGACATCCAATGATTGAAGATTAGGAGTCTGACGCGCTGCCGGCTGCTCTATGACGGCGACTAGTGAGCTGTAGAATGGCCACAGAGGATGTAGACCTTCTACTGTAAATCTGGTTATTAAAGTTAGATAATTGTAAATTAGTTAGTATACATTGATTGTTTGAATGGGGTTTAACGCCGCTATTAACAGTATTTCAGTCATATCGCGGCGGCTGGAGCACCTAACAATGGATTCTTGGTATTTCTTACACCAGTACTACCACTACATCCTTTCCTAGCCTCCAGCTGCTATCCCACTTAGGTTTACGATTATTCACCAATTGACAAATGTCGGAAAGAATATGTGCCGCCGCCGGGGATCTAACCCATGACACTCCATGAATGAAGATTAGGAGTCTGGTGCGCTACCGACTGCGTATGACGGCGGCTTTGTTAGTATATGCATCTTTCCATAAGTTTGCCAACACAGCTAAGAAGGGATATAGGGCAATGATTGCGAACCGAAGATTCAAAAAGCGGGTTAAAGATGGCTACCATCCATTTATTTGAAAATATCCGTTCATATGGTGATTTATTAAGCCCTCCAGCAAAGGACAATTGATACTTATTTTAACATTCTTCACCAATTTGTAATTTATTAAATCAGGACCAAAAGCTTATTATACAGTATTTCAATCATACTGCGGCGGCTGGAGCTACTAACCATGGATTTCTGGTATTTCTCACACCAGTACAACCACTACATCCTTTTCGAGTCTCCAGTTGCTCATCCCATTTGAATTTACGATTATCTACCATTGCTTGGGAACAAATATCGGAAATAATATTTGCCACGACTGGGAATCGAACCCTGGACCGATTAAGATTCCGACGCTCTACCAACTGTGTTATAGCAAAGCCCTCTTTTCTTTGGATTTGCTGCACTTAAAGCAAAAATTAAAGTGAAGAATTATGCCTACTGGTAAAAGATATAGGAAGATAGTGATAATAAAGGGATTTTCAATAAATATTCAAGCCTATTTTTCATAATTATTCTGTGAATGTGGCACCAACCCACACAGTTATACAATCATCTGATCGGAAAGACTGCGCCCACAGTTAGATGACACTATAACACAATCATCAACTGAAAAATATTTCAGAAACTGTCATGTGATATATCGGGGTGGTGAAGTCGCATATCATCGGTGGGTAACCAAAATATCGTAAATACAGCTTGAATAAAGGTGTATTTATTTCATTTAGGTAACCAGTCGATGATATTCTTTTAAGGATGACAGGTTTCACAAAATCAAATTCTGTGAACTGAATCAAACAATACATCGTCGGTGCACGAGCAAAATGTCGTAACTACAGCTTGATTAAAGCTGTAGTTAAGACATTTTCCATACTAGGAGTAACAATTTAACTTCAATCAATATGAAACTTGGTCAGAATGTATGTAAGGGCACCGGGACTAAATTCTTTTAAAATACGACTATTTCATCGGGGAAAACTGCGTCATCGAATATTACAAATTTCTTTTTCAGCTGCCAATAATCTACAACTACAAAGGATTATCAATTTCCAAGGAAATCACTACGTTCGAGACCACATGTGACCTAGATATTACCTATTACCCCTTTGATCACCAAACTTGCGACATCGTGATTGGTGCCTACGACCCCAGCATCTCGATCTTCCCCGACACCAGAGAGAACCATCTTGCGAGGTTTAAGGGACACGGATCATGGAAAATCACAAAGTATGAACTAATAAAGGGCAAGGCTTCTCTGAGAATAGTGTATACACTCGTCCGTAAACCAGAATTTCTGATCATGAACGTGTTGTTGCCGATATTGTTTTTGGCACTCCTCAACCCCTTAGTGTTTGTTTTACCGGTGAATTCAGGGGAGAGAATCGGGTTCGCCATCACTGCACTGTTAGCGGTGTCAGTGTATATGACGATTTTGGGTGACTATTTACCACGAAACTCTAACCCACTAATATCCTATATGCTTACAACATGGTTGGTGATCAGCGCCAGTATTGTAGTGTTTGTTATATTCAGTATGCGCGTGTACCAATCGTCCGATAAAAAACGTATACCGTGGCTCGCACAGACGTTTGTTAGAAGCATCAGACGAGTGTGTTTCCGGAGAAAAAGGGTAGATGACTCCACAACGAGCGAAAACGACAGATGGTTACAGAAGGAAAGGAATCAGTCCAATCAACAAAAGGTCCGTATTAATGAAACCGACGTTATTGTGGCAAACTGTAATTCATGTGATAAAGACGTTAACGAGGAAGACGTTGATCATACGTCTAAAATTACGTGGAAGAACGTAAGTGGGGCTTTGGACAGGTGCGTGCTAGTCGGAATTTACACTGTTCAGATATTGTTCTTGATTATATTCTTATCCGTTTTGGCCTTGAATGGTGGAAAAGAGACATAAATGCATCATAATGACGAACTATTGTCCTGGACTTTGAAAAATGCGAATGCATTCGTGTGTTACTACATAGTGTTTTATACAGAAAGTTTTAAAAAAGTAATTAGATATTAGATTTATTCGTTTATTTGTTTTTTGGAATGGGGTTTAACCCATTACCAAACGAACAAACTACACATTTCACTTGTATTAATTCAAAGATGTTGCAGACGTCAAATTTTAGTTTATGATTTTTTTTTTTTTTTTTTTTTTTTTTTTTTTTTGATTTTTTGGTTTTTTTTTTTTTTCTTTACTGTATGGTAGAAAACATTGTGGATAATGATACAAGCAATTTCTTCATTGTCCACAAGGTCAACTGACCTCCGACAAGTAAATCCAACAGATATATTAACCCATTCCAACACAAAAAAAACTTAGACTAGTCAAAAGTGAAAGTTGCAGACGACAATTTTAAGTTGATGGAATTTTACTTTTTTTTTAAAACATTGTGGATAATGAAGAATTTGCTTGTATCAAGAAATTTCTTTCATTTATATAACAGCGCGGTTTAATTATTCGTGTGGCTTTCTGGGTATCACAAGTATATTAAGCTTGGGCTCTGAAATGTCTTGCTGAAGCACATGACCAAGTGACTGATAGCGTGGTAGGGATTCGAACCTGCAACCGTCGACTTGGCTCAAATAACGAGTCCGTCGCCTAAACAAATGAGCCACGTAGGACCCTCAATTAGATATAACAGTGCATTGCGATTTTTCATAACTGAATTAAACTCATTCCCACACAGTGACGCTTTTGGGCACCCCTCAAGAAAAAACAATTAGGAAAACATTGCTTGTAACAAACATTTTCTTTATTTTTAAACATTGTTTTCTACCAAGAAAGATGAAAAATCTAAACTTTCTTCAACTTTAAATTTTCGTCTGCAATTACTTTCGATTAGGACCGGTCTAAAATTCTGCCGTCCGGTAATGGGTCAATAGTTGTAATAAACTTTATTTTTCGAAGGTTTCATAATACATGTAAATAATTAACAAAAGCCAAAATTAATAATAATAATGATAGTAAAAGAATGAACGATTTATTTTTTTCATTCAAGGCATCCAGATTATCCAGAAATTTCCGTAAAACTTCAATTGAAAAAAGAATCAATTCCAAAACAGGTCAATCAGAGATCGCATTTTGAAGTAAACATATTCTTAGATAGAAAGACCATTCCATCACCAGACCCCTGACCCCAATCAATGGCTTAGCTCCTGGTCAGTCTGTGTACTCAGCGTAGACACACTCGTTCCCGTTCAGGTAACAGGTCATAAACGCAAAAAAAAGTCTCATTTGACGTCAATAACCTACTTGACAGACTCATTGGCTGTGTTAAGCCTTGTTATGCTGAACCCAGAATATTCCTGTTTGGGCAAGAGGTATAGACAAAGATCAGCCTGCACATATGTGCAGTCTGATCTTAGTCTACACCACCTGCTTGTCTCTTTTAAGCCAGTGTTGTTTATAAATGATGTAATATATATTTTATTATTATTAACCTAAAATTAGTGCATCTAGTGTTTTCAGCCCTTTGATTTCAATGCAGTCATGTAGAGTATTTTTATTCAGCATGACAAGGGTTAAAGCTAATCTATCATAGTTTTTACATTTACCTTTATTTCTTATGAATATTTTATAACTTTAATTGACGGAGCTCTGTCCCCGTCTTCTGACTCCAATAGCAACGCCCACTAATTCTAACATGAAGTTCGGTTCCCCTTCGATATAAAACTCCTTTACTTCGTAAAATTTATGACTACAAACATGTAACAAAAAAGTAAAATTGTTGGTTGGCGACCTTAATATCGTAAATAAAGATAAGGCTGTAGTTACGACGTCTAGGGCGCCATTCAACAAAAATGCTTCACATAAATTTCGGCCAATGTTGGAGATCAAAGTTCATTTAGATTTCCGTCTACATGAGACATTTAATTGGACGATTGATCCTTTGATTGACAGTCGCGATCAGTCAGTCGATGAATCGCTGACCTCGTCAACTAACCTCCGACAAGTTAATCCGACAGAAATATTAACATTTCTCACACAACACAAAATAGACTAGTCGCAATTGAAAGCTGCAGACGACAATTTCAAGTTGATGGAATTTGACCTTTTTTCATCTTTTTGGATAGAAAACATACTGAATAATAAAGAAATTGCTTGTATCAAGCAATTTCTTCATTTTCCACTATGCTTCCTTTTCTTGGTGGCGTAAAAAGGAGGGATTGTGTGGTGATGGGTTAAACGGCGTTCGTATACATGATTCACAAAAAGCAAAATCAAATCCTTGATTTTCGACTAAATACTCGTGACAACAATCTGAATAAGCTGTAGTTACGACGTAGAAGAAGTCGAACCAATAAAGGTGATTGGCCAATTTTTATGAGACCAGGACTTTTTTCGGTATAAATTAACGATTTTAAAGGTCAGTTCAATATGCTCACTCAAACAGTGACAGACTAGGACTCGAAACCCCCCCACACTTCTAATTGACCTATCGCGGCTGTCAATCAAATAAATAACCAATGAAATCGTTCATTTAAACTAGAAATTAATTTTCAGCTCCGTCTTTTGCCGATTTTTTGTTAACTGTTTTGTTGGTTGGTGACTTGAACGTCGTATTTACAGTTTATTTAAGCTGTGGTTATGACCTTTAGAACGCCAAAAACAATTACACCTGTTTGTTACATGCTACTTGCCAAAAATTTTGCAAAATAGCGCCGTTTAAAATCGAAGCGGGACTTCCTGGCAGACTTGATTGGGGTGGCAAATGCAGTATATGGGAGGGGCCAGCGATTGGTGTTTTATGCTGCTGTTTGTTATACAGAATGCAATAGAAAGAGTTATCCGACCTTTTTCCTTAACGAGATGAGATTGCCCCCACGAAGACAAGACGGAGTCTAAAATTTGACTTCGCTAATAGGAAGTGGCATTGCAAGTAGTCGGCCTTTAACAAGTGTATTTCGTCATGCAAAAAAGGGACATCTATTAAAAAGATATGCAAAATTGGCAAGCCGGCGGCGATAATAGCAGCGATCGTATCAAAATTGTTACAAAGATTAGAAACATTATTTGCGTATGCGCGTCTCGATTCCCACAAGGTTACACTCCTGACCGTTTTTGCCTCATTAAATACAGAGCAAAAAAGGCCAATATTTGCAATCTGTAGCTCCTTCCAAAAGTTTCGTTGGGCCTTAAATCCTAGTCCGTCTAAAAGATTATTATTTCGTCTTGAATTACAGGCCAGAAAAATGGTGTCATTGGGAATAAAAATTTTCGCAAATCTTCATTGAACACAGCCACCAATGAAATTCTTTAGACTCGGGAGAGAAAGTCTTGTAGGGTACCACTTCAAATGTCAGATTCTACAAAGAAATAGTTCCTAAATATTTTTTTGAATTACATGTATGACATGCAACAGTGATCTCTCACTCTGCAGAACCTATCATCAAGCAACTTGCTATTGTTTTAGACGCCAAAACAGCATGACAAAAGGAGGATGACAAATTTTCTTAATGGAATACTTTAGGGTACAACCACCCGGAAGTAATTCCGGAGTACAGTTGACCCAAAAGGTAGGGCAAACAAAGATTTTCCGACCATATGATTGGTATGGTAGATGTGGAAGTTCCAAATGAAACTGAATGAAAAAGGGATTCTATTGATCATTTTGAAGCTAAAGTCGTTTTCAAGCTCGCGGTTACGTATAATCATGTGTACTGCTTTTTCTACCCTTTTTGATATATGTACTACGGTTTGCTCAACGCATTTGTTGCCTCCGTCATAGACGATCGCTGCTATTAAAATAATAGATGACGCTGCCAAAAGTTCCAAGTAAAAAAAAATCAACTTGCATCGACAACGTTCAACTCTGGTCAGTCTATGTATTCTCCACCGTATAATCACAGTCATTAGCTTTTGGCACCTAGCTGAATATCCCTTTTCGCTTGGCAGTGTACATATTGTGGTTGTCATTCAAAAAGCCCGTAACTACAGCTTAAGTTGTAGTTACGATGTTATAGAATAACAACGACGATATGCAACTAGGAATATGACAGGTCGTGACTGTTAATCAAATAATCAATCTTAAAAACTGATTATTCATTTAGACTGAAAGAGGTCGACATTTTTGTGAACAATATTTGTTGGTTTGGCTACTTAAACGTCGCAACTACAGCTTAACAAATAATCGTTTAAGTCTTTTGTTACAAATAACGGGCTATCTTTCTTTATATATATATATATTTATTTCAAATCGACGCCGTTCAATGTGGAAGCATAACTTTTATTCGGAGTTGGACGGGCAGGCCCAGCGAGCATTTACAAACTCTGTACCATCGAGCAAAAAGGTCCGTCTCGGAAGTACGAAAACCTCCGTTTAAGTTTTCTCTTCACAGCGATTTCACTCTAGGTAATTGACCAATCGCTGGGCCCGCCCACTTACTCCTTTGGCCACGCCCATTGACTCCAACAGTAAGTCCAGCTTTGATTTTTTAACGGCCTTTTTTCGCAAAAGTCACGGCCAAGACCATGTTACAAATAAGTAGAATAGATGGTTGGCGACATAAACCTCGTAACTACAACTTAAATAAGCTGTAGCTATGACGTTTAATTCGTCAAACCAACAAAAATTTTAACAAAAACGGTGGCCAATGTTGGAGTTGAAAAGCTCAAGTCCGGGCTGAATAAAGTATTTGATTAGTCGGTATATTCCTTGATTGACAGACGCGATTGGTCACATATCATAGTCCAGCTGTTTTCGGATAAAACCCGAGGTATTGACATAACATTGACATTGTCTGCGTCGTCGTCGTTTACTTTGAAAAGTCTTTTGTTGAATCTTGGAGTACATGTTAACCTTTGTCATGCTGAATTAAATATCCAATATGGATAAAGGATTGACAGCACTGGAAGGTCTTACTGGGTCTCTTTATATCTTTTGAAAATCATTAGGCAAGCAGGAGGTCTAGACCAAGATCAGACTGCACTTATGTGCAGGATTATCTTCGTCTATACCCCCTTCCAAAACAGGAATATTCCGGGTTCAGTATGACAAGGGTTTACTCTTCAACGCCCAACCGTAGGCGGTGCTCTTGTTAAAACAGATTACCAGTAAACTACCTCTATGTATGTTCATTTTGACTATTTTGTCTTTTTGCATCGATTTGAAAACGAGTTCTTACATCGAAGAGGAACTATTTTCGATTCTACTTCCATTTAAATACGCTAATTCTCGTGCCGAAATTATGAGCTATTGAAATATCCAATATCTATTGCTGCTACCGGGAATCGAACTCGGAAATCGGCACCTCTAGATGGTGTAGCCGGCGCTATAACTGACAACTATGAATCAAACATTTGGAGATAGACCTCGGTTACGCTTGTTTCGATCTCATCTCTAAATCGAATGTACCGTATACAACTCAAAAATAGACCTCCATGGAATTCAGTAACATAACTGTTTGGAAATGACATCGGATCTACAAGAGATCGATCGTGATAGGTATTTCAAAAATAGATTTACAATAAGATGTAATAAATACTTAGTAATCAGACAAACAATGACAAAAAAAATAAATCTTGGTCAGTCTGCGTATTCCGTATAGTCTGAACTATGGCGATACATTATCGTTCTTTCCAGAAATTATCTTTCCCTTATTCGCCAATATGTGTCGAATTATCTGAGAAGGCGAGAGAGGGGGAGAGACAGACAGACAAACAGACAGATGGAGTGTAAGAAAGACAGAAAGACAGGAAAAGAGATAGAACAGGAGAGGGAGAGAGAAGGAGAGAGGGGAGAGAAAGGGAGAGAGAGAGAGAGAATTATCTGAGAAGGCGAGAGAGGGGGAGAGACAGACAGACAAACAGATAGAACAGACAGATGGAGTGTAAGAAAGACAGAAAGACAGGAAAAGAGAGTTAGAAAAGGGGAGGGAGAGAGAAGGAGAGAGGGGAGAGAGAGAGAGAGAGAGAGAGAGAGAGAGAGAGAGAGCGAAGGCCTGAATAAGAATTTATTAAATTCATAATTTCAGAATTTGTCATTTTCATAACTTCAGAATTAGAAAAATAAGCCCAAACAATCCTTTTTTGTCGACGATGTCCGTGTCCGGTAACAACTCCTTTTTTAACTGTTTCGTCGATTTGTTTAGTGAACATACATACGTGCGAAGACACCCCTTTATGAATTCACAACCTTCATCAAATCATTTCCGTTAGAGAGTTCACTGTCCTTACGTTACTGTCTTCCTTGTAATCATTTGTATGCACGACCCCAGGATAAATTATAAGCAAGTATTTCACGAATGCACCATGTATCTAATCTAATTACATGCTTTCGTTTTCACCCATAACCGGGCGACAAAAAATTTAGACTTGTCAAAATTAAAAGAAGTTTCAGACAACGATTTAAGTTGGTGAAATTCTAAAAGTCTTTGTCTATTTTTTGTAGAAAACATAATGTATAATGAAGAAATTGCTCCTTCACATTCTACAATACTTTCAAAGGCCCTTTTCTTAGGGGGCCTAAAAAGCGGAATTGTGCAGGAACGGATTAAGTCACCTGATTACATCAGCAAATAAGGTTCTCGTTGTTATAGAAGTAGACTCTGAGGATGATTTCGGCCACTAACGAAGTTGTCGGTTTACTTTTTGTTCATAGTTAATTCACAGTACTTAGTTTTTCAGAGATCGGTTACTACGGTGTTGGCGTTTTCATTCGAACTCTCGATTGTATTAAGATTTGGATAAAATATAATATAGCAGAGTATTTGTAAATGAAAAGATTAGGATTTATTTAATCTTATTATTTATCTCTGAATCAATGATGTCTAGCAACGTTTGCTTGTTCATTTATAAAACTAAAGAATTCCGTTAATTATCAATAGAAAACCTGTTTCAAGTTGCTCTACTAAGTTTGGTTTACCAGTTATTCGATATAGACGCTTCGATAATATTTTGGTTATTCTGTCTGATACATTTCAATCAACTGTAGAAAATTTTCATAGTTTTATGAAATTATTTATTTATGTAGATTGATTTTTGGTTATTAGACATAATACTAGTATAAGTTAATGAGAGAATTTATTACAACGTGGGTAATCATAGCCATTTATCTAAAACAACACAAACAAGCAGTAACTTCCTCAAAGTCAGCGATGGCTTTTTGACGATCCCCTGAGTTATATCACAAAGCGAGGAGTCGTTTGTTACAAACTCCAAAGAATCAGTAAAACTAACAACGTTATTGGCGGTTAGATTGTAGTGACTTTGTATTTGTTTCAATGATTGAATTGTTGAATTGGGTATAACGCCTCTTTTAACAGTATTTCAGTCATATCGCGGCGACAGGAACACCTTACAATAGATTCCGGTTTTTTCATACCAGTACTACCACTACACCCTTTCCTGGCCTCCAGCTGCTATCCCACTTAGGTTTACGATTATCCACCCATTGGTGAGAGACAAATGTCTGAAAGGATATGTGCCGCCGCCGGGGATCGAACCCATGACATCCCATAGTAAAGATTTGGAGTTTGATGCGTTACCGACTGCGCTATGACGAAGTCGCATTTCTTTCAGAGTTTTTATAAACAGAGGGATAAGATGATAAATCAAACTGTCTTCCGCTTTTTGTTTCAGCCAAAACGGCATCATACTGCGCGCAATGGCGTGGTTTTCAAACATCGTATCTTAACTTCATAATGCCGATCAATTGCATAAAATCTAGCAATATCACGACAGAATATCAAATTCGTGTTCATAAAATACCGAGTTTATCATGTAAAATAGACCATTGAAGCCTCCTTTTATCTGTTTATCAATCAGTATTCTCTATTTCTTCCTCTGCTATATATGCTTTTCAAAGCTATTGATCGTAATATGTTAGACTGTTTTCATTTCAGATTATCTTACTCTTTTGGGGAACCATCTGTAAATCATGAAAAAATGTCCATGGCAACAACAAAAGACCTTTGGGAAAAAAACAGTTGGGGTCCCTTAATCTCGCTATAACAGTGTATGTAGTTGTCGTTCTAGTCTATTACTGCTTTGAATCGCGATCTAAGTCGCCTGATAAACCTTTAAGTATTTTGTTATAATTCAATTTAAGTTGTAAGGTCCTGTGGTGCATGTTGTAGCCCAAGTACTACAGTTAGACCGGATAAATATATAGATGTTGCATCATCCTGCAAAACATTCCAGACAAATTATTGACTGTGGACCTTGCTGTCTCTAAAGGTACTCGCCAACAGCTTTTAGACTGTATCACGGGCATTTGTTGTCATAGATCAATACAACCAGCCTTGATCTGAAAATACTTATCTATAACTTCGCTGGTGTATCTCGTAGCCTTTCTTGACTGACAGGTTCGCTATTCCATGCATTCGTATACCCAACCATGCCATTAGTGAAAAAGTTTTGCAAAATGAGCATAGATTATTACAGACGCGTGTTGGTGATATCATATGATATTATATCTATAAAATGCTGCGCAAATTAAATCTGGAGTCTTCAGCCTTCAGCGTACAAAAATTGGGTCAAGTCAAGTAATTCATCGGTCATCTGACGTGAGCTCGCACTAATCGAAGATGAACCAAGATGAGATTGGCGTCATCGAGGTAAGGATTGTTTGTCGTCAGGTCATCATGCAAGTTCTAAAATGTGTATTTCTGTTTGCCTAGGATGAAGTTCTTAACCCCAGATGCCAAAATTTTAGAGTGGTCCAAATTGAAAGCCGGAAGTTGCAGACGGGACTTTTTTTTAAAATGTTCGTCTTTGTGGGTAGAAAAGATCGTGGATAATTGTTTGTAACAAGCAATTTAATATTAATTTTTCACACTGTTTTCCAAAGCTTTCATATTGAGGGGCGTTTAAAAGCGTCCTTGTATGAGAATTGATCAAGCCAGTTGCATTGGTCTAGTCATTATTAATTTTTTTTTTTTTTTTTTTTTTTTTTTTGGGGGGGGGGGGGTCACCAACGGGTATCTGCATATTACAACTATTGAGCGAATGGGTCTAGTTACGTGTACGGTCCTCAATTGGATCCCGGCATTCAATCAAAGAAACCATCAACCAGTAAACCATAATTTTTCAAAAATACCGCCGTTTAATATCGAAGTGGAACTTCTTGTAGGTGCTCAGTGGGCGGGGCGAGGGATCTGTAAATCTATTGAAAAATGTATCGAACACGATGAGGGGCGCAACATTAAATGAACTGGTCTAGCCAAATGCGATCACCGCGCTATAATCCTCGGTTGGACCAGCCGACTCGTTAAACTTTGAGACGACCTCAAAATTTTGTCTGTTAAATTAAGCTTCCAAAGCTGACGCTTTGCTAGGTAAAGATATTAAAAATCAACTGTTTGATTATGTCTACTTAATTTTAATCAAATTGTAAAATAATCGTTTAATGTTCTAATGTGTAATTAACATTTTTTATTGATATTGGTGTTAACCTTTGCCAAACAATCACCAGTCTTTCATGACCGTAATATATATGACATTTAAAATATTTTCATCTCGCTGAAAGCATGATATGGCCAAAGTTTTAGTTGTATGTTAACGGGTTAACATACGATTGACGCCTCCTCCTTTCGTATTTACCTGGAGAGGATTTATCGAAAATTATCTACGGTTTAAAGGTAAACTCCGTATAAATCAAAATTAAAAAACTCGAGGAACGCTTCGAATTTTCTTTCGTTGAAGCGATGCCGATTCCTGGGGTAAATTGATTATATTGATCGAAATGAAACATAAAATATGCTATTTACACCATATACAATTGAATATATCTAGATTTTAAATTTACTAATTGTTAGACGATCAGAAAATCGTAGCTACATCTTACATAGACTGTCGCTGCGTAGTTTTGATCGTCTATGAAACTCCCACTTGCCACACACAGTTTGAAAAGAAAGGTGTACATGTACATGTAAAACGAAGGATGTTTGATGTTGGAACAAAGAAAAATGCTAGAAATGTCCCATTTCCATTTAAACTGCGATCAAAATTAAAATTATGATTATCGCCTTAAATAATCAAAGTACTGAAAATACTGTAAGCTAGCAAGCATTGTTTTGTAATCTTCTTTGTCAAACGTTAACACGATGAAGAAACGAGGTTAAAGTAACCAAGGAGTTTACCTATTCCCACACGATTCCTCCTTTTAACGCCCCTTAAGAAAACAGTTGTGGACAAAAATATGAAAATTAAATCTAATTAGAGAGAAAAATATTTTAGAATTTTCAACAATTTTTAAATTGTCCTTCGCAACTTCTTTGAGGACGCTGATCAAAGTCATTTTTAACACAATGTGCTCAAGTGAGCGAAAAATACCTAGGAGATGAACTTGCAGGCAGAGTTTACAATATTCCTTAAATACATAAGAACTACTTTTAATGGCGTTGGCATTTAGCGGATTAAGTGGTTAAGCCTCCAGTGGCGGTTTGCACTCGGTGAAATTTTGTCTGTTAACTTAAGCTATCAAAGCTGACGCTTTGCTAGCTAAAAATAAACATATAATTACTTTCTGCAAATGTTTGGAAAAAACGTGTGGTCAAGCCGTTGTAACTACGAGTTTTCTTTACCGATGGTAACGAGGTTTGGATCGCTGAAATGAAAAATAAACCATAATTGTATATATGAGCCTGTGCGTGACAATTCGAACAATTTCGCATGTACGTGACTTGCACACATTGAGCACACTGGACAGCGATTTGGGGCAATTAGAATATTGGCTGATTGTTTAAAGAAGCTTTGGGTCAGTATTTTTCTATAGAGCGCAGAGTGAAGATTCTGATCAGACTGTGCGGATGCACAGGCTGATCTGAATCTTTACTTGGCGCACATGTGTAATGGTCGGAAATGTCACGCACGCGCTCATATATATGATTTTCTCCCAATCATTTCTCAACATTCTTCCTTTTCATATATACCTTTTTACAAATTAAACCCTCTTATCATTTATATTTTCTATGTATTTGTGTGTTTGTCCGTCATCTCGAAACACTAGATAGTTATATATACGTATAAGATAATATTGTTGTATTTGCATGCAATATGGACAATTGTCTCTTGCAATAAAGAACTAGAACTAGATCAAAATCTGTGACAGGAAACAAACAAAAAAATACCGAAACGTTTTGATCATAGAAATACACGGCTTTTATGGTGGGGGACTATTTTACGTTTGGTCAACTGAAATCCTTCCATTCAAGGTAATGATTTGATTGGGAAATTGAATCTTTGATTGCCAGTGCGATCCGTCAATTGAATACGTAGCTGAATCATATAATCACAATCATAACATGCATTTTTATCTTTCCATTTTTTAAAATCGGTACACTATTTTAAAATGAATGAATATTAAACCTGTCGAAATTGTTGTTGTTGTTGTTGTTGTAATTGCATTCGACTCCTGGAAAAGAGCTAAAATTCAAGATTTTACGTTAAAAAAACGTAAACCTGTAAGATAATGTATGTGGCCGAAAACAGCGTGAAAAGAAAAAAATGTTGCTCTTATAAACAAATTATCATTTGCAATTATGTTTCTATAAATATAAAAGCCATATTTTTCAAATAAAATGAAAAACATTGTTTAACAGAAAGCTGTAAGAGACATATCATTAATCACCCCTTTCTCAAATTGCTTTGTTGCGTTACCGAAACTTGTTCACTTTTGTTTGCTCTTATCTTTTGTTGTTGTTGTTGTTGTTTTCAGAATTTTCTAATCTTCAGTAATATTTGTACTTTGATCTTAGGTATTCGTTTTGTAAGATTTACAATCCGAGAAATCGGGGAGCATGTTTTCCTTCAGGGAGAGACCACAGATCGTCTGTCCGCGAGCAAAATGTCGTAACAAGAGCTTTAATAAAGCTATGGTTATGACATTTAGCTCGCGCACAACCAATATATTACTTTCCAATTTCAAAGTGTCCGTGTGTGTTTGTCTGTTGCTATTTTTCGTCTCTGGTCTTGTTTTCGTTTTACGAAATCCGATGTATTGTAGGTTATGTCAATCTGAAGTGCACCTGCTTTGGTCGATTTTGTCTAAATGTTCTTTCCAGTTACTGAATCGCTCAAAATAATCTCAAAATGTTTTCCTTTAATAGAGCTTGTATTCATAAGAGCTGTCTAATTTCGACAGTTGATGGATCGCAGTTGTCAATCAAAATATCAATTGACCAATCAAATCAACAATTCAGACTGGAAATGAAAGTTTGAATCAAGTATTTATCATTATTATTTACTCGTTATATTTTAACGTTCATTAATATATCTTTTTTCTTTGGGGGGGGGGGTATAATGCCCAAGTAGACAATTTTGACAAAAAGTCGGTAACTTTTTATTTGCTTGTCATTCCATGTGGAGTGTCTAGTCAGAAGTAAAGGTGGGTTGAGAGCTACTTGTAACTGTTAATTTCTACAAGTCTTGGATTCACAGCCTAGGATTCGCTAATTGTGAGGATTGAGGGTCAGTAGATGAACTGTCAATGTTAAAGGATCCTTCTGTCTACCGTCAATTTTAACGGAGTTGACGATTGCTTGTCTCATCTGAAACAATTATTGTCATTTTAATGCCTCATTTAAAAGGCTTTTGTTTATTCTTCTTATATGGGTTCGATCCCCGGTGGCGGCACATATCCTTTCCGACATTTGTCTCTCGCCAATTGGTGGATAATCGTAAACCATATTGGAATAGCAGGTGGAGGCTAGGAAAGTATGTAATGGCAGTACTGGTGTGAGAACTACCTGGAATCCATTGTTAGGTGCTCCAGCCGCCGTTATATGACTGAAATACTGTTAAATGTGACGTTAAACCCCATTCAATCAATCAACCAATATTCTTTGAACCACGTGTACTCACAGTAATCGTTTCTTCTGTATTTCTTGGATCGCCTGAACGACATTCGATGATATCGTCGGTTGGCGAGAAAAATGTCGTAAATACAGCTTTGATAAAGCTGTATTTACGACATTTTGAACGCACACCGACAATATCTTAAGAGTACCTTGCACGATGCCACGGTAAGTGTATAAAGATCTTTGCTTCTTGGCAACACAATCAGAAACAAGGGTGCCGTTTTGGGGACGTAAACCGAGGACAGAAAAGAGAAAAAGATAAGACGAAAATAAGCCCTGCAATGGATAGTTTTAAATCAGCTAGAACCGTGTTCACAAATCTTTTCACGCAGGCGTAAGTTATTTATTTTACGTATATATGAATATTATTCGGGTTATATATCTGTCCCTTTATGTTTTAATCGACTGTCGTTCATTTTCATTTAGTTATTTGTTTATTTATTTATCTATCCATCTATCTATCTATTTGTTGATTTACTAATATCTTTGAAATTTTTGTTCTCGTTTATATTGTCGTTTTGTCATATTTTATTATTCTAATTTTCTTTTTATACATGTACTTTAATGGAGATAAAATATCGCCTATTTATCGCCTATTTACAAACCAAAAAACAACATGTATTCTTGGCACATTAACATAAAACTTGCATTCTAGTCTGTATTATGTTAGCGCAGACACAGGTCAGTCTGCGCCAGGTGACACATTATCTCTGTTGGACTTTACTCATTTTATTATTATTATTTATTTGTTAAATAACAATCATTATTCAGTTAGTCTCACGTGTAGTTCAGTTTGAAATATCCGTATTTCTTTAGTTTCATTCCTTAAAAAAACAGTCGTGCCACAAAAACAGGGTATAAATCAAAGCACTGAAAGTACTGAGGGTGGACGACAGTGTTGGTATAGTAGATTGATATGCCCTTTTTGGTGTAGAAAATGGTCTTTTTTCATATAGATAATCTATTTTAAGCATTACGTCCCGCCTAGCCTGGTTTGTTTAATAGGTAATATAGGATGTTTTATGTTCTAAAGTCCTCAGCACGATCACAAATTCGGGAAAAAAATTGCCATTGTTAGACACTTCATTTGTTTTTCACCGATGGAAATATGGTTGGTAATTTTTCTGTTCAGCTGGTCGAGCAGCTACACATCTATTGGCTCAAATTTATTATTGCCGTTGTATATGTTACTGATGTGAAAGGAAGCAATAGTTGGGTGCCCCTTCCAACCGCGGTTTAACTGAAATACTACTAAAAGTGACGTTAAACCAAATTTACTTGATCTCAATCTAATTAGCTTTAAAGATGAATACTTTTTTTTTTACTTTCCGAGATTATCATTTTCCGACGACTGTCCAGAAACAATTAAGGTATCATTTAATAAACTAAGACAATATCTGGACCTTAGTTTTCAATTTCAAAGCGATTTGGGTTGTTGCCTGTTTAGCACAAAATGTTGTCTTAAGAACTGAATTGAAAAGTAATTCAAAATAATAATCAACATCTTTGAACATATGTAACTGTATAGCTTATCACGCCCACGTTATACAGCTTGTATGCTGAGTTCTCAAAGAAGAAGGCAAATTATTCACTTTGTAATTGAAAGACTGTGCGTTATTGAAATCGTGACCGCTTCTACGCTGAGCGGGATATTGGTGGGTGTTTTCGTATTTATTAGGAGTCTTTACGCGTTCTACGAAAAACATAGAATCCTCTTATTACGCCATTTTCAACATGTAGTTGTTTTGATGAGACAGGTTTTGAAAAGTAATAATCGAGCCTAACTGGGCACTACTTCTCTTCTTACCTAGTAACATCTTACTGGGTTTTCCAAACTGGGTAACACTAATGGACGCCTTCGGAGTCCATCAACAAATGATAAATCGTTGCTCTGAATTAAAATATCGATTGACCAATCAAGTCATTCGGTCATCCGGAAGAGAAATTTGAATTTCATTTCGTTGGTTTGGAGACTTAAGCGTCGTTATTGCAGCTCATGTAATGGTACTGTAATATTTGCAAATTTTTAAAAAATGAACATTTCCTTTTTATCAAATAGAAAATCAGCAAAAAATCCTACATTTAACTTTTTTCGGGTAAAACGCATGCTCATTACTTTTTTCTCTATTTATAGGAACCAAGAGGCTGACGAAAATGACATTCGGTTTCTTCGTCACGTGACCTCTGTTCTTGGGAACCAGCTCAGAATTGCCGTAATGGGGTCAAAAGGTGTCGGTAAGACAACGGTCGTAGATAGCCTGCGTACGCATCTTAAAGGCTACCCGGAAGTTGATTCAAAAAAGAGTAGTCCATCGACGCTCAGAAAAGGTCCATTTACTATTGAAATAATGGATGCTGATCTGCGAATGCCTCCAAATTTCAAGAATCTATTCATTCGAAATGCGAATGTATTCATCCTCGTGTATGACGTCACAGATAGCAGTTCCTTCGAGCGACTTTCACAGCTACGGGACGAAATCATAGGACTGAAAGGCGAAGGTGTTCCTATGATCGTACTCGGTAACAAGCTAGACAAGGGATATAGAGATGTCCATCCGATCATGGCGGACTGCATCGTGACAATAGACTGGGAGGCTTTCCACTATGAGCTATCCGCCAACGATATCTCTAGTCTAAACGGCATCATTGAACATTTGCTAGGACAACCGTCTATCAAAACTCTCCAAAAGTCTGTCGAACAGGACGCTGAATCTCTTATTAAAAGAAAAACTGTCACAATGGGATCCCAAAAGAGAAGAAAGTCTTCAATAATCAACTGGTTTCGATCAAACTTGGTACAAATGATTTGAAAAATATCATCATGAAAATGTAAATATAAGAAAAATATATTTCATCGTCGTACTTACTGTCGTTTACTTGTTTATTTATTCTACCCTACCCAATAATGTTGAAATTGTTATTCAAGCTAAAGTAACTATGTTTAGGTCGCCAACCAACCATTTTTTTATTTTTATTTTTTTATTTTTTTTTTGCATTTGTAAATGTCCATAAATTCTTGCAAAATACTACCGTTTAATGTCTAAGCGGAATTTCCTGATTGAGCTGAGTTGGCATTTCTAGCGTACGGTTAGGAGGAAACGAAACACATATTTATATAGGTGCCACAACCCGACAACGATATACGACACTGGACCTCAGATGAAGCTACTACGATAACAATTGACCAATCGCGGCCGTTAATCAAGGAATAAACCGACCAATCCAATAATTTATTCAGCCCGACATTGGCTGATATTTTTGTGATACATTTTTGTTGTTTGGCGATTTAAACGTCGTAACTACATCTTATTCAAGCTGTAGTTACGACGTTTAGGTCACCAACCAACGATTCTACTTTTTTAACGCTACTGACCACAGTTTTTGCCAAATAACGCCGTTTAAGATCGAAATAGGACTTCCTGTCGGAGTGAGTGGGCGTGGCCAAAGGAGTAAGTAGGCGGGGCCAGCGATTGGTCAATTGGGAAAAGTATGAAGAGGTGATCCCTAGTATTATCAGAATCTGTTCTTCTTTTCAACATTATTAGTACTTTCCCAGTTTGCAAAATTTTCGACCTACCCAAATTCAAAGATTTTGCAGACGAAATTAAAAGTGGCTTTGATTTGAAAAATAATCATTCTGTACGGTAAAAAATATTGTGGAAAAGGCAGAAATTGCTTGTTACAGGCAATGTCTTCTTTTCTACAAGCTTTTCTCAATTATAAATCACAGGGGTGTAAAAAGAAGGGGTCGTACAATAAAAGGTTGAATTATGGGTGGGTTTTTTCCCCATTTTTTATCATTTGCCGCCATAGCGCAGTCGGTAGCGCGTCAGACTCCTAATCCTAAATAATGATATGTAATGGGCTCGATCCCCGGCGGCGGCACATATTCTTTCCGACATTTGTCTCTCTCCAATGGGTGGATAATCGTAAACCTAAGTGGAAGAGCAGCTGGAGGCTAGGAAAGGATGTAGTAGTAGTACTGGTGTTCCTAATTCCAGGAATCCATTGTTAGGTGCTCGAGCCGCCGCGATATAACTGAAATACTGTTAAAAGTGGCGTTAAACCCACTCACTCACTCGATTTGATTGAGATGAGTCAGTAACGGGAAAGTTCTGAAACCTCATTCTTGCGATCAATGCCATATTCAGTCCAGCCCTACTTATGCCTTTTCAGTAGGGTTTGATCACTGGACTGAACACAATCCCTGTCCTCTCCAATGCATCAAGCTGATCATTGACCAAAGGAGAAAATAAAGTATTTAATCATATGTTGCCTTGGGGTACCTCTCGAGAACTGTTCAGCCTCAGAGAGAGTATTCCCCATCCTTCTTTGATATTGCAATCCGTCAAAAAGGCCAGTATATACCGCAGACATAGCCCTGTGATCCCGTGTTGTTTTTGTTAGTATCGACTCCCAATGTTGGCGTCTAAAACTCTGTGTTGTAATCTCACTAGTTGGAAAATAGTTCTTCCGGAAGCCAGATTTAAAAGTGCTTGTCAGGTTTTTTGAAATTGTATGAGGCGTTCAAAACAGGTCTTCATCATCTTATTTAGCAATTTCCTTTCGAGACTAATTGCTCGATATGATTTTGCATAATGTTGATAATGTATGAGTAGCGCGTATGTGTGTGTGTGCGTGCGTGTATGTGTGTGTAGCGCGTATGTGTGGGTGCGTTCGTGGGGGCGCGTTTGTGTTGGCATGAGTATAAGTGTTGCAAGCGTGCGAGTGTGTGCGTATGTGTGTATGTGTGTGTGCGCATGCGTGCGTGTGCGTGTGTTTTATATGTTATTTTCTGAATGTTACTAGGACTTTTAAAAGTCGTGACTAAAGCATCTCTTCTGACTGGTCTGGACAGTAAAAAATACCCCCCTCACCCAAACCCGGAACGCCGCGAAATAAATACACGTATTTTAAAGAGAGGTGGTATCCAGGTCGAAATCGATTAGACGTTTATTGTGATCCGAAAATAAAGATAAAGTAAGAATGCCCATTCCCTTTTGGAAACAAAAAACTATTATGAGCGACAAGCTTCCACCCTATTCCGTCTACACAGTATGAGTCGATACTATTTGAATTTACCGAGAGGTTCCTTTTTAGCTAGCAAAGCGTCAGCTTTAATAGCTTAACTTAACAGACAAAATTTTGAGGTCGTCTCAAAGTTTAACGAGTGCAAACTGCCACTGAAGGCTTAACCACCAAATCCACGGAATGCCTACGCCATAAAAAGTAGTTCTTATGTATTTTAGGAATGTTGCACCCTCCATTCAAAATGTAGAGATCTCTTTTCAAAGCATGCTATTTAACAAATTCCCATTCAATTCCGCTTTTTAAGCATCTCAAGAAAGAAGCTTTAGAAAACATTGCGGAAAATGAAGAAATTGCTTGTAACAAGCAATTTCTTCAATATCTACAATGTTTTCTACCCAGCAATTGAAAGATTTTCTAAATCAATCATGCTTTGGTAGCTTACAGAACTTTCAGTACTTTAATTACCGGACGGGCAGCAGATACTCAATGATAAGGGATTGTCGACACTGCGATAATCATATAATCCTTTGTGTGACATCTCATACCATGACAGAAGTGCGCTAAGTGAAGACCCCCTTATTAGTCTTCACAATGTGTTCTATAAAAATGTACGTACTCAAAGATTCAATGGGGACCCGCCTGGCTGCCCAGGCTACTCAGTGTCCGTGTTTCACGCACAAATAATTTAAGTTTGAGTTTCATCTATCAAAAACGAGCGATCTGATTGGTCGAAAAATTTGATTCATATCTCCATGAACAAAATTTGCACGCAGCCATTTTGTATGCTTCCGCACAAAATAGTCCCATACAAAAAGGTATCAAAATTTGTAAAGATTTTGCTTTTTTCACTCGATGCTATTAGATTATAAGAAAGGAAGAGAATATCTTTTGTGTTCATGGAGGTATGAACCGAAAAACCAAATCACACAATGTATGAATCCGCTTCGCGTATTCATACAGTGTGATAAGGTTTTTCGGTTCATACCTCCATGAAAACGAAAACTATACTCTTCCTCTCTTAAGTGAAATGGTTGGCAATATCACGTATATAGGCACAGTTGTGTATATTAGTCTACAAATGAAGTACTTGTATCATAAATTGCGAATACATTAATTAATTCATTGATTTACCGATTCATTGAATGGTTAAACGTCGTTTTCAACAATCGTTCAGTTATATCACAGCGCAGTTCAACGAAACGTTTGCTTCCTGTCGGATTATAACAAGTAATAGATTGGGGCTCTGAATGCCATGCTACAGTTATAGAATTATACGTGATCAATCGCGTGGCCAGCTCTATAGCCCGAACCAACGACTTGTGTCACATAACAGTCCGTCATCCCAATCACTGAGTAACACTGAACTCCCGTAAAACAAATCCGGTCATCACAATGGCCATCGCTTTACAAATTTGATAACTACTGCCAGTACGAAGTAGGTCCACTAAGGTGAACGTGTTTGCGTCACACGTGTTGTCGAGTTTGTCAAACAAATCAAAACCTTTGTGAAAGATCTAATTGACCAATCGTTGCCCAACCCACTGAGCTCCAACAGGGAGTTCCACTACGATTTTACATGGCTTTATTTTGCAGAATTTATAGCCAGTATCATGTTACAAAAAATGGTTGGTTGGCGACCTAAACGTCGTAACTACATCTTGAATAAGATTAAGTAATGACGATTAAGTCACCAAACAAACTAAAATCTTTCACAAAATTGGCGGCCAATGTAGGAGTTCAAAGCTCAATTACGTGCTGAATGAATAATTTAGTCGGTCGATCGATTCCTTGATTGATAGCCGCGATTGGTCAATTGGCTGGAAGCAATATCAAATTTTCCTTCCAAGCGAGAATCCAATACAGGTTTTGTGTCACTACTACAGAGTAGTATTCCATTTGTTGTATAACAATGAAACTTGACCATAAAAGATAAAGACCTTGACCTTGGTAATATCCGAAAATTTGTTTGAAATGTCAAATCTGCTCGTGACGGGGAACAATTTCGCCAAGAATCGTTTGAGTGATGTTGACAAATCACTGCTTTTTCGCTCAGATCAGCTCAACACAGACCTAAATGTACTGATACGGATAGCAAAATTGTACAAATTTACGCTGAGTACCATAAATAGAAATAAGTCCCGTCCATTAAAGCCGTGATTTTCATCTGATCACTTTATTTGTCGAAAACTCTGGTAAAGAGTCACTCAAGGATCATTTCGATGGAATTGGGTAACATTTCATCCAATAGTTTAAAAGATTTAACTTTATTAAATATACATGTATGGAAAATGGCCCCGCCAATTAATCCAATCAAAATGTCTTGAAAGGTTCTTGTAAAAGGTCATCTTAGCATCAATCCTGTGGATTTTACTATATTCAAGCCAATAATTTTGAGAATAAGATTTACAAAGTCTTCACCATATACTAAATTTGGAAATTAACCCCCGTCAATTTAAGCTATGCTATTTTATCCAATCAGAAAGTCTTGAAGGATTATGGAAAAGTGTGACCCAAACAATCTGGTTGAATTCCACATCTGCGCCAAGTAAAGACTCAAATCAGTCTGTGCATCCGCACAGTCTGATCAGAGTCTTCCCTTCGCGCTCTGTAGAAAGATACTGACCCAAAGCTTCTTTAAACAATCAGCGTATGTTCTAATTGCCCTGAATGGCTGTCCAGGGTGCTCAATAAGTGCGAGTCACGCACATGCGAAATTGTTAGAAATGTCATGCACAGGGTCATATTATTCTGTAAGTATTTTCAAGCCTTTAAACCATTCCCACACAATGACTCCCTTTAATAAAAATGCTTTAGAAAACATTGTGGACATAGAAGAAATTGCTTGTGAAAAGCAATTTCTTCTATGTCCACAATGTTTTCTGCCCTAAAAGTCAGAGATTTTCTAAATTCCGCTCGTCTGAAACTCCTTTCAATTTGGACCAGTTTATTTTTTCCCAGTCTGGTAATGGGTCAAGGGATAAAATGTAAATAATATACAGTATTCTACTGACGGATCGCCGCTGTCAATCAAACAGTCGATTGACCAATCAAGTCATTTATTTTAATTGGAAATAATTTAATTGTTAGTTTCGTCTATCAAAAACGAGCGATCTGATTGGTCGAAAAATTTAATTCATACCTCCATGAACAAAATTTTGAGTACTCGGCCATTTTGAATGCTTCCGCACGAAATAGTTCACTACAAAAAGGTATCAAAATTTGTTAAGTTGTTGCATTTTTCGCTCGATGCTATTAAATTATAAGAAATGAAGATAATATTTTTTGTTTTCATGGAGGTATGAACCGAAAAACCTAATCACACAATGTATGAATCCGCTTCGCGTATTCATACAGTGTGATTAGGTTTTTCGGTTCATACCTCCATGAAAACAAAAAATATTCTCTTCATCTCTTAATTGAATGACGATCTCTAACACTTGAGTCTAGCAGTTTTGTTCGGTGAGTGAGTGAAACGCCGCATTTACAGCTTATTCAAGATAAACTATTTGATTTTTATCTATGCCAATGACAATTTATTTTGCAAATAACGTCGTTTAATATAGGAGATCAACAATCACATCGGAAGGCTGGCGTGGCTAGCGACCATCAATGTTACAGCCATACTTGCGCAAGAAAGCATCTGTACGACTTATCATAAGTTGTCCTCTTATCAAGGTTTTCACACCAGAAAATCGTCTGATAAGTGTCAAGGGTTTCATAAACGATTCCCGACCGGCCCTCAAAACGGTGCATAAAAACCCATTCAAATACAAGAGCCGTCAGAAACGAATTATGCTCCCCGAACATAGCCCTATCACAAAGAGTATAAAATAAACGAAGAACAGGGTTCGGACTGACGGACAGACAAAGCGGCGGCTATGTGCTCGCCCTTCTCAAGACATACTAAATTCAAATAATCGACATTAGGATTTGATCTTGACCTTGTTGCTATCTGAACATTTGTTCTACTCGTGATAGAGAGTAATTGTGCCAATTGAACAATTTTGTCGCGATCCATCCATATTCTAGAAGCTACGCTCTGGACACGTTTGACCTTGAGCTATGACCTTGGCCAACACGGAGATATCTGAATATGTCTTTCAAATTTTACGTCTGCTCATGATAGTGAACATTTCTGTCGACCTATATTGAAATTCATCAAAAAATGAAGGAACTGCGCTCTGGATATGCTTAATCTAAACGTTTGACCTTGAGCTGTGACCTTGAGCTATCTGAATATTTCTTTCAGATGGTACATCTACTCATAAAAAAGAGCAATTGATTCAAAATTAGCTTGACATCCATCGATAAGTAAAGAAGCTGTTCTACGGATTGCTCAATTTTAATATTTGACCTTGAACTGTGACTTTGATCTTGGAGCTACCCAAAAACGCGGGGAAACGCGTCGGTGCAATATCATAAGGTATTCATATGGGAAGTTTCATCCAAATTGATCCAAGGGTTGAGGAGAAATCGAGGCGGCCGGATGAACAGACGGGTGAATAGAAAGACGTACAGACGAAGAGGCGGTTATATACTCGCCTTTCGTGGAGCATAAAGATATTTTTGGTGCCCTAAAAGTAGAGGCTGCTGAGAGCAGGAGAAGCTCTCACATACGGTTCCCCTTGTCAAGCTGAATAAAATCCTTTTCAGAATTGCATTGAAATCAAATGGCTGAAAGCACTGGTAGAACCTACGGTTCAGTTGTCAATACTTCTTTTGAAAATTAATTTCATAAAGAACTCTGGTTTCAAAAGGATAGACAGGAGTGGTACACCAATATCAGACTGCATTTATATGCAGTCTGATCTTTGTCTGTACTTCTTGCTAAAACCGGAATACCCCGGGACAGCATTACAAGGGTATATATAGTTTTGTACTATTTGGAATCCCTAGGATGGCTTAACTCTAAAGACAGTTAAAGGTTATCCAATTCGACATAAACAGGCATAATTTATTGTACTTTAAATGTTAAAATCCCGACTGCACTCTGTTTGTTATCACTTAAGTTGACTACAACATGTCAGAAAGTACAGATCGAAGACATTTCGACTACAAAAGATTTGTTTTCCTAACATTTTAAATGTTAACGTGTGCGTCATTATCACTTGTTTACGTAAAAAGGTAATGAGGTCAATGTCAAATACCCATACATTTACCTACAATTATCCTACAAAGATCTACAAAAAGTAATGTTATTCGGTTTAATAAAAAAAAAAATACAGATCCTAAACCAATTAAATGATTCATTTAGACAGGGGGAATTTTTGACTCCACTTATGCTGATGCTAATCAAAGAAAACAAAAGTGCCATAGTCACAATATACGCCACCACTTTGCTGCTGTTTCACGAAAATAATTGTAGACACTATCAAAACACAAATAAAACACTAATAAAACTAGCACAGAACCAAATTCAAAACATTTGCAGACTACCTTTTTAAATTGTCAAGTTCAAACTGTTTTTTATGATTGATTGATTGAATGGGCCCAGAGACTAAGTGTCAATGGGCATAACTCTTGCAAAAATCAATGAACCATAAAATCCTTGATCCATGTACACCTACAAATTATGGTGATAACATTGACCAAGTTACATTTAAATCAAGATAAAAAGTTAGGAGGAGTAGCGTTCACAAGGCTGCAATTTCAATCAGCCCCAGAGACTAAGTTTTAAGGGGGCATAACTGAGGCAAAAATCAATGAACCATAAATCCTTACCTCATGCACATCTACCAACTAAGGTGATAATATCCACCAAGTTTCATTTAGATCCAGCCAGTAACTTAGGAGGAGTTGCATTCACAAGGCTGCAATTTCAATCAGCCCCTAGAACTAAGTTTTAAGGGGGCATTACTGAGGCAAAAATCAATGAACCATAAAATCCTTACTTCATGCACATCTACCAATTATGGTGATAACATTGACCAAGTTACATTTAAATCAAGACAGAATCTTAGGAGGAGTTGCGTTCACAAGGCTGCAATTTCAATAAGCCCCAGAGACTTAGTTTTAAGGGGGCATAACTGAGGCAAAAATCGATGAACCATAAAATCCTTACTTCATGCACATCTACCAATTAAAGTGATAATATCCACCAAGTTTCATTTAGATCCAGCCGAGACTTAGGAGAAATTGCATTCACAAGGTTTCAATTTCAATAAGCCCCAGAGACTAAGTTTAAAGGGGGCATAACTGAGGCAAAAATCAATGAACCATAAAATCCTTACTTCATGCACATGTACCAATTAAGGTGTTATCATTGACCAAGTTTCAAAAATATCCATCGAGAAACTTAGGAGGAATTGCGCTCACGAGAAAAGTGAATGTACGTACGGACGGACGGACGGTCGGTCGATCGGACGGACGGACGGTCGGTCGGTCGGACGGATGGACCGACGGAGAAGATGACGCCAATATACGACCGCCTCCGGGGGCGTATGAAAACGGCCAATCAATTCATTCATTTGGATCAGAGGTGGAATTTAAGCTCCGGCATTGGCCGTCGTTTACGTGAAGCATTTCGGCTGGTTTGAAGACTTAAACGTCGTAATTACAGCTTATTCAAGTTGCAGTAACGGCGTTTAAGGTCGCCAAACATTCATGCCATCTTTTGGTTCATGCTTCTGACAATAAATCTTGCAAAACAAAGCAGCTTAAATTGAAAGTGGAACTTCCTGTCGGTGTAGATGGCCGGGGCCAACGAAGTAAGTGGGTAGGGCCAACAATGGCCAATTGAGTCACAAGTTTAGGGGAGGCAAAGGTACAAAAATAAAAACAAACGTGAAGATTTAAAGGTAACGTTTAACAAAAGAAGTTATTGTCCCACGATAAGAGTCATATATCTCATACATTGTGCACAAGTTTGAAAAGTATGCAAAGTTTGATCTTGTTCTCTCTAAATGATGACTTTGACGCCCCTAAAGAAAAACGATTTGGAAAACATTTAGCACAATGAAAAAATTGCTAGTAGCAATCAATTTCTTCAGTTTCAACAATGATTTCTATCCAAAATGTTTAAAAGAAACTGAAATCCCATAAACTTTAAATTGTCGTCTGCAACTTCTTTCAATTTGGACCAGTCTAAAATTTTGTTGTCTGGTATGAGTTAACGAATGTCGTTATCACAAACGAAAGTAAAAAAATCAAAGTGCCGTACGCACTGTAATTGGTCGTCACTGAGAAATTGAACATACCGTTGCATTCCGACTTTAGAATTAGGGTAAAACAACTTTAATTTCTATTACTTTCACAAGACGAAGGTTCTATCCTAGTGTATGATATTTCCGTGAATGTTAATTAGAACTAATATTATTTTTCACGAACGTAAGACCTTGATGCAACATGGGTACCGACAAAAAAGCAACTTTTTGTGAAAACTAAATTTTTAAAAATTCTCGATTGTTGAATAGTCATGGTTAGATCATCCCTGCAAGCTTTTTCTATAAAGCCAAAACAGAAAAATTATGGAAATATGATAACTTAAGTTTAAGAGCAAATGCTGACAGCAGGTTCATGAAATTTCAAAACCCTCTCTTTTTCTGGGCAGAAATTAACAAGTTCCTAAACAGCGCTGATTATAAACAAAGGAAAAAACAATTGATACTATTCTTTGGGCGAATTCTTTAGACAGCTTGAAAGCATAATAACCAAATTTGCTCTCAAAAAGAACTTTCAGTACTTTGATTAACTTATGGCTGGAAAATAATTGAGTGGCAGTATCATCTTTGTTTACACCTCGATATGATTGAAAGAAAGGGTTGGTTAGACGCGTTCATCACTAGCGGAAAATCCTTGAAGCATTCATCTTTAAAGCGTGTGACCGTCCAGTTTTCCTTTACTCCTTTTGATAATTTTTAACTTGTAAAATGAAATGATTTTTGTCTGTTTTCCCGTCAGAATATACGTCCATTTGGGCTAAAGGCAGTTTTGGTAATTTGCAGCGACCCAATCTCGAGTTTATGGTTATATAAATTGGTCTACGACCAATTAATAACTCGACCTTTAAAACGATTCTCAATACTTATGTAAGTAAAAGGACAAAACTATTTATATAAAAAATGCTCTTGACTTTGTAACTCAATAAATCATCGGTTACTTTAATCAATGAAATTCGCTGCCTCGATGCCGAGTGGTATGGGTGCTTGACTCGTGACCAGGTCACGGGTTCGAGCCCCGCCGTCACCGTCAGCTGGTTGTTAACCCATTCCAACTCAGTGGCGCTATTAGACGCACCCAAGGAAAAGGGCATTAGAAAACACTATGGGTCACATGCAATTTCTTTATTTTCCACAATGCTTTCTACCCCATAAGTTCAAACAAGTGGCCCAAGAGGGCCTGTATCGCTCCACTGGCTTTAACATTTCCAGATTTGAAGGCTAATCACAATAGATCATATGAAGAAGTGTTCAGGTGAGCTAAGAAAGGGTGTATATCATAAAACAAAATGTATTTTTAAACACAAATGCCAAGTTTTGACCTTGACAGATGGCTTTGATCTTGTCACATTACTTTGATATTTGCGCATGCGTAAACACGAGGTGTTGCCAAATATAAGCATTGTATTTTGATTATCTTAAAGTAATTGGTAATGTATTGGTAAAGGTTTCTGCCACACCGGCATTTATGGACTAATGAAATTTCTGAAACAATTTTATAGATGGGTTACCCAAGGAACATATCTAACAAGTTTGGTTGAAATCAGTACATTGGTTTGGCAGAAGAAGATGTTTAAAGAAAAAGTTTACGTACGGACGGACAGACGCACTGACGAAACACGCGCGACAGACAACGCCATGACAATAGCACTCTCTCACTTATTTAACTTGAATATATTTCTCCCATAACCTGAGATTTTGGTTTTGTTTAATCTGAATTACAACGAATTATAGCAATAATATTAGCTACAATATTTTTCATAACTTATTGTCAGTACATCAAAATGATTTTGTTAGGTATTTGGAATATACAAATCTGTAAGGGAAGTAATAAGAAATAATTCTATAGCTTCATAAGATGCATTTATCTCTTTGATCAATGATCTTGCAAATGTACCTATTCAGATATTCCTACACATGTAAACTTACACAATATTTACATCTCTTTGCATTTAGGTGTTTAAAAGTGTTAAATTAATATTTCTACTAAATAAAGCTCACTCTGACTGAAAACAGCATTTTGAGGTCTCTTTACAACTATTTTGTGATGATTTACGGGGTCTGACCCGAATTCTACCAAAATATTTGATTACCCCTAACCCACATACCCTTTTTCAACAATACCAACAATACCATCATTTGGTGATTGCAACAACTAAACTATTCTAAACACATTTTCAGGAACAATTTAAGTAAAGGTTCATCCATGGAACACTCATACCAAGATTCATTGAAATTAGTCCAATCGATAGGGAGGAGAAGATTTTGTAAGTTTTCAAAGCGAAAATTGGCCACGCCTTACCAAGCCCATATTTATGGACCCATCAAAATTTCATGAACAATTTGAGTAAAGGGTAGCCTAAGGTATATTGATACAAAGTTTCATCGTAATTTGGTAAAATAAGTTGAAAGTAGAATTTTTTAGATTTTAGAGTAAACACCCCCGCCTGCCATACCCAAATTTAGGGTGCAATCATTATTTCATGAACAAATCAAGTAAAGGGTCACCCAAGGAATATTCATGCCAAGTATTGGTGAGATTGGTCCAATGGTTTGGGAGGGGATGATTTTAAAAGACTTTAAAGTGAAAATAAGCCAGTCCCTGCCACGCCCATATTTGGGGGTCAAAAAAAAATTCTTGAACAATTTAAGTAGAGGGTCAGTCAAGGAACATTCATGCCAAATTTCAATGAAATCGGAAAAATGGTTTAAGAGGAGAAGATTTTTAAAGATTTTAGAGTGAAAATAAGCCCCACCCTGCAACGCCCATATTTTGGGGTCAATCAAAATTGCATGAACAATTTAGATAGAGGGTCAGTCAAGGAATATTCATGCCAAATTTCAATAAAATCGGCCAAATGTTTTGAGAGGAGAAGATTTTTTAACATTTTAGAGTGAAAATAAGCCCCACCCGGCAACGCCAATATTTGGGGGTCAATCAAAATTTCACGAACAATTTAAATAGAGGGTCACTCAAGGAACATTCATGCTAAATTTCAATGAAATTGGCCAATTGGTTTGAGAGAAGATTTTTAAAGATTTTAAAGTAAAAATAAGGCCCACCCTGCCACGCCCATATTTGCGGGTCAATCAAAATTTCTTGAACAATTTAAGTAGAGGGTCACTCAAGGAACATCAATGCCAAGTTTCATTTGAATCCGCCAAATGGTTCTGAGAGGACGAGGGGTTTTTTTAAAGACAGAAAGTTCCGCCACGATTTTTTTCGCGGCATTATTTTGTATAATATATGGCCAGGAGTATGTTTCACATAAGTAGAAAGGTTGGTTGGCGACCTAAACATCGTAACTACAGCTTGAATAAGCAGTAGTTACGACGTTTAAGTCGCCAAACCAACAAACATGAGTCACCAAATGGTAACCAATGTTGGAGCTCAAACTAAACTTCCAGTCTAAATGAATGATTTCATTGGTAGACTGATTATTTGATTGCCAACCGCGATATGTCAATTGTATATACCGAAAAAAGAAAAGAGCAGTCACTTATCACAAGCTATTACTGTTTTTCCACATGTTTTCATAGCTATATTCTTCACTGTGTCAAAATGCTGGAATACATTTTTTGTCAAAAAAGGATTACTTAAACACTAACAAGAGCACAGAATTTCGGACGGCATTTCTTGGCTGTTTAAGGGCTTGAAAGTTAGTAAATGTTGTAAGTCGGGCATTTATCCCTCGTGTTGGTATATATTGACCTTCTGATAGTAAACATATACTACGAGTTTCAAGTGAATGTGTCCAGTAATACCAGAAATGTTACATTATGTTGAAGTTTTCGGACGATGGCGACGGTGACGCAGATGCCATCAGGGATGTAAATATATCTCGAGTTTTTTTCCAAGCTAAAATTACATGGGCTGCAAGTGATTGAATGACAGTTAAAAGTATTTGGAAGGGAAAGACACGATGAGAGAGTAAAGAATATCAAAATATTGTTTTTGATTATTTGTTTGTTGCTGTTGTTTTTTGTTTGTTTGGGGGTTTTTTTGGTGGTTTTTTTTTTTTGTTGTTGTTGTTGTTTGTCTAGTAGGGGTATATAAGCAAAATCCGACGTCAGAGGGATACGCAAATATATCGAATATCAGGTTTTCTTTTCCAAGATGAAAAAACATGATTTGAAGCATTTGTTTTATCGATACAGAAGGCGTATGATATTATAATTGTGATACAAAACCTTGTGTCGTATTTGAGCCACATAGGATATTTGGATATTGAAATATCAAATTTTTACTACGCGGCGAGAATCAATTATAATGTTTTGAGTCACTACTGCATCAGCTAAAACTTATGACGCCATTTATACTGTTGTTTACATACAATAGCGTCAACATAAAAGTGACAATCAATTATTGAAATCACCAAATAATATCCAACAGGGTTTTTTTTCCACACTTGCATGTAATGCTGTGAAAATAAAGCATCAGGAAATTAATTGAATAAGGAGAAATTATGACTTACATTTCATTTCGAATTATATTTTACCAAGCCATTTCACATACAATTTAGCAAAGGATTAAGATACACTAATTGTTGAATTATTTTTTAATAAAAAATGTTATAAAAAGCAAAAACAATTTCAGACATATTCATCATCGTATAAACGTTTTTGATTTTTCAGCGGAGATGACCCTGCTTCCTGGGGTAACTTGCCAGCAAGAATTAAGTCCCTTTGCCATAGATATTCACATAATGTACCCATAAAGCGAATGGTATCGTTGACATCTGCCTGAGTTGTATCTAAAATATTCTTTATTTTTAGAACCGGTATTTTCCATGTTTTCTCAAATTCCCGAATATCTCTCTGTGTTACCTCACTATGAGCATGTTGATCACACCTGGAAGACAGACGTAAACGAGAGTTGGTGCAAACCGTTGTAGTGCGTCAACAAAGTCACATGGAAATTCTAAACAAACAACTTGTTTTGTTTAGTTAAGTACGAGTTTAACGGCATTCTAACAGAATTTCTGGCAAATCGAGACGGTTGGAGCTCCTATCCAAAGATTCCTGGTATTCCCCTCACCAGTACTACCACTACATCCTTTCCGAGGTTTCAGTTGTTCACCCCACTTAGGTTTATGATTATCAATCCATTGGTGAAAGACAAAGGTCAGAAAAGATATTTGCCATGACCGGGGATCGAACGCAGAACCTCATCTTTGATAGTCTGGAGCGCTACCAACTGCGCTATTGCCACAGCCTCTTCAAACAAACAAGAAATAATACAAATTACCAAAAGACAAATTTTAAGACTGCCAAAATTGAAGAGGAGAGAAAATATCGACACTAATTGTAACATGTATTTTTAATTTCAACAATTGGAAAATATCTAAAGTCACAAACAATAGGACTATGATGGTTCCTATATCGGTAACATAAATAACTAGAACCTTTGAGTGCCGCACAAGCCTTAATGTGCCGATGAATCATTTAGAGGATAAGGTTTTCAGGAATTCATTATTATCTCACTCATCTTTCCCATATCGGACAAATGAATATTGTAACTTATATCTTTGAAATAGTTCAAGAAAATAATTTAGAACTATCATTATTTTACTAAGACAAGTTATGTAAAATTCGTTTTCAGATCCCAGTGTGAATAGAACTGAATACACCATTTTTGTTCATTTTTTTTACTTAAGAATAGAATAGACATTTCGAGGCCGTATTGTTTGTAAGGAGAAGAATTTTACAGATTACTCCAAGGTGCATCCTAATGGAGACCCTATGTGCATTATTTTAACAGATTTCATAGAAGGCCATCGAGTGAGCTATCATACAAAAATCAAACCTTATGCCTTATGGTTTGTAGATTTTTTTTACAGATTTCCTTCTTTCTTTCTATGTTAAATATGGCGTGCCAAGTCGGCGTCGTTATGCGCCCCAGGTCCATTATTCTAAGTTTCAATACAGGGCTACCAAGTGATGCCACTTGCAAAATATCTAATCACAAGGCATAAAAGAAGAATTTTTAATATTTCCTTACTTCTTTTCTACATAAAATAGAGTCAGAATTTACATTGTAACCAGAGTTTTTATTAGTATTGAACTTTCTAGACAACTTTGAAGAGTTTCACCCAAAGGAACTTCTCTGCACAGCTATGGCTTCATTGGCTGACTGACTTTAGAGGAAGATTTTTATACGCTCAGTTAAGGGGGAGGGGGGAAATTATTCTAGAAACCCCAGTAGAGAGCATCCTTGTGATATATTCGAGGCCTTATTGTTTGTAAGTAGAAGATTTTTACAGATTTCCTTCTTTGTTTCTGTGTAAAATAGCAAACTCCAAGGTGCATCCTAATTGAAACCCTATGTGCATTATTTTAACAGATTTCATAGAAGGCTATCGGGTGAGCTAACATACTAAATATCAAACCTTATGCCTTATGGTTTGTAGAGTTTGGTTTTTTTTACAAATTTCCTTCTTTCTTTCTATGTTAAATATGGCGTGCCAAGTCGGAGTCGTTATGCGCCCCAGGCGCACATGTGTGCAGTCTGATCTAGTGTTTACCTCCTGCCTAAACAGGAATGTTCCAGGTTCAGCATGACAGGGATTAATTTTCCAAAATAAGAATAATTCTGCGAATTTACCAAATTCACCAAGCCCTCGACCCCAATCAAAATATGCATTAAGACCCCTGAGACTGCATATAAATTAGGGATACATGAACACTTTTTCACCCAAACCCCTTTTTGGTGCCCTTAAGAAATTTGGATATTGAGAACATTGTAGGAAAAAGGAGAGACTGCTTGTCAAAGTCAACTCCCACTTTTCTTACAATAGTTTCATCATAAATGGAATTTATTTTTGAATCAGCTCACTTTGAAATATTGTCTATATCGATTTGGTCCAGTCTAAAATTATGTTGCATTTTAACCCATATCCACTCAGTGACACAGTGACGCCCCAAAGAAAACAAGCTTTGGAAAAGATCGTGGAAAATTAAGAAATTGCTTGTTACAAGCAATTTCTCCATTCTCAACAATAATTTCTAACCAGAAAGTTGAAAAAAATCTAAAATTTCATGACTTTTAAATTGTCTTCTGCAACTTCTTTCAGTTTAGACAAGTCTAAAATTTTGCTGTTTAAGAATTGGGTAATAGGTAAGTCTTAGTTATGTTTAATAATCTTTTTTTATACCTCCATAAAAAGACATTTGAGCACACATTTTTTGGTATGATTCTGTGCAGAGTAGTTCAATTAAGCAGTGTAATTCTCCACTTAACCCATTTCCTCTCTGTCCCACATTTTACACCAAAAAGCAATTAACTATTGAAAACTTTGCTGAAAATGAAGAAATTGCATGTAATAACCAATATCTTCATTATTCCCGATGTTATCTTCCCAAAAAGATTTCTTACATTCCATCAACTGAAACTTGTCATTAGCAACTTCTTTTAATTTGGACCAGTCTAAAATTTGTCATTTGGGAATGAGTTACTTTACATATTTCCGAAATATATTCCTTGATAAAATCATATTCTAAGAAGCTAAGAGTATATATATAGTATTCTTTAACCCATTACCAGATGGCAAATTTTTAGATTGGTCCAAGTAGAAAGGAGTTGCAGATGACAATTTAAAGTTTATGATTTTTTTTGAAGGTAGAAAACATTGTGAAATATGAAGAAATTGCTTGTTCCAAGCAATTTCTTCATTTTCCACAATGTTTTGCAAATTGTTTCTCGGGGGGCATCAAAAAAGCGTCAATTTGTTAACATTGGCATATCTTGACACAACAATTATTTAATCTAGTAATATTAGGATGTGTTAATGTGTTTGAAAACAAGAGGTTCATGAGGGCCTGAGACACTCTACTGGTTATCAAGTTTTCCGTTAAAGAAATCTGATATTTAAGGAATTTAATTCCTTAAAGAAGAAAGCATGAAAAAATAACTCATTTGACTTTATCCCCTTGTTATTTTGGGCAACAAGTCTAAGGGCCCCTTTTCCTGTGTTCTATGATAGATCCACTTCATTTCCAAAAGAAAGTTTCCTTATGACCCTACAATCATAACATGAAATTTTCAACAGAATCAAATAATTATTGTGGACTTTATCACGTAAACAGGATTGTTTTGAGTGAAATTCCATATGGCCTCTTTTCCTGTGTTTTCTTATGGATCCATTTCATTTCCGAAAGGAACTTTCCTTACGACCCTACAGTAGTCCTCTGTGAAATTTTAATGACATTTATGACAATTATGACAATTGTGAACTTCATCACATAAACAAGAATGTTTTGAATTATAATCTGTAAGGCACTTTTCCAGTGTTTCCAATGCCACAATTATTCATTGCATTTTTGAAGAGAATCCAATTAGAACTGTGGACTGTTTTGATACATACTAAATATCAAAGCTCTAGGCCTAACGATTTGATAGAAGAAGATTTTTTAAGATTTCCTTCTTTATTCCTTTGTAAAATCAGGGATCACACAGAAAAAGGCTTATTTTCAGAATACAGTATTTCTTTGAAGTATTTTGGTAGAAGGTCAATGGTTGATTATACAATTCTAATATAAAAGCTCTAGGCCTTATGGTTTGGGAGAAGAAGTTTTTCTAAGATTTCCTTCTTTATTCCTATGTAAAATCAGGGATCACACAGAAAAGGGCTAATTTTCAGAATAAGGTAATTCTTTGAAGTATTTGGGTAGAGAGCAATAGGTGATAATTTGAATTAAAAATCAAAGATCTAGGCCTAATGGTTTGGGAGAAGAAGATTTTCAAAGATTTCCTTCTTCTGCCGTTATAAAACTTAACACAGAAAAGGGTTAATTTTCAGAGAACAGTATTTCTTTGAAGTATTTCGGTAGATGATACATACTAATTATCAAGGCTCTAGGCCTAATGGTTTGGGAGGAGAAGATTTTCAAAGATTTCCTTTATACACTCAGGGATCACATAGAAAAGGGCTAATTTTCAGAGAACAGTAATTCTTTGAAGTATTTTGGTAGAGGGTCAATAGGTGATATTATGTACCAAATATTAAAGCTCTAGGCCTTATAGTTTAGGAGGAGAAGATTTTTTAATAATTGTTCACGGACGCACAGACAGACAAGGGGGGTGTGACATTTACTGACCACAACGGCTCACTTTCAGCAAGTTGGGCTAAGGTGAGTTAAAAAAAATTCATATGGCCCTTTTTCCCGTGGTTCTTGACCGTTTGTACCAATTTCTGAAAAGAACCATCCTTATGATTGTACAATCATTCTGTGAAATTTTGAAGAGAATCCAGTGAAATCTTGGGAAATCATTATGTTAACTAGAACATTTAAGAAAGTTTTTCATAAAGCCCCTTTTCATGTGATACTTGCCGTATCAGATCCACTGTCAAAATCAACAATTGTAATGATGGTACAATCAATCTGTGTAATCTGTGGAATTCATTGTGTTAATGAGTATTTTATAGACCCAATTTACAAAGGAATAATCCAAACGATGGTACAATCATTCTATTAAAGTTTGAAGACAATCTGATAAAGACTGAAGACTTTCTAGTGTTAATGAGGATTAGGTAATAATTTCATTTTTCATACAGCCCCTTTTCCTGTGATACTAGACCTAGCCTAATTTGGTAAGAAAAAATCCTAATTATGGTACAAACATTGTCATAAGGACCCTTTTCCTATGTTTCTTGACAGATCAGATCCAATTTGAAAGGAACAATCCTTATGATGGTACAATCATTCTGAGAAAGTTTGAAGTCAATTAGGTGAAATCTGGGGCCATGATGTGTTGACTTAGATTTTTTTATTAAATTTTCATAAGGCCCCTTTTCCAGTGATACTTGATTGAACCAACCCACTTCCGAAAGGAACAATCCATGAAATGGTATAATTATTCTGTGAATCTTTGAAGAGAATTTGTTGAAAACTGTGGACTCTAGTGTGTAAGCAAGGATTTTTTAAATCAAATCTTTTTAAGGTCCCTTTTCTTCTGTTTGTTTAGGGATCATACCCAATTTCATATGAACTACCCTAATGATGGTACAATCATTCTGCGAAAGTTTGAAGAGAATCAACTTATGATGGTACAATAATTCTAAGGAAGTATCCTATGAAAACTCTTCACTCTAGAGCAGTAACAAGGATTTTTTAATTGAATTTTAATTTTACCCCATTCCCCATTTTTCTTGTTGGATCTGACCTAATTTTGTAAGGAATGATTCTTATGACGGTGCAATAATACATAAAAAGTTTGAAGGGAATCCGATGAAAACAGTTGACTCTAGACTATTTTCTTGTGTTTCTTGACAGATCATACCCAATTTCAAAAGGAACTTTCCTTATGATAGTAGAATCAATCTGTGACAGTAGAGAATCTGAAAAAAAATGTGGACTCTAGAGTGTTAATGAGGACCCTTTAATTGAATTTAATTAGACCCCTTTTCCCGTGTTTCTTTACAGATCTGACCTTATTTCGAAAGGAACAATCCCTATGATGGTAAAATCATTCCGTGAAAGTTTGAAGAGAATCTGATTAAAACTGTTCACTCTAGAGCAGTAACGAGGATTCATTAATCAAATTTTCAAAAGGCCCCTTTTCCAATCTTTCTTGACAGATCTGAACTAATTTCTAAATGAATGATCTTTATGATGGTACAATAATTCTAAGGAAGTATGAAGGGAATCCGATGAAAACTGTAGACTATTAATGAGGATCTTTAATAAAATTTTCAAAAGGCCCTTTTTCCCATGTTTCTTGACGTATCATGCACAATTTAGAAAGGAACTTTCCTTATGATAGTAGAATCAATCTGTGACAGTAGAGAATCTGAAAAAAAACTGTGGACTCTACAGTGTTAATGAGGACCCTTTAATTGAATTTAATTAGACTCCTTTTCCTGTGCTTCTTTACAGATCTGACCTTATTTCGAAAGGAACAATCCCTATGATGGTAAAATCATTCTGTGAAAGTTTGAAGAGAATCCGATTAAAACTGTTCACTCTAGAGCAGTAACGAGGATTTATTAATCAAATTTTCAAAAGGCCCTTTTCCAATCTTTCTTGACAGATCTGAACTAATTTCTAAAGGAATGATCTTTATGATGGTACAATAATTCTAAGGAAGTATGAAGGGAATCCGATGAAAACTGTAGACTATTAATGAGGATCTTTAATAAAATTTTCAAAAGGCCCTTTTTCCCATGTTTCTTGACGTATCATGCACAATTTAGAAAGGAACATTCCTTATGATAGAACAATCACTCTGTGACAGTTTGAAGTGAATGCAATGAAAACTGTGAACTCTAGAGTGTTAATGAGGATCTTTTAATTGAATTTTAATTAGACCCCTTTATGCATGTTTCTTTATGGATCTGACCCAATTTCGACAGGAACAATCCTAATGATGTTACAATCATTCTGAGAAAATCTAAGGATTTTTTAATTAAATTTTAAATTTGCCCATTTTCCCATGTTTCTTGACAGATTTGACCTATTTTAAAAGAACGATTCCTAAGATCGTACAATAATTCTAAGAAATTTTGAAGGGAATCTAATGAAAACTGTGGACTCTAGAGTGTTCAAAAGGAAAAGTTATGGGACAGACGACGGAAGGGCGCACACACAGACGCTGGACGGGAAAAGCCTTCACAATAGTTCTCTTTGCCTTTGGCCAGTAGAGCTAACAAGAGGACCATGATGGTCCTAAATCGCTCCCCTGAGTATGATGGTTCATGACTTATTGATATAAACAAAATAGCAAAGCCCTCTGTCTAATTATTTTGGAGAAGATGTTTAAGGATTTCTCTTTTAATCCTAGGTATATTGATGATCCCACCATAAAGCACTAATTTCCTGAATATGGTAATGCTTTGAAGTATAGAAATCAATACATACCAAGTATAAAAGCTCTAGGCCTAAAGATTAAGGAGAAGAAGGTTTTCAAAGATACTATTATTTATTCCTAACTAAAATCAGGGATTGCACAGAAAAGGGCTAATTTTCAGAATACAGTTATTCTTTAAAATAGTTTGGTAAAGGGTCAATAGATGATGATACATACTAAGTGTAAAAGCTCTAGGCATAATCGTTTGGGAGGAGAAGACTTTTAAGATTTTCCTTCTTTATTCCTTTGTAAAATCAGGGATTGCACAGAAAAGGGCTAATTCTCAGAATACAGTTGTTTTTTCAAGAATTTTGGTAGAGGGTCAATAGATGATGATATATACCAAATATCAGAGCTCTAGGCCTTATGGTTTGAGGGAAGAAGATTTTCAAAGATTTCCTTCTTTATTCTGTTGTAAAATCAGGGATCGCACATAAAAAGGACTAATTTTAAGAATACGGTAATTCTTTGAAGTATTTGGTAGAGGGTCAATAGGTGATGATACATACCAAATAAAAGGCTCTAGGCCTAATGGTTTATGAGAAGAAGGTTTTCAAAGATACCATTCTTTATTCCTATCAAAAATTAGGGATCGCACAGAAAAGGGCTAATTTTCAGAATACTGTAATTCTTTGAAGTATTTTGGTGGAGGGTCAATAGGTGATTATACATACCAAATATCAAAGCTCTAGGCCTAATGGTTGGGGAGAAGAAGATTTAAAAGATTTCCTTCTTTATTCCTTTGTCAAATCAGGGATCGCACAGAAAAGCGCTAATTTTCAGAATATGGTAATTCTTTGAAGTTTTTTGGTAGAGGGTCAATAGGTGATGATACATAACAAATATCAAAGCTCTAGGCCTTATGGTTTAGGAGGAGAAGATTTTTTAAGATTTCCTTTGTAAAACCTGGGATCGCACAGAAAAGGGTTAATTTTAAGAGTACAGTAATTCTTTGAAGTATTTTGGTAGAGGGTCAATAGGTGATGATTTGTAACAAATATCAAAGCTCTAGGCCTTATGGTTTAGTAGGAGAAGATTTTTTAATAATTGTTTACAGACAGATGGACAGACGGACGACGGACAATTACTGATCACGTTGTGCTCAGGTGAGCTAAAAATCATTACAAGATCTTTCATTTATCCTTCATATAATAGGTTTCAATCATCTCTGAATGTGTCTTTCTTATTCCCAAGTTACCATCTTCATTCTAGAATATAAAATAATAGTCTTTGCATGTTTATTGATTTTTGTAGGATCCATAAATAAAGATCAACAATTAAAACTTACTTTGTTGCAACCACAAGCCGGGCTACATTTTCATTTGATGTTGTTAGGCGACTAATTTGTTGGTGAAGCTCATCAAAGCTTGCTTTATCAACAATGGAAAACAAGAATAAAATACCATCTAGTTTATCTGTGCAAGCCTGAAATATAGAATGTGTCACACTTTTACGGGCATAATCAACAAAATTAGCCAAATTGGTAAAATATAAAACAAGAGGACCATGATGGTCCTATATTGTTCCCCTGAGTATAATGGCTCATGGATTTGTGAAATATACAAATATCAAAGTTCTACATCAAATTATTTTGGAAATGAAGATTTTTAAAGATATTCTCAATTAATCCAAGGAATATATTTGTTCCAACAATATAGAGCTAAATTCCAGAGTATGGTTATTCTTTGAAGTATTTTAGTAGAGGGGCAATAGGTATTGGTAAATGTCTAATATCAACACAAAGCCTAATGGTTTAGAAGGAGAAGATTTCAAAAATCTTCTTCTTTATTCCTATCTGAAATCAGGGATTGCACAGAAAAAGTCTAATTTTCAGAGTATGTCAATCATTTGAAGTATTTTGGTGGATTGATTTTATGGGGTTTAACGCCACTTTTAAAAGTATTTCAGTCATATCGCAGCCGCTGGAGCCTAAAAATGGATTCAATGTATTTCTCACACCAGTACTACCTCTACAACCTTTCTTAGCCCCCAGCTGCTATCCCACTTAGGTTTACGATTATCCATCCATTGGTGACAGACAAATGTTGGAAACGATATGTGCCGCAGCCGGGATTATTTTGGTAGAGGGTCAATAGATGATGATATATACCAAATATCAAAGCTTTAGGCCTTATAGTTTGGGAGGAGAAGACGTCTTAAGTTTTTTCATTGGTTGCCATGGCAACCGAGGTTCTTCATGGATCTAACTTCTTTGAAGTATTCTAAAAGAGCATGACCAAAGGATCATTTCTATGAAGTCTCGATGAAATTCCATGGTTAGTTAAGGAGGAGAAGATTTTTTGTAATTTGTGAAAGGACGGCCAGAGAGAAGAACGGACGGCCAGACTATGGCAAGCAATTTCTTCATTTCTTCCCTGAAAGACAAAAATACTTCAAATTCATGAATCTAAATTGTTTACAGCAACTTTTTTTCTACTTTGTCCTGTCTGAAATTGACCAATCACAGTTGCCAATCAAAAACCAATCAATCAGATGGGAAGTGGTCCTTTAACTCCCTTTGAAGCATTTCAATTGGCTGAGTGGCCTAAATGTCATAACAAAAACAGCTCATGCAAGCTTTAGTTCAGATGTTTAGGTCGCCAACCAACAATTTTACATTTTTGCCATAAATTTTGAATTTAGGAGTCAGTGGACATGGCTAGCCATATATTAGTTTTGATGTGTTGTTATTTGATTTAAATTGATGTGCTTTAGCCAAGTTAAATTTTTTCACACTCCAAACTCTTACCTAAGTCTGCATCGAAACAAGAGGGCCATAGACCCCTAAGTGATCACCTGAGACAAAGCTTAAGAATAATAAACACAGGGCAATTTTGAAGAGAGTCAACAGCTGGTAACCCTTACATTTTATGAGACTTTTAAGCTTGGTGACATGTCAAAAGAAGATTTTGAATAACATTTTCTCCTTTTTTTCTGCCTTAGTTAATGTGTGCTCTAGATGAGTTCAAAAGTAAGATTTTCTTAAAATATTTTTCTCCTAATTCATATATAAAAAGGAAGGATCCATAGGTGAATTTCAAATATTACAAAATGGGCATCAAATGAACTAATTTTGTGAAGTATACTTGGAGATTCTAAATACCAAATGTTAATGTTCAAAAGTATCTGGTTTAGGTGGAGAAGATTTTTAAAGATTTTCTCTCTCATTTTTTATGTAAAATAGTGTGTGCCAGGATAGTTATAAGATTTCTATTTTGTTTCTGTTACAATAAGTTGTGCCCAAGCAGAGCCAAAACATGACCAAAGAGTCATCACAGATACAATCTTGTAGATGTTCACTAGTAGGATGTAAATACCAAATATCAACGCTCTAAACTTTCTCATTACAGAAAAGAATATTTTTAATATTTTCATTCTTTGTTTCCATCTAAAATGAACTGTGCCCTCTTGAAGCCCAAGTATGACCAAAATGGCATCAAGTAAACTAATACCGAGTATCATTGCTCTAGGCTTTGAGGTCTCAGAGAGGAAGATTTTATAAGTTTCCATCTTCGACTCTAGCAGCCCAAATATGACCCAATAGGAAGCATTTGAACAAACTTGAGAGAGGTCAAATATGAGAAGCCGCATAAGAAATTTAAATGCTCCAGGCTGTCTGATTTCAGAAAAGACTTTTAACGTTTTCATTCTTTGTTTGTATGTTAACCCTTGTCATGCTGAGCCTGGAATATTCCGGTTTTGGCAGGAGGTGTAGACCAAGATCAGCCTGTACATAAGTGCAGTCTGATTTAGGGATACACCCCCTGCTTGTACTTTTCCTGCCAGAGTTGTTCATTTTATAAAAGAAATGTTGATTTTTTAACAACAATTTCTATCAGTGCTTTCAGCCCTTTGATTTTACAGCAATTCAGTAAGGTTATTTATACAGCATGACAGGGGTTAAAATAAAGTGTGCCCAAGCTGAACCAAAATATGACCAATTGGGGTTCACATGGACAAAATTTGTACAGGTTAACTGAAAGATTCTACTTACTAAATATCAATACTCTAGGCTTTTTGGTTTTAGAGAAGAAGATTCTTTAAATTTGTATTCTTCAAATTTATGTTCACATAGAATGTGCATGGGCAGAACCCAAATATGACCGTAGGGGTATTTGGATGTCCCTCAAAAGAATCATTTGGGAAAACTCTGTATAAAATGAAGAAATTACTTGCAACAAGTGATTTCTTCATTTACACAGTGTTTTCCACCAAGAAAGTTGAATAAATCTAAAATTTAATAAACTTTAAATTGTGGTCTGCAAATCCTTTCAATTTGGACCAGTCTAAAATTATGTTGTCTGGTAATGGGTTAAGATTTCTGAAGTCAAACCCTAGATTACAAGTCAAATATTATGAGCCCTACATAGGTTTCTAAATCATACTTCTAATCTTAATTCCAATTCCTTTTTGATTTGGGGTCTGTCTAAAACTAAATTATAGGGTTAATAATATTCCAGACTTACAGGTAAAATATGGTCAAATTTTCTGCATGCCATCTCACCTGCATCCCAAAATACCAGTTTGAACAACATCACTTTATTAGTGTCCACTGTTTTAACTGGCCAATAACATGTACTGCACTGTATACCTAGAAACAAATTAGAGCTATAGCAAAAAAGAATTAAATTGAATGTTGTTAACCCTTGTCATGATGAATAAAATCATTTTTAGAACAGGCTGATCTTCATCTATTCCTCCTGCAAAAACAGGAATATGCAAGGTCTAGCATGACAAAGGTTAAAGCCAATTTTAACAGTGTTTTAGTTACATTGTGGTGGCTGGAGCACCTGACCATGGATTCCTGGTACTTCTAAAAACCAATACTATTACAACATCCTATTCAAGTCTTCAGCTACTCATCCCAGTAAGGTTTAATTTTATTTACCCATTGGTGGGAGTCAAATGTCAGAGAGGATATTTACAGCAGCCGGGGAACAATAATTTTACATACAATCACCCAATAATTTTAGGATTCAAACATCCTACCAAATGCGCAATTCAGAGCCTTGTTTTTATCTGTTTATGGACAGCTTGCTTAACCCTTGTCATGCTTATCCCGGAATATTCCTTCTTTGGCAGGTGGCATAGACAAAGATCAGCCTGCACATATGTGCAGACTGATCTTAGTCTATACCGCCTGCTTATCTTTTTAAGCTAGAATTGGTTATAAGATAAATTTACAGTGTAGATATTGACCCATAATTTGGTGCTTCCAGTGCTGTCAGCCCTTTGATTTTTATGCATTTCTGTTGTGGATTTATAATTCAGCATGACAAGGGTTAATAAACTCAGCATTCCATGACTACTCATTCAATATCCCCTATTTATACTATCAATTGCAGATGACAATTTTTAGTTGTTTTTTTTTTAATTTTTTTTATGGGGTTTAAATCATTGTGGATAATAAAGAAATTGATCTTAATAAGTAATTTCTATAATTTTCACAATGTTTTCCAAAGAGGTTTTTTTGTTGGGCATCCATACAGGCACAATTACTATAGTTTTGTGTTACCATATATAGACATGTAAATTAACCCTTTCCTGTTTGGCAAAATCTTAGACCAGTTTTGCAGATGAAATTTTGTGGATTTAATTTGTACTATTACCATTCAGTAGGGTAGAAAAATATTGTAGAAGCAATTTCTTCTTTTTCTACAATATTTTCTCAATTATAAATTCATAGAGACATAAAAACAAGGGAGTGAACAGGAAACTAGGATTAATAATAAGAAACTGTCTTACCTGAAGTTTCTGCATGTTGTTTGGGAATGTCATGCCCTGTCAACTTGGCTGCTGTACAGGTCTTTCCTACACCACTTTTACCAGACAGAAACAGTTTATAGCTCACTTCTTCAATGTGTGCTGATAGGGGTGGCCTCTCTAACAGACCTGATCAGTAAATAATTTCCTTAGTATAATTATTTTAGTTCAATTGCGACGAAAGCCTTTGGCTTGTAGAGTCGCTCTTGAACACTCAAAACCCAGATGATTTCTGAAAGAGAGGCAGTGATTTAAACCCACAGCTACCCGGTTCTAAAGCTGGGTAGACTAGGGCTGGCTATTAAGTGTCTTGCCCTTGAACACACCTGGTGACAGTGATTCTCGAACCCGTGACCTTCAGATCACGAGTCAAGCACCTATACCACTCAGGCATCGAGGCAGTCATAGTCATAGTATATATTTGTGTTTACTACATGATACATGTATTCAATGATATCCTTCAATAGTAGATAAAATGCCTCTGTGCCAATAGACACGCAATGGACCTAAACCTAGCAAAGATGATTTATGAGATTTTCCTATTTGGTCTATCTATACTTGCTACCATTGCCATACCCAAAGCAAACCCCATCCCCCTCCACACACACAAACACAAAAAAGTTTTAACCAGAAGTTGTTTCGGGGAATAGTGCAGCAATATGGTATGAAATTACTTTGTCCTTAGACTGGTTTTTAACTTACTTGGCTAAGAATATCATAGTGACCACTCTGTTCAATAACAGACCGGCTTTGATCTCTATTCAAATCAAAATCGCTGATCTTAATACTTGAAATATTGTACCTATGGTCAGATAAATGAACCAAGGATATTTCTATTTGGGCGGAAGGTATAGACTAACATCAGTCAGCACCAATGAGCTGTCTAACTTAAGTCTACAAGACATTTTCCACATTGAATCCATTCCCACATGCTAAAATTTTAGACTGGTCCAAATTCAAGAATCCTTTTCTTTTAGAATAGAAAACATTGTGAATGTTTTCCAAAGCTTTTTGCTTGAAGGGCATAAAAAGGAGCGCTTGTGTGGAAATGGGTTAAGCAAGATTTGTATATTTAATCAATTAAAAAAAACAAAAAAAATGGCCCATATTTAGGCTTGGTCAGTGCTTTCAACCCTTTGATTTTAATGCAATTTTACTAAGCATGATAAGATTTAAGTTTTCTATTCTTATGAAATAAATGAAACAACTAAAAGTACAGAATATGGCAGATATAACAGAGGTTTTTGTCAGTAGTACCATTTACCCGCTTAAAACTTGGAATTATAGAGGTATGGGATAATTCATAATCCCCTCCTTCAACCTCCCAACCCAAACCCATCCCCCTTAAAAGTAGATCATTGAGATCTAGATCTAATGTCTCCCAATTTGCCTAATTCTTGTCATGCTGAAAATCGAAGGACAGAAAGCACTGAGTCTGGAACTCCTGGACATGGTTTAATATTTCTTTTGAAAATTGATCATTTCAGCTTTCACTTAATAAAGCAAACAGTGGATGTAGACTAAGAGCAGACTGCACATACCTACATTATTGTAGGTAAAAGGAAAATTACTTTAACTCATTTGCACACAATCACAAATACAGTCACATTGTCTCATTTCAATCCATTACCAGACAACAAATTTTTAGACTAGTCCAAACTGAAAGGAGTTGCAGAAGACAATGTAAAGTGTATGAAATTTTAGATCTTTTCAACTTTTTGGGGAAAAAAATTGTGAAAAATGAAGAAATTGCTTTTTATAAGCTATTTCTTCATTTTACACAATGTTTTCCTAATTGTTATTCTTGAGGGACGTCCAAAAGCATCACTGTTTGGGAATAGGTTAAGCAGTCAATATTCGTTATAAATTTGACAAGATTACCACTACAGCAATGTTGGGTTACTCTGGTTTTGTATCAAATACTTTGTGTGACGTCATGTAATATATGATAAAATCAGTGATAATCCTTAGACCAAAACATCTTATTTCATCATTTTCAAAAAAATGATTTGCTGATTTTGTTCTGGTTTCAAGGAAGATAATTCATTGTTGTATGCAAATTAGGGAACTTTCACAGAAACAAGTAACTTTTTGCAAGTACATATAGACAAAGTTACCAATTTAGCATTGAGGATCCTTTTCTCTTTATGGATTTGCTTTGTCTACCAGCTCTGCACGTTACATTTTGTGGCTGCAGTGGGGTGAAGACAACCGCCAAAAAGGAGTTACCTAAGTTTCCCTGACAGTTCTGCCAGGCTAAAACTCAGACGAGTCTAAGTGGATAGAGTAATGCAACAATTTCAAGAGAGTTAATTGCTGTGTCATATGCAAATTAGGATACCTCCAGAGAGACAAGTAACTACATGTATTTGTTGTTTGATATAGATCAAGTCGGCCTATTTAGGGTTCAGGATCCTTTTTCTTTAAATAGATTTACCTTGTATACCAGCTCTGCATGTTACAATTTGAATGAAATACATTTTGGTTTCATATCACATTTTTGTAAGTTTCCACAATTCGCGTCATACTGCAAATCATCTTTTTTATCACCATGCAGGCTTAGTTGATGACATTGAAAATTTAAGACAGTGCTTTTCTTTAGGATAGATGGCCCATCATGGGTGATAACTTCAACTCTGTAGCGATTGTTTGAGTACAAGCAATATATTTACACATATTCATTACACTAGAGCTTAAGTGTTTTTTATCAGTAGACACTACAGGTATTAAGCTAATTACATTAAAATTCTAACAATTTTCCTTAAGTCTCCCTAACTCAATTGATTCATAACTGCAAAAGTACTGTTATTTAAGATATCTGAATAAAGTGGAAATTGTAAGAAATCAGCGTCAAATAATTTAAGCCGCAAGCGTATACAAAATTGATACGCCAATGAAAGAAAAAGTAGCCATAAAATCCCGACATCATCCAAATCATACCATCTTTTATACTTTCAAATTATCTTTTATACTTATAGATTAACCCTTTCCTGTACAAACCTGAATTTTACGTCGCTGTGATTTCATACTTGAGAAAACATTGTTAAAAAAGAAGTTGCTTGTAACAATTTTGAATTTGAACAATTCTAAAAATTATAGATAATGGTAGCTATGCAATATGATTTTTTTAACTTAAAATTTCAAGGGCAGGAGCAATAGATTTGAGAAATATGCACCTAAAACAATTGCGAACAAGTTTATTTTTGACATATATCCAAAATTTTGCTCATTTAATCCAAAAATTAACCCTTAACCCCAATAAACAATAAAAAATGAAAATGTCAGAAAGTGATTAAATGACAGCCCAGGTTTATTTTTGAAATCTTAATAGTCAGAAATTGGTCTTTATGCAATATTTCTTTTATACCTTTAATCCTTAGTTGATTTAAGTAAAAAATTAAACATCACAAGATCATTAGAGCTGAAATTCTTAACCCTTAACACCCTAAAAATCCATAAAATCACCAAAAAGCCCTTAATATTGAAGAAGTGTACTATATCAACTTACTGTTTCCCATGTGGTTGGGCTTTTGAAATATATCTAAGTTTTTGAGATTTTGTGTAAAAATAAATATTATATTGATGAAAAACCCTTAGCCATCCCTTTACACCAAATTCCCTTAACACCTAATTTGCAAATAAAATGTTATCTCTCTTCTATCAGGCATGTCTTATAAATGAATGATGGAACTTCTGTATGAAGCCAGGTTTATAATCAGACCACTGCTCATCTCATGAGAATATGTATTAAATTTATTTAATAATAAATATATATCGCTCCCCTGAGTATGATGGCTCAAGGCTTTATGAGACAATATACAAAATATCAAAGCCCTACACCTAATCCTTTTGTCCTTTGTATAGTGAAGATCCAACCATATTGAGCTAATTTCAAGAGTACGGTAATTCTTTTAAGTACTTAAGTAGAGGGTCAATAGGCATTAATACATACCAAATATCAAAGCTCAAGGCCTAATGGTTTAGAAGGAGAACATTTTCTATGATAATTTGATACTCATTTCTGGGCTTGAACAAAAAGGCAATTATTTCAGTAATTCTATTAAGTATTTTAGTACAGGGTCAATAGGTATTATCACACACGAAATATTAACCCTTGTCATGCTGTATAAAATCCCTTACCGAATTGTATTTAAATCAAAGGGCTGAGAGCATTGATAGTACTTGTTCGATAATCAATATTTTTTCTTCACTGGTAGGAAAAGTACAAGCGGAAGGTGTAGACCAAGATCAAACTGCACTTATCTGCAGGCTGATCTTGGTCTATACCTCCTGCCAAAATCGGAATATTCCGGGTTCAGCATGGCAAGGGTTAAAGCCCTTATGGTTTGGGAGAAGAAGACATTTAAGGATATCCTTATTTATTTCTATGTAAAATCAGGGATCACAAAGAAAAGGGCTAATTTTCAGAATACAGATTATTCTATTAAGTATTTTGGTAGATTGTCAATAAATGATGATTTATACAAAATATCAAAACACTAGGGCTTACGGTTTGGGAGAAGAAGATTTTTAAAGTTTTCCATCTTACTTTTATGCAAAATCAGGGATTGCATAGAAAAGGGCTAATTTTCAGAATAAGGTAATTTTATGAAGTAATTTGATGGAGGTTCAATAGATGATAATGTATACCAAATATCAAAGCTCTAGGCCTTATCGTTTGGAGAAGAAGATTTATAAAGTTTTCCTTCATTACTTCCTTGTAAAATCAGGGATCGTACAGAAAAGGGCTAAGTTTCAGAATATGGTAATTGTTTGAAGTATTTTGGTAGAGGGTCAAGAGATGATGATTTGTACAAAATATCAAAGCTCTAGGCCTTATGGTTTGGGAGGAGAAGATTTTTTTAAGTTTTTTCACTCCGTTGCAATGGCAACCAGAGTTCTTCACGGACTTCAATTCTTTGATGAAATTTGAAAGAGCATGACCTAAGGATCATTTATGGAAGTTTTCTTGAATTAGGAGGAGAAGACTTATTTGTAATTGTGAATGGACGGACGGACAATAGCTCACCCGGAGTACTTCGTGCTCAGGTGAGCTAAAATTCAAACTGGTTCATTTAACAGTTGCAGACAATTATTTCAACATGATTATGTTCAGGTTGATTTGTTTTGCAATTGATATTAATTTTTTTTTAAAAAATAATTAATAATCTATTAAAAACAACAACAGAAATTAAAACAATAAATGTTTGAAAAGGTTTGATAATACTTAAATATCGCTTAACAATGAATTAAAATGAATTGAATTTATGAATAAATGATTATAAAATTAAGTTAATCATAAATCAGGTGACAAAGCAAATAAAAACATAAACAAGTTATTCTGAATACTAAGTCCAAATTACTTATCAGTTTCACAATAATTAATAATCTTCCAAAGAGCTTCGAATCTTTTTTTATTTTTATCTTTAGTTTTTCAATTGTTCAATAAAAGAACGAAAAGAAAATGGACGAAAATTTCGCCACCCTGCAAAAACTCAACAAAGCAGAAGGATAAACTGGATAGAACTACTAATTGAACTAAATAAGACAAAAGCTATCGATTGTTTGAAAAATTGGGTCATAATTCACCACAAGTGCGATAAAATCGATCCGAATTAGGACTACTTTCACTTTCCCCAGAATAGATAATGGGCCGCCATTTTGAACTTCCGGTTCTTTGTTTACATTATTTCGGACCTCATTTCACATTTCCCCCATCCTTTTTCAATATCAAAACATGCCATTTATGTTACACAATGTATTAAATTACTATTACAAAGGAATGAATCAAGCGTAAAAGCATGTATTCAATCTTTGTTCTTCGATTTAAAATTTAGATCATTTTTTTCCCTCCTAAATATTGGACGTAAATGCAGGAAAAATTGCTCTCCAGGCAGAATAATTATTTCTTATGAATATTCTAATGAGGATGGTCTCCCGCGTTTCTTCAGAAATGAATATCAGAGCGTAAAAATCTTGGGCCATTCTTGGGTCACTGACGACGTCTCATTAATATTCATGAGTTCACAACAAGGGAAGTAACTCTAATCGATTTTGCATTGCTAATAATGGTAAAGGGTTAAACATCTATACCCTGTAATATTTTGCCAAAAATCAAAAACTTAAGCCGCTTAGGGTGCTCTAAGGTTGTACGACACTACAGGCAGCATAGCAGTTAAAATCAATTACCAAATGTACGGAGTCGTTGTCTATTTCTAGTAAACAAGCAGGAAATCAATTCTCGTCCTTCTCCATTACCGTACCAGTCTTGATTTAGTAAGGATCCTTGGCTCAACATAGTTACAAGTTTGTTTTTGTAAATGGCGTCTATTGAATCAAGTGCGACAACTCTAATATACAATTGTTGGTAATTCCAAAGTTGCGTCCATTCTAATTTCGCCCTCGACTTGGTACATTACAATAATTATTATAATCATTTTTTTTTATACCATACTAGAATCGAATAGTTAAAGAATAGCAAGTAAGGAAATTTCTTGTTTATCATGGTTTCATAAATACCCATGATAATCAAGGGAACGCGATTGTCAATAGAAATCTATAGATCCGTAATCAAATCATACATAAAATAGTGGATACAAGTGGATTTGAACTGAGATCAAATTCGAAATATTTAAGAATAAGCACCTTATAATACTCCGAAGTACATATGTACATAAAAAGATAAAGAGTGCCAAATAAGGTAAACACAATGAGAGAAGAGGAGAAATTGTTTGTTGCAGGCATATTTCAGTCCCTTTCCCAAAGTATTTATCTCTATAAATCTCTCAAACTTTTGGCTTGTATTCTAATTGGAGAAGCTTTTATGCATTAGAATATTGCTTTGGTTTTAAGACAAAAATACCAAAATTTACATTACCTTGTTCGAAGATATTGGTAGGGCCAAGCCATCCCTCCTTTACTTGTGCAACAAAGCCGTCAAAAAAAAAATAAATAAATAAAATCGTTTCATAACTTCAGGAGGGTTTTAGGTGCTATGATTGAAATTATATTGGCAGATAAGATTTATTCTGATCTCTGTTGCTTTAACGCCTTACAAAGGAATCTATTCTTGACCTACATAAAAAGGTGATTAAAGAGCTGTGATCTGTGACCTCAAAAGAAGCGTTGGTCATGGAAACACGTAAACAAAATACATTTGTTTACTTCAAATAGCCCGGCATTGCAGTGACTGGTGATGGAGGGGAAAAAAGTCAATAAACTTTTCTAGACTGTAAATCAAAATATCTATCGACCAATCAAATCATCCTTTTTGAGCAGAAATGAACTTTGAACTTTCATACTCGTGGTCTTTATAAAGAAAATTCGAATGAAAAAAGACCACGGGCAACTGAACATGGGCTAATATCGGAACATAAATTGTTAAATTAAAATAAGAATTATCGACAGAAAAACGATACTTACATAAACAAGGGTCTATAAAGAAACTAGATGGTTGTCCCAGGACAACTGCTGTCGAGCCCGCAAACACTTGTAGTGCCAGTTGTGCCAATTTATTTTGAAATCCATCCATAATTGAAGGAGAAATTCTCCGGACAAACACAATTTTAGAGTTTGACCTTGAGCTTTGACCTTGAACTTGAAGCTATCCAAAAAATTCTTTCAAATGGACATCTACTTATGATGGAGAACAATTGTGCCAATTAATTTAAAATCCATCTATAATTGAAGGAGAAAAGAACCGGACAAGCAAAGTTTTAGTGTTTGAACTTGAGCTGTGACCTTGAACTTGAAGCTATCCAAAAAGTTCTTTCAAACGGCACATCTACTCATGATGGAGAATAATTGTGCCAAGTTATTTGAAATCTATCCATAAATGTAGGAGTAATTGTCCGGACGAATTTGGACGGACGGACGTACTAACGCACAAACGCACATACACCGTCTTCTGATAGTAACAACTATGTCTTGCACACTGCAAGCGGGCTCGACAAAAACTATCTCACTATATTATCTGTTGAAGTAGACATAATTCTAATCGACCTCGTGGTTAGGGACAAGATGTTTAAAAGATTAATCCGTGCCTATATTATTTCAACCAATATAAATTTCAAGAAATACGTGTAGTTTTGAGCAATTTGCATAAGAAATATTCATAAATAATTCTGAAAAGGTCTCCTAAGTAACATTTCTGACACACTTGTTTTAAATTAGTAAAGAGGTTTCTAGGTTAACTAGTTTAATAAAAGTACTGAAAGTACTGTAAGCTAGCAAAGCCCTGTGGAATTTTGAAAATATTTCCCTATTTGGGTAGAAAACATTGTGGACAATGAAGAAATTGCTTGTAACAAGCAATTTCTTCATTGTCCACAATGTTTTCCAAAGCTTTTTTCTTGAGATACCTAAAAGGCGGAATTGTGTGGGAATGGGTTAAATAGCATGCTTTTGACAAAGTTCTCTACAATTTGAATAGAGGTCGCAATATTTCTGAAATTCATAAGAACTATTTTTCATCGCGTAGGCATTCCATGAATTCGGTGGTTAAGCCTCCAGTGGCAGTTTGCACTCATTGAACTTTGAGAAGACCTTAAGATTTTGTCTGTTAACTTAAGCTATCAAAGCTGACGCTTTGCTAGCTAAAAATAGCACGGACAGGGCCTGTCTTGCCACCAATAAGTATTTAATGAGCACCCTTTGAAAAGTGTGAATATACATTACAAATAGTTTACTGTTCAATTCATACATACACATATGATATACGGACTTAACAAAATAAACCTACAATTAATTCAAACAGTGACGAGGGAAAAGTACAAAATGCGAAGGAAAAACGTCTGCCAAGGAATATTAATGCCAACTTTCTAACAAATTGGCCAAATAATTTTGGAGAAATTATCTTAAAGAAACGTAAAGTGTATGAAAATCCTCACGCCAATGTCATTCGACTTATCAAAATTTAACAATAGCGTTCTGTAACAACAACAAAAGAATCACCTAATAATTTAATTGTTAGTTTCGTCTATCAAAAAAGAGCGATCTGATTGGTCGAAAAATTTAATTCATACCTCCATGAACAAAATTTTGAGTACGCAGCCATTTTGAATGCTTCCGCACAAAATAGTTCACTACAAAAAGGTATCAAAATTTGTTAAGTTGTTGTATTTTTCGCTCGATTAAATTATAAGAAATGAAGAGAATATTTTTTGTTTTCATGGAGGTATGAACCGAAAAACCTAATCACACAATGTATGAATCCGCTTCACGTATTCATACAGTGTGATTAGGTTTTTCGGTTCATACCTCCACGAAAACAAAAAATATTCTCTTCATCTCTTAAATAAACTTGGGCTATACTGGTTCAGTGATTCGAGAGGATAGTTGACTGATCGCTCACCACGCCTACAACCGACTTCCGACAGGAAGTTGTACTAAGATATCAAACGGCCTTAATTTGCAAAAATTTTGGTTAGCAACGTTTCTCAAAAAGGAAAATGGTTTCTTAGCGACCGAAATATCATATATACAGCTTAGATAAACTGTGGTTACGATGTTTAAGTCTCCAATGCAACCAAATTTACGGTATTGATAACAATATTGAAGTTCAAGTTCACTTCCATTATATATAAACGATTTCATTGGACAATCTTTAATTCAAATTGTTCAAAATTAATGAAGACTTCCGGGAAACAACGAAACACACAAAAATATTAGGTAAAACAGTTCTTCGGGTTTACCATTATCAAAAGCAAATTCAAATCTCAGAAACAAACTTAACACCAAAAAATCAAAAATTCAGCAAGAACTTGTATCTTGGCGAACGAGTTTTATGAATGAGATTAGTGAAATGTAGCTCGAGTGATTTGTTAGAGAAACAGCGTGCTAACAAGTGGTCCATAGTGGTCTTAAACTATCTTCCGACTCCCTGAAACATTATTTGTATCTATAGTTACCTGGTACCAAATTGTTTAAACACTTATCAAAGGTCACAGTCATCTGGTAAAATCATATGTCAGACCTGTTAAAGTTTTGATTATTTGATTAAATGGGGTTTAACACCGCTTTTAAACGTATTTCAGCCATATCGCGGCGGCTGGAGCACCTAACAATGGATTCCTGGTATTTCTCACACCAGTACTACCACTACATCCTTTCCTAGCCCCCAGCTGTTATCCCACTTAGGTTTACGATTATCCATCCATTGGTGAGAGACAAATGTGCCGCCGCCGGGGATCGAACCCATTTCGTGTCTATCTGTAATATATTCGTGAAAGGTATACGGTATACAGGCATCAAAGTTATTTCTTTAAAGTAGTTCGAAGGCCTCAGATGATGTCTCGCAGTTATAACTATGTGAACTTTTAATGACGAATATAATGATATTAGTTAAAATGTACATTAGATAATGTCATTTTAGTAGGTCAAAGGTAGAGACCACCTAAAGCGATATCTTATGACGTAATGAATTTCTCAATGGAAAAAAAAAATCAAGAGGTATAGATGTAAAAGGTTTTACAAAATATAAGTAGATTTTCAAAGGTAGGTCAAAGTTCAAGGTCATTAAGCCAAAACAGTCTACGTATGGAAGTTTTGTATGGAATACGGTAACATAACAGAACAAGGTATGTTTAAATTACGAAGAACTTTATTTAAGTAAGTTAAGGATCAATGAAATAATAGTAACAAATTTAGAATGCAGGATAATCATAATACACGAGTTGCATTAAAGTAGCTTGTTAAAAAAGGGGCGAAGGCCAGGGTTACCCCGATGAGTGCAAAGTGAAAGCCTATAACCTGATATAGATATTTAGGAGCACAAGTATAAAATGTAGGAATAAATAGAAATGTAACACAAACATGGATACCCCCATAAATAAAGACCTTTGTCCGAAGTAAAGCGACATTAGACATAAAAATATCTGCTAGATCAGTTTTGACATTTGCTCTTGAATTATATCTTCCGCACAAAGTCAGTTTTGTCTTTTGACTTTGAACCTTGCCTTTGCCTTGAATATAACTACAGACATTTTGTTTTACGAGTACTCAACCTTCAATAATCAAATTTTGTCTTATTGACTTTAAGCTATTACTTTAATATTTTAGCTACACAAACATATGCATTTCTTTATAATAAGTCCATTTTGAAGAAAATTAAACTAAAATGCAGACTTTATCGCGGTTACCAGAAAAAAATGTCGGGCGGACGCAAAAAGAGACGCACAACAAACACGCTAAACCAAAGGCTCTTTTACACGCCCGGTAATCTCGGGCTCCTTCTCTTTTTGGAGAACAGTACAAAAAGGAGACAATGATACTTCCGATATGGAGCCAAGGACCGTAACTGAACAGAAAAGGTAAGTAATACAGTTCATCTCGCGTACAATTTGATCTGCTATTGACCTATTTTACATTTTTCAAAGACGTTCAGAGTTTCATACCACATAGAAATGATTATATTATCCGTTGGCGGTGATAGATTTCAAAAATAATTCCGTTTGTGAATAGAAACTTGAATCAAAGTTTTGACATCGAACCCGATCAAACACGAAAATGCGTGTTGAAATCGTTAAATCCATGTTATCAACAGTTCTGAAAGATTTAAGTTGCTATGACAGTGAAATGAATGATAACGTGTTGATATAAAACAATGTTACCACAAAGAACTGCGCTTCCCTACCCCTTCTACGGATTTTCTTAGATGAGAAGGAGACCAGGATGCGGTGCGGGAGACAAGATTCAGAGGGAGAGGCGATGCATATGAAAGAGTGAATACTTTTCTAGGACTGTAACTTTACTTTTTCTTAACCTTGTAAACAGTAAATGTGTCTGTCAGTCTCTCTAGAACAGCCATATTTATATCAAAGTCGCAAGAATCGAGCTACACAACTCACCAATAAATTAATACAAAACCCACTCTTTGAGCTCATTACTTTCAGTCACAACACTGCTACACACTGGTTTATTTTCTGCTGACTTGTGTTAACTTTGAGATCACACATGAAGTGAAATGACCATTCAAATTCACTCACACAGCGCTCCAATCATTCATTCCATACACTCACCCAAAACATTAAAAACGCTCAAATTATTTCAAAAACATTTAAAACCCTTCCGAAATGAGCAGCATTTCATTCAAATCAATAACAATTTTCCACATTTTTATTGGCTGCTGCGGGTTTTAAAGCGTCTGATTGGTCCGTGAGGACAAACAAACACAAAAGCATGTATATTTTGATAAAGGGAGTTAATAAATCTCCATCTATCTATATATACTGCCTAACTCCCCTTTCGGGTATGACTGGAAGATGCGCGTCTGTGCTGGAATATAAACTGTTAGTCATTGGTTAGGTAGCCATATTTAAAAGTATTGTGAATGTTAGATAAAGAGATCTAATAAAACATATTCTGGTCATTCAGGACGGCTCACTATCTGAAAAGAATCGAGACCCTTTTTGAACGCTGCAATGTCAGGTTGCTGTTTCTGGTAGGCTATTCCAAATTTCACAATGTATGGAAAGAAAGAATATTTAAGGAAGAAAGCATTCGTGTGGATCTGTCTGAAACATGCTATGTGCATATGTAGGGTGGTCCTAACTGGTCTTTCAAGATAAGCTGGTACGGGCAATGCAGCAAAACTATTATCGATTTTATAAAACATGGTGACTCTGGAAACGTCTCGTCTATATTGAAGAGTTTGCAAGCCAAGCTCCTTCTGCATGAAAATTATTTTGAACCCATCTTGCTGCTCTACGTTGTATTTTTCCCTTTTGTTCATATAGGTTTTTGTGTAAGGGCTCCAAACGGTTGATGCGTATTTTACCTGGGGTCTGACTAATGTTTTGTACGATGTCTCTCTGATCTTCTTATTTTTGGTCTGGATGTTCCTTAGGTTTTATTTGCCTTTGATGTTATATTGTCAATGTGTGTGTTCCATGAAAGATCTCCAGATACTTAGGTATTTAGCATTGTCCACAGTCTCTAGCACTTATCCATGTAGCCTGTAATCAAAAGAAATCTTTTCTTCTTTTTAGTAATATTTAGCATTTGCTGGGATTAAACTCCATTTCCCACTTTTTCTCCCACTGCATTAACTTGTCTAGATCTTCTTGCATGGAGATACAGTCTTGCTTGTTGTGTATAACTAAGTAAACGGTAGTGTCATCTGCAAACAAACGAACTTGGGAAGTGATGGTATTAGGAAGGTCGTTAATATACAAGAAAAACAGAAGAGGACCAAGCACCGATCCCTGAGGTACTCCAGACGTGACTGGAACTTCGGATGAGCATCCACCTCGTAAGACTACTTTTTGTGTTCTGCCTATAAGAAAAGATTTAATCCACAAAAGGGTAGTATTGTCTACTTCATGTTCCTGCAAATTATACAAAAGTTTCAAGTGGCTAACTTTATCAAAAGTCTTGTTGAAGTCTAACAAAACTAGATCACTTTGTTTTCTTTCAGCAAGGTTGATGACAAGATGATCGGTCAGTTGCAGTCGCTTGGTTTCACATGAACGCCTTGCTCTGAAACCATGTTGTAAGTCATAAAATATTTTTTTTTTTGACAAAATGTTTTCTTAGATTTGATGCTACAATATGTTCAAGAGCTTTACACGGTATACATGTTAAGGATATAGTTATGTAATTTGCGGGATCTTCTTTGCTTCCTTTCTTGGACAGTGGAGTCACGTTTTCATTTGTCTATACCTGGGGGAGGGTGCCTGTTTCAAGGGATTTCTGAAAGAGAATTTGGACGAAATTAGCGATTTTGGATTACATTCCTTTAATTTCATTCAAAAGTCGCTCCTCCAACTCATTCAATTTCATCCTGAAATCATCTCCAAATCATCCAAAAATTGTCAATTTCAAGGTGTTACTAAATGTAGCAGTGAATTTGTTTACCAAAAGAAGTTTTACAAAACATTTTTATATGCATCGCCTCTCCCTCTGAATCTTGTCTCCCGCACTGCATCCTTGTCTCAATCTCATCTAAGAAAATCCGTTAAAGGGGTAGGAGTAACGCAGTTCTTCATGTTAACATTATTTTATATCAACACGTTATCATTCATTTCACAGTCATCGCCACTTAAATCTTTCAATATTGTTGATAACATGGATTTTAACGATTTCAACACGCATTTTCGTGTTTGATCGGGTCCGATGTCAAAACTTTGATTCAAGTTTCTATTCACCAACGGAATTATTTTTGAAATCTATCACCGCCAACGGGTAAAATAATCATTTCTATGTGGTATGAAACTCTGGACGTTTTGGGAAAATGTATAATAGGTTAATGGGAGATCAAACTGTGCACGAGGTGTTCTGTTTTTCTTACCTTTTCTGTTCAGTTCCGGTCCTTGGCTCCATATCGGAAGTATCATTGTCTCCTTTTTGTACTGTTCTCCAAAAAGAGATGGAGCCCGAGATTACCGGGCGTGTTTTAGAATTGGGCAAGTACAACCTAAATACATTCACAGTACAACGTGAGAACATTTCGCAGTATTGAAACGAAATTAAACAAAAACCTTTTTGTCGAACGTAGACAATTATCATGGCAATTTGCATTATATAATATTGCACCAAATATTCGGTTAGATGTTACATAATGCTCACATTTAAATAATCAAAGAAATGTAGCAATCAAGTGGAAATTTCTAGATATATTTTTCTTTATTCTTTGAATATATTTTCATCTGTAACTCAATGCTATTTCAAATTCATTAAAAAGTTGATAGATTAATCAATGTAGAGATTCTCTCAAGCTCTATTCGTCTTTGCACAAAATACCATTACAAATTACCGGAAAAATGAAAAAAAAAAGAAACTTCTATATCCCATTTTCTTTTCGATTCAAATATTAGCCAACATTATGTACAAGTTTCTCTTAATCCAGTACCATAAAATACCTCTTTTTGGCGCCCTGAAGAAATATTGTATTCGTGAACCTTGTGAGAAAAGGAGAAATTGCTTGTAACCAGTAATTTCTCTTTTTCTCACAATGTTTTATGCCTTATTTGTCACATATTTTCCAATTTTCATAAATTTCATCCGCAACTGCTTCCCATTTCGACCAGTCTAAATGTTGTCGTGTGGTAATGCTTTATCCCTGTCCTGTTAAACCCCTGTTTTTACGTCCCTGTGCTTATATACTTAAGAAAAGATTGTGGAGAAAGAAGAAATTGCTCGTGACAAGCATTTTTTTCTTTTTCTACAATACTTTTTACCCTTATGAACGATTATTTTTTAAATAAAATCAACTTTACATTGTCGTCCACAAATCTTTGGATTTGGACAGGTCTCAAATTTTGCAAAACCAGAAAGTGTCAAAAATATCTTTCTAATCATAATAGCTACTGTTTTTCTTCTTCGTTAAGAAACTTTGGGAGCAAAAACTCTTGTGCTGATTCTTTTAAACAGTGCTCTAACAACTTGCGACTAATTGGACGTTTTGTCATTATCATCAATGTTATTCTAACACCATCTGCATTCGAATTATGAATACTTTCATTCTCAATCGCAGTTATATATTCCTTTTCATATAAAATATCAGCAACCTGTTTACATACAAATGACTTTAATAACCCTGTGAAATTTTTCCGTATTCCTTTTTCGAGATGTATCTTGTCATCACGATCTATTATTGAAGATGCACCAACCATTATGTTCTGAGATTGGTTACAAAGTTCATTTGATTCAGGAATGGGCATAAGAGTAGCTGGAACATTTGATTCGACACTGATAAAAGAATTTGTTTGGTGAATTGGTCGAGGAGCTAGGCGTGATGCATCTATCTCATCCATCCCTTCATTAATCCTGCTAACATTGGAGTCTACTTCTTTCATCTTTATTGATACACCATACAGTTCTACCACTAACCAAACATTGTTCACTGTCGTGAAATTGTATCTTTGTGAACCCTTTTTACCGTATGCTGAGTTATATTTCAGTTCGTCGTTGTTAACCTCCAAACTAATGATACCATGACAGTTTTCTTTCTCAAACGTCTCGATACATGTCCAATTGGGTTTATCAGTCTCATAACATGATACATCAAATTTATCAGGGTGAACTCTTTGAAGTTCTTGAGGGTTCAGCTCTGTCAGGAAAAGTTTTAAGTAGAACCTGTAAGATATAACTTTACTATTTTAGACAAAAACTCAACAAGAACAAATCTTGTATGTCAAATCATTTAATCATTAATGTTTTACACAATTTTAGACTAGTCCAATTTAAAAGACGTTGCAGACGACAAATAAAGTAGGTTTTATACAAGAAATAATCAATCGGTAGAATAGACAAGAGGGCCAGAGGCCCTGGCGCTCACCTTAGATAAGGGTCTTTTATTTTCTTCAAGGCCTAATACAAACAGGGTTGGGAGAAGACCTTCTTAAACATTTTACTAAAACCAACAAGCCAAATTTGGTTTAAATTGGCCAAATAGTTTTAAAAGGGTTGCCTTCTTTATTTCTATTTAAGCCTAATCACCCTGTGGCTCTAAATTTGAAAGAGGTCAATGTACTGATGCTTCATGAAAAATTCAAGATTCTTCAAACTCTGAGTCAGAAGGAGATGTGTGTTTTTTTTGTTTTTTATCATTTTTTTTCAAATTTTACTCTTGTTGTCATAGCAACAAGAGTTTTCAACTGATTAAATTCTTTGGTTGAAATCAGTCCAGTGGTTTGGGATGAGACGTCGTTTTAAAAAACCTTCTTTATTTCTAAATAAGCCCCACCCCACCCCTGAGGCTCCTCCCCTGGGGCCCGCGGTTGGTGATTAGAGCAATTCTGAAATAGTCATTGTACTGATGCTTCATGCAAAATATCAAAACTCTAGGCCTTCTGGGTTAGGAGGGAATATTTTTAAAAGTTTTTATTAAAATTCCAGTTTTGTTGCCATGGCAACCAGAGTTTTTAACGGATTTCAATTCTTTAAGCAATTCTTAATTGGCACCACCCAAGGAACATTCCCAACCATGTCACTCACTTAATTGTACTTATAAAAGATACTGCATATATAAGTTTATTCAAACTTAAAATATATATATACTATATAGAATTGAAATATTTTATAAGAAATATTGTAAATATAAAAATGTATTATGGATGAATGAAAAAAAAACATTCCCAACCAAATTTGGTTGAAATCCGCCCATCGGTTTGGGAGGAGATGTTGTTTTAAAAATCCTTCTTTGCTTCTATATAAGCCCCCCCCCCTACCCCCTGGGGCTCCACCCCTGACTACCCGAGCTTGATGATTTAAGCAATTTTGAAAGAGGTCAATGTACTGATTCTTCATGCAAAATATCAATGCTCTACGCCTTCCCAGTCAGGAGGAGATAATTCTTGAAGTTTTCATTAAAATTTCAGTTTTGTTGCCATCGCAACCAGAGTTTTAAACGGATTTCAATACTTTTAGCAAATTTTAAAGGGCACCACCCAAGGAACAATTCTGCCAAATTCGGTTGAAATCCGCCCATCGATTTTGGAGGAAATGTCATTTTAAGATTGTTGACACACGACGGACGACGGACGACGCACAGAGGACGATCAAAATACCTCACCATGAGCATTTCGTGCTCAGGTGAGCTAAAAACATTGTAGAAAAATGTAGAAATTGCTTGTTATAAGCAATTTCTATTTTTTCAACAATGTTTTCTCAAGTATAAAAACACAGGGACGTAAAAACCAGTGACTGAACAGGAAATTGTTAGACAATTATCGGATGACAAAAATTCAGACTGGTCCAAAATCAAATAAGTCGCAGACGACAAGTTCAAGTTGACATCAGTTCAAATATCTCTGTCTTTCTAGGAAGAAAATAATGCTGAAAATGCAGAAATTGACTGCAGCAAGCGATTTCTAAATATTTTACATAGTATTCCTAAACCTCATTTCTCCAGGGGCATCAAAAACGGGATTGTGTGGCAATGGGTTAACTATCATAAAAAGTAAAACATACATGCAGCGTCTGTTAGTGCACTTAAATTCACTTTATGTTACATTTGCTTTCGAATGGCTCTATGTTGGATAATTATCAACAATTCAGACCCACCGCCAATATAGCAGCAAATTCGTATTATTTTCCTCTCTTCAATGAGCGCAATTACAAACTGGAATAAAACAGGAATAGCTCAGGATACAGGGTTCATTAATTTAAGTTCGGTTAAATCAGCATCGAACTTCTTTGTTTATACCACGAAGTTTGATCATCTAAGTAGATCTCAAACGAATAAAGCCCAGCTATCAAATCTGAGTCACTGACCAAGGACGTGATTTCAAAACGAACCTTTCAATGACAATTTCTTGAGCTCTTATTTTGGGGGGCCGCGGCCATAGCGCAGTTAGCAGCACGACGAAATCTCAATCATGAGGTCCCGAGTTCGATCCCCGATTGCGGCAGATATCCTTTCCGACATTTGTCTCCCACCAATGGGTGAATAATCGTAAACCTACGCTGAGTGAGCAGCTGAGACTCGGAAAGGAGGTTGTGGTAGAACTGGTGTGAGAAATACTAGGAATCCATGGCTAGGCGCTCCGGCCGCCGGAATATGACTGAAATACCCTTAAAAGTGTCGTTAAACTCAATTCAAACAAACAAATTATTTAAGAAACTCATTAGATTTGTGTTGTCAATTGATCAATCGCTGAAATCGTCAACTTACTCCGTTGGTCCCGCCCATTGACTCCAACAGGAAGTTCTACTTCAATATTAAAGGGAGCTTTTTTACAAAACTTATGGCTAGTTACATGTAACAATAAAAAGAAAACTGTTAGTTGGCCACCTAAACGACGCAAATACAGTTTGAATAATATAGTTGCGACATTAAGGTCGTCAAACCAACAAAAATGCTCAACAAAAATAGCGGAGTTCAAAACTCACTTCTGGTCTAAATGAATGATTTCAATAGCCGCGATTGGTCAATTTTGCTGTGCGTCAATGGATTACCGTACCTGCCAGGTATAGTTCCTTGGTGGGATCTGGGGTTGCTGTGTAGTTCCAGATTCAAACCAGGGGTTAATGGCGTTCTGTATATACAGAGAGAGGCTGGGCTCTTTGCTTTTGACCTTGCGTGGGTTGGATCATTCAAAACCTCAATGTTCTTTCCAAAATTGGTTGAAAAAGAATAGGGTGTTTCACTGCCTTCTGAAAAAAAGTTTATTAATTCATGATTACTCTTTTTTGTACGACCGATAATGCCTTGAATAATTCTTTCTGCTGTACTGTACTAAGTTGGGTTTTTTTGTTGTTGTTGTTGTTGTTTTGTTTTGTTTTTTTTCCTGCATTTTGCCAAAGTGAGGCATAGTAAATCTTAGTCGAGTATGAATACATTGTATTGGTATAGCTAGGAGCTAATACTTAACAGCTATATCTTAAGGCATTTTTGAAAAAAAAAACATAAGAGTTGAGGACTGCCTCGACATCAGTATTCTTTTGAAATTGTCTTTAGCAATAGATCCAAAGAGAATCAAATTTTTGTATCTGATGGAACTGAAGTCCCTATTTAGACAATACAGATTGTACAGAAGGGGTATGGTCGGACGCTTTTGAACTTATATTTGTATATACATGCAATTAAATTGATAGTTTTTTTAAAACAGAATTCCTGCATTTTGATTGGCTGAAAAGAATGATTCATAACTCCATGAAAAAAAACTAGTACAAAACTATTTTGAAGTGCCATGAAATACTGATTAAACTCGTATTCTTTACATGAATTTTCATAAAATTGAACTACAAGAAAAGGGGAAAATATGTTGGGTGTGGGGTATTTTTGTTTGTTTGTTTGTTTGATTGTTTGTTTGTTTGTTTGTTTAAATTGAGGTATAATACTGAAAACCCGATAACAATTTTGAATGAAGAGATATCATTCTCGGATACCCTGGAGTCTTCTTATTTACTACGATACATCGTCGATGCAGCGCAGCAACTAAGGAGACCCTAGGGTATCTGAGGATAGAAGTGTGTCCGATTTAAGGCAATTGCTTTTTTTGTTGGTATATCCAGAGTTTTCTTAAACATTTTTTTGTGCTGAACGGATTTGGTTTCTTGTAATCTTTGACGTAGCGAGTGTGTGTTTTAAAAAAACTTTCTTATAGCAATTTAAGTTATAAAAAATGCTCTCAGTTGACTAAATCCTACACAAATCCTACCATCCCATCTTCCCCTTCCAAATTCCGTAAGACCTACATGTGTCTACAGAAAATTATTCAACTAATAACCAAATGGCAAAATTTCAGATAGGTCCGGAATGAAAAAGGTCGCAGAAGACTAGCCCTGTAATTTGAAAAGTAATAAATATTAAAGGTAGGTATCGATGTTTTTTTAATGTCACAGATTTTAAATAGTTTTATTTCCTCTCATATACTATTTGAATACAATATGCCGCAAATGAGTTTTGCAAAAATCTGAGGTCGCTTATCAGAAAAAAAGAAGGGTATTTCCTTAATAGCCTACGTAGGCTATTAATCTATTTTTAGATTAATCCGAGACAGATGCGAAGGTTATAGGGCATTCAGGTGGCGCGAATAACCGTTAGAACCTTGCATTTAGTTTAAATTACATCAAACCAACGTCATCGTTACGTCATCAGGAGTTATGTTCGCTAGCAGGTCTGTAAAGATCAGTTCAAAACTATCGTAAGCGTTATTACGAATATAAACCCTTACCGTAGTTTTGCGCTTTGCCTTTCACGTGACATGATTTAGTAGGTTGGCTGTTTCGCTATCAAATTTGTTACCTTCTTTTGACTTTGGGTCATATGCAAATGAGGTCATTCGATGTCGACAACCGAATTCCGTGATATCTAAAAATAACCTGGAATTCCGCTGAGCCTTTCCGATATAACCACAAAATCACTTTATGTCTTTTAGATTACCACCAAGACAATACCTGACCTAACTTAAAGTATTAAATGTTCGTTCGAGTCTATTTTTCGGCACTTTGTAATTTTTTTCTTATCTAGGTTTCAGAAACATCGATACCTCCCTTTAAGGGGAGAAAACACTGTTGGTATAGGATAAATTGCTTGTAATATGCAATTTCTTTTTACCCACAATGTTTTTAAGAAATAATATCAGAATCGTAAAAAAGCGGAATTGTTTTGGTAATGGTTTGACGCCCCACAAGAAAAACAATTGGGAAAACATTGTGAAAAATTTCAGTCTATTTACCTTTGGGTACGAGCTTCATTTCAACGAGACCATACTTGATATCTGCAGCTAGCCAATAAGTACGACCACTCCGTAATTTCTGTGTATATATTCCTCGGCCATACGTAGATGTCACTTCCTAAATAAGGTAACATTATATAGACAACTCAAATGCACACGCCCTCTGACTTTTACAGGAATTCCCACTCCGACAGAACACGGTGTTATTTCACGAATTTTATGGTCAGTAAAATGTTATAAAAAAATTAAAATGGTTAGTTGGCGACAAAATGTCGTACCTACAGCTTGTCTAAGCTTTGGTTTGACGTTTAAGTCGCAAAGCCAAAAAAAAACGCTTCACATAAATCTCGGCCAATGTCAAATTTCAACTTTCACTTCCAGTCTAAAAGGATGATTTGATTGATCGGTTTATTCTTTGATTGACGGTCGATATCTGTCAATTGAACGCACATACAAACATAAAAAACTGACATGAATTCAATGGACCCCAGAGTGATTAGAATCAACATTAGTTGGTTTTTCTTTTTTTTTTTCTAACCTATTCCCGCCAAATCACACCCTTTAATGCCCTTCAAGTAAAAAGCTTTGAAAAAAATTGTGGCCATAGAAGAAATTATTCGTTTCAGACAATTTCTTCAATATCTAAAATGTTTTGTACACTAAAAGACAAGTTCACTCTGTACAGAAAAAAACAACTATCTTTTTACGTTCATTATGTTCCCGTCAAATAATGTCGATGAACATATCGATGGGTAAGCGCGAAACAGTTTTAACTGCATATACGTCTATAGGCAGTTACAACTGTTTTGCACTAACCCATTGATACAGAGTTATATCTGTCCGTGCGTGAGTGTGTGCGTGGATGTTTGTGTGTATCCTAGGTCAGTGTGTCGAGCATATTTTCTACATTATCGAAGAAATTCAGGATAGCCGGATATACTTGTTACTCTTGAAGAGTTGTATCGAGCGTAAAGTTTTGTTGGATACTCCGTTCAAGGTCACAACTGCGGGTCATTCGTGACTGTGAAATATCTGTAGTTTCTGGAATGCATTATTCTTGTATTGATGTTTTGTAGTGTCGATTCATCTTTCATTTGAATACGTGACAAAGGTCGCTCAGCTCTCAGAAATATATAGGAAGCTTTGAAGACAATTGAAGGATCGCAATGTCAATCAAAGAATCAATCCACAAATTAAATCTTTTATTCAGAACTTTGATCTCCAAGATTAGCAAACATTTATGTGAAACATTTGTGCGGGTTTGGCGGCTTTAAAGGTCTTAGTTACTTACTCAAGCTGTAGTTAAGACGCTAAGACTACCAACCAGTTATTTTACATTTTTGTAAATGATCATGGCCACAGACTTTGCAAAGTAATGCCGTTTAACCCATTCCCATGCAGTGACGCTTTTGGACGCCCCTATAAGAAAAGCAATTGAGAAAACATTGTGTAAAATGAAGAAATTGCTTGTAACAAGCAATTTCTTCATTTTACACAATGTTTTCTACCCAGAAAAGTGAAAAATCTGAAATTTTATCAACTCTAAATTATCGTCTGCAACTCCTTTGAATTTGGACCAGTCTAAAATTTTGTTGTGTTGGAATGGGTTAATATCAAAGTGGAACTTACTGTAGAAGCTCAATGGTCGTTACCAGCGATCCGTCAATGAGGTATATGTATGTAACCCATTTATTGTCGTCATTTCTTTCATCTTTAGCCCATTACTACACGAAAAAATCTTAGACCGGTTCAAATTCAAAGAAGTTGCAGATGATAATTTTGAGGAGATGAACTCTTAAAAATCTTTTTCTTTTAGGGTGGAAAACATTGCGGATAATGAAGAAATTGCTTGTGACAAGCAATTTCTTCATTGTCCTCAATGTTTTTTCAAGGATTTTAATTGGGGGTGCGTAAAAAAGAGGTATTTGCAGCTTCTTTTAATTTGATACAAAAAATATTTGCTTTCCAGTCATGGATAAAAGAAAACATTAAGTTCAAGAGACAAAGTGGTAAACTGACCTGTTTATCATAGTCAATGAGCACGTTCATTGAACAGGACCGTTTGTGAATCTTCACATCATTTAGAAACTGATAGACATCCGGATTATTTCTGTAAACTGAAAAATCTCCGGAAATCTCAGCGGGGTCTATACAAATAACTCCCAGCTCAATCCCCCCTGTTCCGTCTAGTTTCAAGATCAGCTCCTTTTCTCCCCTGAGGGGTTGCAGAGTAAAAGCGTGCCCCCCTGTGTGAGAAGGTATCCAAATTGCTGTGATTCTGTTTCCATCAAGCTTGATATTCTTCCCTTTTATTTCGTGAAACATTTTTGCCCCAGGTGGTGTCTGTAAGTAAAAGTAGAACCTACGAACTGTTTTAAATAACCTATTTACCAAACAATCCCAAATTCGACGCAAGTATGCAAATAAAATTTATGAAACCGAGAAATTGCTATCATTACGAATAATTTCTCCTTTTCTAATATTTTTTTTCTCTCTCTCTCTAACCTATATAACAAGTGTTTTCCAACTCTTTTAATTAACGTCTGCAACCCTACTCAATTTGGACCAATCAATTTTTTGTCATCTGATTATGAGTAAAGAAATCAGGAAACTACTTAAACAAGAAACATGCGAGTCAAAACTCACTGACTATACTCCTGCATGTACTACAAATCCACCCTCAATGGAAAATAATTCGTAAGCACCGTGTGGGACACCTTACTGCATCCAACCAAAAAACATTGAAAAGATACCACTAAACCAGGAAATTTTCCCAAAATAAACTATTGGCTGAAAATAAACTAAGTCAGAGCACAGGAAGTAGATAACATGCAGATCTAAATTTGGTAAGCACCATGGACATCCCTAGTTGAGCATTCATATAAATTTTAACCCATTCCCACTCAGTGACGCTTTTAGACGCCCACAAGAAAAAGAAAAAGAAATCCAAAATTTCATAAGCTTTAAATTGTCGTCTGCAACTCCTTTCAATTTGGACCAGCCTTAAATTTTGCCATCTGGTAATGGGTTAAAGTCAATACTTGTACGAGTTGCAAAGAAATTTATTATGAAAATATACAACTATACCAGGCGATGTCCGAGAATAAACAAAGATGTAAAAGAGTTAAGTGGTTGACTTGCATTCTTAAGCGCCATGAAGGACCCCTAACTGAACCTTCACCAAAAGTTTGAAGTCGGCGTGATGAATATTTGCTGAGAAAAATGCAACAAAAATAGACCACTATACTTGGCAATGTCTGAAAATTATCTAAGTCCTAAAGCAGAAAGTGGATATATATTGTACCTAAATTCGGTAATCGCCATTTTGGACCCCTTGATGAACCTCTGCACCAAGTTCCAAGTCAATGCTATGAAAAGTTGCTGAGAAAATGCAACAAAAATAGACCACTATACTTGGCAATGTCTGAAAATTATCTAAGTCCTAAAGCAGAAAGTGGATATATTTGACTTAAATTCGGTAAACACCAGTTTGGACCCCTTGATGAACCTCTGCACCAAGTTTCAAGTCAATGCTATGAAAAGTTGCTGAGAAAATGCAACAAAAATAGACCACTATACTTGGCAATGTCTGAAAATTATCTAAGTCCTAAAGCAGAAAGTGGATATATTTGACTTAAATTCGGTAAACGCCAGTTTGGACCCCTTGATGAACCTCTGCACCAAGTTTCAAGTCAATGCTATGAAAAGTTGCTGAGAAAATGCAACAAAAATAGACCACTATACTTGGCAATGTCTGAAAATTATCTAAGTCCTAAAGCAGAAAGTGGATATATTTGACTTAAATTCGGTAAACGCCAGTTTGGACCCCTTGATGAACCTCTGCACTAAGTTTCAAGTCAATGCTATGAAAAGTTGCTGAGAAAATGCAACAAAAATAGACCACTATACTTGGCAATGTCTGAAAATTATCTAAGTCCTAAAGCAGAAAATGGATATATCTTGGACCTGAATTCGGTAAACGCCATTTAGAACCCCTTGATGAACCATCACACCATGTTTCAAGACAATATTATGAAAAGTTGCTAAGAAAAATGCGACGAAAGTATGGCACTATACCTACATAGTCCAAAAATAAACAAAGTTGTAAATCAAGAAGTAGATATTTTATGAACCTAAGTTCGGTAAACACCATGTAGGACCCCTAGATGAACCTCCACACCAAGTTTCAAGTCGATGTTACGAACAGTTGCTGAGAAAAATGTGACGGAAAATATTGGCTACAGACAGATGGACGAAAGGACAGAAAAGGGTAAACCATTATACCCCTCTCTTCTACGAAGCGGGGATATAACAACACGTATGAAGGCGAATTGAAAATATACGATTATGTTTGTTCTTTCATTTTAACATTTATAAATGCTCAATGACCAATAAAAAAATCAAAGTTTTGAAAGTTCTGTAAGCTAGCAAAGCATGGTTAGATTTAGAAAATCTTTCCCTCGTTGGATAGAAAACATTGTGAACGTTGAAGAAATTGCTTGTTACAAGCAATTTCTTCATTGTCCGAAATGTTTTCCAAAGTTTTTTTCTTGAGATGCTTAAAAAGCGGAATTGATTGGTAATGTATTAAATAGCATGCTTTTTAAAGAGTTCTATGCATTTTGAGTAGAGTTTGCAATTTTCCATAATAACATAAAAACTACTTTTTATGGCGTAGGCATTCAATGTATTTAGTGGTTTAGCCTCAAGTGGCAGTTTGCACTCGTTGAACTTTGAGAGGACCTCAAAATTTTGTTTGTTAACTTAAGCTATAAAAGCTGACGCTTTGCTAGCTAAAAACGATGTAATCAGAGGATCATTCCAGTGAAATTTGGTTGAAATCCATGAACTAGTTTCAGAGAGGAAGATTTTCAAAGCTTTCACCACATATGGAAATCAGCCCCGCCCATTTAAAGCCATGCATTTCATCTGATCAAATTCTTTGAAGGAATCTGATAAAGGGTTACCTTATGACCTACCAGTAAAATTTGGTTGAAATCCATCCTCTGGTTTCTGAGAAGGTTTTTTAAAAGGTTTGCCATGGATATTGGTCCCGCCCACTCAAGCTATGTTTATTATTTAGATCAGAATTCTTAATAGGAATCTGATAAAGGGTCACCCAAAGATCATTTCTATGAAATTTGGTAGAATTCTGTTCAGTACTGTCTGAGTCGAAGATTTTTAAAGTAAAAGTTTACAGACAGACGGACCCACAATGGACACAACGCTATGACAATAGCTCATTGGCATTCAGCCAGTGGAGCTAAAATGGAAGGAAGTGTTGGCAATGAAGAAACTGCTTGTTAAAAGCAATCTCTTCATTACCTACAATGTTTTATATCCCTAAAAGACAAAGAACTTTAAAATTTCATGAATTACAAATTCATCTGCAATCTCTTGAAACTTGGACCTGTCTAAATTTTTGTTGTTGAAAAGCTACGTTCTAACATTGTTATCCTCTAGTAGACAAAAAATCATGATATATCTGTGTTCCCTTCCCCTTTAAAATTGTCTGAAAATTTCAGTTTACATAAACGAAATCTAAACTGAAAGCAATATGGCCAGAAAAAACTTAAAGACAATATTTGTCACATGATTGTCACATGGATGTAGACACTGGATCAAGCTAATGATGAAATATCACCAATTATTGAGAAAATAATCAGTGTCCCCCGATGTTGTTAACTCTATCAATAGCTAAAGACAAACACCTGCATGGCATTACTGGTCACATGGAAATTTAAGTATGATAAATTCACTTTTATACCCATCCACCCCTCCCCCACCTCTCTTTCTTTCTTTCTCCCTCTCTGTCTCTCTCTCTCCTAGTCACACGCACACAAACGCTCGATCTCTTCCATTAAAAAAAACACAAACTGAAAGTTAGGGCCGAGTGTAATCGAAGAAAAAAAATCTAAACCAAAATGAAAACCACATCGCTGTTACTACAGCTTGATTTATCTAAACTTACGAAGTTTTAGCGCCCACTGATGATACACAAGATAGGCTTTGTTAAAGTCGACGGCGGTACCGGTCTATAGGCTCAAACCTGTGATTGATATTCTTCAAGTTTCGTTTTGCTTTTTTTCGAATTTTGATAGATTGAGAACTACTGGTTCTAAATGTGAAAAAGAAAATAAATATGTAGTTGAAAACTCACTTTCTTCCTACCCATCGATCATGTAAGTATAAATTTCATTACGATCGTTATTACTTGTTCGTCATCGCTCTCATCGCTTCCTGGTTGTTGACAGGGGTTTTCCCATGTTACTAAAAATAAATTCTCTTTCGTTAATTGATAGACTTGAAACTTGATCAGTGAAACTTAGACTGGTATCATTAAAATAACTTTGTTACTGGAACCGCTTGTTCGTAATAACTCATTTAGGTTAGTATATATGCTCTTTCAACACAAACACACACGCAAACAAATAAATAAACAGTAATAAAAAGAGTTGACTAGATTCATGCGTGGGGGAGGGGAAGGGAAGTCCGAGAATCCCCCCCCCCTTGGCCAGATTCGAGTCCGAAAAAATATGGTTATAAGGTTCGGAAATTCTGGAAATCAAAGTAGCATATTGTGAATGGGCAACAAAAGAGTCGTAAATTCAGATTTATTCCTGGCTATAATTACTATATTTTGCGCACCAAATGACGAGTATCATTAACCGAATACGTACATTTTCGTTTGGATATCACGCACCCAATCCCCCTCCTTCCCTTGAAAAAATCTGGATCTGCACATTAGAATTTTTTCGGAATAGAATCAAGTCCATTTTATTGTTAAATAATTTTGTCATGTGTGATCTGAATGTTTTGGCGGTAAATAGAAGGACCATATGTAGAACTGTGCCGGGGTATTCGAGACTGTATGACGAAAAGTAACTATTTTTTAAAGACGTAACGTTGAACTTGATACACTGACATTGATGTAAATATTTTGTAGGTATTATATTGTAATTGTAAATCTGTTTTTAGCTCACCTGAGCACGATGTGCTCATGGTGAAATATTTTGATCGTCTTCTGTCCGGCGTCCATCGTGCGTCGTCCTTCGTGTGTCAATAATTTTAAAACAACATCTCCCCACAAACAGCAGAGCCAATTTCGACCAAATTTGGCAGAAATGTTCCTTAGGTGATGCCCTTTAAAATTGTTAAAATAATTGAAATCTGCTGAAAACTCTGGTTGCCATTGCAACAAAACTAAAATTTTAATAAAATCTTTAAAAATTATCTCCCCCAGAACCTGAAGGCGTAGAGTCTTAATAATTTGCACGAATCATACGTACATTGACCTATTAGAATTTGTAAAATCAGTACCCTCGGGATCCAATCGGGCGGAGCCCCAGCGGAGGTGGGGCATGTATAGAAATAAAGAAGGAATTTTAAAACAACATCTCCCCCCCCCCCTACCACCGGGCCAATTTCAACCAACTTTGGTAAAATGTTCATTAGGTGGTGTCTTTAAAATATTGTTAAAAGAATTAGAATTCGTTGAAACCCTGGTTGTAGTGACAACAAAACTGAAATTAAAAAAAAAATAATCTTTCAAAAATTATCTCCTCCTGACTCTGAAGGCGTAGAGCCTTGCTATTTAGCATGAAGCATCAGTACATTGACCTCTTTCAGAATTGCTAAAATCACTTCCCTCTGGTCCCCAGGTGCGGAGTCCCGGCGAAGGGGGTGGGGCTAATATAGAAATAAAAAAGATTTTTAAAACGATATCTCCTTCCCAACCACTAATTTCAACCAAATTTGGCAGAAATGTTCATTAGGTAGTGCTAAAAGAATTGAAATCTTTTGAAAACTATTCTTTAAAGATTTTTTCCTCCTGACCCAGGAGGCGAAGAGCCTTGATATTTTGCTTGAAGAGTCACTACATTGACCTCTTTCAGAATTGCTATACTCATTACCCTCTGGTCCCCAAGGTCGGAGCCCCCCCCCCCCAGAGGGGGGGGGGCTTTTAGAAAAATAAAGAAAGATTTTTAAAAGACATTCCCTCCAGAACCACCAGGCCAATTTCAACCAAAGAATGAAAATCCGTTGAAAGCTCTGGTTGCCATGACTACCAGAGTGATATTCAGAAACACAAAAAAGCATCTCCTCCCGACCCAGAAGTCGTAGAATATGTATTGATATTTTGTATGGAGCATCAATACATTGACCTCTTTTAAATTGCTAGAAATTTCAGAGCCCCAGGGTGATTTGGCATAAATAGAAATAAAGAAGGCAACTCTTTCCAAACTATATGGCCAATTTTAACCATACTTGAAAGAAATTTCCCTTAGGTTGCATTCTTTTAATAATTACTAAAAGATTTGAAATCTGTTGAAAGAATTGGTTGCCATGGCAAGGTTGCCATGGCAGTATAAGTTGATTTTAGATAAATCTTAAAGGAAGTCTTCTCCAGACACGGTTTGTATTAGGTCTTGAAGCAGGTAAGCCCCAAGGCAACTGGCCGTCTTGTTTGTATATATAAGGCTAAGCGTGATTTAGATCTAGCCCTGTTGCCAATTTCTAAGAATTTGAGCAAAATGGTTCTAAGACGTAAACGGTCAATAATGATTTGCGGAAGAGATATCAGACTGTTTTCAAATTTCCAGACGACAAAATTTTAGCCCTGTCCAAATGCAAAATAAATAAAGACAACAATTCAAATCGTGTTTAATTTGAAAATTAAAGGTCAAATTGAAAGGGCAACAAGCTAAGAAAAAGGAATAGGGGGATTTGCTTGTCAAAAGGATTTTTCTTTTTCCCACAGCGTTCTACATTTATTTCGTTTTTTTTGCATGGTTTTAATGCCACTTTCAACAGTACCTCAGTTATATCGCAGCGATTGGTGCGAATAACCATGCCCCCCCCGTCGTTGCTCTTATCAGTGTAAACACAACTTTCGATCCAAGCTACCACCTGCTTATCCTGCTTATCATTCGCCCTTTGATAAAAGAAAAATACCGCCATGGCTCTTGTCAAATGTCGGAAAGAATGATGGCTAATGATGGGAGAAAGTCTGGATAAAGCGCATAACCGTCTGAGCTTACCAGAATCAGAAAGTTTTAAAGACTTCTTAATCTGTTGACCAATTGCTGGCCCTACCCACTTACTCCGTTGGCCCCGTTTTTTGACTTCGACAAGAAGTTCGAGTTCATATGGGGGAATTAGTTGCAAAATTTATGGCCAGTGCCATGTAATAAAAAGGTAGAATGGTTGGTTAGCGACCTAAACGTAGCAACCACAGCTTGAATAAGCTGTACTTACGACGTTTAAGTTGCCAAACCAACGGAATATGCTTTTCATAAATGGTGGCTTATGTCGAAGTCCAGTCTTTATAATTTCATCGGTCGACTGAATTAAACCCGCAATAGGTCAATTAAACATAAATGTGAGATTTATTGAATAAATTTCTTTGACCATTTCAGCGGTTGATTACCTTTAATTGTAGCCCTCGCATTAAAACAGTAGGATTTCATTTTCCTCACTAAATTGGCTAAATATGTTTTTCCGATAAATGTTGTTTTTTGTTTTTTTTTAAAAAAAAAAAAACACCTAACCCTCAAAGAGGGCTGTCTTAACCCTTCTCTGATCAATGCTTTGTTTTAACGTCGCTGTGTTTTTATACAAAATTTCTTCTTTTCCAACAATATTTTCTAGTCTGTAGGATAGGATTGTTTAAATCCAACGCGATCTAATTGTCGTTAGCAGCTTCTTCATTTTGAAACTGTCTGAATTTATTCCCTACGACAAGTCGTTCTTCACTTTTCGAACAAGAATAAGTTTTAGCAGTTAGTTTGCTTTTCATGAGAGTGCTTGACACAAGTCGGCACTTTGATAAGTATTGACTGATTATGTACCCTGCCCACTTACTCCTTTTGCCCCGCCCATTGACTCCAACGGGAAATTCCACTTCAATCTCAAACGGAGTTATTTTTCAAAATTTACCCGGTAGAAAGTTTAGTTGACAGCCTAAACGTCGTAACTACGGCTTGAATAAGCTGTAGTTACGAAGTTTCAGTCACCAAACCAAAAGAACTGCGTCACATAAATGACGGCCAAAGTCGGAGTTCAAAGTTAACTTCCAGTCTAAATAAATGATTTCATCGGTCGACTGTTTATTTGATATATGTAGTCATTTGGTATATTTGATTGTGGGAAGGTAAATGATCCATCTTTAAGACCGTAGACTAGTCAAAGTTAGAATACAGGACTTTTTATAGCTTTTATGACCTAACGTGTTCACGGATGACGGACCTTGTTTTCACACGTGTTTAACAGCATCTTATAATACAGCTTCGGACCTTTTAGTTTTCTTATATTTATCAGATAGTAACTCAAGTTCATATAATTTATTATTTAGTTTCGTCTATCAAAAACGAGCGTTATGATTGGCTGGAAAAAATAATATACCTCCATGAACAGAATTTTGAGCACACAGCTATTTGTATGCTTGCGCACAAAGTAGTTCAAGGCATCAAAAACTGTATCTTTTTTCACGCTAGATATCACGAAGTTATGATAAGAAATGAAAGTAATATATTTTGTTTTCATGGAGGTATGTAACGAAAAAAACTAATCACACTTCGCTTATTCATACAGTGTGATTAGGGGTTTTTTTTCACACCCCCATGAAAACAAAAAATATTCTCTTTATCTTTTTAAAGAATTACGCTATGCTTCCATATGACTTCTGCATTAGATACTATATAATTCTAAGATTAATTCGTAATAATTTGGAAATCTGGCTCGGTCAACATTTTGATGAATCAGCATGCCCCATTTGTCTCTTACCATAGAGACCACGGATCGTGAAGACAAACAAAACTTCGATGGTGCAATCAAGTCAATCATTTGGTGTACTTTGAACTACAAATTGATCGAAACTAAGGGAAAGCATTTTTATTGGTTTGGCGACTTAAACGTCGTAACTACCGCTTATTAAAACTGTAGTTACGACGTTAAGGCCTCCAGACACCCACCCTTTTTCTTGTTACATGTAACTAAGCATGTTTTTTGTTATTACAAAACAACGCCGTTTAACTCATTCCCACACAGTGACGCTTTTTGCTACTCTCCAAGGAAAACTGTGTAAAAAGAAGAAATTACTTGTAACAAGCATTTTATTCATTTTCCTTATGATTACTAACATGCAAGTTGAAAAAATACAAAATTTCATAAACGTAAATTGTAGTCTGCAACTCCTTTAATTTGGACCAGTCTAAAATTTTGCCATCTAGAAATAGGTTATGTTACAAAAGTGATAAGAAGAAGAAGAAGAAGTTATGGTAGGTGCAACGGCCTCCGCGATATGACTGAAATACTCTTGAAAGCGGTATTAAACCCCGCACAAGCAATTCATCTTAAACTCTAAAGATCTGTTGTAGAATCAATTAAAAACATCCCCTTAATAAAAACTAAGTTGGATGCATTCAGTTTTCCAGAAAGGCATGTGAATTTACAAGATGACTGAATCCTCCGCGAAGATAAAGGCTAAAGACAATACCACTGACAGTACCTGGATGAAAACAAACCTGTGAGTGGTGATTATTCTCATACAATGACACAGAAACCATCCCAAAACGTGGTCAAATAGCGGTGAGTAGAGAGATTGGTTTTCATGTCCTTCTGAAGGGGATATAAGCGGATGGCGGAGAGAGTGGGGGGGGGGGGGAGAGATGAAGCAGACTGGGAAACATATGAGAAAGATAGGAGAGATAGACAGAAAGACGCAGACAGACTGCTAGACTAATGGAAACAGACGAATATTAATACAGAGATAACGAATCGAGAATTAAGTAGTCGCTTTTTGTGTTTTTTGCTTTTGGTTTCTTGTTTGGTTTTGTTGTTGTTATTGTTGTTTGTTTGTTTGTTTGTTTGTTTGTTTTAATGGATGGATAGCTTGCCACGCCTGCTGACTTTCGGCATGTCAGTTCGACTGATGTAATAAACGGCATTATTTGTAAATATGTGATCAAGTACATAATATGAAAGTCAAATTATTTGTTTGGAACCAAAACGTCGTAACTACAGCTTCAATAAGCTGTACTTACGACGTTTAATCGTTTTCCCACTCAGTGACGCTTTTAGATGCCCCCAAGGCAAAAAAAGCTTTGGAAAGCATTGTGGAAAATGAAGAAATGGCTTGAATCAAGCAATTTCTTCATTATCCACAATGTTTTCTATCCGAAAAGACGGGAAAAATCTATCAACTTGAAATTGTCGTGTGCAGCTTCTTTCAATTTGGACCAGTCTAAAATTGTGTTGTGTTGGAATTAATTAAGTCACTAAACAAGGACAGTGCTTCACAGGAATGCCGTGGTTCAAAGATCACTTCTGTCTAAATAAATGGCTTAATTTGTCAATAATTTTTTTTTTTTTTTTTTGTAACGTCTACCAAAAACGGACGTTCTAATTGGTTCTAAAAATTATTCCGTGAACAAAAATTTTTGACGCAGCGATTTTGTATGCTTCCGCACAAAATAGTCCCATACAAAAAGGTATCAAAATTTGTAAACTATTTGCTTTTTTCGCTCGATGCTATTAAATTGTAAGAAATGAAGAGAATACTCTTTTGATTTCACGGAGGTATGAACGGAAAAACCTAATTACACTTATGTATGAATCCGCTTCATACCTCCATGAAAACAAAAAATATTCTCTTAATCTCTTTAGTGGATTTTTTTTAAAGTGGTGATCCGTCAGGTATCATTTTTTGTCTTACCAGATACTACAAGTACATCAGCTGTGCATCATAAATATAATAACGACTCAAAACATATTTGTCCTGAGACAGAACCAAAGAAGGTACATGTAAGGAATGATAGTGGCCACATAGTTGTTACAGGCGAGTTTATAGATTACGAAACATTCGAAATCATGACTGCCACGTTACCTATCGAGAAACCGGACCTTAATGCCGTTAATATTGCTCCATTCAACTGCAAAATGAGACAAAAACTAGGATCGGGCATTTTTGTCGAAAAGAGTGTCGATGAGGACTCCGAGAAGATGACAAATTTTGTGAAAATTTCTCATTCTTTGTATAATGAAAGTGAACTTAAACATATGAACACCGATGGAAAAGCTTACACGTGTAATTATGTTTGTGACAAAACAGTTGGTCGTCGAACCATGGAAGTGTTTGAAAGGCAATCAAAAGCCGATTTATCGAATTTACAACTTTGATTTAATAGTACAAAAGATGGAGATGTTTCAGAGTCAAGGAAAGAAACTTCCTGTAAAGACAAACATATCTACCCTTTTGATAAACCTTCATCTGGCCATATAAGCAGTAATCAAGCAGAAACAACTTGTGTCAAAGGACGGATGAGAGAAACGAGAGATAGTTATCCTAGTAAAGAAACATTTCATAACTTTAGTGAAGCAATTCAAAACGAGTTTACTTATATCATCCAATCCGATATTGATGTTATGGAACTATGTGACTATTTGTACCAGTGTCATATCATGAGCTTGAACTCATACGCTGAATTCATTCATCTATCTTAATCAAATACTTACTACAGGGAGAAAAATCTCCGAAGGAAACTACTAATCTTCTTGTCAACCAGTCTTCATCGAGAACGATTTGAAATAGCGGTGTCAAAAGCCGGTTATTTGCATGTTTTCTTTAATGTTTTTCTAATAGTTGGTATAAACAACATTTATTCTAGATGTTCACAGCAGAACGTCAGTAGATGTGATACACCTGAGATACAACAATATACAGTCGATCTTCCTCCAGCTACCACCTCTATAAAGCGGCTGCTTCTATTGAGTGATCACTATCCAAATCCCCTTTTCAAAACAAAAGCTAAAGAAGTAGTCGTACTTGCTAAAAAATTCATATCATATCTAAATCCAGTGTTGTAGGAACTCATTAGAATCGTCTCACTGAGACGATTCTAATGAGGCCCTATAACAAAGGATTTGGCGAGAATTCTGTAAAAAATTATGTATGCAATCGAATAAATTCTCCATATACATGTATTACAAAAAAATGTTATAAGCCATTCCCACTCAGTGACGCTTTTAGACGCCCCAAAAGAAAAGGCTTTGGAAAACATTGTGGAAAATAAAGAAATTGCTTGCGTCTCACTGAGACGTTAGGGTTACTGAGACGATTCTAATGAGGCCCTATAACAAAGGATTAAGCGAGAATTCTGTAAAAAATTATGTATGCAATCGAATAAATTCTCCATATACATGTATTACAAAAAAATGTTATAAGCCATTCCCACTCAGTGACGCTTTTAGACGCCCCCAAGGAAAAGGCTTTGGAAAACATTGTGGAAAATAAAGAAATTGCTTGTTACAAGCAATTTCTTAATTTTTCACAATGTTTTCTACCCAGAGAGTTGAAAAATCCAAAATTTCACAAACTTGAATTTGCCATCTGCAACTTCCTTAAATTGGGCCAGTCAAAAATGTATCCGTCTGGTAATGGATTAAGCGACCGTTCTCTGAAGCGACAACGTTTTGGTGGTCTTATGAGTGGTCGCTTAATACAAGATTTTCTGTAATTAATATTGCCCGTAATGGCGAAGGGGGATCTTCTCGACATCCCATAAATCAAGTATTTGACAATGATATCCGATCTATCAGAGGTCAATCAGAGAAAGTGTTTCGAAAAACAAAACATCTGTCATCAGCGAAAAGTTTCGACCCGCGTATGGGTCGGATATTTTTCTAACTAACCCATATAATGTTAAGGGTATATTTTCTTCGTTTACAGGTATATGCGATGGATAGCCTAGCCCATTACAAGACGACACTCTTTTTCACAGCTACAAATTAGAAGAAGTTGCAGACGACATATCAAAATACACTTAAATTGAAAAATTAGTGCAAAACAAGCTAGAAATTATTGGGGGATAAGGGAGAAATTGCTTGTGACAAGCAATTCCCCTTTTCTCACAAAGTTTTGATATTTCATCGGGGTGTCATAAAGCGGGATTGTGAGGTGATTAGATCATAAGAGACAATCATATTTTATGAACTTTTTATACTGTTTTGATTTAGGCTTCATGGGCTGAAAGCGGGCGGGCTGTTATCAAGCTTTAATGTCTGTCCTGTGATCGTTGATTGACCTCTTCTGCATCCTAAACCATTTTTAGCTAGCAAAGGGTGAGCGTTGATAGCTTAACTTAACAGACAAAGTTCAACGAGTGAAAACTGCCACTGGAGGCTTAACCACTGAACAAACTGATTGCCTACGCCATAAAAGTAGTTGTTATGTATTTCAGGAATATTGCAAACTCTATTAAAATTGTAAAGAACTCTTAAAAAGGCATGCTTTTTAACCCCTTCCCATCCAATTCCGCTTTTTAAGCATCTCAAGTAAATGGCTTTGAAAAACATTGTTGACAGTGAAGAAATTGCTTATAACAAGCAATTTCTTCAATTTCCACAATGTTTTCTAAATTCAACCATCTTGAAAATGTCATCTGTAACTTCTTTCAATTTGAACCAGTCTAAGATATTGCCATGTTGAAATGGGTTAACTCCTGGGTTACTTTAACCTCGATTATTTATCATATGAACCTTTGGCAAAGAAGAAAACTATGCTTTACTAGCTAACAGTACTCTCAGTACTTTGATTCTTAATCCTTATAATGCTGAATAAAATCCTTTACAAAATTGTGCTAAAAGAAAAGGACTTAAAGCACAGACAGCACTAATTTTGGGATGATAACTATTTAGAAAATTAATGAAAGACTCAATTCTGGCTTTTAAGGGACAAGCAGGATGTCTAGACAAAGATCAGACTGCACATATGTGCAGTCTTATCTTTGTCTAGACCTCCTGCGAAAATAGGAATATTCCGGGTTTAGCATGACCAGGGGTAGTATTCATTAAACAGAATTTCAGATGGTTCCCTATAGAGTGACAGTTCACATACTTATGTGCTCAAGGTGTTAGATGTCAATAAGTAGAAGTGTTACTATTTGTTTCTGGATAAAGCCTGAATGTGTAACATGTTGCATTAATGTCTTCACCCATTCCCACACAATACCACTTTTTGACGCCCCACCCCACAAAAAAACTTTTGAAAACATTGTGAAAAACGAAGAAATTGCTTGTAACAAACAATTTCTTCATTATCCATAATTATTTTACCTCGATAGACAAACAAAATCATGAAGTAAAAACTCTCGCCTGTAACATCTTTGAATTTGGACCCGTCTAAAGTTTTGTAGCGATAAGCAAGCAATATTGACTATTGGTACAACAAACTAGCATAATTTTCCCTTGATCATAAATCAACGTGTCATGTATCAAGATAAAAAACGCAGCTTGAGAATGATACAGTTGCATATTTCAGTATGTATTTTGTCGAAGAGAGATGTTGCCGAACTGACGGGTTGTTGGCCACGCCAACTCGGCTCCGACAGGTATCAAACGGCGTTTATTTCGCAATATTTATGGTCAGTAGCATATAACAAAGAGTTAAATGGTTGGTTGTCGACCTAAACGTCGTAATTACAGCTTGGATAAGGTGTAGTTAAGACGATTAAGTCATCAAACTAACAAAATGCTATACATAAATGTACAAAACTCTCTTCCGGTCTGAATGGATGAATTTGATTGGTCAATGATAATTGGATTGACAAAAACGATCTGTCAAATACACTTTCTGTTGTTTACATTAGACTTGTCCTTTGAAACACGACCACTGAATAAACATCGGTTGGTGATTGGTTCTAATTATGAAATAGGCCAGAAAACACGTGATTTTCAGATATCTCGTTTAGTTATGTATGTGTAAATGATTGATTGCCGCTGATAATCAAAAATTCGATTAACCCATTTCCAGACGGCATTTCCTGTATTGTTCGACACCTTAATGTAGACCTGTATCCTTTATTTTGTCTAAGTAATCAATATAAAGTAAATCAACTGTTCTCTATATAGGTCCAACGTCAAATTTACCAGAAGTTTTTTAGACTTGTCCAAACTCAGAGTTTAAGACTTATATTTGAATGAACAATTTTTTTTGAACATTAGGACACGATAGGCCCTAAGTCGCTCACCTGTAATCAGCATGGGTCAGAGAAGAGTCATGCAATGACATGAACCATACCTATGGTTGGCCTGCTTAAGACTGTAATTTTCTAAGGGGCCGTTTGATTTGGAATCAAAGGTTTAATAAATCGCCGACCCATTCAGATATACGTCAACAACGACAACAAAAAAGCAAGTCTAAAACAAAACGAGATAGGGGCTCACAAGGAACAATCCCGCTGGGATTGTTAGAAATAAGCCAAGTGAAGATTTTTAAAGGACCCAAGTTGAAATAAATCAAAATTGTTCACGTCCAGGTTATGAGATCAATCAAAACCCAACGAACAATTTTGAGTCTCCAGAGTCTCATTCCTGCCTTGATTTGTTGAGACTGACTGACGACTGGCCACCTCCAACATGGTTGACATTACTGATGGTATCGTATATGTGGCAAGGTACATGTATAAAAGGCAAAACTGTTGATTTGCGACCTATACGTCGTAACTAAAGTTGGAATAAATGTAAGTCGTTAAGCCAAAAAACGCGTTTAACAAAATGTCGGGGTTAAAATGTCGGGGTTTAAAGTTCACTTAGGGTCTAAATAAGTAATTTGAATTTGGGAGTAACCTAGACATTCATATAGTACATTTGGATCATTTGCTTAAAGTAGAGAGACACAAAAAGTTAACCCATTACCAGATGAAATTTTTTTAGACTGGTCCAAATTCAAAGTAGATGCAGACGGCTATTTAAGTTTATGAAATTTCAGATTTTGTCAACTTTTGTCACAAGCAATTTCTTCTTTTAACACAATCTTTTCCCCAATTGTTTTTCTTGGTAGGTGTCAAAGAGGGTCACTGTGTGGGAATGGGTTAATCAGTATAATTGCAGTCTCTGATCAGAATGCTCGGCAGACAGATCTATTCCTCGCTCGCCGCACGCATGTTATTGACGGATCGCTATCATCAATCGATAAATCGATTGAAGAAGTTGTAGTAACATTTATACCAAGCATTTTTGCTGGTTTGACGACTAAAACCTCGTTACTACAGCTTATTCAATCCGTAGCTACTGAGTTTAAGTACCCTACTTATGATTTGTTTCTTGTTTTGTCATGTCATGTTTAATCAATCCTTTTGAAGCGGCTCTTGAACAGATTTTTGTAAAAGTTTGATATAGGAAAATTATCTGCTTTTTTTCAATAGTTATGGATGTAATTTTCACGATAAACATTCTTTTTTCGTATTAAATCGACTAAATTCGCTATAAATTCGATTAATGCGATATGTTTCCAATGCTATATTTTGAAACTTCGGAACTAATTTATCGGATGAGGTCGTTTGTCTTCGGATGATGTCGATAATGACTGTATTGCTTTTGGAAGCTTATGACGGAAATTTTCGGTTTAATCGACAGTAAACGTATATAGCCGATGAATTCCGGTACCATTCGGGTTGTACTTCGCTGAGTTTTTAGGCGTCTAGTAACGCGAGATATTTTTCTTCTTTTTTTTATTTTCTAAAGTTATTAACATTCATATTCATTCGGCTTAAACACCGTCTTACAAATGTCTGAAAGCATTGCAGTTAGAAATATGAAAATCAAGAGCCAAAACTTTTCTTTCATAATTTGTGCAAGAGCCGCTTAAGTGCTTCAAAATAAAAAAAAAAGCCAAAAGTTAGGATAAAAAAATACCTTCTTGTAACTTGATTAATAAGGTCACATCATGGTCGTTAAGCGACTAAAATCTCGTAACTGTAGCTTGGATAAGCTTGAGTTACGAGGTTTTAGTTGCAAAACGACAACAGAATTAACATGTCTTTAAACTTTCTTCGTAGTCACGAGAGATTGGATGTTTTTCTTTTCATTATTATTAAACACACACAATAGAGCATTTTTCTGCATTAATTAGCTGTAAGAGAAATTTCGTGTAACATGAAGCTGGCAACTGTCCATATTGGAAATTTCTCTCCTTAATGGAACATAAAACATAGTGCTTAGTATGGATTTCTACACTCTTGTTAAAATGTGTGTGCTTACCTGGATAGTGATTAACCCGATACCAGACGGCAAAATTTTAGACTGGCCCAAATTGAAAGGAGTTGTAGACAACAAATTAAAGTTTATGTAGTTTTAAAAATCATTGTATTTTGGGACAGAAAACATTCTGGATAATGAAGAAATTGATTGTAACGACCAATTTCTTCATTTTCCACATTTTTTTTTCCAAAGCCTTTTTCTTCAGGGGCGTCCAAAAGCGTCATTGTGTGCGAATGGGTTAACCAATTACAAAACGGCCAGATTTTAGACTGGTCCAAATTTAAAGAATTTTCAGACGAATATTCTAGGTTCGTGAAATCTGTTTAGGAAGAATACATCGAGGGAAATGAAGAAATTGCTTATTAGCCTTTTTTCTTGAGGGCCGTTTCGAACCTCGACAGCGGCACTCATCCTTTCCGACTATTTGTCTCTCACTAATGGGTCGATAATCCTAGACCTATGAGGGATATCAGCTGGAGGCTAGGAAGGGATGTAGTGGTAGTACTGGTGTGAGACATACCAGGATTCAATTGTTAGGTGCTCGAACCGACGCGATATAACTGAAAGATTGTTGAAAGAGGCGTAATACCCCATTCAATCAATCAATCAATCTTGGGGGCCGTAAACTTATGGGGTAATTGATTAACCCTTTCTTGTTTGTCAAAATTTTAGACTCGTCCAAATGGAAAGAAGTTGCAGGCAGCAATAAAAAGTGAGTGCAATTTGAAAAATAACTAACCTACAGGATAAAAGATATTGTTGGAAAAGAAGAAATTGCTGGTAACAATTGCTGGATTAATCGACAAAAACTAAGATATTGTGAATTAGAAGGGAAGAGATTTTTTTTTTTTTTTTTTTTATTTATTTATTTTTCATTTCTTTTGAAAATTTGAAAACTGAAAAAAAAAACTGCCGTTGTACAATAACCCATTAGCCTATGACACAATTTGAGACTGATTCAAATTTAAATAAGTTGAAGCCGTTATTTTTAGTTGATGACATTTTTAAAAACTGTATTTCTGGGTAGAAAAAAAATGTGGATTGTGAGAAAATTGCTTGTAACGAGCGATTTCTTCATTTTCTAAATTTTTTCCTAAAGATTTTTTCTTTTTTTTTTTTTTTTTTGAAAGAGCGTTGGGCGTTGGCATTATCAAATTAGATAGGTTTACCATGATACCAGATTATTTCTTTTGAAAATATATTTGAATTACAACTCTGGCTTGAAAGGGACAAATTGATGATGTAGACCAATATCAAACTGTACATATATGCAAGCTCATCTTTGTCTATACCTACTGCAAAACAGTTAATTTCCGGGTTCAGCAGGATAAAGGTTAGCAATTTCGATTACAATCACTGATTTTTACGTCCATGTGATATTGTACTTGAGGAAATATTGTTGAAAAAGAAATTGCATGCCACAAGTAATTTCTTCTGTTCCCACAATATTTTCTAGCATATAGAATTATTACTTTTTTAACTTTACTTACTTTATAAAGTCGTCTGCTATTCCTTTGAATTTCGAAATTTGAAGTGTCTCCATTTTTAATCGAACATCGATTGACCAATCGAATCATTCATTTTAGACTGGAACTGCAATGTTATCTTCCGACATTTATTTATAACACTGCAAGTTCTGTGGGACTAAGACGCCTTAACTACATCCTATTCCAGCTCCAGTTACGCTATTTAGGTCACTCACAGTGTTTAGCGGATTTTCCCCCGACCACACATTTTGTCATCCATTGCCGTTTAATATCTCAGTCAAACAGCCTTGTCTGTGTGCACTGGGAGTGGCTAGCGATCCGTCGATTTCGCTTGGTCCCTATTCGCGCAACATATCTTTAACATTTTTCCTGCATATGTGGTAGAAAACATTGTGGGAAAATAAGAAATTGCTTGTCACAAGCAATTTCTTCTTTTCCCACGATGTTTTCTTAAGTATAATATCACCAGGGCGTAAAACAAAAGTTTGTACTGGAAAGGATTAATAAACCAGTCCATGTTGTCTTGAATTATTACTAGACTTGGCGCGTTAACTAATCAGTTTTTAGTCGTGTTATATTTATTCTCATAGAGAAAAATAATCGTGTTTTCATTGTGTCTTGACTAGCCAGGTTTCTAGTCGTGTTGTATTCATTCTCATAGAGAAAAATATTTGTGTTTTGGAATATGTATGGCTGATTCACAAACTTGTGTTAATTTTGTGCAGAGAATCTTTTAGTTCTTCCGCGTGGATATTTGATTTGTTGGTGTGAGAAAATCTGACTTTCTTATCATGTACAGTTGAAATTGTTGAGATCCCAATAGTAAGCTAACATTTCCAACATTTCCGCACAGTCTGATCAGTCTTCACTGTGCGCTCTATAGATAATTACTTAATCAAAGATTATTTAGAAGGAGAGCAGCATGCATTGTGTAACTGACCAATCACTGGTCCCGCCCACTTACTCCGTAAGCCCCAAACTCCGACTCCGACAGGAAGTCCCGCTTCTATTTTAAACGGCGTTATTTGGTAAAATTTATTGCCAGTAGCATGCAACTAAAAAGAAGAATAATTGGTTGGCGACCAAAATGTCGTAACTACAGCTTGAATTAGCTCCAAGATGGCGGCAATTGTCGGAGTTCATAGTGAACTTCCCGTCTAAATTATTTATTTCATCGGTCGACTGACTACTTGATTGACGGCCGCGATTGGTCAACTGACTGGCATGTAGTTTAAGCATTTCGGTATGTTTTGCGATTTAAACGTGAAACTATAGTGTATTCAAGCTGTAGTTACGACGTTAAGGTAGCCTACCCTCGAACTGGTTCTTGTTTCATGTTTCTGATCACGAATTGTTTAAACTAAAGTCGTTTGGTTTGTCAGTCTGTTATATTGGAGATCAGTGGGCGGGGCCCAGCGATCCGTCAATAGATTTTAAACGGAAGGGGTGAGAATGGGTGCTGAATAAAAGCCCTTACGAAATTGCATTAAAGTCAAGGGGCTGACAGCACTGGAAGTACTTGTTGTTCAATAATTAATTTTTGTTTTTGAAAATCAATTACGTAACTTCTCTGGCCGGAAAGGTACAAGCAGGAGTTGTAGACCAAGATCAGGCTGCACTTATGTGCAGGCTGATCTTTGTCTATACCTCCTGCCCAAATTGGGATATTCAAGGTTCAGCATGACAAGGGTTAACATTATGTCTATGTGGAATGAAGCATAGAAAGGTAATGTGTAATTTCTTGTAAGGAGTTTCCCTTTTTCATAATCTGTCTAGCCTAGAAAATATTCTTGGTTCAAACTACTAAAATAAGTTTAAAGTGCCGTCTGCAATAGTCTTGATGACCCCTTTTTTTTCTTCAAAAAATTGAACTTGTCCGAGTTCTAAGGGATAGCAGATGACATTATAAAGTGGGTACAATTAAAGAAACGTCGGAAAATATTGTTGGAAATGTGAAAAGCAATTTCTTATTTTTCTCAAGTATAACATCACAGGGACGCATGATAAGGGGTTATACGGAAAGGGTTTACCCATTACCACACAATTTTTTTTATAGATTGGTCCAAATCAAATAGGTTGCAGACGACAATTTTTAGTTGATCATATCTTAAATTCTTTGTCTTTTGGAGAAGAAAAAATTGTAGATAATGAAGCAATTGCTTGTAACAAGCAAATTTTTATTTTCCACAATGTTTTCCAAAGCCAAGTGTTTTCCTCGAGGGCGTCTAAAAGCGTCACTGAGTGGGAGTGGGTTAAGAAATTGATCCGCCTGACTCACATTGAGTCTTAACGTGATTCAATAACATTAAATTCGGTTACCAACAAAATCCTCGTAACTAAAGCCACAGAAAAGCTAGAAATACGAGGTTTATGAAGCAAGCATAAGTTAACCAATAGCTGCATTCCAGCGATAAAATGCTTGGAATTACACTACACAGAATACATGCAATCCTAGACTGAACTGTAATAACTTAGTCATCAAAAATTACTCATTGTTCGATATGTTGATCAGGGAAATCATTATATAGAACAATTCGGCTAAAAAATATGATTTTGTTGAAATAGGCCCATAAAGCAAACACCATCTCCATTTCTCGCACTGGTTACAACTCTATATCGTGCACATTTTTCTAACTTAGACTAGCTTAAACTCATTACCAGACGGCAAAATTTGAGACTGCTCTAAATTGAAAGAAGTTGCAGACAACAAAACAAGGTTGTTGATATTTCAGATTTTTTCAACCTTTTGATTAAAAAACATTGTGGAAAATGAAGAAATTGCTTGTAACAAGCAATTTCTTCATTTTCCACAATGTTTTCCAAAGCTTTTTTTTCCTTTGGGCGTCTAAAAGCGTCACTGAGTGGGAATTTGTTAAAATTTCGTCCACATCTTTCAGGTTTGGACTTTAGTTACATGCTTGTGATACAAACAGTACATGGCTGGAAATAATTCACGTGCTTCAGAACCTTATCGTTTCCTTTTTTCAACGTAATTTGATTAATTACTCTTCAATCTATCAATTCAATTTTTTGAGAAAAGAAGTACTAATAGAAAAAAGTACATGTGGTTATTTGAAGTGGTAATAAATTAAATATTGAGTCTTGTTGGCTTAAAAAAACATTGTAAAAAGAAAAAAAGATGCTGTAAATTATTTAGATTTTTTACTCGGGTATGTAATTTTTTCCGCAGTTTTCCCGCATAAACTTAAAAAGAACATAATCGAATGTTCCTTCCTATAGAATTGTTTCATTAATAAAGGGAAATGGTTGTTCAACACCGAGGCCGGTTAGCTCAGTATGTGATCCGCTTTGGTCTCAATCCTGGGGTCGTGAGTTCGAATCTCGGTTCAGACAACTGGCAAAAGTTATCGTGATTATGCGTTGTTTGTCTATTACCAATTTAGGAATGATATGTTGGATCAACAAATGATGTTTTGATCCGAATATACTTGTGTGAGAAATGACATGAAACCAATTACAAGTGAAAGTGGCGTTTAATGCTTTACAATCGATCACTCTACAATATGAAACGCCATCGTGTCGTTATTTTAACAAAATAAGAATATCGCATGCGGATGGTAACGCTAGGCTGTTCAAGTGCTTAACAGTGGGTAAACTTCTTAGTCGAAAAAAGGGACATAATTCATCCAAAATTGTATTTTGTTGATATAGATTACTCTTTTGGTATTCAGTATATATTTTGAGTTTCAAGTGAATATGTTCAGTAATACACTAGATAATAAAAAATGGCTAAGTTCTCGGGCGAGGACGCGGTAGTCGCAGACGCAGACGACATAGAAATATATTGACCAATCGAGGCTCTCAATCAAGGAATCAACCGACCAATCAAATTATTTATTCAGCTCGGACCTGAGCTTTTAAAACTTACATCGGCCGCCATTTTTGTAAACCTTATTTTTTGGTTGTGCGACTTAAACGTCGTAACTATAGCTTATTCAAGCTGAAGTTACGACGTTTAGATCGCAAACAAATCTTTCTACTTATTTACAATATGCTAATGGCCATCAATTTCGCAAAATGAGGCCGTTAAAAAATCGAAGCAGAACTTCCTGTCGGAGTCAATGGATGGGGCCGAAGGAGTAAATTGGCGGGGTCAGCGATTTGACAATTGCCACGGGTTTTCTCCGAAAATATCCGAGTTGAAAATGAACAAATGAAATGAACAAAAAGTGCAAAAAAAGGTAAACAAAACATGGTATCATAACTTGTGTCAGATAACCATTTCTATGAGACTTTTAAATCTGTTTTATGAGTTTGGAACGCACATTTTCCCGTCATTCAAGAATGAGACCATAAGGCAATCCCTTCAAGTCCCAGTTATACATATATTACGCAAAAATAGCCGTTGTCTCCAAATAGGAATTTATTGTAGTGACACGTCTCTTTCTATTTTAAATTCGGTTTTATAGTTCAACGGCGATAAAATGTCAATTTTGTACAAACAAAAACTTTTAAAATCAAAATATTAACGATAGTGTTGTTTTTAACCATTATCTGTTTTGCAAGATCTTAGACCTGTCCAAATTCAAAGGATTTGCAAACAAAATTTAAAATTGATTTAATTTGACAAATAACCAACCAACAGGGTAGAAAATATTGTGGAAAAAATGAAATTTCTTGTTTTCTCAATTATAAAACCACAGAGACGTAAAAACTAGGGATTGAACAGGAAATGGTTAACAAATAAACGGCTATCGATTAATTATCATGTTATTCGTTTCTCGATTTATAAGAATTTAACCTGTTTATGTGAGCGTAGTCAGCCCGATTAGCTCAGTTGGTAGAGCACTTGACTTCAAACCTCAAGATCACGGGTTCGAGCCCTGGGCTGACCATATCAACTAACAAAACTAATTGTCTTTCGGACGAGACGTTAAACCGAGGCCATGTGTGACGATGCTATCCATCGAGCACGTTAAAGAACCAGGCGGAGTTCTCAGCAGTTTCGTCCTGTATCCTTGCACTATCCCCCGTAACAACTAACCGTCTTCTGGGGGCTTCGCTCATATGGGCATGTACAACGGTAGCGACGATAAATAAACGGAAATAATCAAAATGTGAGCGTAGCCGTAAGTGGGTCATCGTCACGTGACACTTTATCATCGTTGAATTAACTTTTTTGAATTATGTGTTCGGTCCGATTTAGGCAAAGATCAAATGGTTCTTTCATTTTCGAAAATCAAAAATCAACCTATTGATACATTTTGATAAAAGATACAAAAATATGAAGTTTGTAGAGCCCGGTATCAGTCGGAATATTTCAATGGAAACGAAATATTACTTAGATATTAACCCTGCCCAGTTCAATATCTGATTTTTAGTGCCTTAATATTGTGTTAAAAGAAAAAATTCTTGTTACAAGCGATTTATTCTTTTTCCACAATATTTCCTATCATATTGGATGACTATCTTTAATTGTACTTACTTCATATTGACGTCTGCTACCTCTATTGGACAAGTCTAAAATTTTGGAAAATCAGTAAAGGGCTAAATATTTCAACAGGATAATCAGAGTTGCTATTTTACCCACAATCCAACTTTTTAAAAACACCCTCTGAAAAGTTTAGAATTACATCATGAAATATTTTTCCATTTCCCACGATGTTTCATTCGCCGAAAGACAAGCTATGATTTAATAACCTTAACTTATAGTTTGACCAGTCTAAAATTTTGACGTCTGGTAATGGATTAAAATGATCAAGCATCAGAGAGTAGAATTATGCACATGTACATTCAGACAATAGTTTAAACACATTACCAAACGACGTTGTTTTAGACTTATCCAAAATGTATGAGATTGTGCACAGAAGGTTTTTTATAGTGCGTTTAAACTGAACAACAAAAACCACAAAGGTCAGAAAACATTATGATAAAAGAAGAAATTCCATTTCGAAAGCAATGTTTCCTTTTCGTACAATGTTTTTCAAAGATTGGTTTTTACATGTCAAATATGCATCATTGTGTGGTCATGGTATAAAGCCGAAATGTTCGACTCTGGTAAACTGCTACTATCCGAACGGTCTGAACTAGGTCGATTCTTTCTATCTTTCCAGATAACTCCTTTTGGTGTGACATGTCACACCAAAAGAAGCCATCTGGAAAGGAAGAAAGCATCGACAAATCCTTGGACAGAGGTTTTATGTAGATTCACTTTTTTACCCAGACTGCACATTTAAGTAAAACGCCTCCCTATTTCTTCAATCGTTTTGTAAGAAGTCGTGATAACCTACTATTTGGCATTGTAACTTTATGAAAAGACCTGGCGTTAAAGGATTTTTCTAAATAGATGCCTTTTGTTTATTTTCTTTAGCTTTAAGATAAATGTTAATGTGATAAGAGAAAACGATCAGTTTTGATACTTATTACGGCCGGAATTTGACGGATTTGCCGCTGTCAATGGAAGGACTAACCAATTTCATTTAGATCGGGAATTAACTAGAGATGATGCAGCTATGTTAAGAATTTTTTGTTTGGTTTGGCAACGAAGTCATTGTAACTGCGGTGTAGTCGAGTTGTAGTTACGACGCTTACGTCATCAACTAACCACTTAACATTTTTGCAAAATGGTCGGCACTGCGGAGTCTCTTTTTCAAAATCTCTGTCAAAGTTAGTCATAAATTTTGCAAAATATTTCCGTTTAATATCTAGGACTAAGTCAAACTTTCTATCGGATGTCAGTTGGCGTCAATTGTTACAAGCAATTTCTCTTTTTTCCAAAATATTTTCTATCACATGTATCCAATTTTCATAGTCTTTTGCAAACTCTTTCAATTAAGACCAGTCCAAAATCTCAAAAAACGGGAGATAGTTAAATGACGAAGCCACTGGTATGTATTTTCAGTAAGATTTTAGATCCTATTAGGAGTGTTACAACTTTATTTACGATAAAAAAGGCGCTTTTCTTGGCAGAAAATAAAATAAGTTTTGGAGATTTTGATGTTTCAAATTCTGAAACGCGGGTATCCTTAACCCATTACCAGACGGCAAATTTTAGACTGGTCCAAAGTGAAAGGAGCTGCAGACGACATTTTCAAGTTTAGGAAATTTTAGATTTTTTGCAACTTTCTAGGTAGGAAATATTGTGTAAAATGAGGAAATTGCTTGTCACAAGCAGCTTCTTCATTTTACACAATGTTTTCAAAGTTGCTTTTCTTGGTGCGTCCAAAAGCGTTATTGTGTGGTTAAGGACTTTTGTAGAAGCGTATCTTTAGAACATGGATAAAATCTCAAATATCGAGATTAAGGAGTTAATTTTGCAAAGTGTTCTTTTATCCATTTTGATACAAAAGGCTTCCTCAGTGGAATAAATCTGAAATGTAACTGCCTATGAAGGATAGGGCAAGATAACTTAGTCGTGAGATACCCAGTTTTGAGAGAAATTTGTAAAAAAAAACAACAAAAAAACATGACATTATATAGTAATATTTCATCTATAGTAATCTAAAAAATTTGGGAAACCAAATCGTCGTAGTTACAGCTTCAATGAGATGCAGATTCGTTGTTCTCGTCGCTCAATAGTCGATAAAAACATCTTTTTCCTAATATAGATAATATATTTCTAATATACTCTACCAACAATACGCTAATTACAAACATGTTTTATTTTAATTAGTTGTAAAAACTTCATATAGATAATAGATACAGGTATAGACAAAATTGACCTCTGATCACTCACTATGTATCCATATACCAGTTTCATGATGCGTGGAAACGATATGTATGGCCTTTCATTACATACAAACCTTTTGACTATACCGAGATGATTTGCAATAAAAAATTATAGAAAGAGGAACAATTATAAAAGGCCAGTTCATTTAAAAGATTTATCGTTATCATCATTATTTAGGTGTGAAACTAAAAACTAATCACACTTAATCACACTTCTGTATTAAATCGCTTCCATGCTCCATATACTGTGGTCATGTCTTTAGTTTCATATCTCAGAGGAAAAAAAAATCTCTTCATTTGCTGTGATTTTATATTATCTATGCGTATTTCGTTAAAAGGCATCACATATGCAAGTGGTTTAAGGCAGTTTTTATGGAACTAATTTGTGCGCAAGCATACAAAAAAGGTTCCCCAGTTTGAGACGGTTTAGGCCTACCAGTTTTAGACATTTTTACGGAACTACTTAGTGCGCTAGCATACAATAAGGGTTTAGTAGTTTAAGACAGCTTATATGGAATTGCTTTGTGATCAAGGCTGACCATTTCAACTAACAAACTAATTGTCTTTCGGATGAGACGTTAAACCGAGGCCCCGTGTGACGGTGCTATCCACCGAGCACGTTAAAGAACCACGCGGAGCTCTCAGCAGTTTCGTCCTGTATCCTTGTACTATCCCCGGCCGTAACAACTAACCGTCTTTTGGGGGCGTCGCTCACATGAGCATGTGCTACGGTAGCGACGATAAATAAACTGAAATACCCACACTCAAGGGGTTAAAAAAGGGTATACCGGCTTCCGACAGATTTGACTATGTGCGCAGGCACACAAAACGGGAGTTATCAGTTTAAGACAGCATTTACGGAACTGATTTGTGCATCATGATAGAAAATGTTCCACTTTCTTTCATTTTTCCTGTGGAGGTATTAAACAAATTGTAATTAAATCAGAATGCATGAATGTTCATAGACGGAACGAAATCAAGTTATTTCACATTACATGTTAACTTTACTTTTTAACTGTCTTCTGCGGCTCTTTCAACTATAGATGTACAAGGCATAATGAGTGATCAAAGGTCAATTTTGTCTATATAGGTATAGACAAAATTTACCTTGGATCATTCACTATAACCTGTGCATCTATAAGATTAACGCCAGGTTTATAACGTCCTCCGAAACCACAGTTCAATAATATTTGAACATGCTAAAACAGCAAATGGTCTATACGTAGATTATGTTTAGCTTGTTTGTTGAGATTCGCGAATCGTTACACCGGTACTAAGATCAGCTGAATCTAAAAGTGCCATTTAAAAGTTAATGTGAGCTTAAACAGTTTTATGAATATAGCACAAGGTTTTGGAAGTATCCGATATCTTTTAGTGTTGTAAAAACTCATTTTTATTTATTCTTAAGAGTGAAATTGTCTAGAATTTCTAGAAAGTTAATTTCACGCGTATACGTATTTTGCTAGAAAATGACCTATTGGTGAAATATTGTGATATAAGTTTCAAGTTTATATAGACTTTACTAGCATCAGCTGTTATTTGTGTATGTTATTAAAAAGCTCTATTTTGAGCGTAATTAATCAAAATGGCAGAACAATCTGACGCCCCAACGAATAGTGGCACATTTAGAAATGGTTACGGCTTATCATCTCTCAGAAGAAGCGAACGATCGAACAACATCATATTTTCATTTAGTTCGACAGAATCTCTGTCGTCAGTGTCAACGAACAGTAATAACGGGAATGGCGCAAACGGAAGTTCATTCTGGATCCACTGGTTCCAAGGTTTATTCAGTAAGGATGGTTCCACAATCAGTCTGCTAGACAAGCCCTGGGAATCAAGAAGACAACTGTCTACGCTCAGTGGAGTATTCGCTCCAGTTGCTTTGGGGATTTTTAGTTCCATGCTGTTTCTGAGAATGGGTATGTTAAAAAGGCATCTTCATTAGTTCGATTTTTTTATTTCTTATAATAATGATAGTAATGATAACATAAATAATAACAATAACGACTACAACAACACCGAACTACGTCTAGCACTAACTGGTAAACATATCCCGTCTACGATGATTTCTAATACCGTCAAATTGACCAACTGCTGGTCCGCCCACTTACTCCATTGGCCCCGACCCCGACAAGAAGTCCCGATTCGACTATGAACGGCCTTATTTAGCAAAATTTATGGCAAGCAGTATGTAACAAAAAAGTAGAATGGTTTGTTTTCGACCTAAACGTCGTAACTACAGCTTGAATAAGCTGTAGTTGCCAGTCTTAAGTCGCCAAACCAACAAAAAGCTTAGCAAAAATGGCGGCAAATGTCGGATTTCAAAATACATTCTGGTCTGAATGAATGATTTCATTGGTCGACAGGTTATTTGATTGACATACGCGATTGGTCAATCAAGAAATTTTCACCAGTCAACTTCAAGGATGTGACTTTGTTTGGCTCTATTTCTAATATTGATTAACGAGACGGCAGAATTTAGGTTCTTTGTGTTCGTTCGTGTTCAGTCGTGTTGGTAAATAAAGAATCTGAAGAAACTGTTCTGTTCTGATTTGTTTGATTTCAAAACAGAAAATCGATTGACCAATGAAGTCGTTTTTTTTTTGTTGTTGTTGTTGTTATTACATGCTACTGACCATAGATTTAACATAATAATGCCATTTAAACAATTCCCAAACGATCCCTTCTTTAAAAGTCTCTCAAGAAAAAAGCGTTGGAAAACATTTGGAAATGAAAAATTTCCTGTACCTTTAAGTTTTTTTCTCACACTGCATTTCTAAAATACACGAGTTCATCGTTGTTGAAACCAATTATCGCAAAAATTCTAATGAAATAGACGATTATTCCTTGTCCTGCTGAAAATTTATCCTCTTTTCCCTGTATTTTAAAACCATAGCATAATTAGATCGATGTCATGTTCACAGATTTTTCTGAACTCTATAAGAGCAAGCAGGTAGTGTAGGCTAAGATTTGACTGCACGTCTTTGCAAGCTTATTTTATTTCATACACCTGTACACATTGTCAAAAAAGGATGACGAGGGTTCAGTATGTAAACTTTTACCAATTTAGCTACTAGGCTACGATATGATTGTTCATCAAATAAACAACATTAATAGTAGAAAAATAAACGTATGGGTTTTCGCATTGGACATGTACAAATGTAGACTTATGCGGGGTTTCGCTTGTTCACTTTTTACTTCACAGGTGAGCGTTTAATAAACACGTGACTCTCTTGCTTACCCTACGTTGGGTTAGTTCATTAACGACGCAGAAGTACAGTTTCGAACATAAAGAAATTAACAGGATGAATGATTTGGGGTGGCATGAACTTGTTTTGGCATATTGTCGTACCAAGGTGCGGCGGATGTTCTACTCATATATTAGAAATATATTTGAGAAAAAGATGATCTCGACATCCCTTCACTCGTGTGGATGGTGGTTTGACTGTGATATGAGCGTTTTGAACAAAATGGGCGATATTCTATTACCCCATCGCTCTCCCCCCCCCCCCCCGATAAAATATACACTCTGTTCTATACGTGCATTTGTGGGTCGGATGCGGTCTTAAAAATCCAATGAAACTTTTGAATGTTTTGAACGATTTTAATGAGGTTACGGAGCATTTTGGGCTATTCGAATGAAAAAAAAAGTCTGAGTTAGTGTGTATGGAACACTGAGTGAATGACCGCCACGGCTACGGTGTTCTCATCTGGGATACCGTCCATAAGTTTCACATTTACCCGGTCCAACAAAATCGGCCATTGACGGTCTTTTCAATTTTAAACGGTCATTTATCGGTTTCTCAATATCAATTTCTCCTAAAGTAAGGTTTGAAGAAAAACTCGTACATACCCCAGTTAGATATAACCCAAAATCGTTTGTTTGTTGTTGATCAAATCCCCTAATTAGGTTAGTTGTAAGTAAACCGGCAAACCGTAGTTCTACTAAGTCATCTTTCACTACATCTACAAAAAACACTAGATTAGCAAGCGCGTGTGCGAGTCAAGAATTGATAAACAAATCATTACCAGGTCACGATTGACAGAACGCTGGTTACACCCCTTGGCAGCCGCCAAGGCTGTTCATTTGGGATATAAAATCGAACTTAGCTTGAAAAATACATCTTAAGATTAAAAAGCAAACAACAATTCGTTAGTTTGCAACTCAAACGTAGAAGCTACAGCTTGAATAAGTCGAGGTAGCCGTCCTAGCTTCATCGGTAGCGCATCAGATTTCCAATATTCAATCATGGGATGTCATGGGTTCAATCCCCGGCGGCGGCATATATCCTTTCCGATATTTGTCTCTCACCAATGGGTGGATAATCGTAAACCTAAGTGGGATAGCTGGAGGCTAGGAAAGGATGTAGTGGTAGTGCTGGTGTGAGAAATACCAGGAATCCATTGTTAGATGCTCCAACTGCCATGATATGACTGAAATACTGTTAAAAGTGGCATTAAACCCAAAATCAATCAATCAATTGAATAAGTCGCCAAGTCAACAAAATTGCTTGACATACACATGTATATTTTGAAGTTCAACGTTCACATCCTATCTTAATGAAAGTTTGAATGGTCCATGGATTGATCGAGAGCGTCAAGTTTGGTACTATTTTCAATTTTGGTGATCCATTTTGGGTCATCGTGGACGTCTTGCTATTGTTACTAATCTACATTATTTTATCAACCCTTGTCATGCTGAACCCGGAATATTCCTCTTTTTGCAGGAGGTATAGACCAATATCAGCCTGCACATAAGTGCAGTCTGATCTTAGTCTACACTACCAGTTTGTCTCTTTCAATCCAGATTAGCGCAAGAAATTTGAATTCTAAAGGAAAAATATTGACCTACAATTAGTACTTTCGGTGCTTTCAGGTCTTTGATATTCATTCAACTCTGAGAGACGTATTATATTCAGCATGACAAAGGTTCAGCTATTTTTGCCATTCTGTGATTAAATCAAACTATTAATAAGTGAAAACTACAAAAAAGTACAATGGAAAACATTGCGTCAATTTCAAAGCTGTTGTACTTGAACGTTTACTCAAAAAGAAAGAGAGAGAGAGGGGTGATAGAGAAAGAGAGAGAGACAGAGGCTCGGATAGAGAGAGAGAGAGAGAAAGAAAGAGAGAGAGGTAGGTGAGAGAGAGAAAGGTTAGAGCAAGAGAAGAGATAGAGCGGGGTTAGAGAGAGAAAGATAGGAGGGTTAGAAAGAGAGAAGGATTAGAGAGAGAGACAGAGAAAGAGAGACACACATACACACAGAGACAAAGAGAAGGAGAGAGGGGAGGGGGAGTAAAGAGAACGGAGTGGGTACTTGAATTAAAGTCGATGACACGCACTGCAAAGCTTATTCTATACTGTTCCTCATTGACCTAATATGTCCTGCTTCATTTGTTTCTATGGTAATAATATGGTAATAATACATGTGACATTTTGTCTTGATAGAACGCATGCAAATAGCGAATTTACACTATATAACATATGCACTGTAATCCTTCGTTCTGTTTGGGTTTGGCGTAGATAAGGGGTATTGCTGCAGAATCCTTACACATTGAACACGGATTTCTGACAAACTGACAAATAATGTAACTTATGTCTGTGACATCTCGACAAAATAAAAACTTAGCAAGTCTTATTTTTTCCTCACCTCCCCCTAAAATCACACACATGTTTCATGTAGTGTCTGTGGTTGAGAGGTAAAGTGTCGGCTTCTCGATCAAGAGGTCCCTAGTTCGATTCCTGGGAGCGGCAATCGATCTTGGTTCTGTCATCGGCCCACAAAATCGGCGCGAGTACTGGTGTATTATCCAGGAAGCAGAATCAGGAGCGGTTAATCTACGATGGAAGAACTTCTTTCCTAATCGATATAAAATACATAGGTTTATATCAATATATTGATGTAAGGTACGATAGAATGCCGGGCAACCTAAAGAAGATAATTCAAAAGTTGGCTTACTTTCACACAAGGGTTTTGACCCACTTCCTCTCTACTTTAATCCATTACCAGACGACAAAAAATTAGACTGGTCCAAAGTCAAAGAAGTTGCAGGCGCCAATTTTAAGATGTTGAAATATTCAAAATGTTTGACTTTTGGGTCAGAAAACATTGTGGACAATGTTAATAGCAACAGTCAAATTCTTCATTTTCCACGATGTTTTCCAAAGCTTTTATATTTAGAGGCGTTTAGAAGCGGCCCTTTGTGGGAATGGCTTAAATATTGCCGAGTTCAGATCCACTTTCGGTCATAGTGATTGATTTAATTATTCGTTTATTGCTTTTGATAATGCGACTGGTCAGTTGATTGGATTCCGGGTTCGCTAATGATCAGATGATCTACATTACTGGTTCTACAATATTACGTTTGGGTGTTTCTTCCGTTTACAGCATGTACTAGCGAGAAATACGCTTCTAGCTTACAAGACTAAGCTTGCTATTTAAAGAATGTATGTATTTAGTCGGCTACCCAAAACCTCATAGTTACTGCTTGAGCAAAACTTTAGTTACGACTTTTTTGTGTCGTCCACCAACGATATGAAAAGAACCACTAATTCCGGTCAGTCAAGATCGGTTTTTCATGAATGAATATAATCAATCCACGCTTAATGTCCACTCAACATGAAGGAAAACGCATACACTGCCTTTTTCTTCAAGTGTAATGTCCATTCAACATTGACTTGATTACAAAGAGTCGACCTTAGACAGCCCGTGCAGTCTAACCAGGGTCTATGATGTTTTCACCGTTAAAAAATTACGCTTTATAGCATGACCGTTCATCGTTATTATTATTATTAACATTATTTGAGATTGTATTTGAAAACACTGATTATTTCGATCTGTGCAGGACATTTCTAACTAGAGTTTCGGTAGGGGATCGAAGTCTAATCCGATACATCTAGAATGAGCTGCAGTGCACCTTTATATCAGTTTTCGTGTGTTCCAATAGATCTAGTCATACGTCTTATTAAATCAAAGAACTCGATGTGAAACTTTAACTCGTAGCCTGATCGAATAGAATGGTGTCACGGAAAACGACAAGATTTTTGAGAAAATGCAAGAGAATTCTCGTTTCAAGTATCGCGAGTACTTTGGTGGAAGGACAATAACAGAGCAACGCCAAATTTATTACTTCCGGAGTAAACAAACCCATTGAAACCGAAAACGAATCATTTGTGAATTAAATAAACGTGATATTTTGTGCTGTTTTGAACAGTTTTGAGCAAGTTTATGGTTAAAGATCAACACAACATGTGTTGCATAAGAGCTGTCATTATCTGTCGACTTATAATTGCATACTTTTCACTGTATTAAATTACTTATGCTGGTCAAAGAAACGCCCAATCTGACTCAGTCAGTGACTGGCCAGCTTCTGTTGCTCTGCTTGCTGCCAATTATATTGTCACTGTGAGCTCTAACCAATAATATTTAGAGAAGTGTTGTTTCATACTGATAATGTAGTCAATTATAATTAGTGTTGAGAATTATCTTGATATGTCAATAGCTCTTATCTTGTCTGAAGTATAATGCACTTAATTGTTACCTTAATTAGCCTTCCATCGCAAAAACCAACCTTCTTGGAAATGTGAAATATCAAACTTGTTCAGATTAGACATTATGCATAGACTTCTACTGATTCTCACCTCTTTTAAACTTTAAGTGGTAACCCTTCACCAGATGACAAATTTTTTGACTGGTTCACTTAATTCACAGATGACATTTTTAGATGAAATTTCAAAGATCTTTGTATCACAGATTTTTCTTCATTTTCCACAATGTTTCCTGTTTCTCTTTTCTCTAGGGCCTAAAAACGGGGGATTGTATGGACATAGGTTTATGAACACACTTGAGGTCCCTTTTCACATATTGGGTCACATAGACATTGGGTTAACTGTAGAATTCATTTTGTAGTACCCTTGGAATTGTTTGACTTTCCATTGAAGATTTTTTTTGTAGTTTTATGGCCTTGCATGTTTCAAATCTATACAAGCAGATGCCTTAAAAAGCTGCCAGTAAAACACCAAAGAGTGAACCAAACAAGTAATTTTGCACTCCCCCAAACAGAAATCCGGGTCTGTTTGCCCTAAAACATGCTTGCCCTAATTATATTTCGCCCTAATGTTTGCCCAGGGTCTGTTCACCCTAGTTTTAATTTACATAGAAGATGCATAGAAAAATATGCCATTATATGTATAAATATCAATTCTTTGGTGTATTTTTCGGGTTTAGTAAGGTGGTGGTAAAGGGGTGAAATTTCCTTGCTACTTAACCCATTACCAGAAAACAAAATTTCAGACAGATCTGAAGACTATATTTAGAAGAGAGTGAATTTTGAAAATAAAATAACAAGTAAGGGGATGATAATGAGTTACTCATGGTGGAAAAGGGATGCATCAAATTCTTGTTAGCTCACCTGAGCATGAAGTGTTCTGTGTAAGCTATTGTGATTGTTCATTGTCCGGTGTCCTTCCGTCCATCCATCTGTCCGTCTGCGCATTCAAAGTTACAAAAAAACTCTCCTCCTAAAGTAACCATGGAATTTCAGCCAAACATCACAGAAATGGTCCTTAGGTCCTCTTTCGAAATACTTCAAAGAATTGATATTCATGGAAAACTTTGGTTGCCATGGCAATCAAGTGAAAAAACTTTTCCTCCAAAACTATAAGGTCCAGAGCTTTGATTTTTTGATATATAACATCATCTAATGACCCTCCGCCAAAGTACCATACTATAAAAATTAGCCCTTTTCTGTGTGTTTCCTGATTTATCCTATGAATAAAGAAGGAAATCTTTCAAAATCTTCTCCTCCCAAACCATAAGGACCTTTAATATTTGGTGTGTATAAATACCTATTGACCCTTTACCAAAATACTTCATAGAATTATAGTATTCTGAAAATAATTCCTTTTCTGTGCAATCTCTGATTTTGAAAGGAATATAGAAGGATATGGCAGGGTTTTTCCTCGACTTTCAAAACAGGGGGTCATTTTGCCACATTATGACCCCTATCAAATAAGATAAAGAGGGCTGTCTAGCTATTTTGGGGTCATTTCTGAAAAATGTGGGTCTAAATTCAAAGAAGGAGAGGGTCATGGGAAACCCTGAAATAGTATCTTCGACAATCTTCTGCTCCTTAACCATTAGGCCTAGAGCTTTGATATTTGGTATGTATCAATACCTATTAACCCTTTACTAAAATACTTCAAAGCATTACCGTACTTTGGAAATTAGTAATACATGGTGGGATCTTCAATGTACCTAGGATTAAAGGAGAAAGTCATAATAAAATCTTCTTCTCCAAAATAATTAGGTGCAGGGCTTTGATATTTTGTATATATCATAAAGCCTTGAGCCATCATACTCAGTGGAGAGATATAGGACTATTGTGGTCCTATGTTTGTTGCATGCTACTGGCCATAGTTTTTGCAAAATTATGCTGTTAGATATCAAAGCAGAACTTCCTGTGGGAGTCAATGAGCGGGTCCAATAGAGTGAGTGACTGGGAATGGTCAATTGCAGATTACTTTAATAATTATTAGTGACAATAGCCACTTTACCCATTCCCACACAACAAAATTTTAGACTATTCCAATCTGAAAGGAGTTGCAGGCCACAATTAAGATTTATGAATTTTTTTAGATTTTTTAACCTTCTGGATAGAAGACATTGTGTAAAATGAAGAAATTGATTGTTACAAGCAATTTTTTCATTTACACAATGTTTTGCTATTGTTTTGCTTGATGGGCATCCAAAAGCGTCACTGTGTTGGAATGCTTTAACTATTTTACATGAACATTTTACAAGTTTTATTTCCCTTACAAACTAACCTAGTGAAAAAAAAACAGGTTGGTATCAAATAACAATTCAAACACAGTGAAAAGCAAATATGATATAGGCCGACTTCAATGAAGTGTGGTACCAGAGACTTGATGGTCAGGGCCGTAAGAGTCCTTGCCTAAGGTTAAGAAATCTTGATTTAAACACTGACTGTAACAGATATTTTTAACTTATTACCACACAATGACGCTTTCTGACACGACTAAAAATTAGGTCATGGAAATGTTGTGACAAAAGGGGAAATTGCTTATAACAAGCAATTTCTCCTTTTGTCATAATTTCTCTTACCCTATTTGGACTTTTTTTATTGATGATATTAAAAAAACTTTGACTTTCATGGGAGGAAAACATTGTAAAGAGGGAATTGCTTCTTACAAGCAGATTGTGTGACAATGGTCTTGATTTTCATAGAAATATTTAGAGTCACATTATAGCTTACCCTTTCCTCTACAAACCTGGGATTTTATATGTACCTGATTTTATACATGTACTTGAGAAAACATTGTCGAAAAAGAAGAAAATGTTTGTAACAAGCAATTTCTTCTTTTACCACAAGATTTTCTACCATACTGACTGGTTTTCTTTCAAATTAAATCTGTTTTAAATTTTTGTCTGGAAAACCTTTGAATTATACACAGGTCTAAAATTTTGCAAAACAGGACAGGGTTGATCACAGTGTTGAGAGCTATTGCCATCAGGAGCTCAACTTCAGATAAAATTTTAAGACTATGAAAATATCCTATGATTCTTTTCTGAAGTTGAGTCATTGATGAACCATAGGGCGGCCGGCAATTTTTAGAGTCTTGGTTACTTACATGTGAATCTCAGCCTCGCAAAATCTGCATCTATTAAAATTCTGATTGAAAGAAATATGCCCAATAGATAAAAAAAAGTCATTTTATAGAAGATGAAATTGCTTGTGACAAGAAGCAGAGCTTATCAAACAATTTTCTTCTTTTTAAAACATTTTCTTTTGATCCATTACTAGACAAAATTATGCATTATGCTAAATTTGAATGGATGCAGATGACAATTTTTCATTGATGAATTTTTTGAAAAATGATTTTTTTTATTTTTTGGTAGAAATCATATTGTGGAAAAATAAAGAAATTGTTTAGACAATGTTTCAACTATCAATTTATCTAAAGAGAAAAGGCTGATTTTAGGTGACCAAAACTTGATAACTACAGCTATAAGCTACTTTAGTATTTAGGTTTTCAACATAAGTCAATTACTTGTTTCTTATGAAATTTTACATCTCTAATTTCAGGGTATAAAGTAGGATTTTGACCCTCAAAATTTTTAATATGTCCCGTTTTGACTCATAGACATGTCTCTCAAGGGGGTCAAAATTATCCCCTTGAGAGACATTTCTAAGGATCAAAATATTTTTTAGTGATACATCTTATGTACTATTGAAAATGATATGAATTAAATGCTTTATAAAAGATTTGATAAGTAAATCAACACACACATTTACCCTTGTCATGATGAACCTGGAATATTCCTGTTTTGCCATAGGTATAGACTAAGATCAGGCTGCACATAAGTGCAGCCTGATCTTAGTCTTTACCTTCTGCCTGTCTACTGCAACCCAAAGTTGTTTATAAAAATAATTTTCAAAATAAATTTCGACCCTTAACTTGTGTTGCTCCCAGTGATTTTATGCCTTTTATTTTAATGCAAATTCATATAAGGATTTTATTCAGCATGACAAGGGTTAAGAGAATTTATAATTTTATATTCAGTATTTTTGTTGCTTAATAACCCCTTCAACATCAGATTTGATCCGTAGCATATCATCAACAAGGAGTCATATGCTTGCAAGCACAAGCCTTTACTTTCATTGACTGTGATCAGTGTGATGCATCTATTGAAAATTATGTATGAACTAAATGATAACTTCATATCAGTAGATACTGATTTAATAAGTGAATTTATACTTACAACAAGAGAATATTTTTGTATTTGATTCATTATTTTTATTGCTTTGATCCCTTTGACCCATTTCAACTCAGTGACGCTTTTAGATGCTCCCAAGTTATAAAAAGCTTTGGAAAATATTGTGGAAAATAAAGAAATTGCTTGTGACAACCAATTTCTTAATTTTCCACAATGTTTTTTACCCAAAAAGTTGAACAATCCAAATTTTCATAAACTTTGAACTGTCGTCTGCAACATCTTTCAATTTGGGCCAGTCTCAAATTTAGCAATCTTGTAAGTTTTTGACCCCTGGAATTTCAGGGACAAGTAGTCCACAGGGACTTGTCAGTTACAATTGACTTTTTTAATACTATAAATATAATGTCTATATTTACATACCATATAAAAAAATCAATTATGACAGGTCCCTGTGAAGTAGTCAATGGCTACAATCCCTTACTTTTTTGTAAAATATGAAAAGACAAACCACTGTGAACTTTAATAAGACGAGATGACCCAAAGTCTTGTGATCCACACATGATTGAACACAAATTTTTAATGAATAGATTTATGTAGTGGTAATCCCCTTGTCATAAAACAAATAGAAACAGCCTCTAAAAATAGTTATTTCTACATGAGATAGTGGTGTATTACTAGTATCTATCTGTTCATCTGTCAATTATTCTGTCTTTCCATCTATCTGTCTTAACCCATTCCCACATGATGGAAATTTAGACCAGTCCAATTTCAAAGAAGTTGCAGACGACATTTTAAAGTTGATGAAATCTTTAAAATATTAGTCTATTTAAGTAGATAACATTGTGGATAATGAAAAAATTGCTTGTAACTAGCAATTTCTTCATTTTCCACAATTTTTTCTAAAGTTTTCATATTGAGGGGTGTTTAAAAACGTCATTGTGTGGGAACGGGTTAAAACTTTATTTGCAAACTTACAATGTTGATATTTGGCGTGGGTGTATAAGCATTTGCTAACTATGTTTTAACTGTGATAATATAACTCTTTGACGTTTTAACAGACGGATGTTTTGCAAATCTGAGACTCACAAATCTGTAGCAAGGACTCTAAAAAAATACTTCATGTGAGTCTCAAGTTACAATGGTGCTTTTTGATGCCCTACAAGAAAAAACAATTCACAAGATATTTGTTGCAAGCAATTTCTTCATTTTACACAATATTTTCTACCTATAAAGTTGAAAAAAAATATAAAATTTCATAAACTTTAAATTGCCGTCTGCAACTTTTGTTGTCTGGTAATGGGTCAAACTGTCCTATGTCTAGACAAAATAAGCCTTGGTCAGGTAGACATTGCCATTGGATAGAAAGAAAAAATTCAGTACTATAGTTTAGTGTGTGAAAGAATTTATGTAATTGATTCCAGTTATTGCAATGTGACACATCAATAATTTTCAACTCTTGTCATACTTATCCTGTAACATTTCTGTTTTTGCAAGATTTTGACATAAGTGCAGTCTGATCTTATTCTACACAGCCTGCTTCTACATTTTAACCTTTCCTGTACAACCCCATGATTTTATGTCATTGTGGTTTTATACTTGAGAAAATATTGTCGGAAAAAGATAATATTTTCAACCTAATATGATGGTTTCATTTCAAATTGTACCTGATTGTCATTGTTGTCTGCAATATCTCTTTCAATTTTGACCAGTCTAAAATTTCGAAAAAAAACGGTAAAGGGTTAAATGATATTCTGTTTTCAAAAGAAAACAAGTCCTCTATAAGGGCTTCCAGTACTTTCATTGCCTTGATTAAAGGCATTCTTGGAAACGGATTTTTACTCAGCATAAAAATATTGCTAAGTATTGTTTGTTGACACCTTAAACCCATTCCAAAATGACAAAATTTTAGACTGGGTCCAAGTTGAAAGAGGTTACAGACAACAAAACAAAGTTAGTTTGAATTAACAGCAGCCATATGAGGTAGAAAATATTTTGAGAAAATAAGAAAGAAGAAATTTCTTGTTACAATATTTTTGATATTTTTTTGGCACATAAAAATGTGGAATTGTGCAGTCATGGGTTAATTGTAGTCTCCTAGAAATTTCTGAGCCACCATTTTGTTTCCTCATGTCATAGGAAAGGATTATCTTGAAAATCATTGAGATAACATTTGGACAAAAAGTCAGAAAGTATGATCAATGATAAAAAGTAGTGAAACAGAATAAACCCACTCCCATACAATTCTTCTTTTTTACAACCTTCAAGAAAAGAGGTGAAGAAAAAAATGAAGATATTGCTTGGAAAAAAAGATAATTTCTTTGTCATCCACATAGTTTTCAACACAGAAAGACTGAAATGTTTACTAGAATTCAAAAGAAGGGCTTTAACCTCTCAATGATAAACCAATTGCTGACCTGACCCACTTTGTCTATTGGCCCCACCCACTGACTCCGACTGGAAGTCCTGCTTTGATTTTAGACCACATATTTTGTTATTTTGCAAAGTTCTTAGCCAGTAACATGTAACGAAAAAGTGAAATGTTTGGTCGGTAACTTGAATGTCATTGAATAAGCTGTACTTACAAGGTTTAAGTCGCCAAACCAACAAAAAGCGTAACAAAAATGGCTGCCAATGTTGGAGTTCAAAACTTGCTTCTTGTCTAATTGAATGATTTCATTGGTCGACTGGTTATTTGATTGACAGATCACTTGCCACACCCACTGACCAGATGTCTGAGATATTGAATTACATTAGTTTACAAAATAGATGGCCAGGCATATGTATTCCATTACTGGACAACACAATTTTAGACTCGTCCAACTTCATAGGTGTTACAGCGGACAATTTTTTAGTTGATTAAATTTTAATTTCCCTTGTCTTTTGAGGTAGAAAACTTTGTGGATAATGAAGAAATTGCTTGTAACATGAATAGGGCTTTGAGTGACCCTTTGTCTGATTTCATCAAAGAACTATGATCAGCTGAAAACATTGCTTTTATGGGGTGAGCTTATTTCCGTATATATACTTTTTAAACCTTCTTCTCAATTTCAATCAAATGTAACAGGAATGATCAACTTTATCAGATTTCTTGAAATGAATGTGATTGGATGAAAAATCTGGCTTTTATGGACAGGATTAAGGTCAATATAATTATGGTATATATGGAAATTTTTGAAAATCTCTAAAATGGATTTAAACCAAATTTCACTGGAATTTTCCCATGGAATTATGGTTACTCTTTATGAGACTTCTGCAAAGACTTTGGATCAAATGGGGAAAAAAAAGTGTTCTATAATGGGCTTATTTCAATATAATATTGGTATATAGTGAAAACTTTGAATATTGATTATGGTGACAATTTGACTTACCGTATGTTAAGGGAAAAGGGGTCTTATTATCAATTTTCTTTGTTACCACTCTCAAGGTCACAATTTTGGCTCAATCTTTTTCAAACTGACTGAAAATGTTTTCATAGTCATGAGGAAGAACTGTATTGAATGTAACATTCTTACCATGACCAAATTCAAGGAGTAAAGGGGCCTTAATAACTATTTCCTTGTTACCACTCTAGAGGTCAAAATTCAGGCTCAAACTAAGTGTAAATGCTTGTACTGTCATGAAAATGTAACTGCCATTGAATCTTGTAGCAGGTGGCATAAATGGCAGTATCAAATTTTAGCTCTACTGGCTGGAAGCCAGCGAGCTATTGTCATGGCATTGTGTCCGCCTTGTGTTCATCCGTCTGTCGGTAAATTTTTACTTAAAAAATCTTCTCCTCAGAAAGTACTGAACAGAATTCAACCAAATTTCACAGGAATGATTGCTTGGTGACCCTTTTTCAGGCTCTTTCAAAGAATTTTGATCGCATGAAAAACATGACTTTAATTGGCATGGCTAATTTCCATATATGGTGAAACCTTTAAAAATCTTCTCAGAAATCAATGGATGGATTTCAACCAAATTTCACCTAAATGATCCTTGGGGTACCTTTTATCAGATTCCTTCAAACAGTTATGAGCAGAAAACATGGCTTTAATTGGTGGGGCTAATTTCCATATATGGTGAAAGCTTTGAAAATTTCTCAGAAACAATAGGATTGCTTTCAACCAAATAACACTGGAGTGATCCTTTGGTGACCCCTTATTAGATTGCTTAAAAAAAATTGATAGGCTGTAAACGTTGCTTTAAATGATTGGGATAATTTCCTTATATGGTAAACATTGAAAACCTACAACTTTCTAAGATTACAAACAGTTATAAGTTTTCAACAAAATTTCTTAAAATGAACCTATGGTGAATGTGTGTCAGATTCCTGCATACAATATGGCTCAGATGAAAATTATGGCTTTTATAGGGGGCTTGTGTCCATATATGGTATATAGTGAAATTTTGAAAATCTTATTCGTGCAAACTGCAGATTGTTTTCAATGAAATTTCTCAGGTTGGTGTAGTGAATCCAGTGCTCAAGTGCCTCTAGTTTTTTCATCCAATCGCAACCATTTGACTTTGTAAAATATCTCAATTTTCAATTTGAGTTGATTCGTTAGCTGCAGAAAGTGAACTCAGGTGAGCAATCTAGGCCCTCTTGTCTTAGAACAAGATGTAATGGCTTAGTGGATAACAATATTCATTTTTGAAACAAAAAATGAAATTAATCATTTGATTTTTCGATTCTAAAGTCAGATTAATAATTCAAAAATGTTTCTTGCCTCGTTTCAGTATAATTATAATGTTGTTAAAACATTTTAAGCATTTTAACCCTTTTCATGCTTAATAAGATCAAAGGGCTAATGGCACTGCAGGTCTGGTTTCACGGTCAATATTCAATTTAGAAATTGATCATATGGAAATATCTGGTTTAAAAAGGACAAGCAGGTGGTGTAGATTAAGATCAGACAGTACATATAACTAGGAGGTTCTTGATCTAAAGATCAATAAATTCATTGACAATTGTACTTTTAGTTTTTAAACTGTAATGATACTTGAAGCTAGTTCGAGACCTTAAAATGTTACTAAACTTAGATTCTGGGACTTTCAAGTTCTTGAACAGAAGTTCTTGAACCAGTGAAAGGTTCTAGAACCAGAGTTCTCAAAACAAAGTTCTAGAAAAGTTCTAGAAACAAAGTGAAGTTTTTGAACCTTTTTTGAGGGGGTAGTTTTGCAATGACTCCTCCACTAGTATATACAGTGAATTTGGTTTTATGAAGATCCTTCCACTAAAAGCATGTAGATGCACTTATTTGAAATATGATCATTCATAATGACCATTTGGGTTTAAGTGGTTAAGAAATCAATTAGTACATTATCTTACTGTCGCCCGACAATCAAAATCTGATATCATAAGGTACTTAAACAGTCAAGGTTAATGATTACCCTCTTCTTTACCATGATGACTCTTATTATTGCATGTGTCCTGCAAGGGCAGTTGACCGAATACCAGACGGCCACATTTTAGACTGGCCCAAATTGAAAGATGTTGCAGATGACAATTTCAGGTTTATGAAATTTTGGATTTTTGAACTTTCCGGGTAAAAAACATTGTGGAAAATGAAGAAATTGCTTGTCACAAGCAATTCCTTCATTTTCTACAACATTTTTTAAAGCTTTTTTTCCCCTGGGGCATCTAAAAGCGTCACTGAGTGGGTTAACTCATTCTCACAAAAAAGAAATTTAGACTAGTTAAAAATGATTTATTGCAGACAACAATTTCAAAAAGAGCTTTTGGAAAATATTGTGAAAAATGAAGAAATTGCTTTTTACAAGCAATTTCTTCATTTTCCACAATTTTTTTCATGCCAGAAATCTGCAAAAATCTTATTTTTTAATTTGTATTCCTGAATAAAAGACTTTGTTTAGAATTGCACCAAAATCAAAGGACTGAAATCACTGGAAGCATTAGTTGCAGGTCAATATTTCATTTAAAAACTGATTCTATAAACAATTCTTGCTTGAAAGGGACAAGCAGGTGGTATAGACAAAGATCAGACTGCACATATTTATGCATCTATACCTCCTGCCCAAAAAGGAATATTCCGGGTTCAGCATGACAAGGGTTAAAATTGTCATATGCATTCCTTTCAACTTGGACCAGTCTAAAATGTTGCTATCTGGTGGTGGGTTAAATTTGAATCTGATAAAGAGTTTTGACTATAAAAGGGAAATGGTTGATTAAGGATAAAGATAGATTTAAAGATACACTTGATGCATTGAAATAGGATGTTGTACGGGGATTGATGGATTATTAATTAGATGGAATAATTAATTGATAGGATACTTTTAACCTGCTGTTTTAATTCTGTTTCATTAGCAATTTATGGCACAAATCTGTTTCATTAGTTAATAATGGCACATGCTCGGCATTAGGAAACAAGAATCATTCATTTCCAAAAGCAGAAATTAAAGAAATAGATGTACATTTAAAGAAAAAATATATAGAAGGTCAGAAAGCTAAATAAGATGCTTTATGTTTCATAATGACCATGATTTTAAGCAATTAATTTATAACATAATGATTATTTCTTAATCAAATTAATACGCCAGACTTAAAAACAAAGGACATTTAAATACCATGTTAAACACATTTAGTTTCTACAAATGTGCAAGATACCTTTTACTTACCATATATCCAAAGCAATGAAATGCATGTATACAATATAATGGTTTCACTTTGAAAGCATCAAAAGTTGGGTCCCTTGGGATGCAAGTACTCTTGTATTTGGATCATAAGGGTTCTTGGTAGTATTCTAAAAAAACAAAGTATGACAACTTATTGACAAATGTTAAATAATCTCCAATCTCAGGGGTTCTTTGGGCTCACATCAGAGTACTCTTTATAGTCCTGTGGGTCCATTTCAGAGTTTAAGACTCACAGTTATATACATGTACCAGGCTGCTTGGTAATATGATATGATCTATTGCAAGTTTCTATAAGAATCCCTAATGAGAGCATCCTTTAATAGATCTAACATTGCAAAAATTAAGTAAATGCTTTATTAGCTAGTCTTTAATATCTATCTGCAGGGATTTTGAGAAATTTAAATACCTTGTTTCTACTGATGATATGTTTACTCAAATGTAGAATACTTAATCCATTACCATTGGTGTTGGTTAAGGGTTTCTGTGAAGGAGATTCAAACTTACCCACAGGGGTTGAGGGGTTGTTTTGATAATGCCTTCGAACCCTCTAAATCTACCACTGATTACCAATTAATATTTTATATGGGTCCAAATTCAAAAGAGTTCCCTGAAAAGTTTTTGTTTATGAAATTGTACGCATATTTGTTTTTCTGAGTAGAAACATTACGGATAATGAAGAAATTGCTTCTTATAAGCAATTTCTTCATGTTCCATAATGCTTCCCAAAGCTTTATTCTTATGGGGGTGTTAAAAAGTGGGACTTTATGAAATAGGTTACAAAGTATTCAATGTCGTTTGGATATTATGCAACTATAGGTATCTTTAGATGGAGTTTGGTCAACAATTGAAGTGTTTATACACTTTAGAAGTCACAGTTTTGACCCAATCTTGATGAAACTTGGTCAGAATAATTGTTAGGTCATGAGGATCAACTCTATCGTTTGTGGGAGGGTTCTTTTTAGAAAACACAGGAAAAGGTGCCTTAATGACAATTTCCTTGATTACCCTCTAGAGGCCACAAATTTGGCTCAATCTTCATGAAACTTAGCTGGAAAACACAGGAAAAGGGATGTTAATGACAATTTCTTTGTTTACACCTTAGAGGCACAATTTTGGCTCAATCTTTATGAAACTTGGCCAGAATAATTCTTAGGCCATAAGGATTACTTTTTTGATTATGGGGAGGTTCTATTGGAAAACACAGGAAAAAAGGGTCCTTAATGACAATTTCTTTTTTTACACTCTAGAGGCCGCAAATTTGGCCCAATCTTCATGAAACTAGGCCAGAATAATTATTAGGGTATAAGGATAAATCCTATTGATTATAGGAAGGTTCTTTTGGAAAACACAGGTGCCTTAATGACAATTTCTTTGTTTACACTCTAGAGGCCACAATTTTCGCTCAATTGACATGAAACTCGGTCAGGATAATTGTTAGGTCATAAAGATGAACCTTATAGATTATAGGAGGGTTCTAAAGGAAAACACAGGAAAAGGGGCCATAATGACAATTTCTTTGTTTACCATAAAGAAGTCACATTTTTGGCTCCATCTTCATGAAACTGGTTATAGTTATTTGTCTCTAGTTACCTTTTTTTTAACAGCAGGCATTTCAGGCGAGCGATCTAGGACCATCATGATCCTCTTATTCTTATTTTAACACTTGTCATGTGGACTCCAGAAATATTTCTTGTTTGACAATAACTTGGCAGGTGTATAGACCAAGATCAGCTTTCAAATATGTGCAGTCTGATCTTAATCTACATTACCTACTTATAATAGAGTTGAGGAAATATTTAAATAAAAAGTAGATCAAAATTTGACAAAAATGAAAATCTTGTGAATAAAGGACAGATATGCATCAGGAAGAGGGTTAAACAATGGAATACTTGATGAACAGGAAATTTAAAAGAAAAAATGAAAACTCTTCCTGATATTGTGAATAAAGTAAATGAAATACCCAATGAAACTTGAACTTTCAATTTTCGAATTAGTAACACAACATACAGACATTTATTTCTACCGTAGTCGCAGGTTTATTACAATGTTTAACAATTGATGCTTAGCCAGCAAAATTCTTTTTTTAGATTGCTAATGAAACAGAATTATTCCTGTTGTGTTTTAAGGCATAATTTGGAACTTTATTAAATAACGAATTGTTCAAAACTTAAATGAACAATGTCTGAAGGATACTTAACTGTGTCCTATTCCAATGGCAAAGTGACTGCAGGTCATATAAATGATGCTGATGATGACACCGCTCCGCTTGTTCACTCACCATTACAATGGCGTGTACCGAATCAAAAGACAACAAAACATGGGACACTCACTTTACAAACGGATGGATACGAGTCTCGTCGCACTCTTGGAACCATTGGCGGGGTTTTCTGTTCCGTGTCCCTAGCCATGTTTAGTACTATGCTGTTTTTGAGAGTTGGTAATGTTCTCTTTATTCCTAAATTATTTAACCTATTGCCAAACAACAAAATTTTAAACTAGTCCAAATATTAAGGAGAAATGGCAGGTGGCAATTTTTAGTTGATGAAACTGTAAAATTTTTCGTCTTTTGGTGTTGAAAACAGAGTAGATGATAAAGAAAGTAACAAGCAACTTCTTTATTAATAATGTTTCCTAAATTTATTTTCTTGAGGGGCATAATTGTATTGGAACAGGTCAATATAAGTTCTGAATTCTGATCGACTGAAAAGTCTGTTTCATACCTCAATGAAAAAAAGTAACACCATTATTTTGAATGCTTTTGAACTAAGTCATTCCACTATTACTCACCAAAACTGGTATTTTTTGTACATTTTTGTTATATTGGATGTTTGATTTAAGAAATGTACCTAAACACAATCAAATTCTGTGTAAAATAACCTCACAGCTTTGTACAATGTGGTAAGGTTTTCCTGTCACATACCTCAAAGAAAATTGAAATATTTTTTCATCTCTTAATTAAATTGCAACAAATATTATTAGTATAGATAAAATTGCTTCTGGGCGACAAAACATTGTAACTACAAGTTCAATAAGCTGAAATGATGATATTTTGGTTAGCCCTCTAGCAATACAAGTAACCAATTGCCACACTATCCAACCTTTTACAACAAAATAAGAACAAAATGCTTTGGAAAACATTATCACCGTGTTATGGAAAATGAGAAAATTGCTTATTACAAGCAATTTTTTCATAATCCACAATGTTTTCTACTCACAAAGAAAAATGTTTTTAAAATTCTATCAACCATAAATTGTTCTCCATATTCTTTGAATTTGGACTAGACTGAAATATTGTCTTTAGGTAATTGGTTAATCAGTTCAAGCCTGTTCATTTTGTTAGAATTTACTAGTTTTGAAATTTTCTTTATTTGTATAACTTACATGAATTTGTTACCAAATTATTTTTTAGCAAAGAGTGATCTTTGATGGGTTAATATTTGCTTTTGAAAAATTGAATTTTACCCTAATCATGTTGAGTGTGGAGTATTCTTGTTTTTGCTAGAGTTCAGACAAAGATAAGCCATCACATGATTGAGACTTCAGTCTGACCTTAGTCTATGCCACCTGTTTGTCCTTTTTCAGCCAGAGTTATCAATTTTTTAAAGACTCACAAATTGTTCCGGTGGAAATTCAACCCTGTGATTTCAGTATAATTTTGATAAAGTTTTTATTTGCCATGACAAGGCTGAATTATCAGAATCAACAAATCAAATAATTCATTTAGACAGGAAGTGAACTTCGAACTCAGACAATTTTGTGACGCATTTTAGTTGGTTTGGCAAATGAGACCTGGTAACTACAGCTCGAATAAGGTTTAATTATGACATTTCATTTACCAACCAACCTTTCAACTTTTTTGTTGCATGTTACTGGCCATAAACTTTGCAAAATAGTTCTGTGTAATATTGAAGTGGAACTTCCTGTTAGAGTCAGTGGGTGTGACTAATGGAGTCAGTGGGCGGGGCCAGTGACACATCAATACTAGACTCAATATAATATGATGACCAAAATAAAGTCAGATTGTATTCCAGTAAACTTACTGTTGAGTGTTGATTTAAGGTCAAGATCAAGGTCATTTAGATCTTAACCCTTTACCAGACGCCAGAATCTTAGACTGGCCCAAATTTAAGGGAGTTGCAGACAACAATTTAAAGTCTGTGGAATTTTAGATTTTGTCACTATCTGGGTAGAAAACATTGTGTAAAATGAAAAAATTTCTTCTTACAAGAAATTTCTTCATTTTACACAATGTTTTCCCAATTGTTTTTCTGGAGGGATGTCTAAAAGCGCCAATGTGTTGGAATGCTATTGTATGTTCAAAATCAAGATCAAATATTATAATGTTTAATGCTGACCCTTAAACTTACTACATTGTTCAAATTTGTAATATCTGTATGTCATGTTGAAAAATGAGACCTTGATCAAAATCAAGGTCTCATTTTTAGCTCCACTGGCTGAAAGCCAGCGAGCTATTGTCATGGCGTTGTGTCCGTCCTGTGTCCTTCTGTCCATAAACTTTACTTTAAAAATCTTCTCCTCAAAAAGTACTGAACAGAATTCAACCAAATTTCACAGAATGATCCTTTGGTGACCCTTTATCAGATTCCATCAAAGAAATTTGATCGGTAGAAAAATATTGCTTAAATTGGCGGGGCTTATTTCCATATAAGGTGAAAGCTTTAAAAATCTTCTTCTCAGAGAGCAATGGATTGATTTCAACCAAATTTCACTGGATTGCTTATTTGGGTGACTTTTTATCAAATTACTTCAAAGAATTCTAAATGGACAGAAAACATGCCTTTATTGTGCTGGGAATTATTTCCATATGGTGAAAGCTTTGAAAATCTTCTTCTAAAAAAACATTTTATGGATTTCAACAAAATTTCAGCAGAATGATCCTTTGGTGACCCCTTATTACATTGCTAAAAAGGAATTGATTGGATGTTAACATTGCTTTAATGGATTGGGCCTATTTCCATATATGGTAAACAGTGAAAAGCTACAATCTGCAGGATGGTTTTCAACCAAATTTCTCAGGAATAATAAGTAAATTCAGGCCAGTTGAGCAAATCAGGCGCTTAACCCTTTCCTGGACAAACACGGGATTTTACGTCACTGTGATTTTATACTTGAGAAAACATTGTGGAAAAAGGAGAAATTGCTTGTAACAAGCAATTTCTACTTTTCCCACAATATTTTCTACCAAATAGGATGGTCATAATTCAAATTGCATGCATTTTTCATTGTCGTCTGCAACCTATTTGAAATTGGACCAGTCTAAAATTTCATAAAACAGGAAAGGGTTAAGGGTCTCTAGTTCAACATGACATACAGATTTTATGTTCAAAATCAAGATCAAATATTTTATTACATACCTATAAAAGATATGGAGTAAAACCTGGCTGTCAAATACAACTCGACAGAAAAAAAATCAATATTCGGCGTGTAGCAAAAAAACGTATTCGTCGAGTACCGTTAAACACTGACTTCTTTTTTGTGTATTGACGTTCCGGGTTTTTTGGTAAGTTGGTTATTTCTTAGCCATTTAAGAGAATTTTTTAATGTCATTTCCTAAAAGGTATATAATAAAAGGAATATTACAACAGTGTGTTTTTCTATTTGTTGTTATCGTGTTCTCGAATCGTGTGTAGGTATTTTTTATTGGATTCGACCTTCGACCTTCGGTCTCATCCAATAAAAAATACCTACACACGATTCTCGAACACGATAACAATGCATAGAAAAAGACACTGTGGTAATATTCCCTATGTATCGCATCTACTGATTCAGTATGTGGTCAAAAGTAAGGTCACATGTCTCCAGATTGGCCATGAAAAGATATGATTGTTTTGCATTTTGCTTAGAGTTGTAGCAAGCTTTGTTTACTCATATCTGTACCGATTTTAACAAAATGATTTTATCAATCTGGGTTGAACGTGTCCATAATTAAGTCTTTACTGAAATTAAGTTATCACTAATGATAATTTTAGATAGTATAGTAATTTTAGGTAGTATAGTTTGATTTATTCGTGGAAGAAGAAATGAATTGCTTTAGACTAATTGATTTGAAAATTGCTTTCTATTACAGACTTAAGGACAAAGTCTTAATGTTATTGTTTGACCCATTCCCACACAATCATGCTTTTTATGATGTCCCTGAGGAAAAAAACTTGAAAACGAACAGAAAATGGTGAAAGAAGGAATTTCTTCTTTATTCACAATGTTTTCTACCCCAAAAGAAAAACTAAATTGAAATAATATGAAAAAACAATTGTTGTCCGCAACATCTTTGAATTTTGACCAGCCTAAAATTTTGTCATCTGGTAATGAAAATAACAAAGGTACATCAATCATGCAAATGCATTTCATTCCTTGAAATTACCTCCCCAAAGTCTCACCAACTGATACTGGGTTAATAAGACTGTTTTTTGTTTGCATTTTCTCTGGTTTCTCTTTAATTTCCTATACTTAACCCTTGTCATGCTTTAAAAATTCCTTAAGGAAATGCATCAACCCATTACCAGATGATGAAATTTTAGACTGGACCAAATTCAAAGGAGTTGTAGTCGACATTTATAGTTTTTGTAATTTTAGAGTTTTTCAACTTTCTGGGTAGAAAACATTGATAAAATGAAGAAATTGCATGTTACAAGCAATTTCTTCATTTTACACAATGTTTTAGTCCAAAAGCGTCATTTTGTAGGAATAGGTTAAAATCAAAGGGCTGAAAGTACTGATAGTACTTATTGTTCAATAATCAATATTTCTTTTGAAAATCAAATTCATAACTTCTCTAGCTGGCAGGAAAAGTACAAGCAGAAGGTGTAGACCAAGATCAGACTGCACTTATGTGCAGGATTTGTCTTTGTCTATACCTCCTGCCCAAATAGGAATATTCTGGGTTCAGCATGACAAGGGTAAAGCTTTTTTAACCCAGGTTCATGTTATCTATTATTGAACAAAAACTTCTTTTCGGCAACAAGGGACGTAATTGAAATCCTTGTGAAACCTTGAAAAGATTTAATTCCCTTAAAGAAGAGTCTTGTGGCCAGACTACTACTTAATCAATACCATACAGATTGGGAGCCATGCAGGCAATAACGAGAGAGAAAGAAATCAATCCTTTCCTGTTGTTCTTTTAATTTTAGACTGGTCAAAATTGAAAATTATTACAGACAACAATGAAAATTTGATGCAATTTGAAATGAAACCATTCTATATGGTAGGAAATATTTTTGGAAAAGAAGAAATTGTTTGTTACAAATTCTTCTTTTCCACAATGTTTTCTCAAATATAAAATCACTGCGATGTTAAATCCTGTGTTTGTACAGGAAAGATATAATGCACATTGGAAATGGTTGGAAATATCACACAAAGGATCAAAGTTTCAAACCATCTTGCAGTAGATGGCTAAGATAAGCCTTGTCATGCTGAACCTTGAATATCCAGTTTTGGCTGGAGGTGTAGATAAAGATCAGCCTGTATTTAAGTGCAGTCTGATTTTAGTCTCTCCTCTTGTTCCTCCTTTTCAAATCTGAGTTATTTATGAAAAAAAAATTCAAAAGAAGTATTGATGATCAAAAGCAAGTACTTCAAGTATTTTCAGCCCTTCAATTTTAATGCAATGACAAGGATTGATGATTATACCCCACATTCGAAGTAGAGGGGGATATATTGGTTTTTGCCATGACTGTCTGTCTGTCCATCCATCAGTTCTATCTGTTCATTTGTCTGTCTGTAGACTTTTCATGTCCATGCTCTAACTGTACAACTAATTAGCCTACAATCATTGAAGCTTCATACTGTTAGCAATGATCCAAGAAAGTGTCCTAAAGATGTTTAAATTTTTCATATTGAGGGGTGTTTAAAAGCGTCATTGTGTGGGAATGGGTTAATAAGATAAGTCACAAGAACACAGTTTGAAGTACATGCACTTTTCAATTAAAAACTGAGCGTCAGATAGAGTATAAAACATTGCAACAGAATGAGAAATTGCTTGTAACAAGCAATTACTCCTTTTGCCACACAGTTTTTCTTAGTATTTTTCATTAGAGCTTCAAAATATGAGATTGTTGGTAAATGGGTTTAAAATAGACTTTATAAGATTGGATTTTGTTAAGCAAGTTGTTCCATTTGTCTCATATTTCATTATGTTTCAAAGTCAATAAACCCTTGAGATAACTTTGTAGATGTTAAAAAATTGCTTGCAAAAAGTAATTTCTTTAATTGTCTTTAGCTCCACTGGCTGATAGTCAAAAAGCTATTGTCATGGCGTGGTGTCCGTCATGCATGTGTGCGTCCGTCCATAAACATTTCCTTTAAAAATCTTCTGGACAGAGTCAACCAAATTTCAGAGGAATGATCCTTGGATGACCCTCTATCAGATTCCTTTAAAAATTTTTGATCTGAGGTTAAACATGGCTTTAATGGGTGGAGCTAGTTTCCATATATGGTGAAAGCTTTGAAAGTCTTCTTCTCATTAACCAATGAATGGATTTCATCCAAATTTCACAGAAATTATCCTTGGGTGACTTTTTATCAGATTCTTTAACCAAGCAATTTTTTGATTTTCTACAATGTTTTATGACAAGAAAGTTGAAAAAAATGAAAATTTCATTAACTTTAAATTGATGTCTGCAACTCCCTTCAATTTTGACCAGTCTGAAATTTTGCCATCTGGTAATGGGGTAAGTAGAAATACAAAAAAAAATGCTACATTGAAAATGGACAAGAGCTTGTTCAATGATGTTCATCTTTCGTATAGCTGACTTATTGCCATCACCCTGGTGTTGTTTGCAATGGTGACAAACTTTCACCTTGGTCATATTTTCCATGCTTGCTAGTATTTATTAATATCTTTCTTTCGTGGTTATTCAGCTTGAATTCTTGTCAGAGGATGTTTACATATATATTTTTTAATACTTTATATTCCCCCAAAGTTAGTTTATTTCAAAGATTAACTGGAATTAATATCCCGATGTCTTGTCTTTTGGTGTTGTGAACTATACTCCTCACAAAAAGTTAAGCAACAAGAAATAGTTTGACAACTGCATCTGAATATTTTATATTTAACACAATACAAACAAATATTCTTTAACACCGAATACTGTTCCTTCAACATCAGCAGGTAATCAAATTGCATCATAAATTAAATGAAATAGAGGAACGCCAAAGCAGCGCATACTGAATATGGCCATGCAACAGATCTCTTAAGTCCTACTATCGCTATATGGTTTAAACAAAACTAACCATTCTAACAGCCACCCCAATAACACCGCTCCATGATTTGTACTGCATGACTAATCACTAGCGCATGAAATGTGCATGCATTAATACTTTATCCTGCATTGCTTTGCACATGCAGCATGGTCTTTCATGTGCACACTCCAACACTTTTTAGGCCAACTCATTTGACAAGCAACATGGTCCGTAGACATTTGTCCTCTCATGAAGTTGCAAGGGCTGTTGGTATGGTTCAGGGTGGAATGTCACAGTCAGCTGTAGCTAATCAGCTAGGTGTACATCGTAGTGTAATTTCAAGGGCGATAAGTCCTCATGAACAGACGGGGCAATTCAATGAAAGGCAACGTTCAGGACGACCACGTGTAACTTCAGTTAGGCAGGACCGGTACTTGGTGACTACAGCTCGAAGGAACAGGTTTGCCAATGCCACATCACTCCAGAATGATTTTCAGAGGACACATGCAACTCAGACAATTCACAATAGATTGAATGCTTCGGGGCTTAGATCCAGGAGACATCTGCAGCGAATATCTTTATCTGTGCAGCACCGTTGAGCTAGACTGAATTGGGCCAACCGACATGTCAACTGGAGAGTCAATCCTTGGCGCAATACCTTATTCACTGATGAGTCGCGTTTTTGCCTTGATTTCAATGATGGGCGGGCTTGAGTATGGAGGGCTGTCAATGAACGTTATGCTGATGTACCACTGCTGAACATGACCGTTTTGTGGGTGGCAGTTTGATGATCTGGGCGGGAATTGGAGTTAGACGCCGAACTGACATTGTTGTCATTAGAGGTTCTATGACTGGCCAACGATACCATGACTTGATTGTTAGGCCTATTATCATTCCACTGGCACGACAGGTTGGTCCAAACTTTGTGCTTATAGATGACAATACACGCCCATATCGTGCTAGGGTTGATGTAGATGACATTCAGACAAACAATATCAATCGTTTGGAATGGCAAGCACGGTCACCTTACCTCAATCCCATTGAACACGCTTGGGACATCTTGGGAAGACGTGTGTATGGACAGAATGTTCGTCCCCAGAGCCTGGATCAACTGGAAACATTATTAAGGCGTGAATGGCAGGCAATTCCACAGCGACAACTTGGTCAGCTGATTTGGTCTTTGCCACGTCGTGTGCAGGCCTGTGTTCAGTCACATGGAGGTCAAACACGGTATTGACACTGAGAATCATTACTGGTAAATGACTATTGCACTGCCATTTTCAGTATGTGCTGCTTTAGCGTCCCCCTACTTCATTATTATTGACATCACCACTCGATTACTTGCTGATGTTGCAGGAACAGTATATTATGTTAAAGAATATTTGTTTGTATTTTGTTAAATATAAAATATTCAGATGCAGTTGTCAAACTTTTTCTTGTTGCTTAACTTTTTGTGAGGAGTATACATTCTGTTGATCGACATTTTTAATCATTAGGGCGACCTAGACCCTCATGGGACTCTTGTATTTCATTTCAATATCAGGAGTCAGGATTAGCTTGGTATTCATTTTCTAGAATTAACCCTTGTCCTGCTGAATGCTTATCCTTTTCTCACAAATTTTTGAAATATTGTCAAACGTAGACCACTTTGTGTTCAAATATTTCCTCAACACTAAAAGAACCAGTAGGTAGTGTAGACTAAGATCTGACTGCACGTCAGTGCAGTCTGATCTCAGTCTATACACCTGCCACAGCTAATGTCAAAACAGGAATATTCTGGGATCAGCATGACAAAGGTTAAAGTGGGCTGTAAGGGATCGGCATGAATAACCTTTGTAAGGAGACCAAATTTATAACCTCTGTCAAGCTTCAAGTGGTGTTAGTTAACTCTTATCATGCTAGTACTTGGATATTCCTTTATTTGGATGGTGCTATGATTTAGTTTGGCCTGCAACTATGATGATTTTGATCTTAGTCTACACCTTGTTGTACCTTAGTCTACACCTGTTTGTACATTTTAAACCATTCCCACACAATGATGCTTTTAATGATACCCGTCAAGGAAAATAAATGAAAACATCATGTAAAAAAAATAAATAGCTTGCAACAAGCAATTTCTTCAATTTTCAAATGTTTTCTTCCAGAGAATAAGAACACAATATAAAATTTCATAAAATATGAATTATCGTTTGCTGCAAACTCCTTTAAACTTTAATTGGTCTACAATTTTGTGAATGGGTTAACCCTTGTCATGCTGTTTAAATTATCTTACTGAATTGCTGTCAAATCAAAGGGCTGAAAGCACTGATAGAACTTGTTGTTAAAAAATCAACATTTCTTTTAGAAAACAACTTCATACTCAACTATGACAGGAAAAGTACTAGCAGGAGGTATAGACTAAGATCAGCCTGCACATAAGTGCAGTCTGATCTTAGTTTACACTTCCTGCCAAAACCGGAATATTCCGGGTTCAGCATGACAAGGGTTAAGATTTCAAAAGAAAAATTAGATCTTTCAATGCTTTCAGCCCATTGATTTTGATGCAGTTCTGAAATAAGGGTTTTATTCAGCATGATAAGGGTTTGACATGATTCTTTTGTCTCTTTATCAATTAATTCATATCTTTGGAGAATCCTCAATTAGAATCCATTTACTTCTTACATATTAGACAACATGATTTTAGAATTTCCAACTGAAAGACAGCACAATGTTGCAGATGACATTTCACCAAGAGTTGAATTTGTAAAATGATAGGATAGAAAACGTTGTCAAGGGGAGAAATTTTTCAAAGTTTTTCATACAAATATTTCTTGAGGGCATCAGAAAGTGACTTTGTGTGCTAATGGGTCAAGTGTGTTGGAATAGAAAAAAAGTATGTATGGGGTAAAAATAATGCTAGAACAGGCAATAAAGCTCATTCAGAGCTCTAGAAAGGTAGGCATTTTGAGAAAATAAATCTTTTATTGCTCAACATTACCCTATGTTGTTGGCTGTTAATGGAAAGATGGATGACTGGCCCTGCCCACTGAGGTCCAACAGGAAGTTGTTTTGTAAAATTTAGGGCCAGTAACATTTAACCCTTTCCCGTTTTTGGAAATTTTAGACTAGTCCAAATTGAAACAGGTTGTAGACGACAATGAAAACTGGATGCCATTTGAAATGAAACCATCCTATGTGGTAGAAAATATTGTTGAAAAAGTAGAAATTGCTTGATACAAGCAATTTCTTCTTTTTCCACAATATTTTCTGGAGTATAAAATCACAGGAATGTAAAATCCCGTATTTGAACGGGAAAGGTTAAAAAAAAAGTGAAAGGGTTGGTTGGTGACCTAAATATTGTAACTACAGTTTGACTAAGGTCAACCAATGTTGGAATTCTAAGTTCACTTCCAGTTTAAATGAGAGATTTGATTGGTCAATTGATATTTTGATTGACAGTTGTGTTCTGTCAATTTCTCGATCCTTTATCAGTTGCTTTCACTGCCCCATTCATTGCTACAGTTATGAGTGTCTTCACTTATAGACATAGACACATGGAACACTGACTTTAAAACACCATACCCAATACCAGAGGGCAAATTAATATTTTAGGCTATTCCATATTCAAAGAAGATGATGACGACAAATATAAGTTAATGAAATTGATTTAAAAACTTTGTAGATAGTGAAGAAATTGCTTGTTAAGCAATTTACACAATGTTTTCCAAATTGCTTCTTGGGGGGGGGGGGGGGGGTCAAAAAGCGGGATTGATGGGGAATTGGTTAAGAGATAACAAAAGTTGATCAAATTTTAAAGTTATTTGACTTCAATGAGGAAAGCATTGTGAGAAATAAAGAAATTGCTAATTGTTACAATGACACAGAATTAATTCCTTCATGTTCAACATTGTTATCTGAAGCTTTTTTTTTTGGGGGGGGGGGTCATTAAAAAGTGTGATAGTATAGGAAAGGACTGCACAAAGATCTAGACACAGTTATTGTTCTCCATTGTGCAGGCTGATCTTAGTTTATACTTTCTTTTTTCATATTTAGAAGTCAGACTAAGATTATCATATCAAAATACCATATTCAGAAGGGTTCATTTTCAGTGTTAACACTCATCAGTGTTAGATTGGGTTTACTACCCTTTCAAGTTGGAAGAGTTTGTGACACCGAGTGTTCTCAAATGTAATTGTACAATAGGTCAAGAACAGAGCAAATATACAGCTCAAAATATTTCAGATTCATTAACCCTTGTTGCTATGACCAAATCACAGTTGGTAGTGCTAAAGACTCCTAATCATGGGGTCCTGGGTTTGATCCTTAGTTGTGGCTAACATCATTTCAGACATTTGTCTCACACCAATTGGTAAATTTTCTTAACCCTTGTCATGCTGAACCCAGAATATTCTGGTTTTGGAAGGAGGTAGTCTACATCCCCTGCTTGTGCTATTCCTGCCAGAGTTGTTTATGAAGTTGATTTCTAAAATAGATATTGATTTTCAGCCCTTTGATTTGACAGCAATTCAGTAAGGTAATTTATACAGCGTGACAAGGGTTAAGTGGGATGGGAAGCTGGAAAGGATGTAGTGGATGTACTGGTGTGAGAAATACCAGGTACCAGGGATCAATGGTTAGATGCTGAGACCAGCTGCCAGGATTTGACTGAAATACATGTACTGTTAAAAGTCAGATTTAAACCCAATTCAATATATCATTAACCCTTGTCATGCTGAAACTATAATATTCTTTTTTTGCATAAGGTACATCCAAAGATCTGCCAGCTCACTTTGTGCAGTCTGATCTTAGTCTACACCTTCTGTTTTTCCCTTTCAAAAAAAATGTTTAAGATTAATTTTGAAAAGAAATATTAACCCACAATTAATTGTCCATTTCAAAAAAAATGTTAAAGATTTATTTTGAAAAGAAATACTAACCCACAATTAATGCTTCCACTGCTTTCATCTCTTTGGTTTTAATTCAATTTTGTCTGAGTTTTTATATGTATGTATACATGAGAGGGGTTAAACTTGCAAGATATGCAATAATCCTGCGTTTTTCGACCCTAAGAAATAACTATCTTGTGCCAAATAAATATGAGAGATGAAGAGGTTTCCAGGGTTTTCGAGCCCATTATGCATAATAGTTACAATTGAGAGTCATGTGCATACATTGTTTACCTAAAAAGATGTTTATACATGGATTTTGTCACTATCAGTCTCGGTTAGCTGAACGGTACACATGTGTAAATGAACAACTCAATTTTATCATTCAAATTAATGTATTATGGTTGGGGATTATTGATTGAATTGGGTTTTAATGCCACTTTTATCAGTATTTCAGTCATATCCTGGCAGCTGGAGCATCTAACAATGGATTCCTGGTATTTCTCACACCAGTACTCTGCCACTATATCCTTTCCTAGCCTTCAGCTGCTAGCCCACTTAGGTTTACAATTATCTTCCCATTGGTGAGAGACAGTTGTCCGAAAGGATATGAGCTGCTGCTGGATTATGGCTGGGAGTCGAAACATTGTTATAGCTTAAGTTTGGGTTGGCCACAATCATTAACAAAAAAATTTCTAGGGTAAGATGCTTCCAGTCAACTCACCTGTCTTCAGAGGTTAGGCTTATAAGCTTAACTCATTAACACCTTTTGATGTTCCTGTAAAATAATTCAATTGTGGGAAAAGGGTAAACAGATTATAACACGTCATTTTTTTCCCAATTACACACACTTTGAAATGTTGTTTGTAACTTCTTTCAATTTGGACCTAAAATTTTGTTTTCTAGTAATGGGTTAGAGACACCCCTGATTATCATAACCATGCAGTTATATTGAAGAGAGCTTTGTGGTAGATTTCTCCTTTTTCTAACACATTGTATCTTTAGTGTTTATTTCTTTGATACAAACAATTTTGGTTTATTTTGTCATTCATCATAGTATGACAGCAATCCGAAATACTGACATCCAATTTACTATTTGTTATATAGGCAGTAGTTTTGAATTCACATGCCTGACTTGTCCCACTTGAGCTTTTCTATTTGCAGACAAGTACATTTTTCAAGGTCACTTGTCTTGGGACATGTAAACACATGTCCAAATCAAAGGTCAATTTGTCTACATACATGGACAAATGTCAAAAAAGAAAAAGACTTTTATCTATACCCATAGACAAAACTGACCATTTGATCCCTACATGATGCTAGTTAATAACATGGCTGTTTTTCGAAGAATATTGCTATAGCCCTGATGTTGTCTTTGTCTGCGTCATCGTCGTCCGAAAACCTGTATATTTTCCTTTATCTATATAATAAACACCACATTCTGAGGGACCTCATATCAGCGTGTAGAGCCATACTATGTGTTTGCTCTAAGCCATTGATATTTCCTATATCTATTACATTGATAGCTTAGTGTAAAAACATCATAAGTATCTATACTTTATATAGACACTTATGATGTTTTTGCACTCAGCCACTGACATGTGATAAGAGTTTTCTGCTATAATAAAGTTCAAGGTCATTAGTAAAGGTGAATGTGATATTCCAATGGCATCTCATCAAAAGAATTTTGATACTTTCTATATATCTACCAGCAGCAGAGCATTGGCATCAGAATACGGTGCTCTTGGTTAAAAAAAACAGTAACAATATGAACAATCCTTAAATTTTTGCCACAGTATAGTATCCTTTAATTAGAACATAAAGGTTTCGGATGTATTTTAGTTCAAACTACATTGAAACTGTGATATATATTGTGTACTGTAGGAAGCAAGGAAGTATAATACAATAAGTATAATACAATAAGATATATCTGATTTTAATAAACCAATTCCCACAAAATCCAGCTTCTTTACACCCCTATTGAAAAAAGAAAAAAAATAAAGAAAATATTGTGGAAAATAAAGAAACTGATTTCACAGTTATCCACTATGTTTTCTTTCCCAAAAGACTTTTTTTTTAAATTACACCAATTTGAAATTGTCTTCTGCAACATTTTCAGTTTGGACCGGTCTAAAATCTTCTTGTCTGTCAATGGATTAAGAAGTTTTCAGTTCATTTTAGTGTAGAAACAGGAAACAATATTGTTTGCTAGGCTTAAGATGTGATGGAAGAAAGATATATATCAGGGAAGCTGATAGTCTTACCCTTTTGGGACAGTCATTGGATTTTAACCCTTGTCATGCTGATTCCGGAATATTTATGTTTTGATGATAGTTTTGGCAGGTGTATAGACTAAGATCAGCCTACACTACCTGGTTGTTCTTTCATTGTTGACAAAAAATTTGATCACAAAATAGATCTGAATTTGACGAAAATCTAAAGTTTTGTGAAGAAAGAATGAATATTTAGCATGAAAAGGGTTAAGACCCAGTTTACTTTGGAAATATCATAGTATGAACAAAAACTTTTCCTACTACTTAAACCCATGTCATGCTGAACCCGGAATATTCCGGTTTAAGCACAAGGTATAGGCAAAGATCAGACTGCACAGAAGTGCAGTCTGATCTTAGTCTACACCTCCTGTCTGTCCATTTGAAACCAGAATTATTTATTAAATAAATTTCCAAAAGAAGTATTGAAACAAAACAACAAGTACTACCAGTGCTTTCAGCCCTTTGATTTTTATACAATTCTGAGACGGATTTTATTCAGCATGACAAGGGTTAATCTTGTCCCACATTACCCTTGTTTTTCAAATTACATTCATGTTAAATTGTCTTCAGGTTCAGTTTAAAGTCCAAATTTTTGTTGTATTGGAAAAAGGTTAACTGATCATTTTGATAAAAGAAACAAATGTTCTTTTCAGTTTCTTCTACCTGATTTATTTTGAGTAAAGGAAATTTATTAGTAGATTTTTTTCCCTGTTAATTTAGGAAATTCTTTTTTGCTTGTGATTGGTGTGAACTTTCATTGGATGGAAAACAGATTAAGGAGAATGTTCTATGTTTTCCTTTCTTTTCAATTTAATGTGTTTGTTAAAGAGTTACTTGTTTTACTTAAAAGAATTGCTTTATAATTTTGAGCTAAAACTAGAGTTATCGCTTGTCATGCTGAACCTGAAATATTCCTGTTTTGGTTGGTGATATAGATGAAGATCAGTCTGCACAAATGTGCACTTTGATCTTGGTCTACACCACCTTCTTCTTTTAACCAATTCCCATACAACAAAATTATAGATCAGTCAAAATTTAAAGAAGATGTTTACAAGTTAAAGTTTTTGAAAATCTTTGGTTTTTTTGGGTAAAAAACATTACGGATAATGAAAATTTGCTTATGTAAGCAATTTTTTCATTTGCCTCAATGTTTTCTAAAGGTTTTATTTGTTTCCTTTCTAATAGGGGAATGGGTTAATCTAGAGTTGTTTATAAGATAAAATTTCAAAATGAATAAGCACATACTGCTTCCAATGTCATCAGCCCTTTGATTTTAATGTGATTCTTTAGAGGATTTTATTTATCATGACAAGGGTCAAGAATGGCAATATATGATGCAACTTAAAACTGAAAAGTGATTTCGATTGAAGGGTTTGATTTAGAATAAGAACCTGACTGTATTGACTAATTTAACCCATTACAAGATGGCAAAATTTTAGACTCGTCCAAATTAAAAGGAGTTGCAGAAGACAATTTAACCCATTCCAACACAGCAAAATTTTAGACTGATCCAAATTGAAAGAAGCTGCAGACGACAATTTCATGTTGATGGAATTTTGAACTTTTTCGTCTTTTTAGATAGAAAACATTGTGGATAATGAAGAAATTGCTTGATACAAGCAATTTCTTCATTTTGAACAATGTTTTCCAATGCTTTTTTCTAGAGGGGCGTAAAAAGGAGGGATTGAGTTGGAATGGGTTAAAGTAAGTGAACTTTAAGATTTTTTCAACTTTCTGGATAGAAAATATTGTGTAAAATGAAGAAATTGCTTGTAACAAGCAATTTCTATATTTTACACAATTTTTTTTTTGATAATTTTCTTGAGGGATGTCCAAAATAGTCATTGCGTGGGGATAGGTAAAGACTAGTCCAAATTTAAAAAGTGCAGATAGCAATTGACATTTGACATTAGACAACATTAAGGATAATTAAGAAAGCGCTTTATAACAAGCAATTTTGTCATTATCTACCTTAAAGCTTTATTCTTGAAGGGCCTAAAAAAGCAGGGTTGTGTGAGATTATGTTCAAAATTTTGTTTCTTCAGAAATCAAGGTACAATGCTCATATTGGTCACAACAGTACATACCGTCCTTATAAACTGATGTCAAGGGGAAAGTTTTTTTGAATATATGAAAGTAATCTTTAAGGTCGTACTTTTTAGCTTAGCTGTTCTTGGAGAAAATCAGAGGTATTGTGATAGCCTTGGTGTCATCATTGCCGTCGTCATGCAAAAACTTTGACATTTTTTGATATCTCTGGTTCAACTAATGGCATTCACTTGAAACTGGGCACACTTGTTCACTATCAAAGGAGCAATCTATACTACCAAGGGGGATAACTCTAGGTGCATTTTGTCCACTATCCAACACCCATCAGCTGAGCGTAGGCACCCGTAGGTGGTAATCATGGTTAAATATTGCTGATTTGGGGGCATATATTTAAGTGTTTCTCAAACATTTTATTATTATAATGCTTAAGATTCAACATCATTACAGTAAATGAAAGTTGAAAGCTTGTAAATTGGTTGATTAGATAATGACAGTTAACCCTTTCCTGTACAAAGTCAGGATTTTGTGTTTTTGCCATTCCCAGACGCCAAAATTTCAGAGTGGTCCAAAGTAAAAGAAGTTGCAGATGACAATTTAAAGGTTATGGAATTTCAGATTTTTTCCACTCTCTTTGTAGAAAACATTGTGTAAAATGAAGAAATTGCTTGTAACAAGCAATTTCTACATTTAACACAATGTTTTTCCAAGTGTTTTTCTTTACGGGCGTCCAAAAGCGTCAGTGAGTAGACTAAAAGGAGGTGTAGACTAAGATCAGCCTTCACATATGTGCAGGCGGATCTTTATATATGTCTCCTGGCAAAACAGGAATATCCCTGGTTCAGTATGACAAGGGTTGAAAGTGATGATAAAGCGCAAATAATCAATCAATTCTCTGGTGTGTCAAAGTGCAGGATGATGTGATAGTATACAACATTTTTTACAGGAAGTGAAAAAAGAAAGCTTAACTGTGATGTTTGATAAGATAATGAGCACGAAAGTGAAATCAAGTGAGGTTGTTAGGTTCATTTTGAGTGATAAGTGGCTGTGATATGTCATGGGATGCAAGCAGATAACGAAACTTGTGTATATGACATGAAAACTGGTGTGTATATGTAAGCATATGTAACATAGGATAAAAAAAAAATGTCTGATACGGATATTGAAAGTGGACTTACCAGTACTATTGGTTCTGAGAGCCAAATTGACGTGGATGAACGACTTCCGTTGATACATTCCCCGCTTCTGTGGAGATTACCTCGAGGCCAAAGCTGCTATGATGGACTCTCGGTTTCAAATCCAAGTTCTGTGAGAAGAACTCTTGGAACTGTTAACGGTGTTCTTATACCGGTAGCTTTGTCTATGTTTAGTACTTTACTATTCCTTAGAATGGGTAAGAATATTTGTAAACAAAAGTTTTTGTATACATTGTCAAATCAAAGTATTGAAAAGTACTGTAAGCTAGCAAAGCATTATTTTATTTAGTAATCTTCTTTTTCAAAGTTATCATGAAAAAGAAACAAGGTTGAAGTATCTAAGGAGTTAACCAATTCTAGCAAAATATTCTAGCAAAATCCCTTCTTTTTATGCCCCTTAAGAAAATAATTGTGGAAAACATTGTGGAAAATGAATAAATTGCTTGTTAAAGCAATTTTTTTCATTTTCCACATTGTTTTCTACCAAGAGATGAATATTTTGCTCGGCTGTGTTTGGAGAAAACCCGAGGTATTGTGATCACCTTGGCGTTGGTGTGACAAACTTTATCCTTGGTCATATCTGTGCTGTTATTGAAGATATCCTCATGTGTATTGACCATCACAAGAGCTATCTAGACTAACAAGGGGGATAACTGTAAAGGTGTTTTTGTAAGGGTTATGCCCCTTTTTCGACTTAGAATTTTTGCAATATCCAGCACCTGCAGCAGAGTGTTGGCACCTGTGGACAGTGCTCTTGTTTAGAATTTTCAACAACTGCAACTTCTTTGTAAACTCTGATCAGAGTCATTATGAACATGATTTGCTCATGTGAGCTAAAATAACTAGGAGATGAACTTGCAGGCGGAGATTGCAGTTTTCCTGAAATACATAAGAACTACTTTTTATTAAGTGGTTAAGCCTCCAATGGCAATTTGCACCCGTTGAACTTTGAGAGACAACAAAAATTCTGTCTGTTAACTTAATCTATGGAAGCTGACACTTTGCTAGCTAAAAACGAAGTGCTAGAAACTTTCATAGTCCTATTACCGGATAAACCCATTATCAGACAAAAAATTTTAGAATGGTGTAAATTCATAGAAATTAGAGACAACAAATTTTAGTTGATAAAATCTAAAAATCTTTATTGTTTTGGGTAGAAAACATTGAGGGTATTGAGAATTGCTTGTGACAAGCAATATCTTCTTTGTTTTCCATAAAGTTTTACAAAGCTAGTGATGCTTGAATTTCTTGGGTTATGTTTGAGTCATCAGTAGTCACAGAGAGCTTTTAAATGATGATCCTGTATTCACGAGTGTTGAAATGTACTTTGTTACAAGTAAAAATATAATGTCAATGAATACAGGTTAATGCTTCAATCAGAAATCCTCATTCAATTCTACGTATCAATCTTCAGATGTACATCATAGGACTATCTTAAAGCTTCATGTGACAAACTTCCAAAATGGCACGATCAATTTTGCAAAGCAAATGTGGTAAGATTCATTTCATAAATGATCTTTGAGAGCTTTGTTTGGTCTTCAAGGAAACTTGATATCAGAGCAAAACCCTGCAATACAACAAATGGAAATTTAAGCTTTTTCAGCAATTTTTAGACTTCTGAACAATCCAATTTTTCTGAGATTACGTACTACATTTTCCTACACTGTTTCCGGCTAACAAAATGCACCAATTTGTTACATAAAACTCCGCCTTATATACGTCTGAGATTTGTTCCCAAAGTTTACAGGAATGGTCGAGTGTACTCCGATTGGTTAATGCTTGTCATGCTGAAGCTGAAATATTTCTGTTTTGCAAGAGGTATAGACAAAGATCAGCCTGCGTAAATGTGCAGTCTGATCTCAGTCTACACCACCTGTTTGTCCCCTTTCTGTAAAAGTTGTTTATAGAATTGATCTTCTATTGAAGAATACCTGCAATTAGTGCTTTCAGAGCTTTTAATCCTTTGACATTAATGCCATAATGGAAGAGGATTTTATACATAGTAACAAGGGTTAATTTTTTCACATACATACAAACCTGTCCTATTCAATTCATTTAAGTATGCCTGAATGATTTTATGTGTGTTCTTCATACCTAATTAATGCAAATAAAAGTTCATTACATGTGTACAATATGCCTAATAAATTACAGTGAATGAAAATAATTTATTTGTTATTAACTCATCTGACCAATTAGTGGTCATGGTGAGTTATTGTGATCCTATGACCGGGCTGTTTCCATTGTCAGCCATCAACTTTTACCTTGTGTGCACTCAAGAGGTCACATTTTTTGCTCAAATATCTTGAAACTTGGTCAGAATGTTTGTATTCATGATATCTCAGACAAGTTCAAAAATGGGTCATGTGGGGTCAAAAACTAGGCCACAAGGTCAAATCTTAGAAAAAACCTTGTGTGCACTCTAGAGGTCACATTTTATGCTCCAATGTCTTGAAACTAAATCAGAATCTTTGTCTACATTTTTATTTCGGAAGTGTTTGAAAATGTGTCATGTGGGGTCAAAAACTAGGTCACCAGGTCAAATCTTAAAATAACCTGGAGTGCACTCTGAAGGTCTCATTTTTGGCTCAACAGTCTTGATATTCAGTCAAAATGTTTGTCGACATTATATCTCAGATGAGTTCAAACATGTGTCATGTAGGGTCAAAACCTAGGTCACTAGATCAAACTTGAGAAAAGCCTTGTGTGAACTCTAGAGGTCAATTTTTTGGCTCAAATGACCTGATATTTGGTCAGAATGTTTGGGTACATGATATTTAGGACTAGTTTTATAATGAATCATGTGGGATCAACAACTAGGTCAGCTGGTCAAACTTGAGAAAAACTTTGTGTGCACTCTAGAGGTCACTTTTTTGGCTCAAATGTCTTGATATGTGGTCAAAATATTTGTCTTTATAAAATCTCAGATGAGTTAGAAAATTGCTCATGTCAGGTCAAAAACTAGGTCACTTGGTCAAATTTTAGAAAAACCTTGTGCCCACTGTAGAGGCCCTTATGTTTGTATCAAAGTTCTTTATATTTGTTCTGAATGTTTGTCTACATGATCTCTTTCATATTTGATGTTGGGTCACATGATGAATAAAGTAGGTCACTAGGTCAGATCCTATGATAACCATCCTTTCTATGAAGTCACTATACTTCTGGTATAGATATCTTGAAACATGATAAGAATGTACCAGACTTCAGTAACAAGTCTCGTTAGGACAAGATAAGGTCATTTGTTGCATTTTACTTCTATAGTCATGGATTCAGGTGAGCGCTTTAGGGCCAATGGCCCTCTTGTTTTAATTTTCACAAGGTCTTGTATACTCTAGTCCAAATTCTGTTGTACTTCTAGTTCCAGATCACACCTTTCTCATAGGAACTGCGTTAACCCATTCCCACACAATACGTCTAAAGTTCAAGAAGACAATGTGATAATTCAGGAAAAAGATGGTTACAAGAAATTCCTGCATTTTTAACATTGTTTTCTACCAAGAGGCACAGAGATATTTAAAATTCTATCAGTTTCTTTAAATTTTGACCAGTCTAAAATTTTATTGTCTAGAAATGTGTTAAGCATATTTTGTTGTTGGTCAGTCTGAATATAAGTCACTATTGTACAACTTTTACAAGCTTCACTAGTCTGATACTTACTGTGTTCAGTATATACACATATGTGTGTTATCCAGGTTTTGCTGGAGGACGGTTCGGAATCCTCGTCACTATTAAACAATAATTACTTGCTTATTATATTCTCATGCTTTCTATTTTTGCTGTATCTATATATGTATTTGATCTATTTCCAGGTTTTGTTGTTGGCCAGTCGGGGATCCTAGTCACTATTGTACAACTTTTACTAGCTTATACTATTCTCATACTTACTGTGTTCAGTATATGTGCCATCTCGACAAATGGAGCTGTGGAAGGGGGAGGAGCCTATTGTATCCTTTAGAACTTGATTGGAAGCTTTCCTAATGTTTCTATAGCAGACTTATACATGTATAGAAAATAAACTTTGTACAAAATATAAAAATTTTGATTCACTATGCAAACTTGGCTGGTATGTTCCTTGGATGAAGCAATAACAGTTGTTAGAGATTCAGTAACGTAAAAAACTCTGGTTGCCATGGCAGTAGCAAGGTTGAAAATTAAAAGTAAATTTTTATAATTCTTACTCTCAGAAACCATAAGGCCAAGTGGTTACAAATTTTGCATGTGACTTTCAAGTGACCCTCTACAAAAGCTGTTAAACCTAAAATCAAAGGTCTAAAAGTACTGGAGTCTCTTAATTTTGGTCAATATGAATAAAAATACTTGCATGACGGGACAAGTATGGCGTAGACTAGATTAGACTGCACATATGTGCAGATTAATCTTTGTCTATACTGCCTGCAGGACCAGGAATAATCTTGGATAAGCACAATGACTAGGGTTAAAATAATACTCTAGGGGTCTCATCACCCTGACACACAATATTTTACACAGTAACGATAAAGGAAAATTTCCAAAAGCATCTTATAAGAACCATTAACCCATTCCCACACAGTGATGCTTTTGGAAGCCCCTCAAGAAAAATAATTGGGAAAACATTGTGTAAATTGAAGAAATTGCTTGTTACAAGTAATTTCTTCATTTTTCACAATGCTTTTTACCTAGTGAGTTGAAAAAATCTAGGATACATTAACTTTAAAGTGTTGTCTGCAACTCCTTTCAATTTTGACCAGTCTAAAATTGTGTCGTTTGGTAGAGGGTGAAACCAAGAGATTGAATCAATGTTGATGACCCTTTTCGTAAGTTGTTTAAAAATAATGCTCCTTTGTTTCAGTTGGGCTCCACCAGGGTGCTACATGGTACAGGGATAAAGGATTAAATCTTTAACCCATGTCATGCTGAATAAAATCCACTGCAAAACTGCATTTAAATATCAAACAGCTCAAAAGACTGAAATCTCTGATTCTAAAAATATCTTTTAAACTCTGGCTTGAAGTGACAAGCAGGTGGTGTAGATAAAGATCAGACTGCACATATGCTCAGGCTGATCTTTATCTATGCATCCTGTCAAAACAGGAATATTACAGGTTCAGCATGACAAGAGTTGAAATCTTTAACAAAAAAGATATTTTTGCATACACTGTTATAGGGAAAATTTCTCACTCAGGTGAGCAGTTTAGGACCATCCAGGGACTTTTGTTTGTTTTGTAGCTATAATGTTCCATAACCATTTCTATAGACATGATAAGTCGTGCGCTGGGACCAGAATTCGGTGGAAGTATAGGGTTCCTGTTTTTTGTAGCCAATGTTCTGTCCTGTGCCCTGTATATCAGCGGTTTTGTGGAAGCCATTATGGATAATTTTGCTGAAGGAGGTACACTTTTCCACTCTGAATTAAACTAAAACAGGTAGCGTAGCAAAGATCAGACTGTATGTATCAGTAGGTTATTCATTGTCTATGCTGCATTCCAATGTTCAGGAATCAGTGGTTTACATAATTTGTGATCTTTTGTTAGAAAATCCACTGCCTCACATTGTGTATGAAAAAAATGGTCCTGATTAGCCTATAGAGTCTTTTGCTTGCATTGAGAATTCTCTCCTTTTCTCCCAATGTATTCAGCCCTATTGATTTATAAATTTAAACGCCTCTTTTAACAGTATTTCAGTCATATTCCGGCGGCCGGAGCAGCTAACAATGGGTTCCTGGTATTTCTCACACCAGTACTACCATAACATCCTTTCCTAGCCTCTAGCTGCTATCCCACTTAGGTTTACGATTATCCACCCGTTGGTGAGAGACAAATGTCAGAAAGGATATGGGCCACCGCCAGGGATTTCAGCCCTATAAGGCTTTTAATTTTCAATTTTCTGCAACTCTTTGAATTTAGACTATCCTAAAATTTAGCCCTCATTAACCTATTACCACACAATCCCGCTTTTTCACTCCCTTCAAGAAAAATGCTTTGAAAAACTTAGTGGACATGGAAGAAATTGCTTGTTATAAGCAATTTCTTCTCTGTCTGCATTGTTTTCTATCCTATAAGGCTTTTTTTTTTTTTTAAATTCCACCCACTGTAAACTGTTGTCTGCAGTATCTTTCTAAAATTTTGTTTTGTGGTAATGGGTTAACCCATTCCAACTCAAGCCCTCCTTTTTACGCCCCACAAGAAAAAAGCTTTGGAAATCATTGTGGACAATGAAGAAATTGCTTGTAACAAGCAATTTCTTCATTATCCACAATGTTTTCTATCCCAAAAGACAAAAAAAATTAAAATTCCATCAACTTGAAATTGTCGTCTGCAGCTTCTTTCAATTTGGACCAGTCTAAAATTTTCTTGTGTGGGAATGGGTTTATAGGTCAAGTAAACTCCACAGAGACTAAAGAAGTACTGACCATTACCAGATGACAAAAATATAAACTAGTCTAAGTTGCAGATGACAATTGGGATTAGAATTCAAAAATTCTTGTCTTTTCCCGTAGAAAAGATTGTGGACAATGAAGAAATTTCTTTTTATATGCAATTTCTTCAATTTTGACAAAGTTTTTTTAAAGCTTTTATCATGAGGGGAGCAAAAATGCATACATGGGTGGGGATTTGTTGAAAATGATGAATTCTGTGAATTCCTCTGGTTGTCATGGCAACAGAAAGGTTATTTGATATATTTTATATAGAAACAAAGAAGAGAATCTTTTAAAAAAACTTCTCCTGACAAATGATAAGTATCGGGTTATAGAGGTTTGATATTTTGCATGTGGCATAACCATAGTGGTCCTGAGACTACAAATATTGTAACAAAAATGTCCATAGGTTCCAAGGGCAAACCAAATTTTAAGTAGTGATAAAAAAAGGAGGTCTTTGAAAAACTTCTTCTGACATACTATTAAGGATAGAGGTTTGATATTACGCATGTGGCATCACCCTAGTGGTCCTGAGACAACAAATATTGAAAAGTACGTACATAGGTTTCCAGGGCAAACCCGGTTTTGAATAGTGATAAAAAGAGGAAATCTTTAATAAACTTCTTCTGACATACTATTAAGGATAGAGGTTTGATATTTTGCATGAGGCATCACCCTAGTGGTCCTTAGACTACAAATATTGCTAAAGGAATTTCCATAGGTTCCCAGGGTAAACCCAGTTTTGAATAGTGATAAAAAAGGAAACCTTTAGAAATCTTCTTTTGACATACTATTAAACATAGAGGTCTCATATTTTGCATAATGCATCACCCTAGTGGTCCTGAGACTAATATTGTAAAAAGAAATTCCATAGTTTCCTAGGGCAAACCAAATTTTAAATAGTGATAAAAATGGAAATCTTAAAAAATATCTGATATACAATTCAACATACAGGTTTGATATTTTGCATGAGGCATCATCTGTTGTCTGTCTGTAAAGATGTTGAAATAATATCCATGGGCTATGCCCAGGGATATTCTTTTTAAGGTACAATTTACTAATAGACACGGGTCTAGATAAGAGAGGGTTACACCATTCTAAAATCCTTGGATTTTAATAGGCCCCTTTGTTGTGGGTACTCATTTGTATCCTCTCGTGGAGACAATTCAAACAAGTGCCTACAGCATAGGCTTCATGGCAGTATTGTAGAAATATTTAAATCTAAAATATAAATTAAGCCCTCTATCTTTAGCTCTGAATAAAGAAGGAAATCTTTAAAAAGAAATTCTGACAAACAATAAGGAATAGAGGTTTTATGTATTGCATGTGGCATCAAGTGTTTGTTGTAGTTAAAAGATGTTAAAATAATACCCTTGGGTCCCATTTGGGCTAAGCCAGGGGACACATTGGTTTACATAGATATAAAGTAGGCAATCTTTTGAATTTTTGTCTGGCAGATAGGTTACATATTTTACAGATAGAATCGGCTTATGGCTGTCTACAAGAGTTGTTGAAATAATTTCTCTTGGGTCCCATTTGGGCTCAGCCCAGGCAAACCCTATCTTACATTCAAACAAAGAAAGAAATCTTTAAAAATCTCCTCCTGATCATCATTATGGCATGTACTTTATCTGATAGCCTTTTACAAAAGATGTTTAACCCTAAACCAGTTGACAAAATTTTAGACTAGTCCAAATTGCATGAAGTTGCAAACGACAATTTTGATATGCCATCAAATGTGATTATATTTGTACCTTCATCTCTGTCTGTCCATCTGTCTGTATGTCAATCCATCCGATGTCTGTCCTTACGTCCATATCTTCGCCACTCGTGAAAATAAAGCTTTTGTTGTTCACTCAATGAAATATAAATCGATCTTACACTGAAACAAAGGATTATCCTCTCTTTATTCCAGGACATTATGTGTCAAATGGTGGTGGTTTGCCCTCAGGATTCTGGTTCAGGTACCTGTACTCATCCGTGGTTCTGTTCGCCTGTCTATTTGTCTGTCTGATCGGAGGGTCCATGTTTGCTAAAACACTAACTGTCATTCTGGCTGTAAGTTTGAAAATATTTGAATAGAACTGTTTATGTTTTCACAAAACTAATACTGTGGAATTCTGTTATTTGCAACAACAATTTATCACCACTTTTGTTTCAATTAACCAGATTTCGCTATAAAAAGGAAATATTTGTTCTTTAACCCTTTCCTGTTTTTCAAAACTTTAGACTGGTCCAATTTGAAAGAAGTTGTGGACAACATTTTAAAGTGGATGCAATTCGAAAAATAAGCAACCTATAGAACATAAAATATTGTAAGAAAAGAAGAAATTGCTTGTGACAAGCAATTTCTTCTTTTCCCTCTATATTTTCCCAAGTATAAAATCACAAGACGTAAAAACAAGGGATTGTGCAGGAAAGGGTTAATTCTAATGTTAGTGCATAAATGTTAGTTGCAATAAAGCAGTGAATCGCTATAATCAGGGTTGTAATTAAGAGGATTCCACTGTAGTGTATTCACTCTTGCCTTTCTGAATAAATTCCATGTCAAGAATTACAATGTACATAAAATCAAAGGGCTTAACCCTTTCCTGTTTTTCAAATTTTAGACTGGTTCAATTTGAAAAAAGTTGCTGACAACAGTTTAAAGTGGGTGCAGTTCGAAAAAATAAGTAACATATGGGTCCTAAAATATTGTGAGAAAAGAAGAAATGGCTTGTAACAAGCCATTTATTCTTTTCCCACATTATTTTCCCAAGTGTAAAATCAGAGACGTAAAAACAAGGGATTGTGCAGAAAGGGTTAAAGCAGTAAATGATCCTGATGTGGGTCAATATTTCTTTTGTTGATTGATTTTATAAACAACTATGGCATAACATATTACCACACATTAAAATTATAGACCAGCCCAAATTGAAAAAAGTTGAAGATAACTTTTTCAAGTTAATGAAATTTTAAAAATCATTGACTTTAAAGGGTATAGAATATTGTTGGTAATTAAGAAATTGCTTGTGACAAGCAATTTATTCATTTTCCATGACGTTTTCCAAAGCTATTTTCTTGGGTGGTAAAAAGCAGGCTTGTGTGGGAATGGTTTTGACCATCCTACAGGTGGTATAGACTAAAATCAGACTACACATATTTAATTTCAAGCAGAAATACTCCGGCTTTACAAAGGTTGATTCATTGAAGGGGTTTAATGTCACTTTCAAAAATATTTTAGTTAAATCCTGGAGCCACCAACTGCTCATGCCACTTAGATGCACTACTTATCATTTGCCCAATGAGGAAAGACTAAGCTTATATCTTTTTTAACAGATGTTGTAAATATTGTTGACTGAGCTTGGGTTCAATTCCCAGGATTATAGAGCTATCTTATTTTTGACCTGTTATCTAAAAAGTGTAGGGTCTTGTGTACTTGGCAGGTGGTGAAATCTGACCAGGATTTTGCTTTTGTTCTCTAGTCATTCTACCTTACTTCATTCTCAGTTTTTGAAATGCCAACTACAATTGATCTCTTTTGGGGCACCACGGAAGCAAGATCTAACCAGTGATTATTGTTTATTATGTGTATTTAGAGTAGTTTTGGTCTCTAGAGTCATATGATATGATTGTCACAAAGGTCAAGTTGGTTGAATAGATTGTTTAACCCTTTCCTGTACTATCCCAGATTTTAATGTCTCTGATTTAATACTTAGGAAAACATTGTGGGAAAAAAAAGAAATTACTTGTAGTAAGCTATTTCTTCTCTTCCCACAATATTTTATATATATCATTTAAGCTGGTTACTTTTTTGAATTGTACTTACTTTCTTCTTTTCTCACAATGTTTTCTCCTTGATATGGCATTTATTTTTTCAATTGAACCAATTTTTGTTTTGTCATCTGTAGCCCCTTTCACTTTGGACCAGCGTAAAATTTTACCGTCTGGTAATAGGTTGAATCTTTTCCAGATTACTGTGATCTGTACCTTCACCGTGTTCCTCAGTATATTCTACTACTCTGCCAAACATCAGATTATACAGGTCGGAATTCCCAAAGAGAATACCATCATTTTTAGTAACGAGACTGCAAATTTTACTGCCAAGTTCAACTTTACAGGACTTACCTCACAAACATTCAGGGATAACTTAAAACGTAAGTGAATTACTTGTTATTATAACATGAAAGCTGGAAAATACTTTTCTATTTTGCTTAACCCTTTCCTTTTTTTTCTAAATTTTAGACTTGTCCAATTTGAAAGAAGTTGCAGATGACAACTCACAGTGACTGCAATTAGAAAAGTAACCAACCTACATGGTATGGAATATTGTGGGAAAAGGAGAAATTGCTTGTTAAAAGCAAATTTCTTATTTTTCCACAATATTTCCTCAACTATAAAATCACAGGGGCGTAAAAATCAGGAATTGAATAGAAAAGGGTTAACTGTACAAGAACAAAATTTTACAGGTACTGTTAAAGATTACATAGAAATGAAAAAGGAAATCCTAGAAAAATTCTCTCCAAGCGAACATCAAGTCAAAGAGCTTTAGTGTTTAGTTTCTGATTGTCTGATACTCTTCAAACAAAATACTTCAAAGTGTTCCAAATGCTTTGGGATCAAAGATATTAAATAGAAAATGAAAACTTCTACCTAACAATTAAGCTTAGAATGATCTAATTCAGGTGAACAATATAGGACCATCATTGTCCTCTTGTTTCAGACTTGTATTTTGTCCGTAGAACATCTCAAAAACTATGATAGCTATGATTGTAAAACTTCATGGATTAATTGATCGTATCCAGGGTAGTGCAGTGTTCAAGAACCATTACTCTATCTTGCTTATTTTTAGCTTGGCTGTTTTTTTAGAAAACCCGGGGTATTGTGATCATCTTGGCGTCATGTGTGTTGGCGTTGGTGTCACAAACTTTAACCTTGGTCATATCTCTGTTGTTATTGAAGATATCCTCATGAAACTTGGCATGTGTATAGACCATCACACTATCTAGACTACCAAGGGGGATAACTCTGAAAGCGTTTTTGTAAGAGTTATGCCCCTTTATCGACTTAAAATTTTTGCAATATCCAGCACCTGCAGCCGAGCGTTGGCACCTATGGGTGGTGCTCTTGTTCTTATTATTGCCCTTTGTTGTTTGTTTGTAAGTATCTCTGAACGTATAATAGCCAATCAGTGGATATATCCTACTGAGGGCAATACTGCTCTGTGTCTGTGCTTTAGGAACATGTAAAAATGTTGGAAAAATCAAGCACAAACTTTTATGTAAGTGAGCTTATTATGCCCCCGCATATATAAGATTGGGGGCATATTGTTTTACGGGTGTCCGTCTGTCAGTCTGTCCGACCATGTGTCCGTCTGTCTGTCTGCAAAACTTTACCTGCGAAATAAACATTTTCCTATAACTTCAACCCTGATTAAGTTACAATGCTAAAATTTGGTATGTAGATAGGTCTCAAAAAGGTGCAACTGGGGAAGATCATTTCATCAAGGTCAAGGTCAAAATTTTATCCCTTTTCCCTATAACAAAGAAAAAAAACAATAAAAATCACCCGTTTCTAAAGAATTCCTGTTTCGGGGCATGGTGTTTCACAAACACATCTTGTTTTCATTTCTATTCTAGCTGATTACACAACAGATTATAGTACAGACAAATTAATGAATTTCTCTACTGTGTTTGCCATTATGTTCAGCAGTGTGACTGGGATAATGAATGGGGCCAATATGTCAGGTAAAGAAGCTTTCATCTTCAATGTAACTAGTCTGTTTAACCCATTACCACACGACATAATTTTAGACTGGTCTAAATTGAAAGATGATGCAAAATACAATTTAAAGTCAAGAAATTTTAGATTTTTCAACTTTCTAGGTAGAAAACATTGTGTAAAATGAAGAAATTGCTTGTTACAAGCAATTTCTTCATTTTTCACAATGTTTTCCCAGATGTTTATCATCAGCATCATTTAAAAACGTTATAGAGTGGGAATGGGTTAAGTGAACTGCTCTCGCTGGTTGTCTGAAAGAGATCCATGCAATAAAATATAAAAATATTAAAAACATTTCATTGAAATTCAAAATTATCTTTATAGCTCACCTGGGTACAAAGTGCTTAAGGTTGAGTGTTGTGATGTATGTTGTTTTGAGTCTGTGAACAATGTTTTAAATGCCGTCTCCTCCTATATGACTTGGCCAATTTCAGCTAAATTTAGCAGGAACGTTTCAGTGGATTCTTTAAGATTTGCAATCCATTAAAGGACATTGGCAATGGATCATCTTGAGTCTGTCACAAGTAGATAGACATCTGAAATTTTACTGACAAGCTATATGAGAAAGAAGTTGACTTGTGACTACTTTGTTCAGGTTCATTCAACTTATTCCCACAAGCCCTCCTCTTTATGCCCTTCAAGAAAATTGTTTTTGGTAAATATTGTTTCAAGCAATTTCTTTATTATCCAAGATATTTTCTACCCTCCCCCCCCCCAAAAAAAAATCAATAAGATTCTATCAACTTGAAATTGTTGTCTGCACGTTCTTTTAGTTTGACCAGTCTAAAAAACAAACAAACAAACAAATTGCTGAAAAAATTGAATCTGTTGAAAACTCTGCTTACCTTAGCAACAAAAGTGAGAATTGGAAAAAAATCTTTAAAAACATTATCCTTCTGACCCAGAAGGCTTAGAGCTTTTTTCGCATGAGAGCAGCGCCTCTGGGCCAATGGTCCTCTTGTTATAAAAACTGCCTACCAAATCAGGAATATTCTGGATTCAGCATGACAAGTTTAAGATAAAGATTACCCTCCATCTATGTGTTACTTTTTCCAGGAGAGCTGAAAGATCCAAGTAAATCTATACCCAGGGGCACACTAGCAGCTGTAGCCTTCACCTTTATTACCTACCTACTCATGGGGATTTTTATAGGAGGTTCTTGTACCAGGTATTTACAAGTTTCTTTTTTCTCTCACCTAGTCCATTTTAAAGGTCATTAACCCATTACCAGATGACAAAATTTTATACTGGTCCAAATAGAAAGGAGTTGACAATTCACAAAGTTTATGAAATTTAGATTTTTCAACTTTCTTGGTAGAAAACATTGTGAAAATGAAGAAATTGCCTTTGACAAGCAATTACTTTATTCTACACAATGTTTTCCCAATTGTCTTTTTTGAGGGGCATCCAAAAGCGTCATTGTGTAGGAATGAGTTAACTCTTATCATGCAGAACTAGAAATATTCCTGTTTTTGCAGGAGAAATGGACCAAGATTAGCCTCCACACTTGAACTACACCACCTTCTTGTCCCTTTCCAGCCAGCCTTGATTATATAATTAATTTTGAAAAGAAGAATTGATCCATTACTAGTACCCACAGTACCTTCAACCCTTTGATTTTGAAAAGGTTTTTATCAAGTATATATGAAAGATATTTTTTACTAGAAAAATCCCTGTTTCTCAAGCTCTTTTTATGCTTGCTACCAAATGAGATACTTTCTTGCACAAAATTTCTTTCTTTTAGCCAATTTTTCATCTAAGTCTTTAAAGAACTGTATGGAAATAGATTTTCAATATCAGTAAAAGATAAATTCTATTATGTTCTATTATGTCATATAATCATCGATACCAAAATACCTTTCCAAGGTCAAAAATTGATTTCCTTCAGTTAACCTGTACCAAACAACAAAAATTCAGACTGGTCATTTCGGAGAACTGTAAGGAAACAATTATATATTTCTGCAAGACATCAATGTGTGGTCATACTTTGTGATTATTGTTTTTTATGCCCCTGCATCGAAAGATAGGGGGCATATTGTTTTACCGTTGTCTGTCCGTCTGTCTGCAAAACTTAACCAAAAAAATTAACATTGCCAATTACTACCAGCCTATTCAAGATACATGCTCATATTTGGCATGATGATACATCTCTATAATACGCATCTCCTCGTGTCAAGTTCAAGGTCATGCAATAAGGTCATGGTCACATACCAAGGTCAAACATTTTGTCCTGTTGTGGGGGTATTGTGTTTCACAAACACATCTTGTTTTTAGCTTACCTGAGCACTAAACGCTCTGGGGGAGCTATTGTGATCGGTCAACGTTCGTCGTCCGTCTGTCAGTCCGTTCACAATTACAAAAAAAATCTTCTCCTCCTAAACTAACCATGGAATTTCAACAAAACTTCACAGAAATGATCCTTAGGTCATGCTCTTTCAAAATATTTCAAAAAATTGAAATCCATGAAGAACTACGGTTGCCATGGCAACAGATTGAAAAAACAAAAAAATCTTCTCCTCCGAAGCAGTAAGGCCTAGAGCTTTGATATTTGGTACAAATCATCATCTATTGACCCTCTACCAAAATGCTTCAAAGAATTACCGTATTATGAAAATTAGCCCTTTTCTAGGCGATATCTAATTTTACATAGAAATAAAGAAGGAAATCTTTAAAAATCTTCTTCTCCAAAACCATAAGGCCTAGAGCTTTGATATTTGGTACAAATCATCATCTATTGATCCTCTACCAAAATGCTTCAAAGAATTACCGTATTCTGAAAATTAGCCCTTTTCTATGCAATCCCTGATTTTATATAGAAATAAAGAAGGAAATCTTAAAAATCTTCTTGTCCTTAACCATAAGGCCTAGAGCTTTGATAATTGGTATACATCATAAATTATTGACCCTCTACCAAAATACTTAAAAGAATTACCATATTCTGAAAATTAGCCCTTTTCTGTGTGATCCCTGATTTTACATAGAAATAAAGAAGGAAAACTTTAAAAATCTTTTTCTCCCAAACCATAAGGCCTAGAGCTTTGATATATGGTATACATCATCATCTATTGGCCCTCTACCAAAGTGCTTCAAAGAATTACCGTATTATGAAAATTAGCCCTTTTCTAGGCGATATCTAATTTTACATAGAAATAAAGAAGGAAATCTTTAAAAATCTTCTTCTCCAAAACCATAAGGCCTAGAGCTTTGATATTTGGTACAAATCATCATCTATTGATCCTCTACCAAAATGCTTCAAAGAATTACCGTATTCTGAAAATTAGCCCTTTTCTATGCAATCCCTGATTTTATATAGAAATAAAGAAGGAAATCTTAAAAATCTTCTTGTCCTTAACCATAAGGCCTAGAGCTTTGATAATTGGTATACATCATAAATTATTGACCCTCTACCAAAATACTTAAAAGAATTACCATATTCTGAAAATTAGCCCTTTTCTGTGTGATCCCTGATTTTACATAGAAATAAAGAAGGAAAACTTTAAAAATCTTTTTCTCCTAAACCATAAGGCCTAGAGCTTTGATATATGGTATACATCATCATCTATTGGCCCTCTACCAAAGTGCTTCAAAGAATTACCGTATTATGAAAATTAGCCCTTGTCTGAGCTTTCCCTGATTTTACGTAGAAACAAAGAAGGAAATCTTTAAAAGTATTCTTCTCCCAAACCATTAGGCCTAGAGCTTTGATATTTGGTACAAATAATCATCTATTGACCCTCTTCCAAAATATTTCAAAGAATTAGCGTATTCTGAAAATTAGACCTTTTCTAGACGATATCTGATTTTACATAGAATAAAAGAAGGAAATCTTAAAAAAAATCATCTTCCCAAATCATAAGGCCAAGAGCTTGATATTTGGTACAAATCAATATCTTTTAAACCTCTACCAAAATACTGCAAAGAATTACCATATTCTGAAAATTAGCCCTTTTCTGTGCGATCCCTGATTTTAGATAGTATAAAAGAAAGAAAACTTTATAAATCTTCTTCTCCCAAACCATTAGGCCTAGAGCTTTGATATTTTGTATAAATCATCATCTATTGACCATTTACCAAAATAATTCATAGAATTACCGTACTCTGAAAATTAGCCCTTTTCTTAGTTATCCCTGTTTTTACATAGAAATAAAGAAGGAAATTTTTAAAAATCTTTTTCTCCCAAACCATTAAGTCAATGGCCTTAATATTAAGTATGTAATAATACCTATTGACCCTGTACCAAAATACTTCATAGAATTACTGTATCCTGAAAATAAACCCTTTTCTGTGCAATCCCAGAAAGGAGTTATGAAGGATATCATAGAAAATGTTCTCCTTCTAAACCATTAGGCCTAGAGCTTTGATATTTGGTATGTATTAATGCCTATTGACCCTCTACCTAAGTACTTCAAAGAATTACCGCAATCATTAACAGAGAACTGTTAATGAACAACTATACATTTCAACAAGGCATCAATGTGTGGTCTTACTTTGTGATTATTGGTATATTTGTGAGGTAGTGGGATTCAAAAATATGACTTACACATTTCAGAGAACTGTTAGTGAACAACTACTTATTTCTACAATACATTAATGTGTGGTCTTACTTTGTGATTATTTGTATATTTGTGAGGTAGTGGGATTCAATTTATGACATATTCATTTCAGAGAACTGTTAGTGAACAACTATATATTTCTACAAGACATCAATGTCTGGTCTTACTTTGTGATTATTGGTATTTTTGCTGCCACCCTGTCTGCTGCTCTGGGAAATCTGATTGGTGCTTCCAGGATTTTAGAAGCTCTCGCTTGTGACCAGCTATTCTGTGAGTACAGTGGTTCAGATTAAGCCATTACCAGATGATAGAATTTTAGACTGGTCCTAATTAAAAGAGGTTGCAGATGACATTTTAAAGCATATTCAACTCATTCTCACACAATCATCCTTTTGACGTCCCTCAAGAAAAATGTTCTAGAAAACTATGGAATATGAACAAATTGCTTCTTGTTCATTCACAACAATGTTTTCTACCAAAGGAAAATTTCTTTTATATTCCATCTGCTAAAATTTGTCATCTTTAACTTCAGTTTGAACCAAAATTCCGTTGTCTGGTAATGGGTGAAATTAAAAAGAAATGCCACATTGATTAGAAGCAGTGTGTGAAGAAGAAAAAAAATACTTGTTACAAGCCATTTCATCTCTCCCAAAATGATTTTCTAGGCAAATTTTCTTTTTGACGTATAAAAATGAGAGACTGAGTGGTAATAGGTTTAAAGAGACTGTAGACAAAAATTAAATTACTAATTTTTACACTGATCCATATTGAGCGAAGTTGCAGACATCATATCAAAGTGTTTTAAAATTGAAAAATTAAAAGCCCACATTTGATAGTAAACCAATTTGCTGTCTGATCTTTGCCTACAGCAGAGGCAGGAATATTCTAAGTGCAGCAGGAGAAAAAGGGACAAAGTCAATAAAATTGTAACCAAAAGGGTAGAAAATATTGTGGAAAAAGAAATAAATGATTGTTATGCTCCCATCATGAAATGCTAATGGGCATATAGAGTTGTCCTGTGTGAGTGCATATGTGAGTCCGTGGGTTTGAGGGGGATGGATGAGTTAGACATTAAAAGTTTGGGGAAACATTGTGAAAAAATGCAGAAATTGTAATTATCCCTTACCTGTTTTTCAAATTTTAGACTTGTCCAATTTCAAAGAAGTTGCAGACGACAATCAAAAGTGAGTGCAATTTGAAAAGTAACCAAACTATAGGGTAGAAAATATTGTGGGTTAGGAAGAAATTGCTTGTTTCAAGCAATTTCTTCTTATCCCACAATATTTTCTCAAGTATAAAAACTCAGGGACATAAAATCAAGGGATTAACCAAAAAAGGGTTAACAAAAAACTTCTTCATTTGCCAAAATGTTTCTAAAAGAAATACAAAGATTTCTAAAACATCATAAACTTCAAAATGTCCTCTGTATCTTCTTTGGATTTGGACCCAAATTAGAATTTCGTAATTGGTTAACAAAATTTCGGGAAATTTTAATTTTGTCGAGCTTGTAGATAATGCTGATTAATATGGTTCGAAATAAAATGGAATTTGTATCAATTGACTAGCAAAATATTGTAAGAATAGAAGGTTTAACCCAGTATTAGAAGCCAGAATTTTAAACTTGTTCAAATTTAAAGAAGTTGCAAACGACCAATCATAGATTATGTATACTTAAAGTTTTTCTGTCTTTTTAGGTTGAAAATATTGTGGATAATGTAGAAATTGCTTGTGACAAGCAATTTCTTTATCGCCCACAATATTTTCATAATCTTTTTTTCTTTGGGGCATCAAAAAGCCTTATTGCATGGGAATGGGTTAAATCAGATACATGTGTATTTAGCATATTACACAATTCAAATTGATATAGTATAAACAAAGCAAATTTCAAGCTCTGGCCGGCAGCAGCACATATGCTTTCTGACATTTGTCTCTCACCAATAGGTAGATAATTGTAAACCTCTCTCATCAATAGGTAGATAATTGTAAACCTAAGTGGGATAGCAGCTGGAGGCTAGGAAAGGATGTAGTGGTAGTACCGGTGTGAGAAATACCAGGAATCCATTTTTAGGTGCTCCAGCTGCCGGGATATGACTGAAATACTGTTAAAAGTGGCATTAAACCCCATTCAATCAATCAAGCTTTAGCCATTTGTACTAAATATCTAACAAGCCTGTGCATGGCATTTCAAACAATATCTAGTGTGCAGCAAGTAAAAGACTCAGATAAGCCTGTGCTCTGTAGCAAGATTCTTACATAACTTCTTTAGACTGACTGCTACCATAACACAGTGGTAGGGTGTAGAACTCATAGGGTCATGAGTTTGATCCCTGACTGCGGCACATAGCCTTTCATACATTTGTTTCTCACCAATGGGGGGATAATCGTAAACCTTTGTGGGATGAGCAGCTGGAGGCTAGGAAAGGATGTAGTGGTAGTACCGGTGTGAGAAATACCAGGAATCCATTTTTAGGTGCTCCAGCTGCCGGGATATGACTGAAATACTGTTAAAAGTGGCATTAAACCCCATTCAATCAATCAAGCTTTAGCCATTTGTACTAAATATCTAACAAGCCTGTGCATGGCATTTCAAACAATATCTAGTGTGCAGCAAGTAAAAGACTCAGATAAGCCTGTGCTCTGTAGCAAGATTCTTACATAACTTCTTTAGACTGACTGCTACCATAACACAGTGGTAGGGTGTAGAACTCATAGGGTCATGAGTTTGATCCCTGACTGCGGCACATAGCCTTTCATACATTTGTTTCTCACCAATGGGGGGATAATCGTAAACCTTTGTGGGATGAGCAGCTGGAGGCTAGGAAAGGATGTGGTGGTAGAAATCATGTGAGAAATACCAGGAATCCATGGTTAGGTGCTCCAGTAGCTACTGTATTATTATAAGTTGTGTTAAGCCCCATTCAATCAATCAATCTTCTTTGGCCTATAAGTGAATATTCTAAATGCTCAGTTGGCTGTTCAGACTTGTGTGTTTGTTTCACATACAGGAGAAATAGTTGGAATATCATGCACTGGCTTTGATTATATTTTGCAGGGTTTGTATTAAAGCCAGCAACAATTACCACTAGTGGAGGTAATCCATATGTAGCTGTCTTGATCTCTTGGGTCTTGGTGCAAGTAAGTATAAAGTATGGCTGGAACTCATGAATAGACCAAAGAGAATTCAGTTTGTCTGAACTGATTTCAATTTATGATGTGTACTGCTGTGATGGAGTGAAATATATATGGAATATTACAAGTGTTCCTTTCTTATAGGACGTATCCGTCAAGTAGCTTGCATAGATTACTACTTGACAAGTCTGATGGTTGAGACAAATTGTTTTTTTCCACAAGCTATGAGACAAGATACAGCCTGTAGGAAAGAAAGACCGTTGTAATATTCCTGTTACTTTATACCAGAAAATAAGCAAAAATTCAAATATCTACCTTTTTACATAATTTTTCAAACTGAACATAGATCTTAGAATTTTATCAATGGCTGATAAATATTTAAACCACAAAAACCTGCATTAAATTTGTAATTCTTCAGAATAATGACAGATTTTCTTTTCACTTCCCTTTGAAAATCAATCTACACAGGGTTGACAAATACATATACTTCCATTCTATGTTAGCTATAATTTACACAGGTTAAATTAAAACCACATTAAAACTTCTTTGGATAGTAATTTCAGTGCAATCATTCCACAAAAATTTGAAAATAGACTGACTGTACCAATATTTGTAAAATTGTTGGAAAATCTAAGATGAAATTTTATTTAAAATTTATCCCGAGGTACTGATAAGATGCAATACAATATTATGCTTATGTGTATTGGCATCCTTTTATTATACCCCCCAAAACTATGTTTGGGGGTATATAGGAGTCAGCTTGTCGGTCCGTCTGTCTGTCTGTAGCTTTTTAATGTCAGCACAATTACTCGGCAACCATTGGACTGATTTGATTCAAACTTCACTGATATAATCAGTATCAAGCAGAGATGTGCATATTCCATTTTGGTTACGGTCCATGGATTTTTGACAGAGTTATGGCCCTTCGGTGAAAAATCGTGTCCGCTCAATTTCTCAACCATTGGACGGATTTAATTCAAATTTCACAGACAGACTTGGTTTAAGTCAGACATGTGCATATCCTATTTTGATTATGGTCCATTGATTTTTGACTGATTTATGGCACTTTTATTACAAAGTCCACTTTTTGTTATGGCCCTTTGGCCCTTTAGCACTTGTATATGGACAAGCGCTGTTGGGGGTATTAGTCCACTTTGCGACAATGTCTAGTTTCATGAATGAAGTTGAACGTCATTACTGTGTATCACAAGAATATATTTTATGATGACATTTGCATTACACAAGGTACTCTACAAATACGAATTTTTAGGGATCTGGCTAGTCCAATACATTTTTATGCCCCCGCATTAGAAGATCGGGGGCATAATTTTTTACCCTTGTCAGTCTGTCTGTCTGTCTTTCTATTTATGGGTCTGTCTGCAAAACAAAACTTAACATTGTCAATAACTACCAGCCTATTCAAGATACAATGCTCATATTTGGCATCTCCATAATACGCATCTCCTCATGTCAAGATCAAGGTCATGTGATAAGGTCAAGGTCACATACTAAGGTAAAACTAAAAAAAAAAATTAACCCCAAAAAGTAACATTTCAAATACTTCAAGGCTTTTCAAGAATCAATGCTTAATTTGCGGGGGCATTGTGTTTCACAAACACATCTTTTTTTTCTGTTGAGTTGTATCAGATGCCAAAATAAAGCCTGATTTTCTCTGATACTTTAAAGATATCTTATAAATTTGATTATACACAAGTGATATTGCACTATGCAAATGTTTTCTTTATCATGTTGCATTTAGAAAAATAGATGTCAAATATCACTGGAAAATAATTTGAGGAAAGGAGACATTGCTTGTAACAAGAAATTTCTCACTTTCTCAAAAATGTGGTCCACCTTTTAAAACACCTATTTTCAAATGTAAAGATACTCTGTATACATCCTCTTTAGATTATGATTGTTTCATTTATCCTATTTGTATTTTGTAGCTAGTGTTACTGGTGAATTCTCTCAATGCCATTGCTCCAGCAACCTCGGTCTTTTTCCTACTGTCATATGCTTCTACAAACCTGGCCTGTATGGCTCTGGATTTGGCCTCAGCTCCTAACTTTAGGTAAGCCTGTCTTGATTTTCATGGCAACATTTGTGGAAGGATATCAATGCAATTTTGATTATTTGACAAATTGACGAAAATAAAGTTAGATATTAAACAGTGCTAATTTTTTTTAATGTGTGGCCAGAAATATGTAACAAAAAATAAAATAGTTGATTAGTGACATAAACATCATAACTACAGCTTCAATAAGCTGTAGAAACAATATTTATTCCATTCCCAATCAATGATGCCTTCTGACGCCCTCAAGAAAAAAAGTTTTGGAGAACATTGTGGAGAATGAAGAAATTGCTTGTAACAAGCAATTTCTTCATTTTCAACAATGTTTTCTTCTAAGAAATTTCAGAAAATCTTAAATTTTATTAACTTCAAGTTGTTGTCTGCAACTCCATTCAATTTGGATCAGTCCAAAATATTACTGTCTGGCAATGGGTTAAGTTGACCCAAAAAGAAATGCTCCACCAAAATATCAACTACTGTCAGAGTTCTTAGTTTACTTAGTTTATATGGATGAATTAATTGGTTGATCAACTTTTTTGTTATATACCTATAAAAGATATGGAGTAAAACCTGCCTATCAACTCGACAGAAAAAAATCAATATTTGGCGTGTAGCAAAAAACCGTATTCGTCGAGTACCGTTAAACACAGACTTCTTTTTTGTGTATTGATGTTCCGGATTTTTCGGAAAGTTGGTTATTTCTTAGCCATTTAAGATAATTTTCTTAATGTCATTTCCTAAAAGGTATATAATAAAAGGAATATTACAACAGTGTGTTTTTCTATTTGTTGTTATCGTGTTCTCGAATCGTGTGTAAGTATTTTTATTGGATTCGACCTTCGGTCTCATCCAATAGAAAATACCTACACACGATTCTCGAACACGATAACAACGCATAGAAAAACACACTGTGGTAATATTCCCTATTGATTGACAGTAACAATCAGTTACCGTAATCATGAGCAGATTGGCCATTTGAAATATTTAGTCGCATGGGTTCAGGGTCAAAGTCACATTTTAAGGATTATAGTTTCAATAATTATTGGCTAAATTACAATATAAACCAGCAAAAACTCAGTTGGTCCTATGGCATTCATTCTGGTCTGTCATTTTTCAAAAAGTGGTCATAATTGCTAAAAACATATCAGACCTAAATCCAATATTATTGTACTCATTAGAATTGTCTTAGAGAGAGGATTTTAATGAGTCCCAATAACATTGGATTGGTTTTAGTGAGAACTATGTATATCTGCAATTGAATCAGTCCTTCATATATTTCACAAACATACTTTAAGCAACCATTCTTGTAAGCAACCGCTTTATTGTCGTCCCATGTGTGGTTGCTTGATACAAGGTTTACTGTAATATAATTATATAAATTATTGTATGAAACTTTTTTGAAGTTGGATTATAATTAGTCCATGCTTATGATGTCTATAAACCAATTCCTACATGATGAAATTTTAGTCCAAATTCAAAGAAATTGCAGACGACAATTAAAAAGTTGATAAAATCTTTAAAATCTTTGTCTATTGTGGTAGAAAATATTGTGTATTATGAAGAAATTGCTTGTGACAAAATGTTGTCCAAAACTTTTATATTTTGTTTAAAAGCGTCACTGTGTAGGAATGGGTTAAAAGATTTCCAGTTTGCATTTGTTTATTTTCAGGCCCACATTCAAGTATTTCAGCTGGCACACCTCACTGCTTGGCATGATAGGGTGTATAACCATGTGTTTTCTGATCAACCCAATCTATACTTCTGTTGCCATCATCATCATGTTGACCCTGATCATACTGCTACACTTCCGATCTCTACCCTCACAATGGGGCTCCATCAGTCAGGCTTTGATATTCCATCAAGTCAGAAAATATCTCCTCATGTTAGATATACGAAAAGGACATGTGAAATATTGGCGTCCACAGATATTGTTGATGGTTGCGAGGCCCCGACAGTGTGTTGAGCTGATTGAGTTTATTAATGATATTAAAAAAGGAGGATTGTATATTTTAGGACACGTAAAATTGGGACATTTAAATGAATATCCAGAAAGAGATCCCTTACTAGATGAAAACCCTAGATGGATGAGGCTTGTAGATAAATTGAACATAAAAGCATTTATTGAGTTGACCTTGACTAAGAGTGTACCAGAGGGCCTTGTCCATTTGATTAGATCTGCAGGCCTAGGAGGTATGAAAACCAACACTGTATGTCTTGGGTTTTACGATGATGCTCTCCCAGTAGATTCAGTGGCCCGGCGTAAACCCAAGAGACGTCGCTTGTTTGGAACAGCTGATGAGAGTAATTTGACCCTAGGTGAACACTTTGGTGGCTTGAGGTCTGGTCCAAAAGATCTGACTGGGGATGAATATGTGAAAATGGTCGAAGATTCTTTGAAGATGCAAAAGAATGTTTTGCTGTGCCGTCACTTTAATATGTTGGACAAGTCAGCCATCTTGAATTCTAAAGGGACCAATTACATCGATGTTTGGCCTGTCAACTTTTTCCGCCCTGAGACAGCAAGCTACTTTGACAACACATGCCTTTTTCTGCTCCAACTTGCTTGTATTCTAAATATGGTCCCAGGATGGAAAAGTCATACAAAACTACGAGTTTTCCTTTTTATAAACACACAAAACGAACAGTCACTGATAAAAGAACAAAAGCTTGAAGCTTATTTACGCCAACTCAGGATTTTAGCTAAAATTCAAACCGTCACATGGGACAGTATACCACATGATGTCACAGCAGAGCAATTTGATCACAGTGTAAACTATTCTGACTCTAGAATGCAAGAATACAATCAGATAAACACTGCCTTCCTCACAGAAATTAACAAACTGATTGTGTCATATTCCAGCTTGACAGCTGTCAGTTTTGTGTACTTGCCACGCCCACCAGAGGATAAGGCTCTGCGAGACACGTATTTACAACAATTGGAAGGTCTTACAGAAAACCTTCCTCCCACTGTGATGGTCCATGGCTTACATCCTGTCACCTCAACTACTTTGTAATTATCTCACTCTCCCGGAATTAAATGAAAACAGAAAGCATAGGTAAAATCCAGACTGCATGTATATGCAGGTTGATCTTTGTCTATCATATATGCTATCTATATGATTAAACCTAATCTCTCTGCAAAAAATAACAGACTGTGTAGGTAGAGATCACACTACATGTATTTGCAGGTTGATCTTTGTATATATTGCATACACTCTGCTTAGTAAGGATAAAAGTGAATCTTTATCAAGTCATCTACAAGAGTAAATGTGCAAGGGTCAACAATTGAAGTGTTTACACTTTCGGGACCACAAATTTGGCCCAATCTTGTTTAAACCTAGTCAGATCGATTGTTAGGTCACAAGGATGAGCCTTGTCGAAAATAGGAATGTTCTTTTTTTTGAAAAAAATGGAAAAAAGGCCTAAATTACAATTTCTTTGTTTAAACTCTTGAGGGCAATAATTTTGGCTAAATCTTGTTTAAAGTCAGAGAGATTGTTAAGCTATCAGGATGAAGCCAATTGAAAATCTGAAGGTTCTTGTAGAAAACTCTGGAATGACAATTTAATGACATTTTTTCTGTATAATTGCTAGAGGCCAAAATTTTGGCACAATCTTGATTAAACTTGAATAATTTTAAGGCCATAAGGCTAAGCCCTTTTGATGGTGGGAGGTTTCTAGTGGAAGTGGAAAAACAAGCCTAAATGAAAATTTATTTAACCCATTCCAACACAGCAAAATTTTAGACTGGTCCAAATTGAAAGAAGCTGCAGACGACAATTTCAAGTTGATGGAATTTTGAATTTTTTCGTCTTTTTGGATAGAAAACATAGTGGATAATGAAGAAATTGCTTGATACAAGCAATTTCTTCATTATCCACAATGTTTTCCAAAGTTTTTTTCTTGAGGGGCGTAAAAAGGAGGGATTGAGTTGGAATGGGTTAAGTTCAATGGGCTGGCTGAAATTTTGGCTCAATCTTGATGTTACTTGGACAGGAAGAAAAGAAGGTGATAAGGATGAACCCTTTTGAAAATGGAATGGTTCTACCGGGGAAAAAACATGACAAGAGACCCAGTTTTGGTGGAAGTTTGTCAGTGTTTGTTAGTGTCATGTTTCTTTGTTCTATTGAGGACCAATACTGTTAACCCTCTCCTGCTTTTCAAAATCTTAGACCAGTCCAAATTCAAAGATCTTGCAGACGACCATATAAAGTTGATTTCATATGAAAAAAAAACATTCAGTAGGGTAGAAAATATTGTGGAAAAGAAGAAATTGCATGTAGCAAGCAATTTCTTCATTTTTCACAATGTTTTCTCAAGTATAAATTACAGGGACGTGAAAACCAGGGGTTGAATGGGAAAGGTTTAAAAGTGGTGTTTAACGCCATTCAATCAATCCAATCTATTTCAGAACTTGACTGAGTGATCAAGGGCTGTCTTGGCCCTCTTGTTTGCTCACCTTAACACCAAAGGATGGATGAGCTATTATGAATGGTCAATGTCCAGCATTCATCCATCTGTCCATCCGTCTGTTTACAATTACAAATTTTTTCCTTCAAACTATGTAGTGTATTTATACAAAACTTCACAGAGATGTTCCTAAGGTCAACCTCTTGCAGTATACTGTATTAAATTCAATAAAGAACTCTTGTTTCCATGGTAACAAATGAAAAAAAAGTATTGTTCTCCCAAACTATCAGTACAGCTGCTCCGCTTGATGAGTTCTAATGTCATGTGTGTGATGCTTCTTTGTTAAAGGTGACAGCTGAAGGTGAAGGGGCATCCATGTCTGTTTAAGTTTCTTAAACCATTCCCCAACAGTGACGCTTTTTGAAAAACAATTCAAAAAACATTGTGTAAAATGAAGCAATTTCTTCATTCTACACAATATTTTCTACCCAGAAATTTGAAAAAATCTAAAATATCATAAACTCTAAATAGTTGTTTTCAACTCCTTTCAATTTGAACCAGTCTAAAATTTTGTCTGATTTAAACAAATATGTCAATTTAAGAGCTTTTGCTTTTAGACAGGGAATTTTGAATTGTGGTCACTTTACATATTCCAACACAACTCCTGTATTTTATGTGTTGTAGAAAAATACCTCAAAATATTGTGAGAAAAGGAGAAATTGCTGGTTACAAGCAATTTCTCCTTTTTCAAGATGTTTTTTATCTAATTTAACATATTTCTTCATTAAAAAAAATTAAAAATGTCTGCAACTTCTTTTAGTTTGAATCTGACTGAAATTTTGTTGGTTGGTAATTGGTTAATTAAAGTGGTTGCTAGATGGAGGTGGCTGCTTGCGCAAGATTGTCTGTATGTGTAGACAGATTAGTCATGGCTGTTTGATATACGGAACAAAGATAGCTCTGTGAGAAATTGCTTATAACAAGCCGACACTGGTTTTGTGTATTTTACAACCTGAAATCTTGTGAATTGATGTTATAAATTGATAATTGTTTGCTATTATAAATTGATAAACCATATGCGCTTTTTATGATCAAATTTATTATGCTTAAGGTAAAGATGTGAATATATTTATTTCATGAATCAATTAAAAACATTTGTTCTGTAATTCAACTGCTCTATCCCAGAGACTTTACCTTTTACCAAGCATAGACAATTCTTATGCCTCCACAAATGACCATTCATAAGTGTCTTGCCCGTGAACACACCCCGGTGACGTGGGGGCTCGAACCCGTGACCTTCAGATCACGAGTCAAGCAACCAAACCACTCAGCCATCGAGGCAGTCTCCCAAGATTGGCAGCCATTTATACATAGAATCTTTGTTGGTTGGTTACTTAAATGGCGTAACTGCATTCAAGATGTAGTTACAGGGATTAGGTTGCCAACCAACAATTCTAGTCTTTAGCTCACCTGAGCACAAAGTGCAAGGTGAGCTATTGAGATCAATCATTGTTCTTCTGTCTGTCCATCCACAATTTCTTCAAAAATCATCTCTTCAAAAAGCAGCCTGCCAATCAAGCTGAGACTTTGCAGGGATATTCCTTTGTGGAAACTCTACAAAAGTTGTTAAAAGAAAAACACTAAACAAGAGCAAGATCAAGTTTTCTCCTCCTGAACTATATTGCCTAAGACATTTACATTTGGCTTGTAACATATTTAGATTGGTTTGTAGTATGTTATGAAAAATTTTGCCCAGGGTCAAAGATGGCCCCGCCCATAAGGTCCAAAGTTAGGTAAAAACACTTAACTAGAGCTAGTTGAAAAGTCTTCTCCTCCCGAACTACATGGCCTTAGACATTTATATTTGGCATGTAACATAACTAGATGGCTTTGTAGTATGTTATTAAAAATTATGCCATTGGGGTAAAATATGGCCCCACCCCTGGCGTCCAAAGTTGTGAAAAATGCTCAATATATTCTTCTCCTCTACACCCATGACCAGATGACAAAATTTAAGACTGGTCTGAACTGAAAGAAGTTGTGTTACAATTCAAATTGGATTGAAACTAACTATAAGTAGCTTTTAGTATAGAAAACATGGTGGGTTTGAGAAATTGCTTGTAACAAGCAATTGCTTTTTCTCAAATTTTCCAATATGTTTTCCTTTAGGGAGATAAAATGCCGGATTGTTTGCAAATGGATTAAATTATAAAGCCTAAAGCATTCATAATTGGTATGTAGCATTACTCTATGGTGTTGTTCTATGCCCCATATCTTATATTTGTTATATTTATCTGGTTCCATTAGTGTCTTTTTATCCAAAAAGTACTTTAACCCTTTCCTGGACAAACCCGGGATTTTACGTCACTGTGATTTTATGCTTGAGAAAACATTGTGGAAAAAGTAGAAATTGCTTGTAACAAGCAATTTCTCCTTTTCCCACAATATTTTCTACCACATAGGATGGTCAGATTTCAAATTGCATGCACTTTTCACGGTCGTCTGCAACCTTTTTGAAATTGGACCAGTCTAAAATTTCATAAAACAGGAAAGGGTTAATTAGCAGATGACTCAGGTGAGTGATTTAGGACCATCATGGTCCTCTTGTTTGTAGCACGCTACTGACCATAAATTTTGCATTTGAGACCAAAGCGGAACTTTCTGTTAGAGTCAATGGGCGGGGCCAATAGAGAAAGAGGGTAAGGCCAGCAATTGGTCATTTAACCCATTCCCACACAAGCCCTCCTTTTTATGCCCCTCAAGAAAAAAGCTTTGGAAAACATTGGGGAAAATGAAGAAATTGCTTGTATCAAGCAATTTCTTCATTATCCACAATGTTTTCTATCCAAAAAGACAAAGAAAATTTAAATTCCACCAACTTCAAAATATCGTCTGCAGCTTCTTTCAATTTGGACCAGTCTAAAATTTTGTTGAGTTGGAATGGGTTAAGTGATTGAAGAGCATAATAAACTAATTGGTTCTTGCTCATTGCTGTTTCCTACTCAGCAATGTGGTTCGAATCCTTGCAAGACAAACATTTGTTCTGAAAATTGATAAAAGTCATTAAGGCATGCATAATTTTCTACACAATGACACTTTTTGACGCCCCTCAAGAACTAGAGCCACTTGAGCCACTGGTACAAATGTGCTGATTAAGCAGATTTAATATAAACTGATATAAGATAAATAAATCTAAGTCACTGAAATCTTTGAAAAAGTTATAGAGAAGCATCCCAACATTTTCATTGTTTTTACAAGTCAAGTTAAGTTATGTATAATCATTCACTGGGGAAGGTGAAAAGGTATTAACAAAGTTTAATCAAAGTGCTGAAAGCCTGAGATATGTTTACATGAGGTATATAACCTAGACAGAAAAAGTTTGATGGTCGGATTGTTGGAGGTGTCACTTTCTACCCAAATCTACTGTCGATTATGCGCAGATCTGCCAATTTGTGTGCTAGGGGACACCACCTGCCCACAATAATTTTCTTCCCGCTTTTGAGGTATGGTTATGATATATTTGCATATATATATCGGTAAACATTTTTGACACAATCAAAATGCTTTGAAGGAATCTGATAAAGGCCACCCAAGGATCCTTCCTGTGAATTTTGTTGAATTATGTTCAGTACTTTCTGAGAAGATTTTTAAGGTAAAAGTTGATGGACAGACGGTAGACAGACACCATATATTGTATATAAGAAAAATCAAAGGGGCATAACTTCTGAAATAGTTGTTTAATCACTATGAAAATTGCAGATGCACAAGTTCCCATTGCAAGGAAGATTTCGGTAAAGTTTCAGCAAAATTGGTCTGAACATGTGGGAGGAGATGAGGACACAAAATTATGTCAACGGACAGATGAACAGACTGATGGACATACCGACGGACAACCTAATTCCAGTGTAACCCCCCCATATATTTGTACATGTGAACCACATTTAACTTTTTAATCTGTCAACCCATTCAGGAGTTATGATTTATTCTCTATATATTGTATATAAGAAAATAAATCAAAGGGGCATAACTCCTGAACCAGCTAATTAATCATAATACAAATTGCAGGTGAACAAATTCCAATTGCAAGGAAGATTTTAGTAAAGTTTCAGCAATATTGGTCTTAACATGTGGGAGGAGATGAGGACACAAAATTATGTCCACTGGTGGACGGACAGACTGAAGGACAGTTAGACAATCTGATTCAAGTATACCCCCCGCCATAACTTCGTTTTGGGGGGTATAAATAATCTGAAGGTGGTGAGGGTTGGCCGAAGGGGTGAAAGGAGGCCAACATTTTTTTATTATGATCACATGCGCCTGGTATATGCCGACGATTTGGGTCAGGGAAATTTTGAAACCTAGTCAGGGAAAAGTCAGGGAATTTTACTTTATTGAGTTTGTGGGGACCCTGTACAAACCAAATATGAGTGCATAACAACTTATATATAGGGAGAGCAAGATATTTGAACATGCTCTGATAGAGCGTTTTGCATAACTTTGGATGCCTTGGGAAGGGCTAATTTTGTCCGAAGGATATAAACATGTTAGATAACAATAACTCTATGTTATGTTTTTAATATAAATACTCTGGGCTCTAAATTCTTTCAAATTAAGCAATATACGCGATTTTCCATCCCTGGAGCAGAGTTTTTATCACGCGATTTTCCATCCCTGGAGCAGAGTTTTTATCCTAAGGGCATATTTTCTTGTAGTTTAGTACAAAATTATGTAGTAATGCTACATACCAAATATGAATGTCCTTCACCTTATATTTCAGAAGACTAGAAGTTGCTTTAATTGGGCGTTTTCCCAAATTTTGGACCTCTGTGACAGGGCCATGTTTTTCCCAGAGCTATGATTTCAGCTAAACTGGTAGAAAACCATCTGGTTATGCTCTCTACCAAACATGAATGTCTTAGACTTTGTAGGTTGGGAGGAGAAGACTGTTGAACATGGTCTAATTGAGCATTTTTACAAACTTTGGACACCCAGGGAAGGGTTTTTTTTTCATCTATAGGCATAATTGAATCAAAATTGGTAGATAATAGCCAGGATATGCTACATTCAAAATATAAATGCCCTCGGCCTTGATTGGTTTTTTTTCAACTTACTGAAATTTTGCGTTTTCCCCATTATGGACCCCTAGTGCAGGGCTGTTTTTGACCCTTTTGACCCTAGGAGAACAATTTTTAGTGATGAAGTACAAAACCATTTAGTAATGCTACATATAAAAATTTTAATGTCCTAGATCTTATAGTTTACGAGAAGTCTTTTGAACATTTTTGACCCAAGAGATTAAATTTTTTAAACCTTGGTATAGAACCATGTGGTTGAGCTACATATGAAATATAAATGCCTTTAGGCTTGCAGTTTCTGAAAAAAAAATCAAAGATTTACTAAAATTTCCCATTTTCTAATGCCACAGCAACCAGAGTTTTTGACAGAATGAAATTTTTTAGACATCTTTTGCAGAGGTTCAAACAAGGAACAAAGTTGCAGCTTGATTGACCTACTTGTTTAGGAGATGATTTTTCTAGGTTTACTAAAATTTCCCATTTTTAAATGCCTTAGCATCAGAGTTTCTGACAGAATGAGATTCTTTTCATAATTTTTGTAGAACTTCATCCAAGGAACATCCCTGCAAAGTTTCAGCTTGATTGGCCTACTGGTTTAGGAGGTGTAGATCTTTAAGAAATTTTGGATGGACAGACAGACAAACGGACTGATGGCAGACAATGACTGTTCATAATAGCTCACCTTGCACTTTGCATTTAGCCGCTGCTTCATCTGTCTGTCCTTCCTTCCATCCATTTTCTGCAATTTCTCAACAAACCTTGGGCCAAATTGGATGAAACTTCATGTGGAGTCCTCATGATATTTTGCTGACGAATTTATCTTGGTTTTAGATAGCTCTTAGGTCAAGGTCACAGTTCAAGGTCAAACATTAAAATTAGGGTTGTCCAGAGCATAGCTCTTTTATGGATGAATTTCCTAACTTTGCAGAATAGTTCTTTATCATGAGTATTTGTGCCATTTGAAACAAATTTTCAGATAACTCCAAGGTCAAGGTCATGGTTTTAGGTCAAGTGTTTAAATTCAGCATGTCATCTGGCATTGGGTAAAGTAAAACTTTTTATATCATTGTAAGTAGAGTTTACTTCCTTCAAAATGTTTGGATAAAGAAGGAAAACAACTCTGAGCATAGTTTAATCATTTGTTATTTCAGAATGAGTTTTTACAGATGAAAATCTTTAAAGGCAAAAATGATAAAATCCCTACAAACGCAAATGCTTTACTTTTACAGTAAAATAAAAAAATGTTTTTAACATTTACTAGATGACAAAATTTTAGCCTGGTCCAAATTTAAAGAAGTTGCATTTTTAGTTAATTAAATTTTAACTCTTTATATTTTGGATAGAACACATTGTGGATAATGAATTATTTATAACAAGCATTTTCATTTTTCAACAAGTTTTCTACAGCTTTCCAACAAATAGTAAGCATGTTTAACCCTTTCTGTTTTTCAGACTTTTAGACCTGCCCAAAATCAAACGTTTTGGAGATGAACACTTAAATGGATTTAGTTTGAAAAATAACCATTCGGTACGGTAGAAAATATGGTATGGTAGAAATTTCTTCTTTTTCTATAATATTTTCCAACATATTAATGGTAATTTTTCAAACTAAATCCACTCTAACCCTAGTGCAGTCTGATCTTGGTCTACACCTCCTACTTGTCCCCTTTCAGCCAGAGTTGTTTAAATTATACATTTTCAAAAGAAATAATGACTATAATTAAGATCTTCTAGTACTGTCAGTCCTTTGATTTTTCAGCAATTAGGATTTTTAATTCAGCATGACAAGGGTTAAATTCACAGACTGCATCCTTGCACACTTCATTTTGAGAATGCAGCTTGTCTGACATATCAAAGGAAACTACTTTGCAACAACAGGAGTAATTTTGCTCTATATACAGTATGGAACATCATGAATTTGACAATCCAATTGGAACGTGACTGAACCCTGAACGCTACATGATTGTGATTAACCCATTCCAAATCAATCCCTCCTTTTTACGCCCCTCTAGAAAAAAGCTTTGGAAAACATTGTGGAAAATGAAGAAATTGCTTGTATCAAGCAATTTCTTCATTATCCACAATGTTTTCTATCCAAAAAGATGAAAAAATTCAAAATTCCATCAACTTGAAATTATCGTCTGCAGCTTCTTTCAATTTGGACCAGTCTAAAATTTTGCTGTGTTGGAATTGGTTATATGATTGTGATTGCACACTGATCACTTTTTTCGATCTGAACTTATCGAACAATTTTTGGGCAAGACAAAATCTTTCAATCTATGAACATAACATTCAAACACTACAACATTGGGAAATAATTTAAAGGAAAATATTGTTATTTTTAAAAATTAAGATCACCAAAATGAATTTATACAATAATTTTAATCGCCAAAAACTAATATGGTGATATTAATTATCAGAATGATTGAAACTTGTTCATAGAATGCATTTTGTTTAACAACTCATTGAACACAGATTGGAAAATTGCTATTGGATTGAACGCTGAACAGTGATAGAACATGATTGCCCAGATTGAGAGTGAAATGATTGTTAAATCAAAAATGTTCCGTGCTGCAGAATGATTTGATAGGTCAACTGACAGTGCCGATTTGTCATTTGTGGGTACAAATGAAAAGTTTTAGACTTGTCTAAGTTGTAAGAAGTTAAAGAGTAGAATGAATAGCATTTTGGAATAGCAAACATTTTTGGAATACAGATCGGCAATTTGCATTATTAATTGACAGGTTGTCAATCAAAGGATCAATCAACCAATCAAATCATATGTCTACACCAGAATGAACTTTGCTGTAGATTGATTTGATAGGTCAACTGTCATTTGTGGGTACCACATGACAAGTTTTAGACTTGTCTAAGTTGTAAGAAGTTAAAGATTAGAATGAAAAAGCATTTTGAAATAGCAAACACTTTTGGAATACAGAGCAAAAATTTTTGGAATACATATCGGCAATTTGCATTATTAATTGACAGACTGTCAATCAAAGGATCAATCAACAAATCAAATCATGTGTCTACACCAGAATGAACTTTGAATGCCAACATTGACCAACATTTACATGAAGAATTTTACTTAAACATCTTTATTACAGCCTACTCAAGCTAGGTTGCCAGCGAACCATTTTATTCTTTGTACAAGTTACTTGCCATAAATTTTTGCACAATAATACAATTCAAATTCAAGGTAGACTTCCTGTTTAAAAATGCATGGGACCAAGAGGTCTTAATATTGAAAACTTCGTTTTGTATGTATGTCATCTAGAATTTGTTGTAGCTCTTCATCCTCAAACCTTCCTTCCAAACTGTAAATATAAAGAAGAAACAAGATGTGTTGGTGGAACACAAATCAGTATTGTTTAGAAAGTTTGACCTTGAAAAATGACCTTGACCTTGTAGTAAGTAAAGAGGTCATGTTATGTGAAATATAGGAATGATACCTTAACACGGATCACAGCAGACAAAAAAGCATCGTCAGACCCATTATCATTGCAAAAGGACTTTTTGCAATGTTTACAGCTTATTCAAGCTGTAGTTACCACATTTAGGTTGCCAGCCATATTACTTTTTTTTTCTTGATACTGGCCATAAACTTTGCATAATAAGGACATCTATTATCCAAGAATAACTTCCTGACAGACCTTGGAGGGAATGACCAGTGACTCCTCAATTCTGAAGATAATGCATTCCTACATGACAAAATTTTAGACTGGTCTAAATTGAAAGGAGTTGCAGACAAAAATTTAAAGTTTTTGAAATCTAGATTTTTTATCAATTTTCATGGTAGCAAACGTGAAAAATGAAGAACTTGCTTGTTGCAAGCCTTTCCTTCATTTTACACAATGTTTCCTCAATTGTTTTGTTCTTCTTTTTTGAGGGACATCACAAGCATCAGTGTGTGGGAATAGGTAAAAGATAATAGGTGATAAAATATTGAGGGAAGGAGAAATTGTTTCTTACTGGTAGTTTCACAATGTTTTCAATATCATTTGGCACTTAATTTTTTCATGTAATTGCAATTTTAAATATTACCTTTGGCTGATTTGAAACTGGACAACTCTTGTAATGGCTTAATTGGTTTATTTCATGAGGCTTAACACCATTTTCAACATTTCACTTATATTACAGTGGCTGGTGCACCTAACCATTACCATTCAATTCTTGAACCTATGCAACCATATTATTTCATCCCGACAATCAGCTGCTCATCCTACTTTTGGGCAAAACTTATCATTCCACCATTACTAACCTTACCGTGGCTTTGAGAAAATTGAATAAGATACAAAACTCCTGTCAATGAAGTCCAGAAATTATTCTGTTATCAGTTTTATATAATGGACAAAAACAAAACAAACTTAAATTTAAGAAAATATATTACATAATACAAACAGCCTGTAGACCTCATTAAAACAATTGACCTTTGTACAAACAGATAGGTTGTATGATAGGGAACAAGGGCACCTACCACGGGTGCCAACGCTCGGCTGCAGGTGCTGGATAATGCAAAAATTCTAAGTCAAATAGGGGCATAACTCTTACAAAAATTCTTTTAGTTATCCCCCTAGATAGTCTAGACAGCTCTTGTGGTGGTCAATACACATGCCAAGTTTCATGAGGATATCTTCAATAACAACAGAGATGTGACCAAGGTTAAAGTTTGACACCCCAACGCCAACGCACATGACGCCAAGGTAATGACAATACCTCGGGTTTTCTCCAAAAGCAGTCGAGCTAATAAACATGTGATTTAGGAAAGCCCTAGGTTACTCTTGAGTCTTTTTGTTGTTGTCTTTAAACAAACAGAAATGCAACAGACCAGTGTTTTTCTGACCAAAATAAACAGAGGTTAAAGGCCCTGTTCCCCCTTCCTAGAATATATTTTTCCCCTTCTTTTGGTAATAAATTTCCCCTACTAGGCAAAATTTTCTAAAGTATTGAAACACTGTATACAGATCAATACACATTTAAAGAATATGTTCTCAATCTGTAGTTGCACGGGCATAAAAATTGCATCATTACAGTTTGACCGCTATCTCACAACCAATACATTTTAGACAAACTTAATAATCATTATCATAGCAGTTATCTCTCTAACATACCTTGGTATCAATGATTTGGCCTCTTCAGCATTATCTGGACACAGATTAGCAAGTGCTGCCAGTTCAAATTTGTGTAACTTTTTCTGCATTAGTAAACTGAAATAAATATCAAAATGTTTACCAATATTAAGATAAATTATGAATCACTTATGCTCTAAATGAATGTTTTTGATTGGTAAATTGATTCTTTGATAGTGGTGATCCTTCAATTATACAGGGAGAACTTATTTCAAGTATTAACCCCTTTACAAGATTAATATTCTAGACTGGTCGAAATTGAAAGAAGTTGCAGACTACAACTTTTAGTTGGAGGAATTTTTTTAAGATATCTGTCTCATTGGGTAGAAAATGTTGTGGATTATGAATAAATTGCTTGTAACAAGCAATTTTTTCCTTGTCAACAATGTTTTCCTTTCTCTTTTTCTTTAGGGGCATTAAAAAGCACCATTGTGTGAGAATGGGTAAACAATATGTCTACACCAATTTGGCCCAACACAGAATGAATTGATGAAATGGAATGAAGGCAACAAGTACAAACAAGAGCTTAGCAGGACAACAACACTCAACTATTCTGAGGGCTGGATAGTACCAACAATTCAATGTAACCATTAGGCATAATACTAAAATAATAATAAAGATAAAAATTAATTAGAATTTTAAATCAAACATGAATTCCCAAGTCGAAAAGAGGGTGAAAATTCCTCAAAAATGAATGTCTGAGTAATGAATCTTTGTCTATAAGATGATATGGTGGTCACAAAGAAATGGCAAAATTTCAAAGCAATAGAAACAGTAGAAAGAGAGTTATTAAGGATATATGAAAGTTGCATATAAATTCTAAACAAGATTTTCAAAGTCTGAAAAGGGTTAAAATTTCACTGAAATGGAGGTCAGAGTAATGAATCTGTATCTAGGGACTCATATTATTGTCACAAAAACATGTGCAAAGTTTCAAAGCAATAGCATTGGTAGAAAGGGAGGTTAAACCAAGAATTTCAAAGTTTGAAAAGGGTTAAAACTCCACTACAACAAATGTCACAGTAATGAATATTTGCCTAAAAGATGATATGATGGTCACAATAGCATTTGCAAAGTTCAAAGCGATATCATTAGTAGGAGGAGAGTTATTAAAGACATATGACAATTGCACATAAGGTTTAACACAAAATTCCACAAAAATGAATGTCAAAACAAGAGGACCATGATGGTCCTAAATCGCTCACCTGAGGCATCTCCAAATTACAGTACTTTTTAGTATAAAAAAGACACAACTTATAAAAGATATATAAGATTTTGGGCTTTGTACAAAACAATCCAGTAATGTTTTACAATAATAATGAATGTCTTTGGTTTATACTTTAATCCATTACCAAACTATCCCAGAATTTGTCACCCTCAGGGAAAATAGGTTTGAAAAATACATAGTGAGAAAGGGAGTGACTAGCAATTTATCCATTTCTAACAGTGTTTTCTACCTGAAATTCTTTGAATTTAGATTTCAATCAAACTCTAATTACTGTCTGCAACTTCAATGGGTGTAATTTTAGCAACCTTGGTAGAGAACCATCTGGATATGCTATATACAAAATATGAATGCCTTAGACTTTGTAGATTGGGAGGAAAAGACTATTGAAAATGGTCTAATGGAGCTTTTTTACAAACTTTGGACACCCAGGGAAGGGGTGTTTATTAACCTACAGGCATAATTTGATCAAAACTGATAGAAAACAGCCAGGCTATGCTACACTCAAAATATAAATGCCCTCCTCCTTAAATTGAAGAATTTTTTTTTTAACATACTCAAATTTTGCGTTTTCCCAATTTTTTACCCCTAGTGTAGGGCAAATTTTGACCTGAGGAAGACAACTTTTAGTGATATAGTACAAAACCATCTAGTTATGCTCCATACCAAATATGAATATCCTAGACCTTATAGTTTAAGAGGAGAAGTCTTTTGAAATTGCTATAAATAAGCATTTTTCGAAACTTCGGACCTCAAGGGCGGGGCCATTTTAGACCCTAGAGATTAAATATTTAAAAACTTGGTAGAGAACCATATGATTAAGCTCTATATAAAATATAAATGCCTTTGGCCTTGTAGTCTGTGAGAAAAAAGACAACATAGATTTTCTAATATTTCCCATTTTCATATGCCACGGTTACAAGAGTTTTTCACGAAATTAAATTCTTTTATCAACTTTTGAAGAGCTTCAACCAAGGAACATCCCTGCAAAGTTTCAGTTTGATTGGCCTACTGGTTTAGGAGGAGAAGATTTTTAAATATTTTTTACAGATTTACTAAAGATTCCCATTTTCACATGCCGCGGAAACCTGAGTTTTTGACGGAATTAAATTCTTTTAACAACTTTTGTAGAACTTCATCCAAGGAACATCCCTGCAAAGTTTCAGCTTGATTGGCTGACTGATTTAGGAGAAGAAGATTTTTAAAGATTTTTACAGATTTACTAAAGATTCCCATTTTCACATGCCGCAGCAACCAGAGTTTTTGACGGAATTAAATTCTTTAACAACTTTTGTAGAACTTCACCCAAGGAACATCCCTGCAAAGTTTCAGCTTGATTGGCCTTCTGGTTTAGGAGGAGAAGATTTTCAAAGAGATTGTGGATGGACGGACAGACAGACGGACGACGGACAACGACCGATCACAATAGCTCACCTCGCACTTTGTGCTCAGGTGAGCTAAAAATGAATCTGTGTCTAGAGGCTGATATTATTGTCACAAAAACATTTCCAAAGTTTCAGAGTAATAGCATTGGTAGAAACTGAGAGATGACACTTGCATTTAAGGTTTAACCAATGCATTACACCAACGACCAGGTGACCGGAATGACCCACTTATTCTTTGAATAGTTGAGCTCAAAATAGTGTGGATATGCCAAAGGTCAAGGTCACAGCTGAACCTAGACAACCACCATCAACCATGTTGAAAACATATCTAGTATTTATGAAAGAATTTCAAAATAACTATGCATGGTAGTTCCCCTTTACAATTACTCATACCATATGAAAAGTTTGTTTGGATACCCCTTAGGTCTAAATGTTTTTCAGAATAATTTGGCTCTGGATAAGTACTAAAAAGTTTTGTGATATGCCCATAGGTTACACCTGAAGGTGAAGTGACAACCCATACCCTGTTCAGAGCTTATCTTCTACATTTATGAATGGACTTATAAACAAAACAGCACAGTGAATTGTTCCCCTATAAGAGCACAAGTCTCATGAAAAAAAATTATTTCAATACTCAAGGTCAAGGCTTACAGTCAAATGAAAAATTTACCTTGTCTAGAGCACTTCATTATTTATGAATGGTTGAAGGTCAAATTGACAAAATTCACCTGTCTGGATCATATCTTCGGTATATATGAATTGATTTCCAAACAACTCTGCACAGTTGTTTCCCTTGACAAATACAAGTTCACATGAAAAGTTTGTGAAGTTACAACCATGGTAAGGGTCACAGCTGAAGGTCTAGTGAAAAAAAATATGACATTGAATTTTCAGAGTTGAGTGCTTTTCATGCAAGATGTGTGTTGTGAAAGGCATGGCTGAAAGTCAAAAGACAAATTTGACAATGTCAAGAGATGACAATTGGGGGTCAAATGCTTCACCCGACCATGGTTTTTTGTTGAGCTTCCTTGCAGTGAGGTAGACATAGTTGTAGTGTTAACAAGTTGGTGTGTGTTAGTGCTTTAATGGGTTATCTCCTACATTTATGGATTGATTTCAAAATGAATTACTACAACCATCCTCCATCATGAATAGATGCGCCATTTGAAAGTGTCAAGGTTATAGCTCAAAGTTACACACTTAATTTAAGTTTGTCAAGATTAAGTCTCTTGCAATTGAGGATGAATTTCATAACTGGGCACAGTCAATCTCCATCATTAGTAGATGTGCCATTTGAGACAAATTTTCTGAAACTAAAAGGTCAAGGTCCCAGCTCAAGGTCATATATTTGGCAGACTCAACATGTTGTCCCTGGATGGCTTTTGATATGTTTAATGGCACTTTTACATTACTTACTTTGGACAAAAGGCAATAGTTTGGGGGGACATCCATGTCTGTTTTTTAAATTCTTTTTAAAATTTTAGAATCTCTTTCTGTATCGTAAGGCCCTAATGAACACATTTTAAATCCATTTAGAACTGCGGACATTCAGCAATAACTTATCTATTTACTGCCCAAAAGCTTTCTCTGTTTATGAACTTCAAGAATCTCTTACTTAGTATGTTGTTAAGTCCTCATTAAACCATTACCAGTCAGCAAAATTTTAGACTGACCCAAATTGAATAACTTAGATTTATGAAAATTTAGATTTTTCAACTTTCTGTGTAGAAAACATTGTGTAAAATGAAGAAATTGCTTGTTTTTGTTTTTCTTCAGGGGCATCAAAAAGCATTCTTGTTTGGGAATGGGTTAAAAGAATTTGAATAGGTTAAGAACTGTTTATATTAACTAATAGAGTAGAATCCTGTAATTGCACCTAAAATTTGTCAAGATTTTTGTAACCAGAAAATAGCCAAAAGTTAATATCAAGGAAAAAATTCTTCCGTATATTTCATGTTTATGCTAAAGTCAGTTGCAATTAAGCAGTGAATTGCTATTATCAGGGTTGCAATTAAGAAGATTTCACTGTAATATACCTTCTAACAGCCCCTATAGTTTCCCTGTTTTTGAACTTTGAGAATCTCTGTGTATATTGTAAAGTCTTCATGAACACTTCTGACAACTCTTGCTCCTCCTCTGCACTCTCATTCTGCTGTTTTCTGGAGTAAACAAGAAACTGCGGCAAATGAATTTACCAATCACGGCTGTCAGTCAAGGAATCAACCGACTAGTCAATCATTTATTCAGCCCAGACATGAGCTTTCAACTCTGATATTGGCCACCATTCTTGTTAACCTTTATTGTTGGTTTGGCAGCTTAAACATTGTAACTACATCTTATTCAAGCTTCAGTTACGACATATAGGTCACCTTCCAACCATTTTACTTTTTGTTATATGCTACTGGCTATAAGTTTTGCAAAATAAAGCCATTGAAAATGGAAGCAGAACTTCCTGTTAGAGTTTATGGTCAGGACCTAGGGAGTCAGTGGGCAGGGCCAGAGACTGGTCAGTTATATACTGGACTAGTCAAAATTGAAGACACTGAAATTCAAACTGGATATAAATGTGAATAATTGAAGTCCTTAACCCAATACCACACAATCAAATTTTAGACTAGTCCAAATTCAAAGACGTTGCAGAAAACAATTATAAGTTGGTGAAATTTTAAAATTCTTTATCTTCTTGGTCATAAAACAATGTGAATAATGAAGAAATTGCTTACAACAAGCAATTTCTTTGTTTTCCACAATGCTTTCCAAAACTTTTTTTCTAGACGGGCGTATAAACAAGTGATTGTGTGGAAATGGGTTGACACAATACAAGATGACAAAATTTTAAACAGGTCCAAAAGAGGTTGCAGACAACAATTTCAAGTTGAAAGATTTATAAATTTGTATCTCTGTCTTTTATTGTAAAAGGTACTTTCTTAGTTTTGAACTTTGTTTTCCACAGCTTCTTTTTGACTTTCAAAAAAGGGGAAGTGTATTGGAATCGGTTGAGAGGAGAAAATATCTTTGGTATAGAAGAAAGTGAAAGTGACAAGCATTTCTACTTTGTCAACATTTTCTTGAATATAACATCACATGGTTGTAGAAAATTGAGGTCATTTGGGAATGGCTGATTACAACAATAATGCATAAAAAAACCTCGACTAAACCCTTTATTGCTGATACAGAGAGTCATTCAAATATCATTTTCAAAATACACAACAGCAAAAACAATCTTAAATTTCTTTCATCTATGATTTAAATAACAGATCTGATTTTAACTTACCGATAATCCCTCTATTCTAGGAAACTCAAGAAAACAAAACTTGCAAAAAATGATGTAAAATGATGAGGAAATTGTGTGGTGTTTTTTTTGTTTTTTACTCATACTGATGAAATATTAAAAATTTTCTAATAACTTGAAACTGTTGTATGAATATGTCATAGAGATATATTTCTAAAGTTTTAACCTTTTAGAATCTGCCACCTTTTAAATGCTAATCCTTAGACAAAATACATAATCATTACATTTGTTATGTCTCCTGTGAAATAAACTTCACGTATCTTATTTGCAAGTCACTGCACTAGTACACATTGAAGACCAATATCAGACTAAAGACTAGACTACCACCAAAAGTAATAAACAGCCAGCAATATCATACCAAAAGTCAAAAGTAATAAGTTACTTGAATAAAAGCCCTTTTTTAGGTTTTTCAAAGCCCCATACAGCCAATTAAACTAAATGGAATGTAACCAAATAAGAATATGCACATCTTTGCTTAATACTGAGTGCATGTGTTTACTTTGAATTAAATTCATTTAAAGGTTATAGAAAAGTTGAGCCAACAAAAACTTTAAACACAGAGCCATAAGTTGCGAGAAAAACTAGAACTTGTCACAGTATGTGACTTAATACGCCCGCAAGTGCTTTCAGTGTAATGAGAGCTTTAACAATACATGGACATAGCTAGTGACTTTGCTTTTCTAGAAAGGAGGAGTTCATGACACAAAATTGGTAGTATAATTAGCTGTATATGTATACAAAGCATAAATAATGTCTAAGTTCAAGGGGAGATAATTCTTGAACCAGGCGCATTTAAGACTTCAAAATTGCGTCTTGCAAAATTATATCATGTGGTTAATCTTTGCATAAAGTATCAATGGCATTGCAGCAAAACTGAAGGAGTTCGCGAGACAAAATTGGTAGTATTTTGGGCACTGACAGACGGACACATGGACGCATGGACAGACAGGCTGATTCCAGTTTACCCCTGAAAACATTTGTTTTGCTGGGGTATAATGAATGATAAGTTACCAAAAAAGGATATGTGTTTGTGGAAACTGAATCACATCCTTCTAGTAGTTTAGGGAGAAAATGGGCAATGGGGGGGAATAACAATGGATGAAACATACACATACTAGACCTAATAAACAAAATACTGAAATGTACCTGTGTTCAAGCAACATCTGTACCTCTGAAACAAGCAAGGTCTCTGCATTCTCAAATTCTGAAATGAACAAACAACAGGAGATCTGTAATAACTCTTTTCAACTCCATGAAATATTCCAGCATCCATACACTGTAAAGAAACAGGTTACAAAGATTAGCATGTACATATGTGTAGTCTCTGATCTGAGGTCTAGATAAAAAAGGTAAAACTACATGTACTCTAAAACAAGTACATTGTTTATCCTCATGACACCTATGTTATGGATACTGGATATCATCTTGAGAACTGACCAGCCCCTGGCCCTGCAAACCATTTACATTGGCTGTACCCACTGACTCCTGCATGAAAGTTCAACTCCCATATTAATCCATTCCCACTCAATGATGCTTTTAGATGCTCCCAAGAAAAAAAGCTTTGGAAAAGATTGTAAAATAAAGAAATTTCTTGTTACAAGAATTTCTTCTTTATCCACAATGTTTTCTACCCCCAAAGTAAAAAAATCCAAATTTTCATAAGGGTTAAATTCAAATAGAAGAATATAGGTGAAATCCTTAATTTCAGTAGTTTCCATTTCTTTTTTAAACATTTTTCCCTTAATGTATTTTATATCAAACCTGTAGGATACCTTGTATGATGCTTTACAATAAGCTTTTTAGCTCTCCATCTTATAGTCATGGTTTGACAAGGTTTGGCATGGGTTTCATAATTGGTATGGAAAAATGGTTGGGTGACTGATTAACATCATGAATAAATTTCGCACTCACGTCAGGGCTCTCACTAGGATTTTGAAAGTAGGATTCCAGGAATCCAATTTAGAAAAAAGTTGGATTCCAAGCAGAAAAGTTGGATTCCATCCTGATCAGGCAGGATTTTCATTCTAAATGTGATTTCCACAAAATCCTTTTTTAGAGCACTTTCTTTGTTGAAAATAATGTGGAAAAGGGAGATTCATTTTGGTTTAAGAATTATTATATTTTCAAGCCTATATTATGTTGTTTACATGTCTGATCATGTTCATTTGATCTTCAGGAAATTCTCTTAATTAGGATTATTTGTAAATCTAATTAAGAAGTAAAGAATTAATGTCAAAAAAGAGCAAATGACAGAATTATCCTACATGTGTAATTTTTCTTTTCTTTTTATTTCTAAGCACTCATGGTAATTGAGTTAACCCTTGTCACACTAAAAATGTAGTATTTCTCCTTTAGCAAGGACTAAAGACAAAGATGTACAGGGATAAAGACTTAATTTCAACCTAGGGGCCCAGCCTGCCAAAATTCAATATCTAATATTAGAGGTATAGGCATTTTCTCAAAAGGTCTAGGGGCCCAGTCCAAAATCTAGCGGCCATGGGCAACTGGGCTCCTGCTAGTCTTTTTCCCTGATGTACAGTCTGATCTTAGTCTTTACCACCTAATTTTCCTTCTTAAATTGAACCATTTTGATAAATGTATTTCAAAATAAATATTGACTAACAATAAGTCAATCCCTTCTTTTACCACTATGATTTTGATAATAATTTGCAACGATCTCTATTCAACTTGATAAGGGTAAATTTTTTGTTGAAATTTGGACAAAATAATGGCATATATTGACAGTCAAATTGACTATTTTTTAAACTAAAAATGACAGTAAATTTATGTTTCAAGCTCAGCTCTAGAATTCTAAGAGCCCAAAAAGTTTATCTAATAATTTTCATTTTCAATTGAATTGCCTGTTGTACCCACGAAAACCCATGACATTTTAACATTGCAATATAAGTTGACTACTTTATTAAGTTTTGGATACTTTTTCACTAAATTGTTCAATAATAATTTGATTCCAGTGAGATAAGAGCGCTAGTAAAATAATTTTACCCAAGTTACACAGGTTTCTAACACCTGTCACTTACGATCGTCGATGTATGACCGGTCACCGCGAAGTGGTAGTTGTCAATCAAGCTGGGTGTTATCAATGATTGTGTTGTATGTTAGGATAATCAATTAAGATTTCCGATAATCTACTTACTATTTTAATGACCCTTGAACCATGACAGATGATTTTACAGAGTAACTTTGACATAAAGACTGCTAACGTCGGACGTATGTCATTGAAAAAATTGTCGTCCATCGGAATCTTTTGATAGGATTTTTTGTCGTCCCTGTCGTTTCCGAGAGCCCTGCACGTGAATTTTATTTTGTAGTAATTATAAAGTTATTATTGATATAAAATGGTATTTCCATGCCAGTTGTTTTGAAGCAAGTTACACTGAAACTCAATTCCGACATATCTACCCATTTTACTAGATTACCCAAATCACTTTGTAATATGTCAGCTTGTTTTGTTGCAGAAAAAATCTTTGTATCATCAGCAAAGACTCACACACTGCTTTCAACAATGTCAGTAATGTAATTTTCATACACTGTAATTTGTATATGATAAACAATATGAGTCCAAGTTTGATAAAAAGCTGGATATCCAAGATAATGCATTCCTTTTCATACCTTATGAGCATACTTTTTTGAGTAATTGTTGATGAGTAACTTTGTCAAATGCCTTGACGAGGTCTAAACAAATGGTATCCCATATTGATGGAGTTCTACATACTCATCCCACTTTTTCAAAAAAATTCAGTAATTGTAGTGAACAAGATCTCCTAATCAGAAACAAAACTCTTCACTGATGACGCAGTGTCAGATGCAAATGTTCTCAAAAATTATTTAGGAGCACTAGAAAGATGGGAACGAGACTGGATAATGGAGTTCAACCCAGATAAGTGTGAGGTCTTGAGAATCATTTGCAAATTAATTATGAAAGAGAATCTCAATATATTACCGGATGTTACTGATAAAAATGTAGATATTATACTTGAAATTATTGAACTAATAGAATCTGATGTTTTGAAATTATTGAAAAGCCTTGATACTTGTTAATTTTCAATAGAACTATCTTCATTTGTCAGGCTACAAACTCCTGTGACTTAGTAAATTTGCTTAGTCTTACTTTAAACATAGCTCCAAAACTGCTTTGCTTCCAAAAATTATTACAAACTTTCCATATGTAACATTTCTGATCCTTTTACACTCATTAGAATCTACTATGCACTGTGTATCATAATATCTATTCAATGAATTACTGTTTCTTTAAATGTGAAATTTTTAGGGGCTTTGGTTTACATCCTTTCTTTGGTTAACTTTAAGGTTCATATTCAACCCCTCACTTTTTTGCAAAAGTTGAGACCTGTCCAAATTCAAGAGTTTTGTAGACAACAATTTAAAATTGGTTTTAATGGAGAAATAACAATTCAATAGGGTACAATATATTGTGGAAAAAAGAAATTGCTTTTTACAAGCATGTTCTTCATTTCGAAAATGTTTTCTAAGTATAAAACACTGGGACGTAAAAACCATGGATTGAACTGGAAAGCGTTAAATATACAATCGTTATATTTCTGCGACTTGAAAGGCAGGGCGAAGTTCAAACTCGAAATCCAAGACTGAACTGTATAAGTTATAAATTGATAATGAAATAGAAATAAATGATATAAAGATTAATTAATCAAATAAAAAATACCGCGAGGAAATTGCAATTCAGATGCATCTTCTTCTTGCGCTGGCTCTTGTGCTGTCGCCATTGTTTTGTGAAATAGATTTGCTCGTTTAGACAAATAAATGAATTCTAATTTCAATCTTGAGATTTTTCATTGATCGTATAAAACTTTAATCTGTGATAAACATTACGATTTGGTTATTGCTAGATCAACTAATTGGATGTTATCGGAAGTTTATTTATATTTTTTTTATTAGATCGATTATAGTATAAGTAAAAATAGATAAACAAATCAGGCCAAAAATCTGGTCACATGAGCACCATGTGACCATTCTGGCTGAGTCAAAATGGAAGATGAACCTCTGTTGCGTAGAGATAGTCGACTGAACGATTATCAGAGAGCACAGCTTCAAAATGCAAGATTTAGCACATCACCCCCTAAAAAAGTGAGGAATCAAACATTTCAAATATGCTTTTGGTTTTGCAGAAAAAAATCATATTGCAAATTGTTTCAACCATTTTATCATAAAAATGCAATATCCCAATCTGTGATACACATTATTTTTAGCTGTGAGACTGGGTAGCAGTGTATCTAAGCCACTATCTCCTTCAGGGACTAGAAATATTTTGATTGTGAATGTTTGAGAATAAAAAAATTCAAATAAGTTAGTAAAAGGTAAAGTAAGAAACAGCTTGTTTGACTAAACACAGAAATGCTGAACAACTTGCAATGGTCTCTGTTTCAAGAAAAGACTGAGGTTGGATGTGTCTACGTAAGAGAAACCATACAGTACATGTACTTTATGCTGTATTTTGATGAATTGACGTATCATCCTATCAATAAAAAATTGATTGACTTATCAAATCATTCTTTTAGACTGGAAGTGAGAGGTGACCTTCCATTACGTCAAGAATTTTGTCAGTTTTGTGACTTAAAGGCTATAACTACAGTTTATTTGAGCAGTGGTTATGACAGTTATAGGTCAACCAAGAATTTGTTGTGCTGCCAGTCCAGATATTTTGCAAACTAACATTGTTGATATCTCATTCAAGCTACCTTATGAGAGGCAAGTGAAGTAATCCATCAAATGATGTCCTAATCAAATCATTTGAATCAAATCTTTTGGAACAAATTCATCTTGATACTTGTACTAACCACTTTTAGATGGTGACCCAATTACAATGAAATTTCAATAGCCCGTCAACAATCTTAACATTTAGTCCTCGGTGGTAGAAACAAATGGTTGTTATCTAATATCTCAGTCAAACTGTATTTTAAGAGTGTCATTTGAAGTGTGAATGGCTAGTGATCCAGCTATTGATTGGTTCATGGCTGTCGAATCCGGTTCCATTCACCCTAAAACACGTTTGCCCTAATTTCCTTTCGCCCTAATTCCCATTCGACCTGAGTCTGTTCGCCTCAGGGCGAAAGTATATTTAGGGTGAACAGACCCGATACCATGGCTGACAATAAAAAAAACGATAGAGTGATCAAATCTTTAGACCAGAAGTTAACTTAAACTCTGACATTGGTCTATATCAATATAGTGGTTTTGGCAACTTAACTCTATAACTACAGCTTATTCAACCAACCATTTTAACCCATTACCAAACAAGAAAAACTTAGACTGGTCCAAATTGAAGAGAGTTGCAGACGACAATTTGAAGTTTATGAAATTTTAGATTTTTTCAACATTCTGGCTAGAAAACATTGTGCAAAATGAAGAAATTGCTTGTAACGAGCAATTTCTTCATTTTGCTCAATGTTTTCTCAGTTGTTTTTCTTATGGGGCGTCCAAAAGCAACACTGTGTGGGAATGGGTTAATTTTTTTGCTACATGTAACTTACCATGTTATTTTTCAAAATTACGCCATTTATCACAGTGGAACATCTGGTCAGAGCCAGTTGGTGTGCCCAGTGATCTGTCAATTAACCTATTACGTACCACACGATCGTATATCTGATGTATCGGAATTTGAACCTTGCCAAAATTTTGTTGTCAATGAGAACACACTCCATTGTAGCACACAATCTTTCATTTTGAATCACTGAAGAGAGGTGGCTATTGAAAACATTATGGAGAAAGGGGAAATTGATTTTACAAAGTAACTTCTTTCCTGACAATGTTTTCTACATATATGGCTCATATTTTTTTTCAAATATTACTCTCTTTGAAGTATTGTCTTAGAACTCTTTTTGATCCAGTGTAACACAATCTTCTCTACTCAGTCAGGTTGAAAAATCTAAAATTTCATAAACTTAAAATTGTCATCTTTAACTCCTTTTACTTTGAACTAGTCTAAAATTTTACTGTATGGTTATAGGTTGTAATGGAGAAAAATGAATACAATTTCTGCTTTCATATTATTGCTAGGCATATAGAGGGGTGTACTCAAGACTGTATGATAAGTCTTTACAATGTATAGACTGGTTTAATCTTATCTTAACCCTTTCCCGTTTTTGGAAATTCTAGACTAGTCCTAATAGAAAGAGGTTGCAGACAACAATGAAAACTGGATGCTATTTGAAATGAAACCGTCCTATGTGGTAGAAAATATTGTGGAAAAAGGAGAAGTTGCTTGAATAAAATCATAGGAACGTAAAATCCCGTATTTGAACCGGAAAGGGTTAATAATTATCAAATTTTATATGGTTCCCATAATTTTCAAAATGCTTGGAAAAACTGGCGGCTGAATAAGCATTTACCTCAAATCAGGAACCATTGCGGCAGCAACCAAGAATAGTCATCCCCCTACCCCAGATTTTGGGAGACACTGCATTTTAATGGACTTTTCACTGTAATGTATATTGTTATATTGGAGTAACAGTGTATTGATATCTTTCTTCCCTTTACATCGTACCTGGCTAATGACATAATTTTGATTGCATGTTTTATGAATTTCTGTTTTACAGCCATTTACCTGTCACTTGGCTATGGCTATGGGAGCGTGTACCCTGGGATCCTCATTTCAGTTTGGGTACAATACAGGTATTGTCAACGCACCTATACAGGTATGGAAACAACAACTGAATATTCTTAACCCTTGGCATGCTGAGTATTTATCCTTTCTTCACAGAATTTACATTTTTGTCAAATTTTTTATGTGCAAATATTTCCTAAACACTAAAAGAACATGCAGGTAGTGTAGACTGTGATCAGACTGCATGTCTGTGCAGGCTGATCTTAGTCTATACACCTACCACAGGAATATTCAGAGATCAGCATGACATGGGTTAATGACAATTGTATTATATCTTTGACATGTGAGGTGAAATGGACTTCCTGCCTTTCCGATTAAAGAAATAATTGAAAAGAGGGATTTGAATTAGCAGAGGTCAACCAGACTTTGCATTATGAAATAGATACTTATTTAGGTTGAATGTTCCTTCTAGATTCAGGAAATCGTCAAGGGGTGAACAATTTCGACCTTTGTTGTCCTGTGTCATTTTTGGTGGACATGTTGTAGTTTGAAAATCTTATTCCCCAAAACAAGTTAATTTATTTCAACCATACTTCACTTCAATTATCCTTTGTTGACCGTTTATCAGATTCTGTCAAAGAATTTTATTTTAGTTAGATAAAAAAAAACATGGCTTTTAGTGGTGAGGCCTTTTCCATTATGGTATATAATGAAAACTTTGAAAATTTTTTCAGAAATCATCAAATGGATTTCAACCAAATTTCACAGGAGTCACTTCTTGAAGAAATTTTAATACATTTAATGATATTACCAGTATATCAATCTGGCCTTACCTACTGTAGAGATCACATAATGAGGCAAGGGAAGTTATTGATACTGCTGAAAGTTTTTTTGTGTCATGAAAATATGCCTCCCTTGAAATAGATGAAAATAAAAAGTGATTCCTTCTAATATGAGTTGACCCCTTGGTTAAACAAAGTTTCCCATATGACATGTGAATTCGGGAGATATGAGTGATTTAGGTACTCAAGCACCTCTAGTTTTTTTACATTTTCTTCAGTTCTGACCATTATGTTAGGAGTTTAATACCCTTTTCCTGTTTTGCAAAATCCAAATTCAAAGGTTTTTCAGACGGAAATTTTAAGTGGACTTAATTTAAAAATAGCAAGTCAGTAGGGTACAAAATATTGTAGAGAAAGAAGAAACTGCTTGTTACGAGCAATTTCTTCTTTTTCTACAATCTTTTCTCAATTATAAATTCACAGGGGCGTAAATCCAGGGATTGAACAGGAAAGGTTTAACCCTTTCCTGTACAATCCCTGGTTTTTACGTACATGCCATTTTATACTTAAGAAAATATTGTGAGAAAAGAAGAAATTGCTCGTAACAAGCAATTTCTTCATTTATCTCAATATTTTACAACATAGAATGGTTTTGTTTCAAATTACACTCATTTTTCATTGTCATCTGCAACATTTTTCAAATTGGGCCAGTCTAAAATTTCGAGAAACGGGAAAGGGTTAAATAATATCAACTCTTTCCTTGTAATAATGATTAAGAAGGAAAACAGTTGTGAAAAAATAAACCGCTCATAAAAAGAATTTTCAACTTTTGCTTAACCTATTCCCATACAATGACACTTTTTGACGCCCTGTCAAGATAAAAGCTTTGGAAAATATTGTAGACAATGAGGAAAGGCTTGTTACAATATTTCTACATCAAAATACAAAAAGAATTAAATTAGATCAACTTTAAATTGTCGTCTGCAACTTCTTTGAATTTGTACTAGTCTAAAAATCTTAACAAAACTGATGGCCAATGTCAGAGTTCAAAACTAACTTGTGGTCTTAACGCTTTCCCGTTTTTGAAAATTTTAGACTGGTCTAAATTGAAAGAGGATGCAGACAACAATGAAAATTGTATGCAGTTTGAAATTAAACCATCTTTTGTGGTAGAAAACATTGTGGGAAAAGAAGAAATTTGCTTGTTACAAGCAATTTCTTCTTTTTCCACAATGTTTTCTCAATTATAAAATCACAGTGACGTAAAATCCCGGGTTTGTACAGGAAAGGGTTAATGAATAATTTCATCAGTCGACTGATTATTTGGTTGACAGCTGTGATTGGTCAATTACCTCTTGTAATGGCAAATGGCATATATAGCATATAATGGTATATATATTGTAATGGCAAATGGCATATATAGCATATAATGGCATATATTGTAATGGCAAATGGCATATATAGAGTTACCTCTGTCCATGTGTGTGTTGTCAGCCTGATTAGCTCAGTTGGTAGAGCACTTGACTTTAAACCTCAAGCTCACTGGTTTGAGCCCTGGGCTGACCATATCAACTAACACAACTAATTGTCTTTCGGATGAGACGTTAAACCGAGGCCCCGTGTGACGATGCTATCCATTGAGCATGAAAAAAAACAGGCAGAGCTCTCAGCAGTTTTGTCCTGTATCCTTGCACTATCCCCCGTAATAACTAACCGTCTTCTGGGGGCGTTGCTCATTTGGGCATGTGCTTCGGTAGCGACGATAATTAAACGGAAATACATCATGTGTGTGTGGATGCTTGTATGGATGTTTGTGTGTGTGATAGTGTGTCCATTCTTGTCGGGAGAATATCTTCTATATAAATTGTGGTTTTTAAAACAACTTGGTACAGATGTTCCCCTTGAAGAGTACTAGTGGTATGCCTAAAGACGTGTCGGATTCTCTCAAGTTCAAGGTCACAACTGATTGTCATATGACAAGCAATAATGCGGTTGCATCCATGTCTATGACTCAATTCTTGTTGGTGACGAGTCAAAAATATTGATTATGCAAATCATCAAATTGTAGGCTCTCCATGATTTTTACAACAGTACTTATTACCATCGTAATGACAAATACATGGAGAAAAACCAGATGACCATATTGTGGTCCATAACCGTGTCTATATACTGTATAGGAGGAATGCTGGGAGGAGTTACTGCGGGATATTGGGCTAATGTGTATGGAAGGTAAGTAAGAATTTTAGGCAATCAACTACATGTATTAATGTATATCTTAGATTTCCTTTACCAGCCAGTTTATTGTTATTGTAAGTAAGATTTGAGCCTAAGCCATGACCTGTCAATCAAATTTCAGAGAATAAAAAAACTGTCACTTCTTGTAGGCAGAGGTATGATCAATTCCCTACCGCTTGAAAAAATTTACAAGATTATATATTACCGAAACATGGAAAACATTATAGGAATAGGAGAAATTTGTTAGCAATTTTGTTGTTTGGCAATGGTTCAACTTTTCTTATTTCAAAGATGTTGCAGATTTTATATAGGTTTTATAATAGAAAAGCCTTACTAAGTTAGTTACAATGTTTAACCCATTACCACCCAATTCTTCTATTTTATGCCTCCCAAGAAAACATCTTTAGATAAACATGGTGGAAAATGAAGAAATTGATTGTAACTAGCAGTATTTTTATTATCCACAAAATGTTCTACCCGAAAAAGCAAAGCTTTTTTAAACTTCATCGACTAAGATTTGGCCTCTGATACTTCTTTTTCCATTGATGAAACTGAATTTTCTTTTTCTTACTTCGACAGGAGGACGCTGTTGCTAGGTAACAACATTATTCTGGTGTATGGCCTTATATGGGAGATAGCAGCTAAATATTTCAAGGCTTATGAGTTGTTGATTGTTGGGAGATTCATTATAGGAATAAATGCAGGTAACTTCTTTCTTACCCCACAAGATGTTAACCCATTACCTGACAGAAAAAATTTAGACTGGCCCAAACTGAAAGAAGTTGCAGATGACAATTTAAAGTCTATGAAATTTTGGATATGTTCAACTTTCTGGGTAGAAAACACTGTGGAAAGTGAAGAAATTGCTTGAAACAAGCAATTTCTTTATTTTCCACAATGTTTTCCAAAGCTTTTTAAAGGGTTTAAAGCTTCACTGAGTGGGAATGGGTTAATCAGCTTAACCTGTCACACAACTGCTCAGCCACCTGTTTTATAACTGCAAGAAAATTAAAACAAAAGCATTGCTAGAAAAGGACAATTGCTAGTAATCAGTAATTCTTATTTTGGGTAATGAACCAGACTGTTTTCCTGAAAGATCTCATTCAAAACAATTCTCAAATCTGTAAATATTGATTTCAAGCATTTTTTTCCTGTACTTTAAATGTTTCATGTTCTTATCCAATTCCGACTTAATCCCCATTTTTTACGCGTTAGCAATTTCTTTATTTAAAATCTTGTTTACTACTCTAAAACACATAGATATTTAAAACTCTCTCAACTTAAAATTGTTGTCTGTAACTGTTTAGGTAGGAGGTAAAGACACAAAACATAAGCACAGTTTGATCATAGTCTTCACCACCTATTTGTCCTTTTCAAGTTTGAGTTGGTTATGAAATTAATTTTCAAAAAAGATATTGACCCTAAATTTGGAAAAATTTCAAAATTTAATGTGTCTTGTTTTCTTATAAGTTTTGTATAGGCAGTTTCAGCTAAGATAATCCTATATGAATTATGTAATCTGATCTGAATCAAATATATTTAACCCAATTTCACACAGTGAATTTTTCTGTTGTCCTGAAGAAATACAAAAGTGGAAAACATTGTGAGAAAAGGAGAAACTGATTGTAACAAGCAATTTCTCCTTTTCTTACAATGTTTTCTATCCTTTTTGGCACTTATTTTCCGATTTCAGTGCAAGTTGATATGTAGTCTGCAACTTCTTCTAGTTTGGACTAGTCTAAAATTTTGTTGTCTGGTGATGAGTTAACCCTTTCCTGGTTAATCCCTTGTTTTTACGTCCATGTGATTTTATGATTGAGAAAACATTGTTGAAAAAGAAGAAATTGCTTGTAACAAGCAATTTCTTCATTTTCTACAATATTTTCTACCCTACTGAATGTTTATATTTCAAATGAGTTGGACTTAAAATTGTGGTCTGAAAAACCTTTCAATTTGGACCAGTCTAAAATTTCAAAAAAAACAGGAAAGCAATTTCTCCTTTTCTTACAATGTTTTCTATCCTTTTTGGCACTTATTTTCCAATTTCAGTGCAAGTTGATATGCAGTCTGCAACTTCTTCTAGTTTGGACTAGTCTAAAATTTTGTTGTCTGGTAATGAGTTAACCCTTTCCTGGTTAATCCCTTGTTTTTACGTCCATGTGATTTTATGATTGAGAAAACATTGTTGAAAAAGAAGAAATTGCTTGTAACAAGCAATTTCTTCTTTTTCTACAATATTTTCCATCCTACTGAATGTTTATATTTCAAATGAGTTGGACTTAAAATTGTGGTCTGAAAAACCTTTCAATTTGGACCAGTCTAAAATTTCAAAAAACAGGAAAGAGATTTATTTGTGTTTTCATTGAGGTAACAAAAAATAACCAAAGAACACCGTAGGGATGTTCAAAATCAAACACATAAAAATGGAGAGAAAAAAAACCTCCCATTTTATATCAGTTTCTGTACAAAATAGTTCTGTTTTTATTTTTGTGTTTTTTCATGGAGGTATGAAACAATTTTTTCTGCCAATCAGAGTGCAGGAATTTTGAGGAATGATATATTCAACTATTTACTAGTTTTAATGCTAATGAAAATCTGTTATTTCTCTTACAAACCAAACTTTGTGAGTCCTCATTGGAATTGACAGATCAATAAAACTGTAAACTTAGTTTCGAGATGAAATGCATCTAATACATTTTTGTTGGTGGGTAATTTAACCCTTTCCTGTTTTTCAAAAAATTTAGACTGGTCTTGCATGATAGTCATTGCAAATGACAAAGAAAAGTGTGTGAAATTTGAAATGAAACAATCCTATGTGGTAGAAAATAGTGTGAGATAAGAAGAAATAAAAACCAGGGATTGTACAGGAACGTTGTAATGCTGCTGCTTCAAGTTCTAGCTACAATACAGTGGAATCCTGATAATTGCAACACTAATTTAGCATCACTTTTGTTGCTTTTAACCAGAAGTTGCTGTTGAAAAGAGCCAATGTTCCATAATTCTAATGTTTGTTTGTAAATTCAGTTGCAATCAAGCAGTGAATTGCTACCATCAGGGTTGCAATAAAGAGAATTTCATTGTATTTAGGTCACCCTCCAATGTTTTATATGTTCCTGGCCATAAAATTTTGCAAATAATGTTGCTCAATATCCAAGTTGACTGATCCCCCCAAAATCCTGCCTTTTTATGTCCCTCAAGAGAACAGCTTTGGAAATTATCAACAATGTTTTTTTTTCAATGCCAACTTATTGTTACATTATGGGGAAATTGTAATAAAGATCTTCTTGATGATGTTGTTAGGTTTCAACAAGAGCAACACCTACGGGTGCCTATGCTCGGCTATTGGGTGCTGGATAGTGGATAAAAGCATCTAGAGCTATCTCCCTTGATAGGTTGCTCTTTGATAGTGAACAACTGTGCCAAGTTTCAAGTGAACGCCTTTAGTAGAACCAGAGATATCACAAAATGTCAAAGTTTTTGTACAAAGTCGACAACAACAAGGCTATAACAATACCCCAGGTTTCTCCGAAAACAGCCTAGCTAAAAACTAAAGACAGCGGCACTCATCCTTTCCGACTATTTGTCTCCCACCAATGGGTCGATAATCGTAGACCTATGTGGGATAGCAGCTGGAGGCTAGGAAAGGATGTGATGGTGGTACTGGTGTGAGAAATACCAGGAATCCATTGTTAGGTGCTCCAGCCGCCGCGATATAACTGAAAGATTGTTGAAAGCGGCGTAAAACCCCATTCAAATCAACTTCTCCATATCATAGACTATACAATATTGTGGAAAATGAAGAAAATGGTTAAAACAAAGTATTTCTACCTAGAAAAAGTAAATAAATCTGAAATTGTTGTATGCAACTGTAAATATTGCTAAAAGAGGTCCGCATGGAAGATTGGGCAACCAAATGTGTAGCCTCTGTAAATAAAGTCATTATCATTATGATCATATCTATTATTATTGAATGTCTTGAGACAACTCTAATGTGAACCGAAACTTCAGGTTTGAGTCGTAACATGTTGGAATTAGAATTGATGACCCACTTAGCTCTGACAGGAAGCTCCACTTATTGAACCATATTATTTTACAAAATTTATGGTCAGTAATGTGTAACAAAACATAGAATTGTTTTTTGGCGATCTAAACATAATACCTTCAGCTTGAATATGCTGTTGCTATGAGGTTAAGTTGCCAAGCCACCATCATAGCGCAGTCGGTACCACATCCAATTCCTAATCTTCAATAATGGGACGTCATGGGTTTGATCCCTGGCGGCAACACATATTCTTTCCCACATTTGTCTCTCACCAATGGGTAGATAATCGTAAACCTAAGTGGGATAGCAGCTGGAGGCTAGGAAAGGATGTAGTGGTAGTACTGGAGTGAGAAATACCAGAAATCAATTGTTAGGTGCTCTAGCCACCGCTATATGACTGAAATACTGTTAAAAGTGGCATTAAACTCCATTCAATCAATCTATCAATTAAGTTGTCAAACTAACAGAATATGCTTAAGACAAATGATGACCTTTTGTGTAAACTCTAGGGGCCACAGTTTTATCTCATTTTCAATGAAACTTTGGCCAGAATGATTGTTAGAGCATAAGAATGGACCCAATTGAAAATTGGAAGATTACTTTGGGAAACACAGAAAATGAGGCCTTAAAGATAATTTCTTTGTTTACACTCTACTGGGGGCCACAATTTTGACCCAATCTTGCTGAAATTTGGTCAGAAAGGCTGTTAAGTCACAAAGATGAACCCTTTAGAAAGCGGGAAGATTCCCTTTGAAAATATGGGACAGGACCCTTAATGACAATTATTTGTTTGCATTCTAGCGGCCACAAATTTGGCCCACTTTGATGAAATTTGGTCAGAAAGATTTGAGAGTCATAAGGATGAACCCTATTGAAATTGAAAGGTTCTATTTGAAAATGTGGGAAAAGATGCCTTAATGGCTACTTAATCAATAATAACAAATTCTATAAGCCTTGTGTATTGCTTTTCTCTTGAAATTAAGGCTGGCTTATATGTCTCAGTTCAATTTTTTTTTTCAATAAAGAACACAGGTGGGTGATCTAGGGCCATCTTGGCCCACTTGATTTTTTTTTTCTTTTGACAGCAGCAATCTATCATTTACTCCAATTTTTTGTTCATAACTTGAGAAAAGAAACAGAAGACAATTGAAAGTAAATGTGAATGAAAAATTTAAGTTCACATAGGATTGAAAACATTGTGAAAAGTTGATAAAGTACTTGTTATAAACACTTTTTTGTTTTTCCACAATGTTGTCAAAAGTTATTTTCCTTCAGAGAATAGATTTGTGAGAGCGTTTGGTGATGGGTTATAAATAAGACTGAACGACATGTTGGTTTAAACATTTATTCGCACTTTGCATTAAAAAATATTCAATAAACATATTCAGATTTATATTATTATTTGTACATAATTATGCAAACAAAATAAGTTCATAATAAAATATTTAGGCACCAAATTTCAATGCTATCCAGAGAGAGAAAGCTTTTGAAGGCATTTTTGCTATAGGAGGAAATGAAAAATTTTGTACTATAGTTTTTCTCTTTCAGTTATATATATATATATACGTATATACTTTTTTTTCATTCTACCAATTTTTTTGAACTGGTAAATTAACAATAAATTTTTATCTTGTTTGCAATGAAATGACAACAGTTGCTTCTCAGTTAAGATTTAAATAACTCCTCCTTTTAAATTCATATCTTTATTTATATAGCAAGGTACCAAAAAGTGATTTGTTTCAATTATTGCGAACACAAATAAAATTGCATGTTCATAAACATATGTTAAGTAGTAAGTTAAAAACAAGACAATGAGGGACTTTGTGTATATAAAAGATTTCATAAATCAAAAAGTCTGTACATGCAAATAAAGCTATGCCTTTTTTATCCCATTTCCACACAATACAGCATTTTGACTTGCTTGAAAAACAACTAGAGAGCAATTTCTCCTTTTTCCACATTTTATCTACTTCTTCAGCAATTGTCAGATGGCCAATTTAATCAAAGAATCAATTTACCAATCAAATCATATATTCAGACTGAACGTAAAATGTTGACCTCTGACTTTTATATGATACAATTTTGTTGATCAGCAACATAAACATCATAACTACAGCTTACTCAAGCTGTAGTTACAATGTTTAGGTTGCCCATCAAAGATTTCTTTTGTTTTTGAAGTTCTTGACCATATAACTTTCAAAATAAAGCTGTTTAATATGACAGAGAAACTGCTTTGTCAGGGGGCATAGCCATAGATTTGTTAATAACAATGTTAAGGAATTGGTCATGCAATCCAATGCATATACATAGGGGGTTAGTGCAAAAACTGTTTATCAGTAGTTGCCATTTTAGCCCTTTCCTGAACAAACCTGGGATTTTGCAGCTCTTTGATTTTATACTTGAGAAAACATTGTGGAAAAGGAAGATATTGCTTGTAACAAGCAATTTCTTCTTTTCCCACAATATTTTCTACCACATATCATTTCAATATAAACTGAATCATATTCCAATTATCATTGTGGTCTGCAAACTCTTTCAATTTGGACCAGTCTAAAATTAAAAAACAGGAATGGGCTAAAGTAAAATATTAAGAAAACACACTTAGACATACTTTACAGGTACAAATTTCTTTTTTTATCAGCAGCTTACCTTTTCAAACTTATCTATACTTTAAAAGGAATTGCATGCTATAATTTTGGATAGAAATAATTGTTAAATAATATCAAATACCCAAATAAATGCATAACTGGGAGCTTGTACACTTCTTAATTTATGTTCTTATTCATGCTCCATTAAGCTTGGAGAAGAATAAATAGGTAATAAATAAGCATTTTAGTTATAACAAATACAATGTATCTACATTAGATTAATCTATTAACACAATGCTAAAGATGAATTAAGCATATTTGAGGTTGGGTAGTTAAATCCTGTGTAGAGGTTTGGAGAATATCCTGTTGTTCCATTGGTCATACTGCTCATTGGTGAGTAGCTTGATTGTAAATGGGATGCGAAGCTGTTCAGGTTATAACTGTTCGACATGGCTGTGGCGTTCATCTGTCCGTTTGGGAGGTAGGCACTGCCGTAACTCTGATCTCTATTCATGTAAGCTGATGTCAAGTGAGAATGTCCAAGGGCGTGGCTGAAGTTTTGTGGGAACGCCTGGAATTCAAATGATCTTTTAATGATGTCCGAGTCTGATATGGAGAGTGCAAGTTTCCTTCCTTTCTTGCTCTTCAAAGACATCTTCCTGTTTCTGGTCTGTATGGCTTCCTTTTTCATTTTCAGTGGTCTGTCTTTGTTGTGAAGTTTGTGATACAAACCACAGGCATTACAAACTGGGTTACCATCAGCATTTCTTCGCCAGAGTGTTGTTGTTGTTGTACTACAGTTAGAGCAGCTAATACCAGACTGTTTTCCACAGGACAGACGACGTTTTGGTTTCACAAGAGGCCGGCTAGTACCATTCATCTTTTGGTACAGTCCACAAGCATTACATAGAAAATGGCCATTGTTATCTCTACGCCATAATGGAGTTGATGTAGCTCCACAGTTCACACACTCGCGGCCATCTTGGTTAGTCTTTACTGGTTTAGGAGCTTCTTGTTTCTCGGACTCTGATGTTGTTGATAATGATGATGGAGATGGGATCTTTTGTTCAATGGTTGTTGGATTCAATCCATTACTTACAGACTGGTAGTTACTCTCATAAGCTGTAGGGAAGTTTGGAGAGTGTTGACTAACATTAGTTGTCTGTGGGTAATGTGATGGTACTGCATAGAGAGGGTCCTGTGGCTTCTCAAAGGATGGTGACAGTTGGTAATTCCACTCTCTTTCTTCTGAGTCAGGTTCCGGCTGAGCAGAACTTGTACTTTCTGTATGGCTTTCAGATGGTTGGAATGGTTCTAAGATGCCAAATTCATGTTTTGCCTTCATATCATCAGGGGAGAAGCTAGAACGACTCTTGCTGTCCAATGAACTATATGTTAGATCAGGAGAAATGGATGTTCTACTTTTGCTGTGAATAGGTACAAATGCAGACTGAGGGGAGACTGATGAGCGGTTTGTGTTGTCAGGTGGTAAATAAGCTGACATGGCACTGTTGTCCTTGTTTGCTTGTTTCTGATTGTCAAGACTTGTATGGTTATTGTTACTGGTGCAGCTCAGGTTGCTGATTTCATCATCATCAGGTGGGGTTGGAGGGAAGTTGTACATCTGTTGTTGATGTTGTAGAGTTTGGTATTGAGCCAGGCCCCAATCTATAAATAAAATTGTAAAATTCACTGTAATGGCAAAAGTTAGTTAGGCGACTACTCATTGGAGAGGTCTGATATGAAATGTAAATGATCTTTCAACTTTGTAATTACAAAAATAGAAAATTTTTAGACTGGTCCTATTTGAAAGGAGTGAAGACTACAATACTTAGTTAACCAAATTAAAAAATTCTTCGTATTTTGCGGAAGAAAACATAAATGGCTTGTTACAAACAATTCCTTCATTTTCCACTATGTCTTCTAAAGTTTTTTCGTGAGCCATGTAAAAGGAAAAGTAGAATTTAGTGGAAATGGGTTAGTTTGTTGAATTATCAATTGATAATCCACCAAGAAATTCAATTAAGTCACAAAAAAGCATAAACCAATTCCCACACAAACCTTTTATTGGACGCCCTGAAGAAAAAAGCTAATGAAAATGTTGAGGAAAATGAAGAAATTGCTTGCACAATATATTCTACTCCACAAAATATTAAGAATTTCAACAATTATAAAAGATTTTGTCTGCAACTTCATGAATTTGAACTTGGACCAGTCTAAATGTTGTCATCTAGTAAATGGATTAACCCTTTCCTGTTCAACTCCTGGTTTTCAGTCCCTGTGATTTTATAATTGTAAAAACATTGTAGAAAAAGAAGAAACTACTTGTAAAAATCTATTTCTTTTTTTCCCAAAACATTTTCTTCCCTACTGAATGGTTATATTTCATATCAAATCCACTTTAAATTTTTGTCTTCAAAATTTTTGAATTTGGACAGGTCTTAAATTTTGTTAAAAGGAACAAAGAAATAGTAGTTATTGCAAACTTACTCTCTGTGGTTGTATAAGGATTACTTCCATATTGGTATGCTGTCTTGAAGCTATTTGCATCCAACTGAGTTCCATATATTTGAGACATTTTGTCTCCGTAAGGGTTGTATCGGGCATCATTTGTACTACCCCGATCATTTGTGTCCTGGGTTGTCATGTAGTATCTCGATAAAGGATCGTAGGTAAAAGGTCCATATCTCTGACAAGAATCATTGATTAAATCCATTTTGATCAAATTGACGTCACACTTTCAGATGAAATAAGAAATTATTTTCTTATAAATATAGATCCAGTTCTAAGAATAAGTACTGTGGTTAACATATGATGATATGTTAAAAGTTTTAAGTCATACACTTTGATGATGGTTGTGTTTTTATATGATGTGATATTGTTATCACAAAATATTGATATCATAAAGTATCCACAAACACCAGAGGTCTGAATGTTCTAATATTCTGAATGATAAGTCACTATAAAACACTAATATTATTCAATATTTTTATCAAATTATTAATCTTTAATTCATATGATTAATAATCAATACATATAAATATCATAAGCCACTCTCTAAAACTTTGTTATTTCTCTTGATGTTAACAGTTGTGAAGTATTATCAGAAATGATGACCTGATCAGATAAGGTCAAGTTTATATACACAGAATCCCTCCCACTAGAATAGTTGACACATCCTTTCTACAGAATCTTCCAAAAGGACATCACCAATTAAAACAGGCACATGAATCCAATCAGGTATCAATGATTGGTCATCATCTATGTATTTACTGTGTAATTACATTGTAAATAAAATAGAAAGTGGGCAGGTTATATTAATTAAGGATCCTTAAATGGCAGCTTCCTATTTATGACATAGGTATAATTAGGCCAGGTGATAAAAAATGTTGTATCTTATCAGGGGAACATCTTCCTTTAGGGGTCAGACCCCTAGGACATCCCTACTGATCAACAGAGTGTGGGTCTAATTAGGTATGATTATTAATAATTAACATATCCTCTATCTATTATTTTCTAAAGAGAAATATGCAAAAAGAATATATTGATGTCTATTTTGATTTCTAGAAAATGCATTTAAATCAAAAGGCTAAGAGCACAGAAAGCACTAGTTTTGGATTAATAATATTTTTGAAAATACATCTTGAATTCTAGACAAGCAGGAGTTTTAGACAAAGATCAATATGCACATATTTGAGCTAAAAAGGAACATTCTGGGTTCAACATGACAAGAGTTTAAAACCAGTATCTGAAACATTTTTCTAGATATTTGAAATAACCAGAATAGGAACTATTTTATAACTTATTCCACATTCAGAAAGAATACTTTATGCTGTCTTTGTAGAAACCCATTTAGCAGACAAAATTTGAGAGGAATTGAAATCAAGATTGAATTGGAATAAAATATATGAAAGTATGAAGATATCAAAAATTATGTTCGAAACAAAACAAACAAAAAAAAACATTATTATAAGCAATTAACCCTTTCCTGTTTTACAAAAATTCAGACCTGTCCAAACTCAATGATTTTGCAGATGGAAATTTAAAGTGGATTTAATTTGAAAAATAACCATTTAGTAGGATAGAAAACATTAAGAGAATAGAGAAATTGCTTATTACAAGTAATTTCTCTTTTTCTCACAATTTTTAAAAAAACTTTTTTTCATTTAGTGTGTAAAAATGCATGATTTTGTTGTAATGAGTAAAATGCTTATTGTACATACTGTTTTCTAGATGATTAATACATTTTTTACACTTCACATATTTTTCTCATATATTTGTACTTACTACAAAGTTTTTATTAACCCTTGTCATGCTGATTAAAACTTTTCAGAATTACATTAAAATCAAAGGTCTGAGAGCACTGGTAGTGCTTGTTCAGTAGTCAATACATCTTTTGAAAAATAATTTCATTAACAACTCTGGTTTGAAAAGAAAACGCAGAAGGAGTAGACTAAGATCAGACTGCACTTATGTGCAGGCTGAACTTGTCTACACCTCCTGCCAAAACTATTCTGGGCTCAGCGTGATAAGGGTTAAGATGTAAAAAAATGAAATATAAGGATTATAATGTATGATAATAGTTTTATGTTGGACAGTAAAAATAGCTTATTTAACCCTGGACTTGTCTGAAATTGAAAGAAGACAACATTTGAAACACATTTGAAAATTAATGACTGAATATGGTAGAAAAGATTGAGGAAAAAGAAGAAATGGCTTGTTACAAGCAATGACCAAAGTGTGTGTTTTATGTAAAAAGATGACTGAATATGGTAGACAACATTGTGGGAAAAGAATTAATGGCTTGTTACAAGCATTAACCAAGGTTTTACAGTTCAGTATATTATAGTATCATATTGGTACAAAAGCATTAAGGTAAAAAGGAGTAACTATATATTCATTGTCAACAATGTTTTCTACCCAGAAAGTTGAAAACATTTAAAATTTAATCAACTTTACATTGTTGTCTGCAACTCCTCTCAATTTGGACCCGTCTAAAATTTTCTGGTGTGGTAATAGATTGAGCTGCTTAGTGTTTATTATGTGGTTTCTCATAGTTTGCTTGGGGTTTTGTTGTTGTTGTTGTTGTTTATTTTTGTGCTTGTTCCCTTTGCTTGATGGGTTGGAGTCAGGTTTTCATGGATGGGCTAGGCTGAAAGGACAATAAAATGATGTAGATGGTGATAAGATAATTAAGAATACTGGTTTAACACATTTTGGGCAATGATAATTTAACGACTATGTAATTATTACCCAGTTATTGTTTTGGTCTAATCTAGATATTGTAGACCTATCATTGTAATATGATTCTGGTGATTTAAATTTCTAATCTTTTAGAAGTGCAGCAGTGTTAATTTTGATAAGTGATCAATGATTGGTATACAATATTATTGAAATCTTCTTCCACTCGAGACCACAATTTTGTCATTATGAAATAACTTGTTCCCACACAACAAAATTTTAGACTGTTTCAAATTGAAGGAAGTTGCAGACGGCATTTCAATATGCAGTTATAATGAAAAATATAATCATATGATTAAATTAAGATATATATTCCTTTGGAATAAAATTTAGTAAAACATATCTAAATCAGTTAATAAGCACCATTTGATAATAATTTCTCCATTAACCCAAGTTTTAATCCTCAGGGCCATTTAAGCAAGGTATATTTTTAATAGGCTTAACCCAATGCCCCTATTACAGGTTCTGAAGAATAACAGCCATATGAATTATTATGAGAAAATGAGAAATTTCTTGTAAAATCGGATTCTGACACTCCTCACATTTATTGTACCCCATACAATACAAATGCTCCAATTTACATGCACTACAAAATCATTACTAGACAACAAAACTTAACCCTTGTCATGCTGAACCCAGAATATTCTGGATCTGGCAGGAGGTATAGACAAAGATCAGCCTGCACATAAGTGCATACTGATCTTGGTCTACACCTCCTGCTTGTATTTTTTTCTGCCAGAGCTGTTTATGAAATTGATTTCTATAAGAAATATTGATTTTTGAAGAACAAGCACTACCAATGCTTTCAACCTTGATTTTAATCCAATTCCGGCAGGGATGTTATACAGCATGACAAGGGTTGACCCATTCCCACACAATGATGCTTTTAAATGCCCCTCAATATAAAAGCTTTGGAAAATACTGTGGATAATGAAGAAATTGCTTGTTTTCTTCCCCAAAAGACAAAGATTTTAAAAATTCCATCAACTTGAATTTTGTCGTCTGCAGCTTCTTTCAATTTGGGCCTGCCTTAAAAGTTGTAGTTTGGGAATGGGTTAAGACACGTCAAAATTCAAAGAGGTCTCAGAATACAATCCAAAGTGTATTGAGTGAAGGCTTTTAAATGAAAGTAAAATATGTTTCAAAAATATTGTGAGAAAAAGAGAAATAGCTTGGAACATGAAACTTCTCCTTTTCTTACGATTTTTTTCCATGGTTTATTTTCTTAGATGATTTAAGAAGCAGGATTGTGTGGTAATGGGTTGCAATGTCTTCAGCAACTTATTTTCAGTTTAGACTGGTCTAAAGTTTTGTTATTGAGGTAATGGTTGAAACTGTGATACTGTGCAGAAGTCCAGTAGCCATCTTGCAACTTGCCAGAGGGGACAGGAGAGCAAATATTGATCTTTCTATTTATTGTTATCATATGAAAGTATTTAGTATTGTTTCAAGAACTCTTGTGTTGTTTACCTTGTTTTAACTTTCTGCAGATGATTTTGATACAATTGTTTATGCCATATTGCAAGTAAATAGTTTCGTCTAATTTTGATGTTGTCAATTGGTTGAGCTGATTTCTGGAGAGGGATCAAAAAGTGTGATTGTGTGGAAATGGGCTAACCCATTCCCACACAGTCACATTTTTTTCTTCTCAAGAAAAATAATTGGAAAAGCATTGTGTAAAATAATAGAAAAAAATTTGCAACAAGCAATTTCTTCATTTTCCACTGTGTATTCATAAACTTTAAATTGACTTCTTCAATTCCTTTCAATTTGGACCAGTTCAAACTTTGCTGTTTGGGAATGGTTTAAGCCAGGCAAACATAAAAAAGAATTTTTTTTTCGGCTCAATTATCTTAGTCTGGAATTGGCTGTCATAGCGCAGTCTGTAGCGCATCAGACTCCTAATCTTCAATCATAGGATGTCATAGGTTTGATCCCTGGCAGTGGCACATAATTATCCTTTCTGACATTTGTCTTTCACCAATGGGTGGATAATCATAAACCTAAGTGCAATAGCAGCTGGAGGCTAGGAAAGGATGTAGTGGTAGTACCGGTGTGAGAAATACCAGGAATCCATTGTTAGATGCTCCAGCTGCCGTGATATGACTGAAATACTGTTAAAAGTGGCGTTAAACCCATTTAATCAATCAATCAATGGTCTGGGAATTAGTTAATTGGTTAACCATTTCACACACAATGATGCCCAACAAGAATAACTATTGTGAAAAATATTATGTGAAATATGTAGGTTGCATGCAACAATCAATTTCTACATCTTTCCATAAAAGCTGAAAAATTCATAAATGTTAAGTTGTCTTCTACAACTCCTTTCAATTTGGACCAGTCTAAAAATTTTACTGTCTTGTAATGGGTTAAGGTTGGTAGGAAATCTACAACAAATATACAGCTTGCACATGCATTCAGTCTGTTCTAAGTCTAAACTGCCTTTTTAACCCATTACAACACAATCCCATTTTTTCACATGCTGAAGGAAAATTAGTAAGGGAAACATTGTGGAAGAGAACCAGCATTTTCTTTTTTCTACCCATTACAAATTAAAAGAAATATGCCCTATGCTGACTGATTTTTAGACCCTTTCCCATACAATCTGCCTTTTATGTCCTTCAAGAAGAATGATTTGGAAAAAAACTGTGAAAAAATGAAGAAATAGCTTGTTACAAGCAATTTCTTCATTATCCACAATGCTTTCTATCCCAAAATACAAGGATCTTTAAATATTAATTTCACTGACTAAAATTGTTGCCTGAAAATATTTTGATTTGGACAAGTATTAACCCTTTCCTGTTTTATGAAATTTTAGACTGGTCCAATTTGAAAGAGGTTGCAGACGACAATGAGAAATGCATGCAATTTGAAATCTGACCTTCCTATGTGGTAGAAAATATTGTGGGAAAAGGAGAAATTGCTTGTTACAAGCAATTTCTCCTTTTTCAACAATGTTTTCTCAAGTATAAAATTACAGTGATGTAAAATCCCGGGTTTGTCCAGGAAAGGGTTAAATTCTGTATTGCTAAAGGAATATTCCATAATCAGACAACAGAATTTTAGACAGGTCAAAATTCAAAGAATTTGAAGAATACAATTATTGGTTGATGATTTTTTTCTCTCTTTTTGATTAGAAAACATTGTGGATAATGAGGAAATTGAAGCAAGTATCTTCTTCACTTTCCCTAATATTTCCCAGGTTTTCTTTAGGGTTGGGGCATTAAAAGTGTCATTGTGTTGAAATGGTTTCAACAGTTTCAATGAGGTACATAAGCTAATGACTATTGTTTTGCATTTTGCAGGTTTAAACACAGGTACAGTACCACTATATTTATCAGAGATATCCCCGATTAGATTTCGTGGACTCACAGGGACTTTCAACCAACTGTGTATTACGTTTGGGGTCTTCATGTCAGAAGTTATGGGTTTGAGCAGCGTCTTCGGCACAACGTCCAAATGGCAATATGCATTTGGTGAGTAATATGAGCTGACTTTCACAGATATTTTCATTCGGATAAAGTTTAATTTGAAAAAAATAAGTTGATAGGATCATATACATGTACATATTTAATCCATTCCCAAACAATCCCGCTTTTTTTACACCCCTAAGTAGAAAATCTGAAGAATACATTGTGGACATAGAAGAAATTGCTTGTAACATTGTCCACAGTGTTTTCTACCCTAAAATTTAGATATTGTTAAAATTTGCCAACTTGAAATCGTTGTCTGCATCATCTTTCGATTTAGAGCAGTGTCAAATTTTGTCATGTGTGAATGGGTAGAGTGAGATTAGGTTTATAGGTTCATACCTGATTCAGCTATTACTAGATAACAAAATTTTAGATTTTAGACTACTCTAATTTGAAAGAATTTTCAGATGACAATTTAAAATTAATGCTTAAATTCAATTCCAGGTTTTCCATTAATCATGTCAGCATTTCAACTGTTGACTCTATCGTTCTGTCCAGAAACACCGAGATACCTCTTTATTACTCGACACCAAGAAGAGGAAGCGGAAGCTGGTAAGCCAAATGCTAACCTATTACCAGAAGACAAAAGATTAGACTGGTCCAAATTCAGAGCTATTGCAGATGATGATTTGCCAGTGATTAAATTTTCATTCTTTTGGATGACAAATGTAGTGGGGATGGAAAACATAGTTGATAATGAAGAAATTTCTTTTAACCCTTGTCATGCTGAACCCGAAATATTCTGGTTTTGGCAGGAGGTATAGACCAAGATCAGCCTGCACATAAGTGCAGTCTGATCTTAGTCTACAACTCCTGCTTGTGCTTTTTCTGCCAGAGTTGTTAATGAAATTGATTTCTAAAAGAAATATTGATTTTTGAACAAGAAGTTCTATTAGAGCTTTCAGCCCTTTGATTTTACAGCAATTCAGTAAGGTAATTTATATTGCATGACAAGGGATAATAATGATTTCCCAAAGCAATTTTCTTGAGAACTATTAAAAGGTGGGATTGTGTGGGAATGGCTTAACCATGTCATTTAGACAGCAAAGTTGTATACTGATTGAAAATAGTGAAAGTTGCTGAGTGCATCAAGGGGTGAACCCATTACCACATGACAATATTAAGAATGGTTCAAATTGGAAGGCTTTGCAGATGACAATTTCAACTTTTTGGCCTTTTAGGGCAGAAATGAAAATCCAATATTCTATTCAAATATCTCTGTCTGTAAAGGTAGAAAACATAGAGGAAAATGAAAAAAAGCTTAAGTGACAAACATTTTCTGATTGTCTACAATGTTTTTCTGAGTATTTTACTAGAGGGGTGTGAAAAAACAAGATTAAGTACAGGTTAACCTACTCAGTTACAATGACGCTTTTTGATGCCTTTGAAAAAAACAATTGAGAAAGCAATGTGTAAAAAATTGCTTGCAACAAGTAATTTCATCATTTCCACAATGTTTTCTACCCAGAAAGTTGAACAAATCTAAAATTCCAAACACTTTGATCGTGGTCTGCAACTCCTTTTTCTCTTTCAAACAGTCTAAAATTTTGCCATCTGGTAATGTGTTAATGCAAAACTATTGTACATGCCATATTTCTAGGCACTTAACCCATTTCCACACAGTGATGCTATTGGACCCCCTCAAGAAAAACAAGAGGGAATACATTGTGTAAAATGAAGAAATTGCTTGTAACAAGCAATTTCTTCATTGTACACAATGTTTTCCACCCAGAAAGTTTAAAAAATCTAAAATTTCATAAACTTTACATTGTCGTCTGCAACTCCTTTCAATTTGGACTGATCTATAATTTTGCTGTGTGGGAATTGGTTATGGTAGTTTTACACTCAGCAATTTTCATGTCAAAGTCAATAAAAATTGTTAAATTTTCTATTGCCACAATGTTTTTAAACCTAAAGTACAAAGATATTTAAAACTCCACCAACTGCTGTTGATTTTGGACCTGTAGCTTAGATGTTTGTCATTCTGGTAATAGATAACTGATTACCACATAGTGACACTCTTTGACACCCTGAAGAAAAAAAGCCATTGAAAGCACTGTGGACAATGAAGATATCACTTATTACAAGTGAGTTCTTATTTATCCACAATGTTTTCAACCTCAAAAGACACACACACGAAAAGGTTTCATCAACTAGAAATTGTCATCTGCAATTTCTTTCAATTTGGCCCAGTCTAGTCATCTGTAAGCTTACATAGTGACAACTTTGAAATTCTTTTTCTACAGCTCTGATATTTGGCATGTGCCATCGCCTTTACTAAGATTGTATAAATTATGGCCCCAGGGTCAGAATTAGCTCGTTCCCAGACAGCACAAGTTTAGAATAGGCTTATATAGTGAATACTTTAAAAAACTCTTTCTGAAACAGGAAAGCCAAAAGCTTTATATTTGGTATACAGCATCATCTGGTGGACCTCTATCAAGATAGTATGAATTATTGCCCTAGGGTCAGAAGTAGCCTGTTTTCTGACGTCACAAGCTTAACATAGGCTTACAGAGCTTATATAGTGAAAACTTTGAAAATATTCTTCTCCAAACCAGAATTGCCTAGGGCTTTGATATTTGGAATGTAGCATCATCTGTGGGACCTCTATCAAGATTGTATGAATTATGGCCCCATGGTCATAATTAGCCAATCCCTGGACGTGGCAAGTTTACATAGGGCTTATATAGTGAAAACTATAAAAAATCTTCTTTGATATTTGGTATACAGCATCGACTAGTGGACCTCTGTCAAGGTTGTAAAAAATATGGCCCAAAGGTCAAAATTAGCCTGTTCCCGGACATCACAAGTTTAAAACTTTCCTGTTTAATCTCTGTATTTTACGTCACTGTGTTTTTATACTTGAGAAAACATTGTGGAAAAAGAAGAAATTGCTTCTTTTCCCACAATATTTTCTACCCTACTGAATGATTTTTTTTTCAAATAAAATAGTTGTCTGCAAAACCTTTGAATTTGGACAGGCCTTGAATCTCGAAAAACAGTAAAGGATTAATTAACATAGGCTTGTACAGTGAAAACTTTTAAAAAAAAATCTTCCTCCTCCAAACACAAAGGCCTAGAGCTTTGATATTCAATTTGTAGCATCATATGGTTGACTTTTATTTGTTTTTGTGCTCTTTTGAATCAGGTGACGGATAAGGCCCTATGGGCCCCTATTTTATTCTTTTATTTACTTGGTACTTAATATCTTTTTATCCAAGAAAAACGAAAAGTCTTGGATATTCTGCTTGTCAATTCATATTTTCCTTATGTTATAATTTGTTTAAACACCTGCTTTCAGTTAGGATTTTTTTCATATTTTATTTATTTATGTATATAATAGGGCATAGAATCATATCAGTAGAAATTTCTTCATGTCATTTCTTAGTAGTGCAAGAAATCCAAGATGTTTATCAATGACAAAAGTTATGATAATAATGTACTGTGTTGTATTTAACATAATTAAACAACATAATTGACAATTACAATCTTAGATATCAAACACTGATAACATTTTCCTGTGACTTTTTACTAGTTACAAAACTGATGTCACCTTTTCAGATAGGTATGCAGGAATTCATTTTGTATCCCCTTACCAAATAATCCTGAAATTAAATAATTGTGCTTTTGAAAGTATTGTGAGGAAAGGAGATATGTTTGTGACAAGTAATTTGCGTTTCTCAGAATATATCTTTATTTACCATGGTTACTGAAGGACTTGTTTCAAATAATTTGCATAAAACAAATTTTAGTTCATGATTTGATTTTTTGGGGGAAGAAAAAATTACAGGAAATAAAGAAATTGCTTATTGCATAGTTTTCTAATGTTTTTTGCTTTAGGGAGTAAAAAGGGGATTGTGTTGGGGATGGGCTTAAATGATACCCAAAACTCAGAATTAATGTCATTTAACCCATTCCCACATGACTAAATTTTATACAGGTCCAAATTGAAAGATGTTGCAGAGGACAATTTCAAATTGTTTTTTAAGAATCTTTGTCTCTCTAGGTAGAAAACAATATGGAAAATGCAGAAATGCTTGTAGCAAGCAATTTCTTCATTTTTCACATTGTTTTCTAGAACTATTTTCTTGAGAGGCGTAAAAAGGGGGGACTGTGTTGGAATGGGTCAAGAGATCAGCTCTTTTCTTTGTATCAAATTTTGGCAAATGATAACAAGATTGTATAGATTGATTGTATAGTTATCTTTGTTTGCTGTCTAAGTGCAAAATATTGCAGTTGTTTTTGGTCCTGGGACTAAAAGGATGAGTTTGATTTATAAATATCAGATGACAAAATTTTAGACTTGTCCAAATTTAAAGAAGTTACAGACTACAACCCATAGTTATTGGAATTCTTAAAAATTTTGTATTCTGGGGTAGAAAACATTTTGGATAATGGAGAAATTGCTTGTAACAAGCAATGTTTTCATTTTTCATAATATTTTCGAATACATTTTCTTAAGGAGCGTAAAAAAGTGGGATTTCATGGGAATAGGTAAAAGTACAAGACTTCTTTTTTTGTGTGTATATAAAACTATATTATTTTGTTTATTCTGAAAGACCCATTGTTTATATGTAGATTTTATCAGAGCCAAGAACAAGTGTGTTGGTTGTACCATTTTGGCTGATAGGCCCTGATAAGACCATGGTGTACATGCCATCAGCTATGTGTGATTACCCCACCCACTTACCAATGATTAATACAGTATGGGATAGTGGGGTCACACTTCTGTCATACGCCTTAACTCATTACCACACAATGAAGCTTTTTGACACACCTAAAGAAAACCAATCAGGAAAGCAAGCAATTTTTTCATTCAACACAATGTTTTCTACCCAAAAAGTTGAAAAAACACCAAAATTTCATGAACCTTAAACTTGCGTCTGCAACTCCTTTTAATTTGGACCAGTCTGAAATTATGTTGTATAATAATTGATTAAACAATAGGGTATTGGTTACTGCTTATAATCTTATAAAACTTTCTTGAGTTTTTATTGTCTTTTCTAACAATCAAAAAGAAGGCTTTCTTCTGTTAGAAAAGTAGAATATTCTATTTTTTCTTTCCCAAAGGTGATTTTGTACTTTCAAATTAAGACTATTTAACCCCTGTACTTTTTAGTGGAACTAAATTTTAAAAAATGGAATTTGACCCATTTCCAAACAATCCTACTTTTTTATGCAGCACAAGAAAACAGCTTTAGAAAAGTTTCCTGAAAATATTGTGGAAAATGAAAAAATAGCTTTTTTTCTATCTAGAAAGATAAATATTTTGTCAAAATGTCATCAACTGAAATTGTATTCTGTAACTTCTTCTATTTGGACCAGTCTAAAGTTTTGTTATGTGTTATGTGGTTACACTTTATACAGTTTTTTTTCCTGGGGAGAGGGGGGTGTCATGATGTTGGAATGGGTTAAAACAATAAATTGTCCAGTGGACTGCTCACCCCATTACCATTTACAAAATTTCTTCAGGCTATCAAAAATTGGGATTGTGTTGTAATGGATTTAAACCATTCCCACAAAATGATACTCTTCCCCCCCCCCCCTTAAAAAAAACAAGACTTTGAAAAACATTGTTGAAAATGAAATAACTGCTTGTGACAAGCAATTTCTCCATTATCCACAATGTTTTTTGTCCAAAAAGAAAGGAATTTTGTGATATTTCATCAACAACAAATTGTCATCAGTAATTTCTGTGAATTTTGACCAGTCACAAATTTTGTTATCTAGTATTAGATTAATTCAGATTGGTGAATATTATATTTTTTAGCATTACTGTGGTTACGACAAACAAATGATGTTAGTGATGAAATGAATGAGATGTTGATAGAAAGGGAAAATGGCAAGCGGATGAAAAAGGTTTTAGTTTTACTCATTTGTAACCTGTCAAGTGAAAAGGGACTTACTTATGGGTGTATAAAATTTAGACTGTCCCAAATTTAAATCTATTGCACAAGTCAAATTTATGATGATAAAATTTTGGACTTTTTACTTGGGAAGACATTGCTTGTAACAAGTTATTTCTTCATTTCCATAATGTTTTCCACAGCTTTTTAGCTAACCTGAATATGAAGTGCTCAAGTGAACTATTGTGATCACCTTTTGTCCATTGTCCAGCCGTCATGAATGTTATGAATGGTCCATCATCAATTTCTTTAAACAACATCTTCTCTGAAAGCACTTCAGACTAGTTGAATCAAATTTGGTAGAAATATTCCTAAGGTGGTCCCTTTTAAAAATAGATAAAAGAATTTAAATCCATCGAAAACTCTTGTTTGCCATGGCAACCACAGTGTAATTTTGAAATAATCTTTAAAAATCTTCTCCTCCTGACACAAAAGGCCTAGAACCCTGATATTTTGCATGAAACATAAGTAAATTGACTCTTTCAAAATTCCTAAAAGCAATACCGTTGGTTTCCAGGAGTGGAGCTCCAGGGAGGTCGGGCCTATATTGAAATGAAGAACGATTTTTGAATGACATCTCCTCCCAATCTTCCTCAAGTGATTTTCATTCACAATATTTAAAATGATAGAAATGTAGTGCAAGACCCATAGTTGCCATGGCAATGAAAGTTAAATCTTTAAAAATTCTCCTTCCTTCATATTAGTCCTAAAGTCATGGAATTTGTCATTAAGACTTTGGGATCCACAAGTACAGAGCCTATAATGTATAAGTATGGTCAGGCCTACTTTTATCATAATCCTAACCTCATCACAAAAAATTGGATTGTTGAAAGAAAAAGAGCCTTTATCTCAGGTGAGCCCCCAACCCCAGGGCCCATGACCTTCTTGTTTTCTTAGGGGAATCAATAAGTGTCATTGTGTGGGAATGGCTTAACCCTAAACATACTGTGCAAACTGCACAGGCTGACTAGAGTTGAAACATTTCACTCACTGTAGATTCCTGAATCTGGAATCAATATCCTACCTTTCTACTTGTTAATTTATAAAATGCTTTGTCTTATTGACCTCTGCTCAAACACGTCTCTTTTTTTTTCAGAATTCCTGGTAGGTCTCTTATTGCCTGACAGGTTGAAATTATTCTCATTTAAAGCTGAATACAATTCTTTTTTCATGGAAGTATGAACCCATATTTGTTATCATAATGGGTCAAGGATTTTAATTTTTTTCGTTTTTATTGAACCTCCTAGTGATGCACCGGACATATTTGTTTTTGTGACTGTTTGGTCTATTCTGTCAATTATATTCCATCATGAGTCGATATGCCATCTGAAACATTTTTATACGCCCGTCGAAGACGGGATGTATTATGGGATCACCCATGGTGTCTGGGCGTACAGGCGTCCGGTCGTCCGGGCGTCCAGTTGCCCAGGCGGTGTCCACTTCTTTGTCCGGAGCATAACTCTGTCACCGTAAGTCCGATTGACTTTAAACATGGCAGTTATATTCTTCTCATCAATACGGAGTGCAGTGCTTAATAACCATAACTCTACCTGGCCTATTTTTTGAGTTATTGCCCTTTGTTGTTTTTCTTACTTGAATCTTGTCTGGAGTATATCTCTAAAAGTATTATAGCTAGAATCATGAAACTTCATGGGTGTATAGATCTCACCAAGGGGGAGTGCAGTGCACAAGAATCATAACTCTACCTGGCCTATTTTTTGAGTTATTGCCCTTTGGTGTTTTTCATACTTGAATCTTGTCCGGAGTATATCTCTAAAAGTTTAATAGCTAGAATCATGAAATTTCATTGATTGATAGAGCTCACCAAGAGGGAGTGCAGTGTACAAGAACCATAACTCTACCTAGCCTATTTTTTGAGTTATTGCCCTTTGTTGTTTTTCATACTTGAATCTTGTCCAGAGTATATCTCTCAAAGTATAATAACCAGAATCATGAAACTTCATGGGTGTGTAGATCTCACCAAGGGGGAGTGCAGTGCTCACGAACCATAACTCTACCTGGCCTATTTTTTGAGTTATTGCCCTTTGTTGTTTTTCATACTTGAATCTTGTCCGGAGTATATCTCTAAAAGTATAATAACCAGAATCATGAAATTTCATAGATGGATAGAGCTCACCAAGTGGGAGTGCAGTGAGCACGAAGCATAACTCTACCTAGCCTATTTTTTGAGTTATTGCCCTTTGTTGTTTTTCATACTTGATTCTTGTCCGGAGTATATCTCTAAAAGTATAATAGCTAGAATCATGAAACTTCATAGATGGATAGAGCTCACCAAGTGGGAGAGCAGTGTACAAGAACCATAACTCTACCTAGTGTATATTTTGAGTTATTGTCCTTTGTTGTTTTTCATACTTTGTTTGACAAAATTATTCATTCAAAATAACCTCAGTTCTATTCAAACCCCCAGTTAATATTGAGCAGGGTGACGGGCGTATCTTGTGACAATTTGGCACCTTGTTTCAGATAGGGCAAAGGTCTCATTCACAGCTTTAGGTCAAAGTTTTGTTCAGACAATAACTCCCAATTCTTAAGGATAGATTTCAATATGAATTGACCAATCGCTGGCCCTGCCCACTTTAACCATTAGCCCCAGCCATCAACTCAGACAGGAAGTCCTGCTTTGATTTTAAACAGAATTATTTTGAAAAATCTATGGCCAGCAGCATGTAACAGAAAACTAGTACAGTTGTTTGGCAACCTAACCGTTGTAACTACGGCCGGATAAGCTGTAGTTATGACGTTTAGATTGCCAAACCAACAAAAAAGTTAACAAAAATGGCAGCCAATGTTGGAGATGAAAACTCATTTCTGGTCTCAATGAATTATTTCATTGGTCGACTGGTTATTTGATTGACTGCTGCATTTGGTCAGTGAGCACAGTTGATGGTTTGTTGCTGTCATTCATAAATTCGATTTACTACTCAATCCATCAATTCAGAAAAGAAGTGAACTTTGAACTCTGACATTTGTGTCAATTCATTTTATTCTTGGTTGGACAACTTGATTTAACCCACTTCCACACAAGCCCTCCTTTTTACGCCCCTCAACAAAAAAGCCTTGGAAAACATTGTGGACATAGAAGAAATTGCTTGCTTCAAGCAATTTCTTCAATGTCCACAATGTTTCTACCCAAAAAGACAAACAATTTTAGAATTTCATCACCTTAAAATTGTTGTCTGCATCTTCCTTGAATTTGGATCAGTCTAAAATATTTTTGTGTGGGAATGGGTTAAGCTGTGGTGATGACATTTATCCCTTTTCTGCACAATACTTGGTTTTTACGTCCTTGTGATTTTATACTTGAGAAAGCGTTGTGGGAAGAGAAGAAATAGCCTGTAACAAGCAATTTCTTCTGTTCCCACAATGTTTTCTACTCTGTAGGCTGGTTACTTTTCAAATTGCACTCTCTTTCAATATTGTCCCTAGCTTCTTTGAATTCAGAGAAGTCTAAAATTTTGAAAAACAGGAAAGGGTTAAGGTGCTAACTGTGTTACTTCCTACTGTTTATAAATTTCACAAAATAAGGCCGTTTACTAGTTGAGTCAAACTTCCTGTCGGAGATCGTCGATGAGTTGAGTGATCTCTCCCACCACAAGTCAGTTTTCTACCTATACTATTGGTATTAGTACCAAATCGATCAATCATTGTTTAACCAATTCCAACACAATCCAGCTTTTTTGTGCCCCTTGAGAATAAAGCTTTTGAAGACATTGTCATAAATGAAGAATTTGATCATTAAAAATAATTTCTTCATTATCATCAATTATCATCAATGTTTTCTACCCTGAAATTAAGAGATAAACAAAATTCTATCAACTTGAAATTGTTGTTAGCAATGTCTTTGAATTTAGTCCAGTCTCAAGTTTTTATACCTGGTAATAGTTGTTGCAAGAAATTTCTTCATTTTACACTGTTTTCTCAATTGCTTTTCTTGAGAGGCGTCAAAAAGTGTTATTTTGTGGTAGAGGTTTAATTGATGGATTAATCCCAAGTTCAAGGTCACAACTGAAGGTCATGTGACAAGCAGTTATAGGGGGGCACCAGTGTCTGTGATACATTTAATTATTTATTTTTATGCCACAGCATCGATTAGATCGGGGGCATATTTTTTTACCGATGTCCGTCTGTCTGTCTGTCCATCCGTCTGTCTGCAAAACTTATCCTGCAATCTAAACATTTTAATATAACTTTAACCCTGATTAAGTTACAATGCTAATATTTGGTATGTAGATAGGTCTCAACAAGGCGCAACTGGGGAAGGTCATTTCATCAAGGTCAAGGTCAAAAGTTGAACCCTTTTCCTTAAAACAAAGAAAAAAAACAATGAAAATCACCCGTTTCTATAGAATTCCTGTTTCGGGGGCATGGTGTTTCACAAACACATCTTGTTTTCATCAGTTTTCAGTGATGGATTTGTTACATAGCAAGCCATTGAGGTCACCACTGATTATATGTATAGTAATGCACCTTTCACAACAACTGTCAGGAATAAATGCTGTGAGTATTTTTTTAGCTCAGCTGTTTTTCACTGAGGTTTTGCTATAGCCCTGATGTTGTCTGCAGACATGTCTGCATCAGCATCGTCTTTGTCTACAAACTTTGACATATTCCTAAATTGATCAGCTTTACTTGCCTCAGCTGTTTTCTGAGGAAACCAAAGGAATTGCTTAACCCATTCCCACACAATGACCCTTTTGGGCGCTCCTCAAGAAAAATAATTGGGAAACATTATGTAAAATGAAGAAATTGCTTGCTACATGCAATTTCTTCATTTTACACAATGTTTTGTGGCCAGAAATTTGAAAAAATCTAAAATTTCATAAACTTTAAATGTCGTCTGCAACTTCTTTCAATTTGAACCAGTCTAAAATTTTGTCGTCTATTAAAAGACTAAGCCCTGAAATCGTCTGCATGCAAGTCAGTGTCAGTTCCATTGCCATCCAAATATTGACATTTTGCTATTCCTCTACTATCACTTTACCTAGGGACCCCATTTTTCACATGTCTATTGATCGTGACACTACTGTTCTGCTGTTACAAAGTTCAAAATGAATGGTCAATGTCATATTCCAAAACCTTTGAAATTTTTCTATATCTCTTCTTAATTCATAAAGTGCCTACAGCCGAGCATTGGCATCCCCATGCTGTGCTCTTGTTGGCACTTCAACCTTTTCCAATGTTCTGAATTTATCTGAATCTACCACACACATAGAAGTGGTTTGGAAAAGTGAGTGAGTGAGTCATAATTAGGAAATTGATGGATTCCTGACCCTAGCACTAGGTTTTGACAGGAAGTACCACTTATATATTAACCCAATCCCACATAATACCTCCTTTTTATCCCCCTTATGAAAAAAAGCTTCTGAAAACATTGTGGAAAATGAAGAAATTGCTTCTATCAAGCAATTTCTTCATTATCCAAAATGTTTTCTATCCAAAAAGACTTAAATATGTAAAATTCTATCATCATGAAAATTGTCGTCTGCAGCTTCTTTCAATTTGGAACAGTCTGAAATTTTTGTTGTGTTGGAATGGATTAAACAGCATTATTTTGCAAAATTAATGGCCAGTAACAGGTTACAAAAAAGATGTCTCTAAACCATTCTCACATAATCACGCTTTTCTATGCCCCTCACAGAAAAAGCTTTGGAAAATATCGTGGCTAATGAAAAAGATTCTTGTTACAAGAAAATTTTTCATTGTCCACAATATTTTCTAACCCAAAAGACTAACAATTTCAAAAAACCATCTATAGAATTTCATCTGCAACTTATTTCATTTTTTACGCGTCCAATGGGTTGTGGATTCCTGGATTTTACATATTAGTGATAAGGGAAATCTTAAGAAATGTCTACTTTAATTATAAGCCTTGGTGCTTTCTAATTTTGCATACAAAATCATCATAAGGTACTTTACTGAAACACCCAACTTTATTATAACTCGTTGTTCAACATAAGCTACTATGTTATGGGTTTCAGGATTTTACATGAAATAAAGAAGGATTTTTTAAAAAAAATCTCTTGCCAAGCCACTAGGCCAAAGACAATTTTTCCTTTTCTCACATTATTTTCTACCACATAGGAATGTTTCATTTCAAATTTCATCCAATTTTCATTGTTGTCTTCAGCCTCTTTCAATTTTGACAAGTCTAAAATCAAAAAAAGGGAAAGGGTTAACATTTTTCTACTCCACCCCTTTTTTATGACCTTTAAGAAAGAAATACTCTGACAAACATTATGGAAAATGAAGAAATTGGTTGTTACAAGTAGTTTCTCCATTATCCTTGATTATTTCTGTCCTAAAGACAAATATTTTTCAATTTTAACTCACTTTGTATTGTTGTCTGCAACCAATTACAATTTAGATCAGTCTAAATTATTGTGCTTAGTTTAGAAGGATAATGCTATGTTTTATTATTTTTTTCAGGTGATATATTACTCAACTGATATTTTCAAAAACTCAGCCAACTTGTCGCAGGAGAATGCTCAGTATGCCACTCTAGCTACGGGGGCAGTGAATGTTTGTATGACGTTCGTATCAGCGTTAACGATGGATCGGCTTGGACGTAGAACTCTCCATCTAATTGGTCTAGGAGGAATGTGTTTGACTACTATTGCACTGACTCTTGCAGTTAAATTTCAGGTAATATGCAGTGGATTCTTCTTAATTGCATTCCTGATAATAGCAATTCACTGATTAATTGTAACTGGCTTTAAACACAAATATAACATTCTTAAAATTAATAGTTTCTTTTAACCCTTTCCTGGTTTTTGAAATTTTAGACTGGTCGAAATTGAAAGAGGATGCAGACAACAATGAAAATTGAACGCAATTCAAAATAAAACCATCCTATGTGGTAGAAAACACTGTGGGAAAAGGAGAAATTGCTTATTAAAAGCAATTTCTCCTTTTTCCACAATGTTTTCTCAAGTATAAAATCACAGTGACGTAAAATCCCGGGTTTATCCAGGAAAGGGTTAATTATAACATCCACATATTTGCAATAGAAGTGTTGACAAATTGGTGTTGCTGTAAACCCTTGTCCTTCTAAATATTTATCCTTTCTGCACAGAATTTTGATTTTTTGTCAAATTTAGATTTACTTTGTGTTCAAATATTTCCTCAACACTAAAAGAACATGCAGGTAGTGTAGCCTAAGATCAGACTGCACATCTGTGCAGGCTTATCTTAGTCTATGCACCTACGACAGCTTTTGTCAGTACAGGAATATTTCGGGATCAGCATGACAAGGGTTAACAAGATTCCACTATATTGACCTTGTACATTTTCTTTATACATCGTCATATAAGTCTTCCAAATCAAAACATGTCATGAATGACTTTGGCCAGAGTATTGATACTGAGGAATTATTGCAATACTGCAGTAAGTGTATAATTATACAAAAATTGACATTTACATCAGTCTTGCACTTACCCCTGAACATATCCATAGCAAACCACTGGTATACTTTTCTTTCTATGCTCAAAGACGTAAAAAGCTGTTTTTAAAACAAAATGAGACAGAAAACTTTAAGGGAGAAAGGTAACAAGCACATTACTTTGTTTTCAGAGATTTAACCCGTTCTCACCCATTGACACTTTGGGATGGCCCTCAAGAAAAAAGCTTTAGAAAACATTGTGGAAAATGAAGAAATTGCTTGTTACAAGCAATTTCTTCATTTTACACAATGTTTCCTACCCAGAAAGTTGAAAAAAGTTAAAATTTTACCAGCTTTGAATTGTCGTCTACAACTCCTTTCATCTTGGACCAGTCTAAAATTTTGTCACGCAGGAATGGGTTAATTTCCATTGCTTAGTGAAACATTTTTATTTTGAAGGAAAATCTTAAGTCTTTGCATGAGAATAAATTGCAATACAAAAACTGATTGACGAATCGAACGGTTACTTCAGTTCTGAGTTTCATTTTATCTTAAACACTTGTGTAAAAACAATTTTAAATACCATATCTATATGCTTACTCATTCCAACACTATCCAGCTTTTTGACTTTTTTCTGGTTTGCATTAAAGATAGATATTGGATATGGCAATAGGAGGCCAGGGGCTGTAAAGTTATTTTGGTATGGCGCCATCTTTATATCATCAGTCTTGGAAATTGATAAGAAAGATATATTCTTTGGTCACTCTTCTTCTATGACTGAGGACTTGTTAAATGTGTTGATGTATATAACATCAATTCTTACCATTTTAAATACTATCCGGCTTACAGCCAAGTGTTTCCATCCAATGGTGAATTCATGATTGGTTCAAAGTCACCAATGGGGGGGTTGCAATTTCTTGTTATCACCAAATTTTTTATTGAATTTTTATACACCACCTGAGGCGGTCGTAAATTGGCGTCATCTACTCCATCTATCCGTACATCTGTCCCTCCGTTCGTCCATACGTCTGTACAACCGTACGTACATACATCCACTTTTCTCGTGAGCGCAACTCCTCCTAAGTTTAAGGATGGATCTTTTTGAAACTTGGTCAATGTTATCACCTTAATTGGTAGATGTGCATGAAGTAAGGATTTTATGGTTCATTGATTTTCGCCTCAGTTATGCCCCCTTTAAACTTAGTTTCTGGGCTTATTGAAATTGCAGCCTTTTGAATGCAACTCCTCCTAAGTTTCTGGCTGGATATTTTTGAATCTTGGACAACATTATGACCTTAATTGGTAGATGTGGATGAAGAAAGGATTTTATGGTTCATTGATTTTTGCCTCAGTTATGCCCCCTTAAACTTAGTCTCTGAGGCTTATCGAAATTGCAGCCTTGAGAATGCAACTCCTCCTAAGTTTCTGGCTGGATCTAAATGAAACTTGGTGGATGTTATCACCTTAATTGGTAGATGTGCATGAAGAAAGGATTTTATGGTTCATTGATTTTTGCATCGGTTATGCCCCCTTAAAACTTAGTCTCTGGGGCTTATTGAAATTGCAGCCTTGTGAATGCAACTCCTCCTATGTACTGGCTGGATCTAAATGAAACTTGGTGGATGTTATCACCTAAATTGGTAGATGTGCATGAAGTTAGGATTTTATGGTTAATTTTTCCCTGACTTATGCCCCCTTAAAACTTAGTCTCTGGGGCTTATTGAAATTGCAGCCTTGTAAATGCATACCCCCCCCCCTTACTTTTTGTCTTGATTTAAATGAAACTTGGTCAATGTCATCACTATAATTTGAAGGTGTACATGGATTAGGGATTTTATGGTTCATTGATTTTTGGAAGAGTTTTGCCCCTTGACACTTAGTCTCTGGGCCCATTCAATCAATCAAACAAACAGTTTGAACTAAACAATTTGAAAAGGTATTCTGCAAATGTTTTGAATTTTCTCCTGTCAAATAAGTAGTATCTACAATTATTTTCGTGAAACAGCAGCAAATGGTGGCGTATATTGTGACCATGGCACTCTTGTTCCTTAAATGAAATAATTAGGCTACTTGGAGAGGTTCGAATGAACAACCCCATTAATTCCCTATGAGTCTGCCATTACTGTCTACAAGGTGTATTCTTGTTTATGAGCCAAGGTGCTGTTTTCGCTATATTTCAGGGAGATGCTAGCTGGTTGAAGTATATAGCAGTGGTTGCAGTTATTGTTTATATTATATTTTTCGCTTCTGGACCAGGTAGGTTTTATATATGCGCCAATGGTGGTCATATAGTAGTAACATCTCTGTCTGTCCAACCATCTGTCAGATTTCTTGTTAACACATCTTCACCTACATTGACGCATTTGAATGAAATATTTACAGAATATTCTTTGTCACCTCACCTTGAGCATATTGTCAGGGTTTTACCATTTTAAACTGTGTTACAAAAAAAGGGGGCTAAAATTTAGTCACATACCTGCTAGTCTGCTACATAGGCAATATCATGCTAAAAAATGTGGAAAATTACTGTCACAAGCAATTTCTACATTTTCCTCAATAATTTACAATTTTTTCAAGGGCATAAAAAAGCTGGCTAGAGTGGGATTGGGTTTAGAATATAATCTGCTAACAAAATTGTCTGAAAATCTACTTCCCATGCTCTTTTCTAATAATGTTAGATCTCATTTTGAGGGTAATTTTTGATGGAAAACTAAATTGGACAATATCAGATACAGAGTATTTGATGTGGCAGAATTTTCAAATGTGTAATGTATTTATTTTTGTAGAAATGATTGACAGATAACAGTTGTCAATCAAAGAATCAGTCGACCAATCAAGTCATTGCATTTTTGGATGGAAGTAAAATTTGAACTTTGACATAGGCCGACATTTATGTGGAACGTTTCATGGGTAAAGTTTGGCTACTTTACCCATTACCACACAACAAAATTTTAGATCAGTCCAAATTGAAAGGAATTGCAGACGACATCTCAAATTAATGAAACTGTAGATTTTTTCAACTTTCTGGGTAGAAAAAATTGTGCAAAATGAAGAAATTGCTTATCACAAACAATTTCTTCATTTTAGACAATGTTTTCCTAATTTTTTTTTGGAGGGGCATCCAAAAGCATTACTGAGAGGGAATGGGTTAAACATCCTAACTTCAGCTTATTCAAGCTGTACTTATGATGTTTGGGTTGCCAACCAACTGTTTTATTTTTTGTAACATAGTTCCGGCCATGAGGTTGCAAAAGAATGCTGTTTAACCCTTTCCTGTTCAAACACAGGATTTTACGTTCCTGTAATTTTATTCTTGAGAAAACATTGTGGAAAAAGAAGAAATTGCTTGTAACAATCAATTTCTCCTTTTCCACAATATTTTTTACCACATAGGATGGTTTCATTTCAAATGGCATCAAGTTCTTATAGTCTTCTGCAACCTCTTTCAATTGGACTAGTCTAAAATTTCCAAAAACGGGAAAGCGTTAATATTGAAGTTGAACATCCTGTTGGAGCTCAGCTGGCATACCCAGAAATCCGTTAATTATTGGTACATTGTATATAAAAAGGATCGCTAACCCATTCCCACACAGTGACGCTTTTGGACGCCTCTCAAGAAAAAGAATTGTGAAAAAAAATGTAAAAAATGAAGAAATTGCTTCTAACAAGCAATTTCTTTATTTTGCACAATATTTACTTCCAAGAAAGTTGAAAAAAATTTTATGACATTTAAATTGTTGTCTGCAACTCCTTTCAAGATTGAACAGTCTAAAATTTTGCCGTCTGGTAATGGGTTAACAGTGCATTTTGTCTCTATGAACAAAGGCATATAAGTTGCAAACCAATGATTTGCATGCATATCCCTGACGATATATTTTACAAACTAACATCAAGTTGATATTTCAGTCAAAGTACCTTGCTAATTCAGTGAGCATGGACAGCCTTAGGTCAAATATCCAATTTCACAATGGTTGTAAATTTCAGGAGCTATACCCTGGTTTTTCACTGCGGAGTTGTTTGCTCAGGGTCCAAGAGGAGCAGCTGTTGGAATAGGTACTGCTGTCAATTGGCTGGCTAATTTTTCTGTGGGACTTTTGTTTCCAATTTTAAAGGTAAGACTTTCTGAATCTTATTTCCTCGATTGAAAAGAATAAAAAAAAATCCATTGTTTTTTTTTTTTGTGTGTGTGTGTTTTACTAAATAATAAGCAGAAAATGCTGTTATCCACATGTTGCTGTTGTCAATCAAAAGATAATTTGACCAATCAAATTTCTCAAATAGACTAGAAGTGCAATGTTTACCTCCAACAATTATGTCATTTTGTTTTAGCTACCATATTTTTACGACAACTATTTCCTTTTTTCTTGTCTGACCATATATTTTGCAAGTCTAGTATCTTTGACAAAATTCCTTGACAGAGTGTAGTGGACTTGGTTAGTGATTTGTCAATTGATTTATGCAACATTTATATTTTGACAAGTCTTGGAAAAACTGCAGATAGTTAAATAAGTGTATTTTAAAACTATTAATAAAGAGAAAATTGTGAATGAAAAAAGGTACTTGTTACAAGCAAATTATCCTTATTAATTTTTTTCCTTTTAATCCATTATTTGAGCACAAAATTTTAGACTGATTCAATTTGAAGGAAGTTGCAGATGACAAATTCAAATGATGAAATTTGAAAAAACTATGTTCTGTCTGGGTAGAAAACGTTGTGGAATAGATGGTAGTACTTGAGGGGCATCAAAGAGTGGATTGTGTGCAATGGCTAAAATACTTCCTCAAAGGGTGGTTAACCCATTACCACAAAGTGACGCTTTTAAACGCCCCTTCCATTTAAAACATTGGAAAACATTGTTGAAAATGAAGAAATTGCTTGGAACAAGCAGTTTCTTCATTCTCTGCAATGTTTTCTATCCTAAAAGGCAAAAGTTTTAAAAATTTCATCAACTTAAAACAGTTGTCTGCAACTTCTTTGAATTTGGACTAGTCTAAAGTTTTATCGTGTGGGAGTGGGTTAAACAAGTTGACAACAGCTGGGACTGATCAAATGTCAACTTTTATCATAATGAATTTCTTATTTGACCCTTTTTAGTATTACAAGTTGCATTTCATAACTTAACCATGTGTTGTTAAAACTGATACATGTTATTAACCCATCCCCATAACCTTTTTTAGCTCACCTGAGCAAGAAGTGCCCATATAATCTTAAAAATCCTCTCCTCCTGACCCAGAAGTCGTAATATTGCTAAAAGAACTAAAATCTTTTAAAATCTCTGGTTGCAATGACAACAAAAAGGATTTTTTAAAATATAATCTTAAACATTTTCGCCTCCTGACCCAGAAGGCATAGAGCCTTGATATTTTGCATGAAGCATCAGTATATTGACTTCTTTCAAAATAGCTAAAATCATGAGCCTTGGGTCCCCAAGGAGGAGCATGAGGGTGAAGGGGTTAATTAAGAAATAAGGATCGATTTTTAAATGACATCTCCTCCCAAACCACTGGGCCAATTTGAACCAAATTTGGCAGAAAAGTTCATTCAGTGGTTCCTTTTTATAATTGCTAAAAGAAGTGAAATCTGTTAAAATCTCTGGTTAGAATGACAACAAAAGTGATATTTTAAAATATAATCTTAAAATCTTCGCCTCATGACCCAGAAAGTGTAGTGCCTTGATATCTTGCATAAAATATCAGTATACTGACTTCTTTCAAAATCGCTAAAATCATGATCCTTGGGTCCCCAGGGATGGAGCCCCAGAGGGTGGGGTTCATATAGTAATAAAGATCGATTTTTAAATGACATCTCTTCCAAAACCACTGGGCCAATTTGAACCAAATTTGGCAGAAAAGTTCATTCAGTGGTTCCTTTTTATAATTGCTAAAAGAACTGAAATCTGTTAAAATCTCTGGTTGGAATGACAACAAAAGTGATATTTTAAAATATAATCTTAAAATCTTCGCTTCCTGACCCAGAAAGTGTAGTGCCTTGATATCTTGCATAAAATATCAGTATACTGACTTCTTTCAAAATCGCTAAAATCATGATCCTTGGGTCCCCAGGGATGGAGCCCCAGAGGGTGGGGTTCATATAGAAATAAAGATCGATTTTTAAATGACATCTCCCAAACCACTGGGCCAATTTGAACCAAATTTGGAAGAAATGTTCCTTAGGTGGTCCCCTTTCAAAAAATTGCTAAAAGAATTGAAATCCATAATAGACTCTAGTTGCCATGGCAACAAAAGTGAAATATTGAAATAATCTTTAAAGGTCTACTCCTCCCGACCCAGAAGTCATAGAGCCTTGATAATTTGCATTAAGCAACAGTATATTGACCTCTTTCAAAATCGCTAAAATCATGATCCTTGGGTCCCCAAGGGCTGATTCCTGATAGGGGGTTATAAAGAAATAAAGAACAATTTTTTAAATGACATCTCCTCCCAAACAACTGGGCCAATTTGAACCAAATTTGGCAGATATGTTCCTTAGGTGGCCCCCTTTAAAAATTGCTAAAAGAATAGAAATCCATTCTTAAATGCTGGTTGCCATGTTAACAAGAGTGAAATTTTAAGAAAAAATTCAAAAATCTTCTCCTCCTGACCAAGAGGGCATAGTGCCTTGATATTTTGCATGAAGCATGAGCATATTGACCTCTATCAAAATAGCTAAAATCATGATCCTTTGGTCCCCAGGACCGGAACCCCAAAGGGAGTGGGGAGTTTATATAGAAATAAAGAACGATTTTTAAATGACATCTCCTCCCAAACCACTGGGCCAATTTAAACCAAATTTGAGAAATGTTCCTTAGGTGGTCCCCTTTCAAAAAATTGCTAAAAGAATTGAAATCCATTATAAACTCTAGTTGCCATGGCAACAAAAGTGAAATATTAAAATAATCTTTAAAGATCTACTCCTCCTGACCTAGAAGTCGTAGAGCCTTGATATTTTGCATGAAGCATCAGTATATTGACCTCTTTCAAAATAGCTAAAATCATGATCCTTTGGTCCCCAGGGGCAGACCCAGGGGGAGGGGGGTTATAGGCATGAAGCGTTAGATAACAGAATTCTTCCTTTTTTCTGAAATTTTAACCCATGGATCAAGAGGTAATTCCTTCTTTCAAACTTGCCCCAAAGCATTAGAATTTGTTATTCAGACTTTTGGATCCCCAGGTACATAGTCTATATCTGCAAGTATGACCCACTTTAATCCTAATCCTAACCTTAACATGAAATTAGACTGTTGAAAGAAAAAGTGCCTTTATCTCAGGGGAGTGCCCCAGGGCCAACGGCCCTCTTGTTTTGATACCCCTCAAGAAAAGACCTTTAGAATGCATTGTTGTAAATGAAGAAATTGCCAAACCCATTCCTACACAATGATGCTTTTGACCCCCTCAAGGAAAATAAGTGAGAAAACATCATGTGAAATAAAGAAATTGCTTGTCACAAGCAATTTCTTCATTTTACACAACATTTTCTACCCAGAAAGTTGGAAAAAATCTAATGTTTCATAAACTTTGAATTTACAACTACAACTCCTTTCAATTTGGACCAGTATAAAGGCTGCTTACAATTTCAATTGATTGAATGGGTTTTAACGCTTGTACAGTTCTGCGGTATGTTACTTAACCCATTACTAGGTGACAAAACTGGTCTAAACTGAAGAAGTTGTAAACAATATTGGGCTAAAATTGAAAAATGGAAAACAAGTGCCAAACCAGGTAGAAAACATTGTGCGAAAAAGGAGAAATCACTTCTTCTTTTCCCACAATATTCTCCATGATCAAATTTCTTGGTGTCTTATAGAAATAAAGAGATTGTTGTTGTTGTTTTCTTGGAGGTAAAACATCATCACCATGGGATCAAACCCATGACATACCATGATTAAATATTAGGAGTCTGACGGGCTACCATCTGTTCTATGACGATGACCAATGACATTTCTCAGAAGATGTTAGAAGATTCAATATTTTGCATGTGAATTACATGTCACCAATATATTTTGTCCGGCATAGACGAAGTTCAGCAGTTTGCAATAAAAAAAGCAGGGCTAAAACTGCGTAACCATTTCCCGTTCAAATACGGGATTTTATGTTCCTGTGATTTTATACTCGAGAAAAAATTGTGGAAAAAGAAGAAATTGCTTGTAACAAGCAATTTCTCCTTTTCCCACAATATTTTCTACCACGTAGGCTGGTCAGGTTTCAAATTGCATGCATTTTTCATTGTCGTCTGCCACCTCTTTCAAATTGGACTAGTCTAAAATTTCATAAAACAGGAAAGGGTTAAACTGTGAGTTTATCATTTTTTTGATAATCTACAAAGAAATCTTATTCATCTACCTGAAAGCACTAACCCATTACCACACATTAGTGCTTTCTGATGTCCCTCAAGAATAACGATTGAGAAAACATTGCGGAAAATGACAAAATTGCTTGTTATGCCCCTCAAGGATAACAGTTGAGAAAACATTGCGGAAATAAGGAAATTGCTTACTGTTAGCAATTTAATCATTTGCTGCAATGTTTTCTATCCAGAAAGTTGAAAAAACTTGAATTTTCATAAAGTTTAAATTTTCGTCTGCAACTTCTCTCAATTTGGACCATTCCAAATTCTGTTTAATTAGGATTGGGTTAGAGAAACACTTGTTTCTAACTTTTACTTTCAGGGAGTTCTGGGTAATGCCTACGTATTTCTACCGTTTGTGGTTGTAGCAGCACTGTCATGGTTGTTCACTTATTTCAAAGTCCCGGAAACTAAAGGACGTACGTTAGACGACATTACAGAGTCATTCAGAGGAGATTACATGCAAATAGCTCGAGCATCAATATCGGCACAGGGAAGATTGTAGCATCAGCAATTAACAGCTTACCTCATTTTCATACCACACAATTGTTAGAATTGTACAGTTAAGCTTCTGACACACCTCCAGAAAAAAAGCCATGGAAAACATTGCTTCATTGACCACTTTGTTTTCTGTACTTAAAGACAAAGATTCTTAAAATATCATCAACTAAAAATTGTTGTCTGCAACTTCTTCTGATTTGGACCAGTTGAAGTTGATGATGCTAATCGATTGAAGTGACAGATGACATTTGTAGCTTGGTTGTTTTGTAACAAAAGACCATGCCTCATCATTCTGCCATCGTCTGTATAGGTCTAGACAGCAAAACAAAAATTTTATCTCTGTCATAAAATTCAGAGATTTATTTGAAGCTTTATACATGTTTACCATTTCAAAAAAGCAAACAATACTATCAAGGAAGATAACTTTGATCACATTTTTTGAGAATTATTCCCTCTTTTCAACTTAGAATTTTAGCTCAGCTGTTTTCAGAGAAAACCCAAGGTATTGCTATAGCCTTGTCATATGCATTGTCATACAATTTTTCATAATCAACAAAGTTTTCTACCCTAAACAAAAAAAAATCAAATTTCGCCATCAAAAATTGTCGTCTGAAACTTCTTTAAATTAGCACCAGTCTAAAATATTGATATTCAGTAATGGTTTAAGGCAATAGCTTGAAATTTGGAATATATATTCTCTATCAGAAGAAGAATCCCTATAAGAAGAAGAACAACCCATTCTTATGATCAAGGGAAGTAACCCTTTTGCATTTTTGTAAGAATTTTTCTCTTTTTTTCAACTTGAGTTGCCCTTCCCAGTTACAAACAGCTGAGAGCAATGGCCATAGTGCAGTTGGTAGCATATCACACTCCTTATCACATGTCCGGGGTTGGATCCCCACTCGCTGCTAGAATCTTTTCAAAACATTTGTCTCCAACCCATGGGCGGATAATCGTAAACCTAAGTGGGATGAGCAGCTCGAGCCTTGGAAAGGATTTTGTGTGAGAAATAGTAGGAATCCATGGCTAGGTGCTCCAGCTACCTTGATATGACCAAAATACTTTTAAAACTGGCGTTAAACCCCATTCAATCAATCAACCCAAACAGCTGAGCATCAGGCATGTGCATGCATTACTGTTGGGGCTGAGGGTGATATTCCCTTGCTGTGCTCTTAAATTTTTCCCAGTACAAGATGATGAGAAGTCTCTTATTTGAGCCTGTGCATTAACCCAATACCAGATGACAAAATTTTACACCAGTCCAAATTCAAAGAAGTTGCAGACAACAAGCTTTAGTTGATGAAATTTTGATGAGATTTTGAAATACTTTGTCTTATGTGGTTATGCGGTAGAAAACATGTGCTACTTGACTGACAGACTGCTTTGTGACAATTCTTGTTCATTTACATCATATCATTAGCTTGAATATTCACCCTCAATATATTATTGATGTAATTGTTAGCTTGATCATTTGAAAAATTGACAGATTGCTTGGCCCTCCCAGTGATCCCTAACATAGCAGTTTGAAGTTATAAATGAAATTATTTTGTTAAGTATATGGTCAGGGATGTAAAACAACATACATATATTTGGTTGGCACCCTCAACATTGTTAGTTCAGCTTGAATGAGCTGTGGCTACAGTGAATGAATTGCCAAACCCACAAACTCGCTGGGCATAAATGTCAGAGTTAAAGATAAACTTCCAGTCTAAATGAATTGTTTAATTGTGCAAAGCTCAAGATACACATCCTTTGTTCCAATTTGAATGAATGATTTGATTGGTCAATCAATTTTTTGATTGGCAGAAGTGATCTGTCAATTAGGAGAGCTATTCATCTCTCTTAACCCTTGTCATGCTGTATAAGTTACCTTACTGAATTGCGGTAAAATCAAAGGGCTGAAAGCACTGATAGAATTTATTGTTCAAAAAATCAATATTTCTTTTAGAAATCAACTTCATAAACAACTCTGGCATAAAAAGTACAAGCAGGAGGTGTAGACTAAGATCAGCCTGCACAAAAGTGCAGTCTGATCTTAGTCTACACCTCCTGCAAAAACCGGAATATTCCGGGTTTAGCATGACAAGGGTTAATATTAGTTGTGGCATTGGCGTCCTTGCAAATGTCGTCATGCATTAAATTTTTACCTGTAACAGTATCACATCTCCTTTACTGCTCTCAAGCCTTTGCTTTGAATTTAGCCCCCCCTTTTCTACTAAAAAACCTGGTTAATTTAGATTTTAACTTTCAATACCAGTACCTCAGTAATAACTCAAGTTAACTATCTTGGCTATTCCTTTGAAAGTATGCACTTGTTTATGAGACCCCTCTGCAGGATTACAGGTTAAGTTTCTTAATTCTCACTTCTAAGCACTTATGCAAGATAATGTCCCCTTTTTACTATTAAGTACTTAGAAAATAGAGCACTACTGTCTACAGACAATTCATGCTTTATGTCAAATATTTATTTACATACCAGTAGTTCTCTTTGTGACATTGAGATTAGGTTTGTTTACAGTAGAATATATATATATATATATATATATATATACATGTATATTATGTACTGATTAAAACGTCTACTATTCTGTTCTTTTTCTGACTGCTTTGGTTTTTTCAGTTTTTTCAGAAGAATATACTTAACCCTTGTCATGCTGAACCCGAAATATTCTGGTTTTAGCAGAAGGTGTAGACTAAGATCAGACTGCACATATGTGCAGGCTGATCTTAGCTTATACCTTCTACTTGTACTTTTCCTTCCAGAGTTGCTTTTGAAGTTGATGTCTTAGAAAATTATTGAGTTTTTATCAACAAGTCCTATAAGTGCTTTCAGCCCTTTGATTTGACTGCAATTCAGTAAGGTAATTTATACAGCATGACAAGGGTTAAAAGAAAAGTGCATGTTTGTATGCATCTGTCCTTAAACTTTTACTTGCAATTAATATTTCTGCTCCTCAAAAGTTACCACTCAGATTTCAACCAAATTCCATATGAATGATTTATCTATAGATTCTTTATAATAATTTTGATTAGATAAAAAAAACATGGCTCTTATGGGAGGGGCTAGTTTCCTTATATGGTATTTTGTGAATTACTTTGAAAGAGTTTAATGAAATTTTACAGGAGTTATCCTTTGGTGACTCTTTTTCAGAATCTTAAAAAATGACCAGATAAAAGAACATGGCCTTTATGGGCAAGTCTGAAGTCCATATATGGTATATAATGAAAATTTTGACCATCTGCAGCTCAAAAGCCAGTTGATTAATTTCAACCAAATTTCACATTAATTATCATTTGGTTACCATTTATCAGATTCCTTCAAAGGTCTTTGATCAGATAAAAAACAAACATGTTTTTTATTGGCTGGTCCAAGTTCAATATATGATATACAGAAAAACGTTGAAAGTGTTCTTCTCAGAAATCATCTCATGGAATAAAATAAAATTTTACAGCTGTGATCCTTAGGTGACTGTTTACCAGATTCCTCAAAGAATGTAATCAGTTTATACACATTGCTTTTATGGATGTGGCTTATTTCAATGTATGATACATATTGAAAACTTTGAAAAATGTTCTTTTTGAGAACTGCAGGAAAGATTTCAACCAAAATTAGTAGGGATGAATTGGTTTAATGAAAAATTTAATAGGTTCAATAAGATTGTTTTTAGGATTTCGCTAATTTCAGGTAGAGATCTAATAGTGATGCAAGGGAAGTAATTACTATTGCTAGACTAGGAATATTTGTTGCATAAATGAAAGTTGCTGCCCTTGACCCTTTTCTTTTAAGTCACTGTTTTTTACGCTCATGTGTTTTTATACTTGGGAAAACATTGTGAAAAAAGGAAAAAATTGCTTGTAACAAGCAATTTCTTCTTTTTGCACAATATTTTCTACCTTACAGAATGATTATTTTTAAAATATATTCAACTTTGAATTGCCGTCTGCAAAACCTTTGAATTTGGACCAGTCTAAAATTTCAAAAAACAGGAAAGGGTTAAAGAAAATTGCAAGTGAAGTAATTATTTCTAAAATGAGTAGCCTTCGATGTTAAGTTTTGAAGAGAACTAATTCGATTTTATCATAAGGAAATGCAGGCCAGTGGAGCGATTCTGGTACTCAAGTGCCTCCGTTCGATGAGTAGCACGTAGATTGAAATGAGTTTGTAAGAAAGAAATGGGTCGATTGGTAGGGTAACTTTAACAAGAAAAAAAGATAAAACTTTCCTGATCAATTACTAGATGAACCCCAAAATATATATAAAATGGAAGCAATTGTGTAGAACTATAACGGGGATATTTGATAAAATGGTTTAAAATCGGTGAAGATTCATCCCATCAACGAAGAGTTCAATTTTGATTTTATGCTGCATTTCATCTAAGGTGATTTTTAAGCTAATGCTATGTGATTATCATGTATAGGGAATTCAATATAACTGCTAAACAGCCTGTTAAATACCATTAAATGAATAACTTTGCGAGTTCAAGATTGAGGGAGTAATTCTGATTTTTGAATACATGTAAAATGATATTATTGTTCCACACCAAACCCTTTGTTTATGATATTCATTTCGGGACTCATTGGAATCAGCTCATCAAGGCGATTGAGTACCCACAAAATAGGGTTAGGGATGGAAATAATAGATTGTCATCATTCCCTATTATATTGAGCTCTGAACTGACAGATCGCTTGCCACGCCTACTGACTCCGCTGGCCACGCCCACTGACTCTAGCAGGAAGTTCCATTTAGATATCAAATAGCATTGGTTTGCGAATTTATGGTATGTAGTATTTGAAAAAAAAGTATTTTTGATGGTTTGGCAACTTACACGTCGTAAGTACAGCTTATTCAAGTTGTAGTTATGACGCTTAGGTAGCATATCAACCATTTTACTTTTAGAATACATGTATATGTACATGATGCTGGTAAAATATTTTGAAAAATAACTCCATTTTATATCTAAAGAAGTGGTGGTATATTGTTTGCTCATGTCGATCGCTTGGTGTGTCAGTTGGTGGAACAAACCTGGTCCAGGGGGTAATTTGACACCAGAACTATGATCACCAAATTTGCTCAAAACAATTATCTCGGTATGTAGATGATCCTTGTCGATTTCCAGATTAATCCATGAAAGGTCTAGGTCGCAGGGCTAGAGCTAGAACCACCAAATTTTGCGCATGCACCAAGGGAGGATAATCGTTATTCTAGGTGAGATGAGTAGCTTGGGGCTCAGAAAGGATGTAGTAGTATTACTGTTGTGAGAAATACCAAGAATCCGTGGTTAGGTGCTCCTGCTGCCGCAATATGACTGAACTACTGTCAAAAGTGGCGCTAAACTATAATTAATCAATCAACTAAACCTTGTCTTGATAGTTTATCACAGAATTTCTGCATGTATTCTTACAGATATGTGTCTATATATAACTAAACTACAAAGAGTGAATGCCAGCTTATAGTGAAACAGCCTGTATGATATGTTAACCCTTTCTTGTTTTACAAAATTTTAGACCTGTCCAAATTCAAAGGTATTGCAGTCGAAAATTTAAGGTGGATTGAAATTGAAAAATAATCAATCAGTAGCGTAGAAAATATTTTGGATAAAGAAGAACTTGCTTTTTAAAAGCAATTTCTTCTTATTCTACAATGGTTTCCTCAATTATGAAATCACTGGGACGTAAAAACCAAGGACTGAACAGGTAAGGGTTAAAATCCAGCAGATGACAGATGCTACAATTTCTCAAAAACAAAAATTCCTCATTAAACTACAAAGACCACATGTTGTAGGTCTATCAGTGATTTCGTCCGATCCAACTTTGCCAATGATATTCAGCGTCTCAATCCATTACCAGACGGTGAAATTTTAGACTGACCCGACTTGAAAGAAGTTGAAGGCGACAATTTAAAGTTAATGAAATTTTGGATTGTTTCAACTTTCTTGGTAGAAAACAATGTGGAAAATGAAGAAATTGCTTGTAAAAAGTAAAGGTTTCAATACAAAATTATCGTAAATTCCTCCAAACTTTTGATTTTAAAAGCGAACTACATTCTACACATAAATAGCCACGATACATACAAATAATTAGATCGTCACTTTTGATTAAAAGACCATTTATTCGAAAGGACATTGTGAATCTTTACATCATTTTGTATTTCTTAGAAATAAATATTCAAATGCAATCTATATGTCTTGTCGGTTATCTTCTATGATACAAATTATCAACGATGAAATTGGGCATTAATGCCTATGATACTTGAAACACGCCGTATGAGTTATATTCGGCCGAACGGCGCCGTACATATTAAATGGGTCCGTAGGAAATTGGATATACTTTATTCTCTTACTTTTGTATTTTTGAGTATAGAGTGCTATGACCTGTCATTTATACTAACATTTATGTATTAAATATTGATTTTGTGGGGTTATTTGTGAATTCAAATATAGTGGGGTCAGACCTAAGAGTCCCATATAAACCACTGAATGCAGGTTAATATCAACACATTTTGTTGTACGATGCATGCGCACTTGTTGATATCCTGCCTTGATACTAAACGAGAATTTTGATTCCTGATTTAAATCCGATTTGTTGTTTTATTTCGAGACAATTGATTAAGATTATTTTGTGACGAGTAAAGGGATTTATCCTCAAGACATTGGTTATATCCCAGAATAATGGCATATCTTCAAAAGGCTAATATGACGTACGGGCCAGAGGGATGGAATGGCGAATTAGATCATGGTTTTCTCAAGAGGTCTTTACCGCAATTTCTGCGTTTCTTTTTCTGTCTGACATTTAATGGTTAAAATATGATTTTTCTTGTACAAAGATTGTTTTAAAGGCCGGGACCGGTACTGTCTTGCTTTCCCAAATTTAGTTGAATCATATTTCGGCCAATTTTCTGTCATTCTCTCGCCGACCCTTCTCGCGTTGCATGCAATGTAAGTAAATACATGTTTGATATATTTTCAATCTTGAAGCCCAAGCGAATTGAGACATATTTTTCTGAAGATACCCACGATTTTTTTAGTTATATACCCATTAGAAGCAGATAAAGATTATTTTGAGCACATCATCCGTACTCAAAAATGTTCGTCCAAAACCCAATTAGTTTTTTCCTAGATGATATGTTCGATCTTTTTTATCTAGATTGAGGTTAAGTTATTTTAGTTTTCATTTCAAACTTCAGCTGGGATTTGAAGTTCATTAATTTGTATAATCAAGGGACTGAAAGTACCTCTGATGAGACACAGAAACCAGATTTACACAACAAGAAGTTACTTTCTACCCAATTAATTCAGTTCTCTTGCATTTGCTGAGACGATTTAAAAACTGCTTCCCGAGAAGAAATATGCTGTGATGTTTATAAATCGAGGAGGAACTTCATGTCAGGATCAATGGGCGAGGCCAACGGACAAAGAAGGCGAGGCCAGCGATTGGTCAATGGTGTATGCTCCTGTGCTGTTGGTATTTATTAGATTCGCACTATCTTTATACCCTCTAATTTAAAAAAAATGTAACCTGACATAATTGCTTAACTCACACCGTTAGGTGTTTTCTCTGGCCTCATATCGTACATATTATCCCATTACGACTAATAGTGCGGGCTTTTAATGCCATTTGGTTAGAGACAAATGACGCATATGGCATTTAATTTGTCTTTTTGCGGGGAGAACAGAGGTTCGAGCGTACTACCCTAGGAATGAGAGCACATAACATTACCGAATAATTTAGTTTTTAGTTTCGTCTATCAGAAACGGACGTTCTGATTGGTCGGTAAAATTAATTCATACCTCCATGAACAAAAATTTGAGACCGCAGCCATTTTTTTATGCTTCTGCACAAAATAGTTCCACACAAAAAAGTATAAGATTTGTAAAGTGTTTGTATTCATTCAGTGTGATTAGGTTTTTCGGTTCATACCTCCATGAAAACAAAAAGTATTCTCTTCATCTCTTAACTGAGCTAACCGTCGGCATACTGCAAGGAACAACACAAACATCCCCAAAGAAATAATGGATCTTAATGTTCAGTAATTCAAGTTAGGAAAATATTATTTTTAGCGACCAAAACCTCGTAGCTGCAGCTTAATTGACGGATCGCTGGCCCTGTCTACTGACTTCACTAAACACGCCCACTGACTCTGACAGGAAGTTCCACTTAGGCTGTTGTTTGTTTTGTTTTTTTATTGTTGTTTGTTTTCTTTATTTTGTTGTTGTTTTGTTTGTAAATAATGCAAAAAAACGTGTAACAAAAAAGTAAAGCAGCTGGTATGTCGTAACTACAGCTTTAATAAGCTGTGGTTACGTCGTCTAAGCTTCGAAACCAATAAAGTGGATCATTTAAAATTATTTTATGTCGGCCTTTGGTGAAGTTCAAAATTTACTTCCGGTCTTGATGAATCTATTTATTGGTTGATTGGTGCTTTGATTTACAATTGCGATCCGTCAATTGAGACAAGGTCACTGGTTTGATTTGACGGTTCGTCGTTGACCAATGAAATCTGTAGTTACAACGTTTAGGTTAAAACCAACGATTTATCCTTTATATAGATCCCTGGCCATATATTTACAAATGAATGTCGTTTATTACATCAGTCAAATTTCAAAGGTCAGTAGGCGTGGCCAACGATCCGGGAATTGACCAGTCGCGGCTGTCAATTAAATAACCAGTCGACAAATGAAATCATTCATTTTGACCAGAAATGAATTTTTACCTCCGACATTGGACGCCATTTTTGTTAACCTTCTTTTTGGTTAAGCGACAGAGACGTCGTAACTACAGCTTGTTCAAGCTGTAGTTACGACGTTTAGGTCGCAAACCAACTATTCTAATTTTTTGTTACATGCAACGTGCCATAAATTTTGCAAAATTGCGCCTTTAAAAATCGAGGATGGACTTCCTGTCGGAGTCAGTGGGCGTAGCCAATGGCGTATGTGGGAGGGGCCAGCGATTGGTCAATTGTCATCGAGTGAGGACAAAATGAGACAACTGGTGGATCTATACGGCTTTGCTAGAACATAGAATTAATGATAGCCTGTAGATTAGAAATGTAGATAACATGAAACTGCCTGTTATTTTACCTATATATTTCACCAGCTGTTTCATTCCCCGATCACTCTTTACAAATCTGCAATAGCTTTGGCCTATTCTTGTTTCACCAAATACTATAGAATTTGTACGAACTCTAGGAAAAGTACGGATTTTTGTGCAATATTGAACTGTAAGGTTTTTCCTCGAACATTGCCAGACTTTTTTGAAAATTCGTCGGATACGATTGTGTTCCGAAAGTTGCTGATTTGAAAGCTTATTAACAAAATGTTCTCGGAAAGGGGGAGTGGGTTGACATATTGATGGCATTGCTGCTTCCCGGTATTGTCTAGTAAACCGTGGTAGTGTGGTTCCCGGTTGTAAAGAAACCGATTTGTTCATCTTTTCGGAATTAAGTATGTGCGGACAATAACTGTGTTTTTCATAGGTTAGTTTTATCATTAATAATCATTTTTATTAAGTTTTTTTTTTTAATAACCTGTGATTAACCCTTTCCTGTACAAACCCGGGATTTTACGTCACTATGATTTCATACTCGGGAAAACATTGTGGAAAAAGAAGAAATTGCTTGTAACAAGCAATTTCTCCTTTTCCCACAATATTTTCTACCACATTGGATGGGTTTATTTCAAATTTCATTCAATTTGCATTGTCGCCTGCAACCTCTTACAATTTGGACCAGTCCAAAATTTCAAGAAACAGGAAAGGGTTAAAAAGCTGTGCCGCTTTTACAATAAGAACTAGAATGTAATTATAAAACTAGGTTTATGAACGGCATAGCAACGAGTCACCAAACGATCTAAATGTAAAACGGTTACAGGCGACAATCCGAAGAGTGCAATGTCTTTAAAAGCGTGAGTGAGCTGTAGTTACGACGTTTATGTGGCCAAACCGACAAAAATGCTTCAAATAGATGTCGCCCGTTGTAAAAGGTCTAAGTTTTCTTTCGGTCTAAATGAATAAATCGATTTAAAAAAAATCTGAAAAAATGTATGTTGCCAGTAACACGTAAAACAAGTGAAATGGACAATTTCTCTATTATTCAAATGAAATAAAGCCTTCATTATTATTATATTTAAGATTGTTTGATTGATTTGATTGAATGGGGTTTAGCGCCACTTTTAACAGTTTTTCAGTCACATCGGCTGGAGCACCTAACAATGGATTCCTGGTATTTTTCACACCAGTACTATCACTACACCCTTTCCTAGCCTCCAGCTGCTATCCCACTTAGGTTTACGATTATCCACCCATTGGTGAAAGACAAATGTCGGAAAGGATATGTGCCGCCGCCGGGGATCGAACCCATGAATCCCATGATTGAAGATTTGGGGTCTGACTGTGACTAGAGATAAACATGTCGAATCATTCTAGTACAATAATTACTTTAACTTCTACATAGCAAAAACTGAGGTTGTTAGATCAACATTAGATACACTTCTTGGTGTGTCAGGACTCTTGTACAGTTCTGCGGTATGTTACTTAACCCAATACTAGCCCTTTCCAGTTTTGCAAAATTTTAGATCTGTCCAAATTCAAAGGTTTTGCAGACGAAAATTTAAAGTTTATTTTATTCGAAAAATAACCATTTAGTAGGGTACAAAATATTGTGGAAAAAAAGAAATTGCTTGATACAAAGCAATTTCTTCTTTTCACAATGTTTTCTCAATTACAAATTCACGGGGACGTAAAAACCAGGGATTAACCAGGAAAGGGTTAAGCGACAAAACTTAAGACTGGTCCAAATTGAAATAAATTGTAGACGATATTTGGCTAAAATTGGAAAATGGAAAACCAGTGCCAAGTCAGTTAGAAAGCATTGTGAGAAAACGGAGAAAATGCTTCTGCTTTTCCCACAATGTTTTCCATGATCAAATATCTTGTAGTCTAAAAATGTTCTGTGTTGTAATGGCTTAAGAAATAAAGAGATTATTGTTGTTGTTGTTGTTTTCTTTGAGGTAAAACTTAATCACAACGTTTGAATTAGACTAGCTCCCAGTCTCACTGATATTTATATTTTAGTTGAAAAGCTGTTATCTTGATCTGTTTTGCTGATTAGTGAGTTTGTGAAACGTCATAGAATGAAATGTACTTGCATGATTGATGCATCTTACTTTCTTTCAAACCCACATTTACTGATAGCCTGGGAGACAGGCTACGCATGAATACGCAGAGCGGATTCATACATTAGTGTGGTAAGGTTTTTTGGTTCATACCTCAATGAAAACAAAATAAAACAAAAAACTCTTAATTTCGTATCATTTCCACTAAGCGAAAGCAATTTTTTTTCTGGACTAGTGTTGAGCAAATTTTTATTGATCTACTTTAAGTGCAAGCAAACAAAATAGTTTGCGTGCTCAAAAAAATGTTCATTTAAGAGATGAAGAGAATACTTTTTTGTTTTCATAGGGGTATGAATCGAAAAACCTAATCGCGCTGTATGAATACGCGAAGCGGATTCATACATTGTGTGATTAGGTTTTTCGGTTCATACCTCCATGAAAACAAAAAATATTCACTTCATTTCTTTAAGTTTAATAGGATCGAGCGAAAAAAACCCAAAAGCCCTACAAATTTTGACACCTTTTTACATGGGACTATTTTGTGCGGGAGCATATAAAATCGCTGCGTGATCAAAATTTTGTTCATGGAGTTATGAATATTTTTTTCGACCGATCAGAACACTCGTTTTTGAAAGACGAAACTAGAAATTAAATTATAGAAGTATGAAAATAAAATATTAAAATCAAGACACCTGAATTTTGATAGACGCAACTAAGATAAATGATTTGCCAGAGAATAACAATAAGGACATTTTTCATTGTGTTAGGGAACTCCGCGAAACAAATATTTGAAAAAGAGACCGGATATAGCAGAGGCCATTTAGCTAAAGTATTTCGAGAATGAGCACGTAAAGTATAGCAATGATTCTAGATTCAGAGTGCAGTCAATGGCGAAATGTTAGGACCCTGGTCAAACTTCACATTAATTTTCGTAATATCGACCTTTCTCGAGGAAAAACGAAACAACAACAAATCTATTTTATTCTTTATAATATAATACATGTACCATAAAGGTTTCTTTGGTGCTTTTCGGTTGTTTATCGACATTTCCAGGCGGATTCATTTGATCTTTTAGTGCATTACCAGACATTCCAGCTTTTAACGCCCCTCGAGGAGAGAAAAATGTGGAAAATTATCCAAAATGTTTTCTACCCAGAAAGACAAAGATTTTCAAAATTGGATTATCTTGAAATTTGCGGCCGTAATTTCTTTTAAATTGGACCAGTCCTCTGGTAAAGGGTAAACCTACAAACAGATGAAATGAGCGCATGCGTGACATTTCCAACCATTACACATGAGCGCTAAGTGAACACTCAGATCAGCCTGTGCATCCGCACAGTCTGATCAGAGTCTTCACTCTGCGCTCTGTAGATAGACACTGACCCAAAAAGCTTCTTTAAACAATCAGCGAATATTCTAATTGCCCCGAATGGCTGTCCAGGGTTCTCATTGTGTTTTAGTCACGCACATGCGAAATGGTTGGAAATGCCACGCATGGGCAAAGGCTCAAATTATATATGAAAAAAAAAAACTTTGATAGATTTAGCCCTGTTTTCATTCATTTTGCTCCACCAGACATCGTAAGCTACTGGTAGTTTCGCCATGTTACCATGTAATTCACATGCGAAATGACGCGCTTTTAGATTTATTTTTTCACAGAATATATATATCTTGTCTCTTTCTTGTATTGCGCGTCGGACTGTCAATCTAGATGTCCCGGATTCGATCCCCGACGGCGGCACTCATCCTTTCCGACTATTTGTCTCTCACCAATGGGTTGATAATCGTAGACCTATGTGGGATAGCAGCTGGAGGCTAGGAAGGGACGTAATGGTAGTACTGGTGTGAGAAATACCAGGATTCCATTGCTAGGTGCTCCAGCCACCGCGATATAACTGAAAGATTGTTGAAAGCGGCGTAAAACCCCATTCTAACAAACAAACAAAACAAATCTTTCTTGTATTAAAGAAAAAGAATAAGTGTTCGTTTTCGACTGGTAAATTTCGTGAGTAGCAGAAACCATATATTCATTGAAAATACAGCTTATGTTGTTCAGATTTTTCTCTCGGTTTTTCCTATTCTTGTCTACTCTAAAATCATTACAAGTGCGTTAGAACATTGCTATGTGAAGCATTCCGTTTCCTGTTTTTATGCCAATAATCGGGACTAAAATTTCTTTTTCGACATCGGCTAAGTTCAATAAGGATTTTCCCCATTTCTCACAATGTTTTACAGAGATATTTGTCTTCAAAGGGTCAAAATACGGAACTATGTGGTAATAGATTAGAGCAATATTTCCTTTTCCGATGCTTGCTGCTATGAATAAATACTTTGTATTGTTAATTTTTGTCATTTTTTCCGATTACATTCAATTCACATTTTGTCTAAGATTTCATTAATATTTCGAGGAAGTTTGAACTTTTGTCGACTGCTTATGGATTAATCATACAAATTATCAAAATGCACGTGCTTATAAATTGTTTGGTGCAGTGTCTGCGTTTTTTGTAGACCCCCCCCCCCCCAAAAAAAAAATAAATAAATAAATAAAACAAAGCAAAAAAGTCAAATTGGTCGTGAAAATCCAAATGGACTCGACAAGTCATTTGTGATAAACTCGTTATAGCGAAATAGAGAGCTTTAACCCATTCCAACTCAATCCCTCCTTTTTACGCCCCTCGAGAAAAAAGCTTTGGAAAACATTGTGGATAATGAAGAAATTGCTTGTATCAAGCAATTTCTTCATTATCGACAATGTTTTCTATCCAAAAAGACGAAAAAATTCAAAATTCCATCAACTTGAAATTGTCGTCTGCAGCTTCTTTCAATTTGGACTAGTCTAAAATTTTGCTGTGTTGGAAAGGGTTAAAGGCACATCGTGTATCCAATTGTTTATTTCAACTGTGGACTTTGATGCCGATGGATCAAATTTAACGTGCTGGTCACAGGAAACTTGGAATGACATATGTTAAATATGGTCACAAAAATGGAAAGCGATATGAGAGACGGGTTTAAAAGTATATTGTATATTTGTTGCTGCCAAAAATCAAAGAGATTTGAGGAGTTAATTGCGTGGAGAATTTTATGGTGAAGAAGAGAATATTTTAGGTAAGTTTATTCTATAATTATTTATCTTTCTCTTTTTAGTTAAAACAGATTAACCCTTTCCCTAAAATGCTCTGTTTTTTACGTCCCAGAGATTTTATACTCGAGAAAATTTTATGGAAAAAGAAGAAATTGCGTAGAACAAGCAATTTCTTCTTTTCCCACAATTTTTCTAACCTGTATTTTGGTTACTTTTCTAATTGCACCCACTTTTGATTGTTGTCTGCAACATCTTCCAAATTGGACCAGTCTAAATTTGAAACGAGAGGGCTATTGGCCTTGGGGCGCTCACCTGAGATAAAGGCTCTTTTTCTTTAAACAGTCTAATTTTATGTTAAGGATAGGATTTTGATACAAGGGGGACCATTCTTTATACATGTATTGGCTCTGTACCCGGGGATCCCAAAATCTTAATGGCAAATTCCGAGGCTTTAGGATTAAATTGAGACGAAGAGGGAGACAATTTTTCCTCTCTTGATCCATGGGGTGTAATTTCAGAAAAAGGGAAGAAGTCCATGAACTGAGGCTTCATACAAAATATTAAGGCTCTACGCCTTCTGGGTCAGGAGGAGAATATTCTTAAGATCATTTTAAACTTTCATTTTTGTTGTCATAGCAACCACAGTTTTAAACTGATTTCAAATCTTTTGGCTATACTTAAAGGGACATTTCTGCCAAATTTTCAACCGATTCAGTTCTTTTAGCTTTTTCAACGGATTCAGTTCTTTTAGCTTTTTCAAAGGGGACCACCTAAGGAACATTTCTGCCAAATTTGCTTCAAATTGGCCCACTGGTTTGGGAGGAGATGTCGTGTAAAAATCGTTCTTAATTTCTATATAAACCCCACCAACTCGGGCTCCACTCCTGGGGACCCCAGGGTCATGATTTTAGTTATTTTGATAGAGGTCAATATACTGATGTTTCATGCAAAATATCAAGGCTCTACCCCTTTTAAGTCGGGAGGAGAAGATTTTTTAAAGATTATTTTAAAATTTCGCTTTGGTTGCCATGGTAACCAGAGTTTTCAACGGATTTCAGTTATTTTAGCTATTTTGAAGGGTACCACCCAAGGAACATTTCTGCCAAATTTTGTTCAAATTGGCCCAGTGGTTTAGTAGGAGATGTTGTATAAAGAATTGTTGACGGACGCCGGACGACAGACGACGGACGAAGTTTGATCACAGTAGCGCACATGAGCACTTCGTGCTCAGGTGAGCTAAAGACAACAGGAAAGGGTTAACGGATCGCTGCCCAAGCCCCTTGGTCTCTAATGAGGTAGATTGACCGAGATATAAAATGACGTTAGCTTGAACAATTAATGGATCGCGTAAATCTATCTAAGAGTCAATTGACCAATTAAATCATTATTTAAACCGTACGCTGTGGTTGAATCGTTGAGGTCTCTCTCTCTCTCTCTCTCTCTCTCTCTCTCTCTCTCTCTCTCTCTCTCTCTCTCTCTCTCTCTCTCTCTCTCTCTCTCTCTCATTAAATCTAATATTGTTCAATACCATAATAATACCATGTTGTCCTCTATTATCATGTTGGCATCTTTTATGTTATATGTATATGCTGAGCTCATTTTTGTGTCTAGTGCACATTGAGCAGTTTATTTGAATAAAACTTGTAAACTTGCCAACCAACCATTTTTGTTACATGTTATAGACCATACATTTTACAAAAAAGCACCGTTTAACCCATTCCCACTCAGTAACGCTTTTAGACGCCCCCTAGGAAAAAGAAAGCTTAGGAAAACATTGTGGAAAATGAAGAAATTGCTTGTAACAAGCAATTTCTTCATTTTAAACAATGTTTTCCACCTAGAAAGTTGAAAAAATTCCAAATTTCATACACTTTAAATTGTCGTCTGCAGCTTCTTTCAATTTGGACCAGTCTAAAATTTTGTTATGAGGGAATCGGTTAGATACGAAAAGGAACTTCCTGTTGGAGGTCAGTGGGCGTGGCCAGCGATCCATTAATTGACGGACGGCTGGCCATGCCCTTGACATCCGACAGGCCAGTTCGACTTAGATACAAAACGGCATAGCCCTTTCCTGTTCTACGAAATTTTAGATTTGTCCAATTTAATTCAGGTCACAGACGACAAATTAAAGTTGATTTATTAAAAAAGTTACAGTCCTACAGGGTAGAAAATGTTTTGGGAAAGAAGAAACTTCAGTAATGTATTTTTCTTTCCCAAAATATTTTCATAAGTATGAAATCATGGGAACGTAAAAATCAGGGATTGTACGAAGAAGAAATCGTAGGCTTGAGATCATAACGTCGAAACTTAAGCTTGAAAAACCTGTTCAACTGATTCTCTAACAACAAAATTTTTGACTGGTCAAAATTGAAAGAAGCTGAAGACAACAATTTCAAGCTGATGGAATTTTACCTTTCAACGCTAGTTTTAGGGCAAGAGTTGTCAGCCCTTAACTGGTTTACGCTACTTTCAGCGGAAAGTGGTACATTGGATTTACCTTATTTTGGACGTTATCCCTGTAATTTGTGTTAAATGTTATTACATGTCGTAATCTAGACGAATTTTCGCACAATGCTAAAGATGAAATGGTAAAATGGCGGATCCAGGATTTCTGCATTGGGGGCTTAAACTTACCAATCGGGTTGTTTTCCTATTTCAATCATTTTGTAAATGAATTTCCCATCGAAAATGAAATAATAAGGATACGGGGGGGGGGGGGGGAACAAACGAACCCCTCTAAATCCGCCACTCTGGAAATACGTGTATATCGTGGCTAAGTAATGCAACAAGTATAGCTTTCCTTGCAAATAAGGGGAAATTTCTAATGATGGTTTCCAAATCGCGATACTGAAATAGATAAGTATGTTATATGTCTTTCTAACGATACTTATAGCTTTCAATCTGGTAATTTGCTTCATCTAACCCTTTCTAACCCTTTCCTGTTTCACAAAATTCTAGACTTGTCCAATTTCAAAGCTTTTGCATACGAAAATTTAAAGTTGATTTTATTTGTAAAAAAACCCTATTCAGTAGGGTAGAAAATATTGCGGAAAATGTAGAAATTGCTTGTTACAAGCAACTTCTCCTTTTTCCACAATGATTTCCAGTGAATAAAAACACTAGGGCGTAAAAACCAGTGATTGAACAGGAAAGGATTAAAGAATAAAAAGGGATTTCAACTGAACACGCCCTCCGACCGATTAACTCGTGTTTCGACATTGTAAATCTTATTTATATACCACTGGCCATAGATTTAGCAAAATATCGCCGTTTAATATCTCAGAGGAACTTCCTGTCGGAGCTCAGTACGCATAACCAGCGATCCGTTAATTCTTGGAAGTGTCACGCACAGGTCCATGTATCATGTAAGAAAGAATACCCGTAATGCGTTTTTTATTATTATTATTATTATTTATGTTTTGAATCGGGATTCATCGGGTGACGTCGTTACATTTCTGTTTACTAGTATGATTACTATTATGACGAATTTACTATCTAGCAAATCAAAAGGTGCGAATTTTGTACCTTAAATGGCGCATAACCGGTATTCTACCTTAAGGCAATCTAAACCTTCAGGAATCCACTCCTTTCTTCAAGCAAGTCACATTGAATTCTAAATAACATACTTCATGTTTTAGTGTTTTTTCTACATTGCTGATTTTTGCTCCGTTTCATGGGTATGCAATGTGAATTTTTTAACCTTGAATTCGAATTGAAGAAGTCGCCATCAAATCCTTCGTTGTTGTTATCCACTAGAATCGTCTCGTGGAATGTGCTTCGGCAAATTAGCAGGAATGTCTTGTAGATTCTTATTGATTTCGTAAAGGACGTGTGACTTTGATCGCTTAACCATTACCGGACCAAGAACTTCTTGACCGGTCGAAAGTTGCAGGCGAGGATTTAAATTTGATGAAATTTTAAGATTCTTTGTTTATTGCGGTAGAAAACATCGTTGAATGTGAAGAAATTGGTTGTAACAAGCAATTTCTTCTTTTTCCACAATGTTTTCCAAAGCTTTTTGTGTGTGAGGAATAAAAAGGCGGGATTGTGTGGGAATGGGTTCTTAATAAAGGTGACATAAATTTGGCAGAGAAGAACGTCATAATTTACGCATCAAGGCACTGTTTTCATGATTAAGTATTTAGCTGTACGCCTGTTTTCGGCTAATTGGCCATTACAGAAACCCCGCTTTGTATTCCACGTAATTACTGATAAATAAATGTAGGGCGTGCTGTTATTGAACTGATGTTCATATGATATAATATGAACGCATGCATGAAATTTCCAACCATTACACATGTGCGCCAAGTAAAGACTCAGATCAGTCTGTGCATCCGCACAGTCTGGTCAGAGTCTTCACTCTGCGCTCTGTAGAAAGATACTGACCCAATGCTTCTTTAAACAATCAGAGAATATTCTAATTGCCCCAAATGGCTGTCTAGGGTGCTCAATGTGTGTAAGTCACGCACATGCGAAATTGTTGGAAATGTCACGCACAGGCTCATATATAATTGCATGCAAAATAAAGGGGAAGCAACATTTGTAACAAAGTTACAAACATACAGCTTGTTTTCACAATGTAAGGTACATAAACGATGTTTTCTCTCCCCCCCCCCTCCCTTTTTTTCTGAAATCAAAACATTATATTCAAGCTGTAGCTGCGACGTTTAGGTCGCCAAATCAACCGATTTACCTTGTTACTGACCATAAATTTCGCAAAATAACGCGTTCATCCCTTGTAATACCGAATAAAATCCCTTTCAGAATTGCTTTAAAATCAAAGGACTAAAATCACTGGAAGCACTATTTGTGGATAAATATTTTTATGGAAAACTAATCTCACAAACAACTCTGGTTTTACAGGGGCAAACAAGTGGCGTAGACTAAGATCAGACTGTACTTATGTGCAAGCTGATCTTTGTCTATGCCTCCTGCCAACCAATATATTACGGGTTCAACATGACAAGGGTTATTATCGAATGACAAATAAAATTGAGTCGAGTTGAGTTTTTTAACTTTCTGAAGGATCTCAGTGGGCTTGGCCAGCGATCCACCAATTTAAAGTCGGTCATTTTTTGTTCTCAAAAAAGCATGGTTTTCTAGTAAAAGGACAAACATGATATCTCAATTAAAACCGACTGGAGTGGCCATTGTTTGAAAATGTGAACGCGCTCCGAAGAAGGGGCATAAACAACATAATTGAAAAAAAAGTTGAGATTCCATAGGGGCTGTAAAAATAGAAAATAGTATAGTAGAATAACTAAATCAGAAATGAAAAGAATAGTTATTGTTTTCATTGAGGTATAAATCTTAAATCTCAACCACACTGTATGAATCCAAGAAGCAGGTTCAAACTTAGTGTGGTTCATCTTTTAAAGGTCCATATCTCAATGAAAAATGAAAACAACAAATAAATTATTGAGTTCATACCTTATTGAAAAATGAAAACAATAAACGATCTAACATTTCTTATAATACAATGCGAACAAACAAATCAAAGCAAATATTTTACTAGTTTGGAGTAAAATTGTATTGATCTACTTAGTGCGCAAGCAAACAAAATAGTTGCGTGCTTAAAATTTTGTTAATGGGAGTATTTGAAAGAAATAATCAGCAATCAAATCTTGACAAACGAAACTATTTCTAACCCTTTCCTGTTCAATCCATAGTTTTTACGTCCCTCCGTTTTTATACTTGAAAAAACATTTTGTAAAAAGACGAAATTGCTTGCAACAAGCAATTTCTTCTTTTTCCACATTTTTTTCTACCTCTGAATTGTCGCTTGTAAAATATTTGAATTTGGACAGGTCTAAAATTTTGGAAAACAGGAAAGGGTTCAATTATTTTACACCGGGAAATAACTACTGAAGGCGATTTTTCTTTTTCCTTGCCTGTGAAACATAGGCTGGCTGACAAGGTTTGAAAATTTTCGCATTATCGAGATAGCCCCTTTTTGCTTGACGGTTCCGCCAATATTATGTAGGGAAAGCCATTTCCAATTTCCTGTCAAACAGAGGAGGGCTAAGAAGTCTTATAAAGTCTGATTAATATCCGTATTCTGGTATATTTATGGTTCTTCAAGAGGTATTTGTGGGTTTCAAACGTCATCGTGTCTGAGTTTATAATTAAAATGCATTCTTTGTTTTAAAAAAAAATGGGAGGATGCTATTATTTCATTCGAATTCCCTCTAATGATTTCAAGAGACAATCTTATGTTTTGAATATTACTTGGGGGTATGTTTCTCAAATTTGACGAAGTTTATTTAAGATTTTCACTCTGGAATTATGGTGGCATAGAAATGTCATCACTTACCAGATAATTAACGCGAAAAAATGGCGGAGATCGCGTTATTTCCATTTTTCTTGAAAGTTGTTCACTGTTTTTCTATTTATCATGATTATTTTTTAGCCTGTTAAGATACCGAAGAACGAATTTTGTCGTGTTAGTACTCTTTCATGCTACAACTTTCTTGATATATTTCACAGAGGAAAGGGTGAAGAATACATGTTATTTTTCATGAAAACTTATATTTGTCAAGATACCAGACATTGATTAACATGAATTTTGTCGCATTAGTTCTCTAGAACTGCTAAGACTTACCAGATAATTTACTCGGGAAACGTAAAGGTGGATACATTGGTAGCATAGATGATAAAATAACATGAAAAATAGCGGAGAACTCGCTATTTTTCACGAAAACTCATTTCGTCGAGATAACAGTTTATTATGTTCAGTTGTATTTAGTGCTCTGGAACTCCCATCACCGACTAGATAATTGTTGGTTTAGAAAATTGCAGTCATCGCGTTATTTTTCACGATGAAGACATTCTGACAAGATATCAAGTATTTAAGTGAACGTGAACTTTGCTGTGTAAGTAAGAAGAACTGTCACCTCTTAAAACATCATTTATCGCAACAAAGATAGGTATATCGTATTATCGACATAATATCTTGAAAAGTTTTGACGATTTTTGTAAGTTTTCATGAAAAGCTATCAAGGTCCCATTAAAGTGACGTGATATTCCCTATTTGTTTATAATCTGTTAAGCCGCGGCCATAGCGCAGTGATAGCACGCAGACCTCTTTGTCATGGAGTTCCGGGTTCGATCCCCGGCCGCGGCGAATAACCTCTCCGATATTTGTCTCCTACCAATTGGTGGATAATCGTTAATGTATGTGGGATGAGCAGCTGGAAGCTCGGAAACAGCGTAGTGATAGGACTGGTGTGAGAAATACCGTGAATCCATGTTTAGGTGCTACAGCCGCCGCAATATGACTGAAGTATTCCATTCAAAAAAATCTTATCGTCTGCTAAGTTGTAGCCGTCCAGAGTACTGGCGCTACAAAAATCATTTTACCTTAATCTACTAGAATCTTGACAAAATAAAAGTATTCATGGAAATAACGTGATACCCACCATTAGTTTTATTTTCCCGTGAAAGTTATCTAGTAAGTAGCGTCAGTTCCAGAGCTCTATCGCAGCGAAATTCGCTTTAAGTTAATATCTGATATATCAAAAGGACAGAAAACTTATCTCAATAAAAAGAAAATTCGTGAAAACTTTTCACGATAAAATTGAAATAACACAATATCAGCCATTTCCATGTTTTACATCTAGTAAGTGGTGTCTTTTCTATGCAACCATAGATCGTGGTACTTTTCACGAAAATTCTATTTGTCTAGAACGCAGATAGTTCTTAAAAATTATGGTGAAAAAATGTTCAAGACAAATTGACAATAGTACGATACCCGCCATGTTGTCGACGTAAATCATCTTGTAAAGAGAAAAATATATAATGAAAGTTAGAAATAACGTTTTATCTGCTATTTTGGCGTAAAGATTTTGTAGTAAGTGGTGGCAAGTGATAATCTACCAGACGTGAATTTCGTGTGTTAGTACTCTGGGGTGAACTGCCTCTATATTTAGATAATTTTCATAGCGGATATCACTAAAAAAAAAATCCAAATTTTCATTAACTAGAATTTATTGTCGGCGATGTCTTTGAATTTGGATCAGTCTAAAAAAAATATCGTCGAGTAATGGATTAAAGCATGAATTTTGTCGCGTTAGTGCTATAGAAAGTGGTGGCAGATTTATTCCACCATACGTGTTGATCAATGATTAGGTAGCAAAGGGTCAGCTTTGATAGATTAAGTTAAAAGATAATTTTTTGAGATCTTCTCAGAGTTCGACGAGTGCATACTTGCGCTAGAGGCTGAACCACTAAATCAATCGAATGCCTACGCCATAAAAAGTACTTCTTATGTATTTCAGGAAGTTTATCTCCTAAGGTTTTTTTTATTTGTTTGTTGTTGGTGGTGGTTGTTGGTTTTTTTTTTTGTGTGTGTGTGTGTGTGTTTTGTTTTGTTTTTTGTTTGTTTGCTTTTTTGCTCACCGTGTTCAAAATGAGTCTGAGCAGTGTCTTCCCTATGCGCTCTGCTTTGTATGGCCACATGAATTCATAATATTCAAATCGTATAGAACTCTTTCAAAAGCATGCTATTTAACTCCACGTTTACTTAAACCTCGTTTATTTATCATGATAACCTTTCACAGAAGATAACTTAGTAAAACATTGCTTTGCTAGCTTACAGTACTTTCAGTGCTTTTATTTTTTAAAGAGGCTTTCAAATGAAATAGTGTTTGATATAAAAGTGCATTTCTGTGACCTGGTATAGCTTACCAATATCGCAATCGGAAAACTCATCGACACGACCCAGAACCGTAGAGTCCACGTGTCGCATAATTGACCAATCGCTGTCCCCGCCCACTTACATCCTTTGCCCCGCCCATTGACTCCAACGTGAAGCTCCACTTCGATCTTAAACGGCGTTATTTTGCAAAATTCATGGCAAGTAGCATGAAACAATCAAAGTACTGAAAGTACTTTTAGCTTGCAAAGCATGGTTGAATTTAGAAAATCTTTGTCTTGTTGGATTGGAAACATTGTGGACATTGAAGAAATTGCTTGTTACAAGCAATGTCTTCATTGTCCACAATGTTTTCTTAAGATTTTTTCTTATGATGCTTAAAAAGCGAAATTGAGTGGGAATGGGCCTTTGACAGATTTCTTCTAAATTTGAATAGAGTTTGCAATATTCCTGATAAACATAAGAACTATTTTTATCGCGTAGGCATTCCATGGATTTGGTGGTTAAGCCTCCAGTGGCAGTTTGCACTCGTTGAACTTTGAGAAGACCTCAAAATTGTGTATGTTAACTTAAGCTATCCAAGCTGACGCTTTGCTAAAGCTAAAAAGTGAAATGGTTGGTTGGCGACTTTAAATTCGTAACAACGGCTTGAATAAAGTAAAAAAAAAATACAAGCAAATAAGGATGTCAATTTCTAAACGATAGCAAATATATTGTCATTGTTCATCCCGGAACCAATCCTGAGTTCGGGATGACAAACACGCTAATGTTCAAAAGTGGTACCCAGCTTTGCATTTGCATCGGATTTCACTCGCTCACTTCTCGCAACTCAGGGCCGTCGGTTTATGGTAGACTAAATGGGTCAAAAGTCGTGCTCGCATAAAAACAACTCGTTCTCGTGAACATATCAAGTGCAGCCACAAAATACAGTCATGCACGCTCAAAAACTCAATAGACTACAAGTGCATGCAATAAAGAAAAGGGGCTTTTACCTTTTGTAAGCGTGCTCGCTCAAAATTTGATCGTGCTCGCACGATTTTACGCGTGCATGCTTAATGAGCGCGGTTGCTCAGTAAATCCTACGTTTGCCCATGTATCATTAAGCGTTCACTCGTTCTTTTACGATTAAACGACTTAATGCACGCATTTGACACCATACCGTTTAGCCATACCAAACACTAGCGAACGTCTCCATCTTGAAATCCGCTGTTCGAAAAAGTCAAGGGGATAACATACCGTTAACCCATTTCAACTTAATCCCACATTTTTACGCGATGCAGAAAAAAGTTCCCAAAAAGCATTGTGGAAAACGGAGAAATTGCTCCTGGCAAGCAATTTCTTATTTTCTCACAATGTTCACTACCGTATTTGGCACTTATTTAAAAAAATATATAGTACTTTGAATTGGCGTCTGCAACCGCTTTCAATTTGGTCTAGTCTAAAATGTTGTCATCTTATAATGGGTTAGCCCATTCCCACACAATCCCTCATTTTTACGCCCCTTAGGTTAAAAGTCTTTGGAAACATTGTGGAAAATGGAGAAACTGCTTGAATAAGCTTGAAATGGTCGAATGCAGCTTCTTTCAATTTGGACTAGTTTGAAATATTGGCGAGGGACTTGTAATCCTAACTAGCCTAGCTTTATTTCATAAGCACCGAGGTGTTTAGTTAGCACTCGTTATCCAGCCACGCTATTGGGTTTGATGAATCATCACGGGAAAAAAGTTCGATAACAGCAGATGTTACATGATGTAGATAAAACAGCCTATTTATCAAAAACCTTTCTGCTGAACTTTTTACCGTACGTAGAAATATAGAACAATCTTTACCCCATTACAAGACAATGAAATTTAAGACAAGTCCAAATTCAAAGATGTCCCGGACAATTAACAAATTTTAGGTGATTTTATCTACATGTTTTATTCATCCCCCCTATTTTGTGGTAGGAGACATTGAAAGCAGTTAGGAAATTGCTTGCAACAAGCGATTCCTCCATTTTCATAATGTTTTCTAAAGCATCAAAAAGGCGTGAAAAAGCGTTATGTGTTGGAATGTGCAACAATTCATCAATATAACATTTTCCTGTTTGATCCCAGGTTTTTACGTCCCTGTGTTTTTATACTTGAGAAAGCATTGTGGAAAAAGAAGAAATTGATTATAACAAGCAATTGTTCTTTTTCGACAATATTTTCTACCCTATCTAATGACTATTTTTTTCCAATTAGTTCGTCTGCAAAACCTTTGAATTTAGACCAGTCTATACTTCCTAAAAACAGGAAGGTGTTAAGGGTCGCCATCGTTAATCAAAACTCGATTGACCAATCAATTTATTTATTTATTTAAGAGATCAGGAGAATATTTTTTGTTTTCGTGGAGGTATGAACCGAAAAACCTAATCACACTGTATGAATACGCGAAGCGGATTCATACATTGTGTGATTAGGTTTTTCGGTTCATACCTCCATGAAAACAAAAAATATTATCTTCATTTCTCATAATTTAATAGCATCGAGCGAAAAATGCAAAAACTTAACAAATTTTGATACCTTTTTGTAGTGAACTATTTTGTGCGTAAGCATTCAAAATGGCTGCGTACTCAAAATTTTGTTCATGGAGGTATGAATTAAATTTTTCGACCAATCAGAACGCTCGTTTTTGATAGACGAAACAAACAATTGAATTAAACCGAAGTGATTATTGACCTCTGTCATTCATATCAAGCAGCTGTGTTGACTTTGCGAGTTGAACATAGTAACTCACTAGAGCTGAGCTCTTTTCGAATAACACACAGTACTTTTTTCATTAACGTTTTTACAAAACTTGTATATTTTCTTATGGGAGACTTAACCAAAACTCTTGCTAGTCAAGAGTGGCACGTGATATTTGAATTTACGTTTCAAAAATTTAATTTATAAAACAACAACAACAAAAATGATAATCTGTATCACGGTAACAACTACCTTTGTAAGGGTATTTGTGTTTCTCGTAATATTTGTGGACTGCAACTGGGGTTTATTTATCTGTAACAACAATTTTAGTAAATTCGGCTATTCTCGCTTTGAAAGCATTAAATTAATTAATTAAATCGATCAAAATTCGCATGACCAACGTCATCAGCATGTTCTTATTTACCGTTTCTATCAACCTATAGTTCATTAACCCAGCTTATCTGTTTGGCCGCGACAAAGACATATCAAAGTACTGTTAGCTAGCAAAGAACGGCTTTGTTATGTTAAGTAATCTGAAAATCGATAGCCAAATCGAATAAAAAACTGAGATGGTCAAAATTTATGTAAAGTAATTTTTCGAGTCTTACGACTTACGTCGTAGCTACAGCTTATTATCAAACGACGTTTAGGTTGCCAACCAACCTTTTTTTTTTTTTTTTTTCGTACATGGTAGTGGCCAAACATTTTGCCTACAATCTCCGATTAACAACTTACACCAATAAATTACACCAGAGATGATGAGAACTTTTTTCTTGCAATTTAAGAGATGCGAATTCATACATAAGTGTGGCTTTCGGTTCACATCTCCATGAAAACAAAACGATTTTCTAATTTAATTGCATCGAGCAAAAAAAGGCAACTTTACAAATGTTGATACATTTTTGTATGGGACTATTCATTTGTGCTGATGCATACAAAATCGCTGCGTGCTCAAATTTTGTTCATGGGGTTATGAATAGTTTGTTTGTTTTTTCGACCAATCAGGACGCCCGTTTTTTTAAAGGACGAAACTAAAAATGAAATTGTACATGAATTAATCTAAAAACCTCAAAACACTGTATGAAGCCGCTTTACGTTTCCGACACCAATCAAAACTCATCAACAAAAATATATCTTTCGTATCTTATGATTTAACATCACGAATATCATATTCGAAGAAGCCAGATAAAAATTTCTTATCCGTTTGAGAAAAATTCTTTGGTGGAACTACTGCGGTCGCAAGCATATAAGATAGTCTTATACTAAAAACAACAGCAAAAACAAGAGGACTATGATTGTCCTAAATCGCTCCCCTGAATATGATGTTTAATTGCTTTATAATATATACAAAAATAGCAAAGTCCACTGTCTAATTATTTTTGAGAAGATGTTTAAGGATTTTCTCTTTTAATCCTAGGTATATTGATGATCCCACCATATAGCGCTAATTTCTTGGATATGTTATTGCTTTGAAGTATAGACTTCAATACATACCAAATATAAAAGCTCTAGGCCTAATGGTTTAGGAGAAGAAGGTTTTCAAAGATATCTTTCTTTATTCCAATCTAAAATTAGGGATCGCACAGAAAAGGGCTAATTTTCAGAATATGGTAATTTTTTTAAGTATTTTGGTAGAGGGTAAATAGGTGATGATGCATACCAAATATAAAAGCTCTAGGCCTAATCGTTTGGGAGAAGAAGACTTTAAAAAAATCCTTCTTTATTCCTTTGTAAAATAAGTGATCGCACAGAAAAGGTCTAATTTTAAGAAAATGGTAATTCTTTGAAGTATTTTGGTAGAAGGTCAATTTTTGATGTGTACCAAATATCAAAGCTCTAGGCCTAATTGTTTGGGAGAAGAAGACTTTAAAAGATTTCCTGAATTATTCCTTTGTAAAATCAGGGATCGCACAGAAAAGGGCTTATTTTCAGAATAAGGTTATTCTTTGAAGTATTTTGGTAGAGGGTCAATAGGTGATGATACATATCAAATATAAAAGCTCTAGGCCTAATCGTTTGGGAGAAGAAGACTTTAAAAAAAATCCTTCTTTATTCCTTTGTAAAATCAATGATCGCACAGAAAAGGTCTTATTTTAAGAAAATGGTAATTCTTTGAAGTATTTTGGTAGAAGGTCAATTTTTGATGTGTACCAAATATCAAAGCTCTAGGCCTAATTGTTTGGGAGAAGAAGACTTTAAAAGATTTCCTGAATTATTCCTTTGTAAAATCAGGGATCGCACAGAAAAGGGCTTATTTTCAGAATAAGGTTATTCTTTGAAGTATTTTGGTAGAGGGTAAATAGGTGATGATACATATCAAATATAAAAGCTCTAGGCCTAATCGTTTGGGAGAAGAAGACTTTAAAAAAAATCCTTCTTTATTCCTTTGTAAAATCAATGATCGCACAGAAAATGTCTAATTTTCAGAAAATGGTAATTCTTTGAAGTATTTTGGTAGAAGGTCAATTGTTGATGTGTACCAAATATCAAAGCTCTAGGCCTTATCGTTTGAAAGAAGAAGATTTTCAAAGATTTCCTTCTTTATTCCTTTGTAAAATCAAGGATCGCACAGAAAAGGGTTAATTTTAAGAGTACAGTAATTCGTTGAAGTATTTTGGTCGAGAAACATTAGGTGATAATACATACCAAATATCAAAGCTCTAGGCCTGATGGTTTGGGAGTAGAAGATTTTCAAAGATTTCCTTCTTTATTCCTTTGAAAAATCAGGGATCGCACAGAAAAGGGCTAATTTTCAGAGTTCGTTAATTCTTTGAAGTATTGAAGTGATGATATGTACCAAATGTCAAAGCTCTAAGCCTTATGGTTCAGGAGAATTTTTTTTATAATTGTTTACGGACGGACAGACGGACGCCAGACAATTACCGATCACAATAGCTCACCTTTAGCACGTTGTGCTCAGGTGAGCTAAAAACCAGGGTCGATCAGAATCTACGGATCTTGATTGACAAACTAATATTCGTTACGAAATTTTAAATCTGACTCACGTCGATAGAAGAAAAGGTTGTATACGAAACAAGCAATGATTTGACCACATTTTGAAATTTTTGTGTACATTTTTGGCCTTGGAATCATGCTGTGTTAAAGCCATTTTCAGATTTTTTACAGGCAAACTTAGAACTACCTGAGTCAAAGCAACTGTGATTACATGGGTCATTCCGAATCTGAAACAGCAAAGAAAAAAATAATTCTGTTTCAAGATTATGTTAGTGGATCTGGCGATGTCGATGACCGATGGGAGAAATTCGATCAGATTAATTTCCCTAGGATAACTTCCGGTAGATTTAACCACCCTAATGTATCAGAAACATGACCCAGTTATTGTCTATTTCAGGGTCTCGTGTGACAGATTCCGGTCATAAAGCATGTCGGGATCGGAGGGCACACCGGAAACAGGAGAGTTGGAGTACTTTTTCATATCGTTCTGGGATAAGGTTGCTATTGTTAGCGGTGCGGTGGGATTTCTCCTGTGTTTAGTGTTCTGTATGGTGTGTATTCTGTGTCCAGATTGTTGTCTACATAATTTATGTTTCGGAGACGAGCACATGGACGAGAATCAATACAAAAAGAGAAAATTTGGTAATTATTTTATAGTTTAACCCTTTCCAAAAACGACGAGGTTTTAGACTGGCCCTATTTCCAAAGAAGTTGCAGACGACATTTCTTCGTTGATAAAATCTAATTCTTTTTATTTATTTGAAAACATTGTGGACAATAAAGAAATTTCTTCATTAAAAATGTTTTCCTAAGTTCTTTTTTGAGGGGGACGCCAAAGACGTTATTGTATTGTGTGGATAAAGGTGAAATTGGCTGTTGAATTTGAAGACACGCGAACGAGTTTCGTTTCTCAAGTTAAGGCAGCCTCAGTCACAATGTTTTGTCACATATCATTTTAATATCAAATCCAGTTAAAACACACAATAGTTTTGAGATGTTTCACAGAAAAGTTTTAAGTTCAAAATAGAGATCATTATGATTAAGTCTACTTGTGTAATGGATGGAAATGTCACGCATTCGCTCATATTTATTTCACAGTGAATGTATTGAATGATATACTTCTAGGCAATATTGTAATTTTTTACCAATTAACAAAAGAGTTTCGATTGACACTCTTGCCAATGACAAGTCTGGCTTAAAGCAACGACAACAGTAGGTGAAATTCGACTGTATACAGGTTCGCAAAAAAACCAACAACATATTTTTATAATTTTCCACTCCAGGGTCACAAAGGTCACAAAAATCAACAAGCAGCAAAGGTAGTTACGGTTCTACGGAGTCTGACTACTATTACGGCCTCCCCGAGGGCGTGGACTCGAGTTCCAAATGGAAACCACTACATATCATCAAGGAGTCGGATCACACGTCCGACTGGTCATCTGATACTGGCAGTTCTCTCGAAGTCATCAAACTGGAAAATGTAAGTGGATCTAATTTTAATGGGTCTTAAGCCGCGTCCACTTCACACAAGTCTTCGACACGACAGTTTGTCTGAGATACCAAACGCCGTTAGTTTTTTGTGCTGAGAACGAAACAAAAAGTAAATAGTCGGTGGGTGACCCAAACGCCGTAACTGCACTTACTGCAGCTTAAATAATTTACAGTTACGACGTTTTATACGCCCACACTAATACGGTTTTCAAAGTCTGTTACAACCATGACTGCATGCTCCTGGCAAAATCAGTGATTTAATTGGTGAATTCGCGATTCGTCGATTTACAATAATTTTTTGCTAAATTCGGACGGTCAAAATCGTCCTTACAATATACATTTTGAGAATCTTGGATCAGGTTAAGAAAAACAGTGCCCCAAAACAACTAAATGTATCAATTTTAACAGCTTTTCTCTCGCCAACCAGCGATTCCTTTGCCTTCGTCTTTAGTCTATTGTGCAATTGCATTGTCGGATAAAGCCAATTGTCTGTGAACACACACGTTGGAATGATAATTGGTGAATGTTTGTGTCCTTTTCGCCCTAGTTTTATTTTATGAGCTTTAATATCGGTTAAACGGTACCACTACTGATAGAGGTACCAGCGGCTATAAGGTCACTATGAACAGTCTAGACTGGTGAACCTGTCACACTTTCGCTGCTTTCCGACTCGCCAGTCAATGAACAATTGTTCAACTGGTTAAGTTATTCAAGTGAAAAAAATATTTGCATTCATTTTAGAAATAAAGAGAAAAGCGGATTCATATATTAGTGAGATTTATTTTGGGGCTCATCCTTCAAATACACTATTATCTTCATCTCTTCGCCTTTAATGCCATTAAGCAAAAATAATCGACTATTTTACTACTTTTGAATACAAAATAGTTGCGTGCTCAAAATTTTATGGAAATACGAATAAATAGCCAATCAAAACGCTTGAATCTTGTAGGCCCTTTCCTGCTAAATTACTGGTTTTGACGTCCCTGTGATTTTATAATTGAGTAAACATGGTGGCAAAAGAAGAAATTGCTTGTAACAAGCAATTTATTCTTCTTTTCACAATATTTTATACCATATTATATGATTATTTTTCAAATAAAATGGATTTTATATTGTCGTCTGCAAATCCTTTGAATTTGGGCAGGTCTAAAAGTTTCCAAAACAGGAAGTGTTAACTATTGTTATTAAATAGTAGTAAGTTGTATGATTATTTCTGACTTACGTATACTTTCAGTTAAAGAACAAAATGAACAAAGAACCGAATGGTAATGTAAATGGTGTCCATATTGATATACCGGAGCCTGCGTTAGTAAATGGAGAGATACAATTTAGCCTTACATATCTGCTCTCAGAGGAAAAGTTAATAATTGTGGTTTCAGAAGTAGGGAACATAACTCTGTCAGGAGATACAGCACTTATCTCCCCTTATGTGAAAATACGACTATATAGATCTCCTAAACAGTTTTTCACATTCCGATCAGGAACAATTAAGGATCACGTGATTAACAATTTGGACAAGGAATTCAAAACGAAAATGAAACAACCTAGTGATTGTCTGACGTTTAAAGAATCTTTCGAAGTGCCTTTATCTATTGACAATTTGAAGTATTACACAATTCGACTGTTACTTTGTGATATGGACAAGTTCTCTCGACATGTCGTGTATGGTGAAGTGTCTGTTGCCACGAAAAAACTGGATCTCTCGACTAAAGGGGAAGTCGTATTAAAGGAATCGTTACAAACTCCCCTTGAGGTAAGTCGAGATACGGCCTTACTTTCATGCGTTTTGTTTTCGTTTATCAAAGTGTCGTATTTATTGAAAGTGCAAGCTAGTTTGGGGTTATGAGACACTTTGTGTTTGAGTGTAGAGTACCTCCCGAATCCTCCCCCCCCCCTTCGTTGCCGGGCGCCTGGTAGAGACGAGCCTGCGGTTATCACCTAAATATCATTTCATACGTGAATTGTCATCTTCCGGTGACAATGCAAAAGATGACGACTTTACCCGAAATATTTCCGAATAAATTGACATATATTACATACGGACTATGATCCATCATACTTTAAGAGGTTCCTTGTACGAAAAAAAAAACAATCAAATTTCATCCTTCAAACTAAAAGGGATCCAATGGGAACACCGTGCTATGAATATCTGTAAAGAAAACCCAGACCGATTCCAGTAGAGGTCAATTAGATAAAGCATTTCGGAAATAAAACAAGATCATTCTAGATTCAGAAAATTTACGAAGAGCGAAAAGTATCTATCCTGACCAGGACGCATTCCACGCAGTCTAAACACGTGCTTATATAAAAGGGGAAACAATCTGCAGCAAAGTCACAAGAGTTGTTTTCTAGCCAACATGTGGCCACTCCATTACTTCACGAAACATGTGGTATTAAAGGACCATAATAACTCGCCATAAGTACAAAGGGCTCATGTGAAATGAAAATACAGTTGACCTTGATTTGTCAAGTTTGACCCGGAATATTCATGTTTTGACAGGTGATGCAGACTAAGATCAACCTGTTCATATGTGCAGTCAGATCTTAGTCTTCGCAACCTGTTTGTCCATTTCAAGCCCGAGTCATTTATACAATATTTCTTAAGACATGTTGACCTATCACCAATACCTCCAGTGCTTTCAGTACTTTGACTTTATTGTATTTGTGACAAAGAATTTTATCCAGCATGACAAGGGTTAAATTTCATTTTCAGGAAAACCTTGGCAAGATTTATCTGGGTCTTAGTTATCTGCCCACATCCGAGAAGATGTATCTGACGGTGGAGTCCTTAAAGGGTTTGAAGGTTATGGACAGGAATACGGGGTCTACAGGTATGTGTTGTATTTTATCACGTTAACAAAGAACAAAATAAGTGTATGCGTCTCATATTAAATCGCTTTAGGGCGCCCCTCAAGAAAGACTATATGGAAAACATTGTGTAAAATGAAGAAATTGCTTGTTACAAGCAATTTCTTCATTTTACACAAAGTTTTCTACCAAGTTGGAGGTTGAAGATTCGAATCCCACTGGAAGTTGAAAAAAATCTAAATTTTCATGATCTTTAAGTTGTCGTCTGCAACTCCTTTGAATTTGAACCAGTCTGAAATTTTGTCTTTTGGTAAAAGGTTAAAATGTTTGCCACGGAAGCTGCAGTAGGTACGATTTCGTATCCTGTGATTCCTTTTAGGATATTTTTGACACCGTACTATGTAACAAGCTGTGAATTTTGTGTTCATTTAATGGCGTGACCGTACGATTTTTAACGAAGTTATTTGAAAACTAATAGTATTAATTAACAAAACAAAACAAAATACATTTCGGCGACTGTACAAAAACCCAACGTAAATGTGTGATTCCTCTACGGATACCGTGATACGTGTCAACGCTCATCGAGATTGTCAATCGGAAATTTATAGACCAGTCAAATAATACATTTAGATAGGAAGTAAACTTTGAACTCCAACAATGGTCTACATTTATTTGAAGTCTTATTGTTGGTTTGGCATTGTAACTACAGGGTTTTTTTTCAAGCTGTTGATACAAGGTTTAGGTCGTCTACCAACCATTTTACATTTTTGTTACACGTTTTTCGTCATAGATATGGCGAAGTGATACCGTTTGGTGTTTAAACCCTTTCCTGGTGAATCCCTGGTTTTTACGTCCCTGTGATTTTGAAAAATTGAGAAAACATTGTGGAAAAAAGAAGAAATTGCTTGTATCAAGCAATTTCTTCTATTTCCACAATTTTTTCTACCCAACTAAATGGTTATTTTTCAAAAAAAATAATAACTTTAAATTTTCGTCTGCAAAACCTTTGAATTTGGACAGGTCTAAAATTTTGCAAAACAGGAAAGGGTTAAGCGAATTTCCTGTCGAAGGTCATTGGGCATGGCCAGCAATTTGTCAATCAGATCTTGTGTAAAGTGCACGACTACATCACGGTCGTCTTACTGGGACCTTGCAAGACCCTACGGCGACCGTGAAAGACGCTACGGCGACCGTGAAAGACGCTACGGCGACTGTGAAAGACCCTACGGCGACCGTGAAAGACGCTACGGCGACCATGAAAGACGCTACGGCGACCGTGAAAGACGCTGCGTCGACTATGTAAGACCATATCGCGACTTTGCAAGATTATAATGCTGATCGCGTACAGAAACACCTCACATGCGTTACCAGTACGGCGATCGTGCCTGCCCTAACGCTCTATCTATTGGCTACTACTATGTTCGGACAGTTTCGTAAATTTTAAGAATATGTTTATCTTTTACTTAGCTTTGACGGTCGGTAAACCGTGCCATCTCTGAATGGACGCATTTAGCACCAAACGCAGATTGAATCCGGGTTTAATTGAAATCAAAACGTATATCAATAAAACTTGCGTCAGATATTATTGGGTCAGGAAATATGCGACTTGTGTAAAGGCATTCTTAAAATTTGGCAAGTAGAAACTTTCTAATCTATCGTTGATCAAGATCAATTGGTTGATCGCTAGCCACGCCCACTGATCTCCATCAGGAAGTTCCTTTTCATTTTTAGTCGGCGTTATTTTGCAAAATTATGACCAGGAACATATAGCAAAAAAGTGGAAAGTTTGAAGGGCGACCTAAATAGGTGGATAATCGTAAACATATATGGGGTCAGCAGCTGGAGGCTAGGAAAGGATGCAATTGTAGTAGGCTACTGTTGTGAGAAATACCAGGAATGGTTTGGTGCTCCAGCCTCCGAAATATGACTGAAATATTGTTAAAGGTGGCGAATCACCCGACTCAATAAATTCTATAAATAAGCATTTAAATCATTTCATTGTTTTGTACTTCGGCATTCGGTCCAAATGCATGATAAATATACAGAAAGTAGCAATCAGATGACCATTTTTCTTATTCCAAATTGTATTCGGACTGTAACCTCGACGCTTTTAAAGCGCTCCTTGAGTTAAAAAAAAGCTTTGGAAAACATTGTGGAAAATGAAGAAATTGCAATTTCTTCATTATAGACAATGTTTTCTACTCCAAAAGTTAAGGAATTTTAATCGATTTCGAAGACTAAAAGTGTTGTCTGCAACTTGTTTAAATTTGAAGCAGTCTAAAATTTTGTCGTCTAGTAATGGGTTGATATTTATTTCATTGCTATGCTTATTCAATGTTTAGATGCCTGTGTGAAGGCCTTCTTGATGTATGACGGTAAACAGTTAAAGCGAGTCAAAACTACGGTGCGAGCCATGGACCTTGATCCCGTATTCAACGAAAGTTTCTCTTTCGACGTGCCTCATAATGAACTTGGGCGAGTCTATCTCTCGCTTGTCGTCTGTCACTATAGTATGGAGAAGAAATGTAGCAAGGTGATTGGACGAGTCTATCTTGGTCTGAACTTTGACCCCATGTCACATGATCACTGGACTAATATGATGGAGAACCCGAGGAAGAAAATCATAAGTGCCTACGACATTTGTAATTGACTTTGTTCTAATGACAATCCAAGGATAAAAACTTTCTTACTTACAAGATGTGTTATTTAAGTTGTTTTAAAGCCGAAAACTTAAAATCAGATTGGTGGGTAGTCGTTATTAATTAAATGATCGATTGACCGATCAAATAATTCATTTGGAGTGGAAGTCAAAGTTGGTTTATTGATCGAATGAATGGGTTTAACGCCACGTTTAGCAGTATTCCTTTTATTTCTCACACCAGTACTACCCCTACATCCTTTCCTAGCCTCCAGCTGATATCCCAATTAGATTTACGATTATCCACTCATTGGTGAGAGACAAATGTCGGAAAGTTCATGTGCCGCCGCCGGGGACCGAACCCATGACATCCCATAGTTGAAGATTAGGAGTCTGATGCGCTACCGAACTTCGATATTTTGTCTAGATTTTTTGTTGGTTTGGCGACTTAATCGCAACAACAGCTTTTTCAATTTGTAGTTACGACGTATTTGGCGCCAACAAGTCGATTTACTGTTTTATGCCCCCTGTAGTACATTTTGAAAAATAATTTCGTTTGATATCTCAGTCGAACTGTTATGTAGGAGGTCGGTGGGAGTGATGTCCTGTTCTCAGCAAAATTTGCATCCGATTATGATCACGACGGCATATAGTATTTTCAGATAGTTCTTTCTTATCTTTAACTCGTTCCCACAACATGGCTTTATTGACGCTTAAAAACATTGTAGAAAATGAAGAAATTGCTTCAAACAATATATATTTTTTGTTTTCTTCTCAGAACGTTGAATAAATGTAAAATTTTATAAACCTTAAATTATCGTATGCAACTCCTTTCAATTTGGACCAGTCAAAAATTTTGTCGTTGGAAAAGGGTCTTATCTCGGAGGTAAAAGATTGTAAGTATCAATTAGAGTCTATTTTAGTTATAATCCGACGGGAATATTTTGTCACATGAAGAAGACCAACTTGTGACTATATATGTACGATCACATAAGGAAGGTTAAAAAGTTAAAATCCATTGCTTATAAACGGAGAACATTCGATAAGTGGCCGAAATACACTTGTTAATTAACCATTTACCAGACGGCAAAATGTTAGACTGGTCCATGTTTCTATAATATAGACATCATTCTGTTTCGAAACATAATAAGCTCCTCACGCGAAAAGGTGTCTCTGAAGGTTTCCGCAAAACAAATATTTGAAAAATACAAGTGTGAATTCAGCAAAATTATCATTAGTAACAATATCTAAATTATAAATTTGACCACTTATCCATGAAAACCTGCCTAAGGCATTACTTTATGAGGTTTGAAAATTAAAATAACACGTTATCAGGGTTTTGACCTTACTTTAGACGTTTGAAAATTAAGATAATCTGTCATCCATAAAGACCTGTCTAAATAGCGCTTGAAAATTAAAATAACCCGGAATTACGGAAAACCTGTTTAAAACACGATACTTTGTTATATTTTGAAAACTCAAACGATCCGTTATGCATGAAAACCTACCTAAATGACGTTACTTTGCGACGTTGGAAAGTTTAAACGGTCCGTTATCAGCGTAAACCTGCCTGAATGACGTTACTTTGCGACGTTGGAAAGTTCAAACGGTCCGTAATCAGCGTAAACCTACCTAAATGACGTTACTTTGCGACACTGGAAAGTTCAAATGGTCCGTTATCAGCGTAAACCTACCTAAATGACTTCACTTTGCGACGCTGGAAAGTTCAAACGGTCCGTTATCAGCGTAAACCTACCTAAATGACGTTATTTTGCGACGCTGGAAAGTTCAAACGGTCCGTTATCAGCGTAAACCTACTAAAATGGCGTTATACTATGTTGTTGAAAAATACAAATAATTAGTTTTCCCAATATATCTACCTAAATGGCATTTGTTTATGACGTTGGAATATTCACCAAATTTGATGACGTCAAAGGAATAAATAAAATTGATCCATTGTCAAGGCAAAATTGACCGTCAATCGCGCCTGTCTATCAAGGAATGAACCGACCAATCAAATAATCTATTCAGCCCGGACCTGAGCATTTCAACTCCAACATTGGACGCCAACTACAACTTATTCAAGCTGTAGCTGCGACGTTTATGTCACCAACCCACCATTTTGCTTTTTTGTCTCATCCTACTGGCCATGAATTTTGCAAAATAACGCCGTGTAAATGCGAAGCGGGACTTCCTGTAGGAGTCGGTGGGCGTGGCAAACGATGTAAGTTGGCGGGGTCAGCGATTGGTCAGTTGCCCAAAATGACATTGCTTTATGACGTTGGAATACTCCAATGTTTTGATTACCTCACAATGCATTGTCTTTTCCACCCAAACATACAGATTTATAAAAACAACAACAACCTGAACTAAAAACCGTCGTCTACAAATCATTAAAAAAATTAAACCAGTCTAAAATGTTTGGGTCTGGTAATGGGCTGATGTACAAATACTGTTGTGATAATACAGTTTTTAAGATATTGATATTTTTGTGTGAGCTAGGATCAGATAGATTGTTTATACTGAAATTTACAACAAAAAAGTTTATTCTAAAAAATAAAAACTTTCTTTTTTTCATGTGGACAGGTTTTCCTGGATAACGGCTCTTATATGATTAGGTGTACTGAACATTTAACATTCAGTAAAATTTCGACCCTGGTCAGCCTACGCAGTTCGCGCAGTCTGACCTGTTTCATCTTGTCGTACCTTGATCGATACGTTTCACACTGACAAGAAGGCCCCTTTTCGCTTGTCGGGTCTCATGTTGTCTCGAACTGTAAGAGTAGACTTTAGAGCCTCCTTTGTGCAAGTATATATGGATTTTATTTTAATATCAAAACGTCGCAACCAGCTTCATTTACCTCTCACCAACTGGTAATGATACGACAGGAAACTATAGTTAGGTACATCAGCCGCCGCTATATAAATTGAAATTCTGTTGAAAGAAGAGTTTAACCCCATACAATCAATCCAATTTCAAATCAAATATTTGGTTGCTCAAGTAATTCAATTTGAATTGTCATCTGCAACTTCTTTCAATTCGGACCAGTCTAAAATTTTGTCGTCTGGTAATTGGTTAAAGCCCCTTAGAGAAATTGTCAACATAAACTTATCTTGGTTATAAATTTACTGATAATCCAGAATTTTTTTCCAACAATATTTAAAAGAAAATTAATAATAATTATTTGTCGCTATGTTTTTCCCAATAATTGGTATCATGATAGCTAGGCAGTGGAAATATGCCATCATATCAGTAAGTCTAATGGACCGATTTTAAATCAAAGTACTGAAAAAAACTGTACGCTATCGAAACATAGTTATGTTAAATAATCTTCTTTGTCAAAGGTTATCATGATAAATTAACGAGGTTAAAGTAACCCAGGAATTAAATAGCATGCTTTTGAAGGAGATCTGTACAATTTGAAATCATGTGGCTATACAAGGCGGTGCGCATAGTGAAGACTCTGATCAGACTCATTTTGAATACATTATACTCAAGTGAGCTAAAATACTTGCTAGCAGAGTTTGCAACATTCCTGAAATACACAAGAGCTACTTTTTATGGCGTAGGCATTCAATGGATTTTGTGCTTAAGCTTCTAGTGATATTTTGCACTCATTGAAATCTGAGAAGACCTCAGAATTGTGTCTGCTAACGCTTTGCTAGCTAAAAATCGAATACCAGGCCCTGGGGGATATTCGTACGAGAAGAATTATGCTACTATATATTTATATTTTTCAAACCGTCAGATTTTATAAGTTGTCTCAATCAATCGTGATTGGTTCCAAGCCTTGAATTCAGTCTTTGTTACTTGTATATGATTGTTTAAATTTTGTAAATAAAAGAGGGAATCTGTATGGCAGTAATACATGTCAATACTTGGACTGGATTAGTTCACTTGTAAAATTGTTGTACAAAGATACAAAAAAGTATCCATTTTTAGCTCAACTGGGCTTGAAGTGCGAGGTGAGCTATTGTTATCGGTCATTGTCCGTGGTCGTCCGTCCTCAATTTTTAATCAAAATGCTGTAAGCACTGTAATCGGTCATTGCTGAATACTTGGGCCGAGTTTTGCTATTGTAAAAGTGTTTTTCTTTTTTCATTTGCATATGAAAAAGAGTAAATAAAACGGTTGGTTTGGCTAGACCTAAACGTCGTAACTGCAAATTGTATAAGCTGTACTAATAACGTTTAAAGCCTAAAAAAACACTAATGCTTAATGTAAATGCAGGGGTTCAAACTAAATTCTGATCTAAATAAGTAAATTAAATATATATTTGATTTGGGTGTCGATTGTTTGCAGGAAAACCTATTCCTAAATTTTTGCATTGCTTTGGTCAAATGATTTGCTTCGGATATTTGACCATGTGATTCCTCTGACGCCTGGCAAGGTCTACTACTTAATCATCACGTGGGTTAGTCATGTGACACAAATCTACTGCTGTTTTTCTTTTACTCTACTTTGCTGTTTTTTGAGTTGTAAAATCCAACGAATATTTTGCTATTTAGGTAAATGAATTGAACTTTCGGGCCTTTATTCAATGCACCCAAAATTCAACTTTGCAATATTCAAAAAAATGCATGTGTTTATAATAAAGGAGTAATGATCGAAACGGTTTGTTTACAGAATAGGTATGTGTTCAGTTGGGCTAAAGGCAGTTTTGGTAAATTGGGTCGATTTTGTGGCTATGGAAATCTTCTCCTCCCAAACCAACAGGCCAATTAACCTGAAACTTTTCAGGAATGTTTCTTAGGTGAAGCTCTAAAAAGTTGTTAAAAGTATTACATTCCATGAAAATTCTGGTTGTCGTGGATAAATTTAGTATATCTAAATAAATTTTACGATAGAATTCTTCGGAATTTATCCCAGTACCACTCAGCAAAATTTTAGACTGGTCCAAATTCAAAAGAATTACATAGGACAGTTTCAAATTTACGAAATTTTCGATTTTTTTCAACTTTTTGGTTTGAAAACATTCCGCAAAATGAATAATTTACTTGGTTCAAGCAATATCTTTATTTTACACAATGTTCTCCCACATTGACTTTCTTGTTTGGTAAAAAATCTTCAAATGCATATGATAAAAGGTCATCTATGGATTATCCTTGAGACATTTGTTTGAAATCAATCTTCTGGCTTCTGAGAAAAGGATTTTCAAAGTTTTCACCTCATATTGAAAGTAGCCCCGCCCACAAAAGTCATGTTTTTATTTGTTTGTTTGTTTGTTTTCAATCGAAATATTTGAAGGATTCTGATAAAGGGTCGATCAAGGATCAATCATGTGAAATTCGGTAGAAACAACTGAGCAGTTCTTTCTGGGAAGATTTTTGAATTAAAGATTTAAAGACACAATGATGGACGTATATTCTAAATTTTGGTACTTGTGTTTTTTCCTGTATTGTTTTGGACATTTTTAGCTGCTAATTCTAAGCTCATAGTTCCAAAAAGCTCATTTTGTCATTTTGGACCGAATGAACCTTACAACGATTGTCGAAACAAACATATCTAAGACCATATTGGTCAATTTTTGCTGCGGACAGATGGACACATGCACATACAACAGAAACAGTGCACAATAGCTCGCATGCCTCCAGCCATGAAGACCATTGGAGCGAAAAATTGCTTGTACCGAGCAACTCCCTCTTATCTCACAGGTTTTTTTCCTCAATTGGATCTTATTTTAGCACATTTTAAATGTTGTCTGCATCTTCTTTCAATTCGGTTAAGTCTACTCTTTTATCTGGTAATGGTTTAACATATAACTGGATATATTGACCGTATACTATGTGTCACATAAAAACTATGAAATCAGAATTCTAGGGATTTTTTCTTTTGAATACGATTCTTAGCTTTCGAATTAAAATAATTTAATTTTTGTCGAGCCCGCTTGCGGTGAGACAGGCATAGTTGCCACAAGTTCGCTTCGTAGTTAGTGCGTAAGTGCATGCGTGAATTAGTGCGTGTGTGCGTGTGTTAGCGCGTGCGTCCGTTCGAAAAAATTTTCCGGGGTATCACTTCTTCATTTATCGATGGATTTGAAAATAACTTGACACAGTTGTTCTTCTTGATGAGTACAAGTGTTTGTTGTGATACCTCAAAGGGCTAGGTCACATTTAAGGGTCATAATTGACCTTGTCTGGTGCATAACTACTATATTATAGATAGATTTGAGAATTACTTGGCACAGTTGTTCTTCTTGATGAGCGCAAGTGTCATGCTAACCGTTTGTTGTGATGCCTCCAAGGCCAAGGTCACATTTGAAGGTCAAAATTGACATTGTCCGGAGCATAACTTCTACATTTATGGGTGGATTAGAAAATAACTTAGCACTGTTGTTCTTCTTGGTGACTGCTAGTATCATGCGAAACGTTTGTTTTGATACCTCTAATGTCAAGGTCACAGTTGAAAGTCAAAGGACAAAATTGACCTTATTCAGAGCAGAACTTTACATTTATGCAAGGGTTTGAAAATAACATGGCGCAGTTGTTCCTCTTGATGAGTCCTAGTGTCAAGCAAAACGTTTGTTGAGATACCATCAAGGTCAAAGTTGAAGGTCAAACAATAAAATTGAACTGACAAAATTGACATTGTCAGCTGCATAACTTCTACATTTATGAATGGATTTGAAAATAATATGGCAGTTGTACCTGATGAGTACAAGTGTCATATGATACATACAAAGTCAAGGTCACTGTTGAGGGTGAAACTACCTTGTCCAGAGTATGACTTCTACATTTATGGATAGATTTGAAAATAATTTGGCACAGTTGTTCTACTTGGTGATTTCTAGTGTTATGCAAAACGTTTGTTGTGATACATCCAAGGTCAAGGTCAAAGTTTTAAAAAAATTCTGTGCACCACAAAATCTGTGCAAATCAGCAGGCTCGACATGATTCCCTGGGCAACCTGTTTATCGTTTAGTTTCGTCAATCAAAGATTAGCGTTTAGATTGACAAAAAAATATGACTCCATTAACAAAATTTTGAACACGAAGCTATTTTGTATTCTTCTACACAAAATAGTTCCATAACAATGTATCAAAACGTGTAAAATATTAGCTTATTATGCTCAATGTTATTATATCATAAGAAATAAAGAGGATGTTATTTGTTTTCATGGAGGTATGAAACAAACAAGAGGGCCATGATGGTCCTAAATCGCTCTTATGATATCCTTTTTGAGTGTTTTTCATTAACTTTGGATGCCTTGGGAAGGGCAATTTTTGTCCAAAGGGGTATGACTTCAAGAAACACGGTAGATAACAATAATGTTATACTATGTTTTTATATTAAATGATCTAGGCTCTTTATTCAAGAAGACTTTTTTTTTCAAATTGAGCGGTTTGCACACTTTTCAACCCCATGGAGCAGACGTTTTTGATCCCAAGGGCATATTTTCCTGTAACATAGTACACAATTATCTAGTAATGCTACGTACCAAATATGAATGTCTTTCACCTTATTTTTCAGAAGAAGACTTTCGAAGTTGCTCTAATTGGACACCCAGGGAAGGGGCGTTTTTATCTTACAAGCATTATTAATCAAAATTGATATATAACAGCCAGGCTATGCTACATTCAAAGTATAAATGCCCTCGGTCTTAGAGTGAAGAGTTTTTTTTTTTTAACTTACTCTATTTTGCGTTTTATCCTATTTGGGTCACCTATTGCAGGGCCCCTTTTGACCCTAGGAGCACAATTTTAAGTGAAATACATGTAGTACAAAACCATCTAGTTATGCTACATACCAAATATGAATGGCCTAGGCTATATAGTTTACAAGGAGCTGTGTTTTTTCAAACTTCGGACCTCAGGGGCAGAGCCATTTTTTGCCCCAGAGATTATTATTATTATTTTTTTTTTTTTTTTGGAAAATTGGCAGAGAACCATATGATTAAGCTACATATGAAATATAAATGCCTTTGGCCTTTTAGTTTCTGGAAAAAAACAGCTTCACCCAGGGAATATCCCTTCAAAGTATCAGCTCGATTGGCTTACTGGTTTTGGAGAAGATTTTAAAGATTTACTATAATTTCCCGTCTCCAAATGCCGTGGCAACCATAGTTTATCAAGGAATGAAATTCTTTTCATATCTTTTGTAAAGCTTCACCAAAGAAACATCCCTGCAAAGATTTCAGCTTGATTGACCTACTGGTATTGGAGGAGAGAATTTTAAAGAAATCGTGGACGGTAGACAGACTGATCACACTAGCTCACCTGGCACCTTGTGCTCAGTCTAGCTAAAACCCTAATCACAATTATGAATGAATCTGCTTCCGTTTCATTCCTCCATGAAAAAAAAATATGCTCTTCATCTCTTAACCCTTTCCTGTTTTTCAAAATTTTAGACCAGTCCAATTTGACAGAAGTTACAGACAAGAATAAAAAGTGGGTGCAATTTGAAAAGTAACAAACCTACAGGTTAGAAATATTGTGGGAAAAGAAGAAATTGCTTGTTACAGTGTTTTCACAAGTACGTAAAAAACAGTGATTGTACAGGAAAGGGTCAAATCACTTTGAATATGCAACTGAATCTATGGCAGTATATTATCCAAATGTTGACATTAAAGCCAACTGATGCCTATCTATATCCCAAGTATGAGCCATGTATCTTGAATAGGCTTAAATTGTAAATGATACTTTTATTGGTTGAGTTTTGAAGACGGACACTAGACCAAACGACAACCCAACTGACAGACAGACAGACCATTCTAAAAGAAAATGTCTTAAAAAAAAGTAGAACACATTATGAGAAACAGAGAAATTGTTTGTCACACTCTTTTCTCAGCTTTTTTCCCACAAATACTCTTCTTCAGTGTATAAAACATTGGATTTAGTGGTGGTAGGTAAAAACACTTTTAAACAAGAGCACCGCCCACTGGTGCCAATTCTCGGCAGCAGGTGCTGGATAATGCAAAAACTCTTAGTCGAAAAAGGGGGATAACTCTTGCAAAAACGCTTTAAGAGTGATCCCCCTTGATAGTCTAGAAAGCTCTTGTGATGGTCAATACACATGCCAAGTTTCATGAGGATATCTCCAATAATAACAGAGATATGACCAAGGTTAAAGTTTGTCACGCCAACGCCGATGCCAACGACACTCAAGGGATGACAATACCTTGGGATTTCTCCCAAAACAGCCGAGCTAAAAATGTTGAGAAAAGGGTAAATAGGGAAAGGAAAATAAACACCACAAATATATCACTTTTATTTTGCAATAGTCCTATAGTAACAAAATAATTAGAAATCATGTATAAACAACTTAAATTGACCAATTACCAGATGACACAATTTTAAACTCGTCCAAATTGAAAGACAATTTTCAACAAAGAAAACGTCATTAAGGGCCTTTTCCCCATGTTTTCCAATGGAAACTTCATATTTTTACTTATGACCTAACAATCATTCTCACTAGCTTTAATCAAGATTGGGCCAAGAATGCGGACTCTAGAGTGTAAACAAAGGAAAGGCATAAAGGTACCTTTTCCTTGATTTCAAATGGAACCTTCCTTTTTTCAAGGATTCAATTTGAAGAGGTCAAAGGTATCAATACATACAACTTACTATTATGTTAGGCCTTTTGGTTTTAGAGAAATGATTTTTTACCCATTCATACACAGTGATGCGTTTGAATGCCCCCCTGAAGAAAAACATGTGGTAAAACATTGTGTAAAAAGAAGAAATTGCGTGTAACAAGCAATTTCTTCATTTTCCACAATGTTTTCTATCCAAAAAGTTGAAAAATCTAAAACTTCTTAAACTTTAAATTGCTGTCTACAACTCCTTTCAATTTGGACCATATGAACTAACTTGTATCTTTGAGATAAAAGCAAATAATTGGTGGTCAACCTAAAAATCTCAAATACAGCTTGAAGCTCTTCTGTCATTTATCTCATTACCACACAAGATAATTTAGGACTGATTCAAATTGAAAGAAGTTAAAGACGTCAATTTTAAGTTGATTTAATTTGAAAAAGCTTTGTCATTTAGGGTAGAAAATATAGTGAATACTGAAGAAATTGCCTGTCAGAAGCATTTACTTCATTATCCACAATGTTTTCCGAATTTTTTTCCTTGAGGGGCGTCAAAAAGTGTCACTGTGTTTAAATGGGTTAAGTCACGCTCCAAAGAAAAAGTAATACAGGAATAAATAATATGTTTGATAAATCATTCTATTCATAAACCAAGAGTAGCAATCCATCAATCAATGTAGTGACATTTTGTTGAAGCTATGAACTTTTCTTTCTCAATTATTTTCCTTCACTTTTTTCAACATCTTCTAGGAAACTAGACTAGTCTAAATGCAAATAAAATGCAGACGACAATTCTAAGATCAAAAACTTCTTTAACAGATGTTTGACTTTTGGGGCAAAAACATTGTGGATAATGAAGTAATAGCTTGTAATAAGCAATTTCTTCTTTTTCCACAATGATTTCAAAGCATTTTTCTTGAGGGGCATGAAAGGCGGAATTGTGTGGGAATGGCTAGAATAGCTCAGAGCAACTTCAAAATTAACATCAATATCTACATAATAATATCATGCACATTTCCTTTTAAATCGATTTGAAATCTAATTCCATGATTAATCACCAATAAGCAAAAGAAAAGTTGTTAATTAATTCATATTTAGGATGACCTTGCTGTAAAACCATTAATGTTAGATTTAAATGATTCAATTCTAAGTTTCAATTTGCACTACACTTGAAGTGCACCCAGTCTCTATTAACCCTGTCCCAGACAACAAAGTTTTAGACTAGTCCAAATTAAAAGAAGTTGCTAATGAAAATTTAAAGGTGGTAACATTTGTTAAATCTTTGTCTTATTGTATAGAAAACATTGTGGGAAATAAGGAAATTGCTTATTTTAACTGTGTTATGGTCGGGGCCTCTTTCAGTAAAGACTAGTCTAAATTTTTTTCATCTTCTTACAAAGACCTGTCAAAATTTGTGATAGGTATGTAAATAGCTGAATTGTTTTTGAACAGCAAAAGTAAGTTATTGACAATGCCAAAGTTTCAGGAGTTATTTCCACTTGTATACAGATGTCCAATGAGTCGCATTTCCTGGTAGGTAAACTCCCTCCATTAATTTGTACCGTTAGTCTCTTTGGTCTCTATTTCTGTTTGGTCCCGTATAACCTGAAAATAAAAGTTTTGAATAAAAGCATCAACAAGTTGATATAGAGGATAATCAACTGGTTATTCCAGATATGGAAAAATATTTCATGAGTATGCGTTGTTAGGCGTTGAAAAAACGAGTGTTCAGCACAAGTTTTTTTAACACCTAACAATGCACATAATAAAAATTTACCAATCCCTGCTGTCAATCAGAGTAGATTGAGCGCCTGACTCAATCTACCAGCCTGAATTAACTTATTATGAAGCTTATCCAAGTTTCTATATGATAGGAGGCAACTCATTTAAGCAGGAGGTCCAAGATGGCCCAAATTGCTCAAATGACCTAGTTTAAGACCCCAGTTGACCCAGTTTTGAACTCGTACAAGATTTCATCAAGACAATAATTCTGACCAATTTTCAGGTTGATTGGGGAAAAAATGTAGCCTCTAGAGTGCATACAAGGTTTTTCTAAGATTTGACCAAGAGACCTTGTTTTTGACCCAAGTTGACCCAGTTTCAAACTTGCTCAAGATTTCACCAAGACAATCATGTGACCCAATTTCAGGTCGATTTGGCAAAAAATGTGGCCTCCAGAGTGCATACAAGGTTTTTTCTAAGATTTGACCCAGTGCCTTGGAGTTGACCAAAGTGACATAGTTTCAATTTTGCATAAGATTTCATCAAGACAATCATTCTGACCTTATTTCAGGTCGATTGGGCAAAAAATGTGGCCTCTAGAGTGCATTCAAGGTTTTTCTAAGATTTGACTCTGTGACCTAGTTTTTGACCCCAGTTGACCCAATTTAGAACTCATTTGACTTTTTATCAAGACAATCATTCATACCAATTTTCAGGTTGATTTGGCAAAAATTAAAGCCTCTAGAGTGCATACAAGGTAAATGTTGACGATGGATGACGGATGTTGCACGACGCACAATGGACATCCACTTACCACAAAAGCTCGCTTTGAGCACTTAGTGCTCAGGTGAGCTAAAAATCTATAAACAATTACAGTCCGATGACATATCTGCCAAATTTGGTTGAAACTGGCAAAAAGGTTTGGAAGCAAATGACGTTTAAAAATCCTTATTTCTATGTAAACCCCATCCTATCCTTCTGGCTCAACCCATAGGGACCTGACAGTAATGATTTAAACAATTCAATAAGCGGTAAATATACCGATGTTTCATGCAAAATATAAAGGTTCTACACCTTCTGGCTCAAGGGGAGAAGATTATAACAGATCTTTTTAAATTCCACTTTTGTCACCATGGCAACAAGAGCTTTCAACAGATTTCTTCTAGCTATTGTGAAAGAGGACCACATAAGAAATATTTCTGCCATATTCGATTAAAAATGGCCCAATAGTTTGAGAGAATATGCCATTTATAAAAAAAAAATCCTTTATTTCTATATAGAAGCAGACACCTAGACTCCGCCCCTGGGAACCCAAGTGAAATGGTTTTAGCTATTTTGAAAGAGGCAAATAAAGAGATGTTTCATGCAAAATGTCAAGGCTCTAGGCTTTCCGGGTCAGGAAGGGAAGTTTTTTGTTTTTCAATTTAGGAATTCTAATTCTTTTAGCTATTTATAAAGTGGGGGACCTAAGGAACATTTTCTGCCAAATTTGGTTGGAAACTGCCTGATGGTTTGGGAGGAGATGTTGTTTAAAAATCCGCCCCCCTTAGGGGAAATAAGGGTAATGATTTTAGCTGTTTTGAAAGAGGTTAATACACTGATGTTTCATGAAAAACATCTAGGCTTTAGGCCTTCTAGATCAGGAGGAGATTTTCAAAGACTTCTTTTTAACCCTTTCCTATTCAATCCCTTGGTTTTATGTCCCCGAGTTAATATACTTCAGAAAATATTGAGAAAAAAGAAATTGCTTGTAAAAAGGAATTTCTTCTTTTTCATAATATTTTCTACCGTACAGAATGATTATTTTTCAAATAAACCGATTTCAAGTTGTGGTCTGTACAATCTTTGAATTTGGACAGGTCTTAAATTTTCAATTCTTTTGCTTATTGCTAAAGGGGGCCACCCAAAGAACAGTTCAGCTAAATTTGGTTGAATCTTGCCCACTGGTTTAAGAGAAGATGTTTATAAGAAATTGTTGATGGACGGACGACTGCTGGAGGGTGATCACAATATCTTACTCTTTGTGCTCAGGTAAGCTAATAAAAAAGAAATTGCTTGCAACAGGTAATTTCTCCATTTCAAATAAATTCTTTCTTCAGGCTGTCAGAAAGCTTGAATGTGTTGTAATGGGTAAAGGGTAATATCTTACCTTTCTAGCAAATTCAGGTAATACGAATGCTGCCTTATGTACATCTGTGTTATAATACTTCAAACCTAAGTCACTTATTTGTTGACTAGACCATTTTCTCACTGGTTCACTAAATACTGTATCCTGTAAGTAAAAAGGATCACTTTATGTACTTTTGTGTTAATCAAATCCTGCACATTCAAGCTGTTTGAAGCCCCTCCAGAAATAACAAGTGGGAAAATATTATGAAAACTGAAGAAATTGCAACAACCAAGATGAAAAAATCTAAAATTTGACAAAGCTGAAATAATTGCCTCCAACTTGTTTCAATTTGGACAGGTCTAAAATTTTCTTGCCTGGTAACTGGCTAAGTCACCACTAAACCCTTTCCTGGTTGTCAAAATTTTAGACCTGTCCAAATTCAAAGGTTTTGCAGACGACAATATAAAATTGATTTTATATGAAAAATAATCCTTCAGGAGAAAATATTGTGGAAAAAGAAGAAATTGCAATTTCTTCTTTTTCCACAATATTTTCTCAAGTATAAAAACACAGGGACATAAAAACTAGGGATTGAACAGGAAAGGGTTAAGGGATGGTAAAACTTACAGAACACATTAAATGCGTCTCATTGAGATGATTCTAGTGTGATCCACCAACATAGGTTTAGTTTTAGTATATTTTAGCAAAAATATCAAATTACAACTATCCTTAATTTTTGGAAAGGGAATATTGATGTTTGCTGCTTACTTAAAGTGATCCCTTAACCCTTGTCATGCTGTATAAATTACCTTACTTAATTGCAGTAAAATCAAAGGGCTGAAAGCACTGATAGAACGTGTTGTTCAAAATACAATATTTTTTTTAGAAATCAACTTCAAAAGCAACTCTGGCAGGAGAAGTACAATCAGGAGGTATAGACTAAGATCAGCCTGCACATAAGTGCAGTCTGATCTTAGTCTACTCTACACCTCCTGCCAAAACCGGAATATTCCGGGTTCAGCATGACAAGGGTTAAAATGTGGTTGCTTGAGCAAGATTGACTGTATATCCTTTCAAAAGTATATTGAAATTATACGCAAAAAATCATGCAAAACAGTGTGATGAAAACTTTATTCTGCTACTAGACATTCTGATCTTTGGCTCACACAACTGTAACACACATATTTCTGCAAGCAATATTTCACCTTTCTTACTAATAACAAATAGATAATGAAAATTCAAAAGTCATTGCAGCAGGGGCCAACACTTATGCCAGTCCTCGATCCCGAAGCCTGTGATATATAGGGAGGAATGGCAGAACATGTAAACTTAGGATCCATTGGGTCTATAGTATTTTTCTTATTCAAATCCAACTAGACTATCACTGAATGTGATAAATACCCCCAATGGCTCCATGTGACAGAATAATCATTTTGTCAATGGAAAAGAGCCTTGTTTCAACACAGGGCCAGTACTCTGTAAAAAAGTACATAAGCCATAACCAAAATACAATATGCACAACTTTGATTAATACTGGGTGCATATATGAAATTTGAGTCAAATCCATTCAGAAGTTGAAGATAAAATGTAAAATAGACAAGATTTTTCAGCAAAGGGCCATAACTAATTAAAAATACAAGGACCATAATTGACCATCACCAAATTACAATATACAAAATCTATCTGTAAAATTTGAATCAAAAGCTACCGATAGATAGACCATCCAAAAGGCTGACTCCTTTATAACAGTTTTGGGGGTATAAGTACCCAGTTATTTACTGTTGTGGTTTTTTTTAAGAAAACATATTTTCTATCAGGGAAATTGGTTTTGTAAAGTAGAAATTTCTTCTTTTCTCACATTGTTTTCTAACCAATATTTCTCTTTCAATCATAAACTCTAAACACTATTTTCTTCATAATACATGTACATTCACATATTGTATAATTGACCATAGATTTTGCAGACCTTCATCAGAGACAAGACTGTGTAAGAATTGGAGTGAATTGGTCCTACAGACCCTTAGCAAATTTAATTAGTGTCCAACTCTAATTCTAGACTGGGACATGTTATGACCTGCCATGTATTTATAAACCGGTGTAAATCATTTTTTGTCTGTAAATTTTGAAATAAGGGCTCATTTTGGCATAAACTTATACATGCAATATGTTGAAACTCTAATAGAACATTGGTGAATACTATCCCTTGACCAACCCTTGAATCAATGGCTAGCAATTAAAGAACCAATTGACCAATCAAATCATTCATTTAGACTGGAAGTATACTTTGACCACAAAAATTAGCCCATATTTATATGAAGCGTTTTTGTTCATTTAAAAACTTATATGTCATTACGATAATCTAAGATTAATGACCTGCAGTATTTCTGTAGACTATTTTTGTAAGGTATAGTGCAATCAAAGTTTGAAATCTCTAGGCCTTATAGAAATTACCTCTGTTATCGCTATATAAAATATGGGAATCCAAACATTAAGCTTCTTTTGAGAAAAAAAGTTATAATTTTAAGTATTTCAATAGAGTACCATCAGGTGATTCTGCATGCAAAATATGGCAGCTTTTAACCTTTTAGTTTGGTAGGAGAATATTTTCACTTTCACCACAATATTTTATGGAAATTAGCCATACCCCTTTCAAGCCATGACTTTTCACTATCAAAATTCTGTGAAGGAGTCTGATGTCTGATGAAAGATCACCAAGCAATCTATCCTATGAAATTTGGTTGAAATCTGTCTAAAACTTTTTGAGCAAAAAGACTCTCGAAGCTTTTTCTTTGTAACATGTTTTGAAATTAGATGTAACTTATTTTGATAAGTGTGGTTTATGATAGCAGTTTTTGAGACTGAACAGTTATTCTCCCAACTGTGCCAGGTGGGTCAAAACACTCACTCTTCTCTTCCCTAATAAATATTCATGAATTCCATGGTCACTCAATTTGTGATTGGTCAATTAACAGTTTGCAGACGGTGTTCTTTTAGTCTTTGTGGCATCCGCACAGAAATTTTCCAAGCAGAATCTTGTTTATCAATTCTTTTATCTTACAACAACAAATCCCTCAGAATTTGCTTTCCTGTGATTTGAACGTGTCTGGACTTATTACACGTGCTTCTTTGGTGGTTGAAATTGGAATTATCTGCTTATCATTACTTAGAATCTCGGACTGAGCTAATCTCCCACCTGGACAGTCCAAGATGGCCGAGGATCAAAGTTCAAGAAGGGGTCGCTGATCGCAGCTTAAGCAAACTCCATAGAACTCTAGTAATCCAACAAACTGGACAGTTCAAAAATTGAGATTGGAACTTGAGAAATTAGTAGTTTATTTCCCACTAAGTTTGGGCAAGACTGTTATTAAAAAACTTTATATGGAAAACGTTGGACGGAAGTGGATAAGGCTCAAACTCCCCTTAATATACCTAGACGGTCAAAAACACTGTTACATGATGGAAATTCTGACATGCATACTACTTCATCTACTTTGACCACCAACAACTCAGTAGACCAGGAAATACTTTCCAGCGCGAACGAAGAAACCTCAAAAATAAGGCAAAGTGGAAATTCCGGAAGTGGTTCCGTGAAAACAATATGGCTGCGCCCATTGAGTTCATGCGTCAGATGACAGAAACTATGAAAACTATGCAACAGACTATGGTCGGGCTACAGGAGGCTGTTTTTACGGCGATAAACTGAGAACCTGAACGGGCTCCAGCCTCAAGCAATACCTTAAGAATGGCATACAAACAAATGAATCGCTATGGTCAATGTGAGGGTCAACCACAAAGTTTGGCGGCCAACATCTGTCAACGAGAATTTCATCAAGTGTCAAGGGTACCGTTTCCCTACTTCAAAATGTCCCATCTGAATGTACTCCCAATATCTATGTTGAGTCTGAGACCATCCGTAGAAGAAATTTGGAGGGGAAAGACATTTGGCATCACTGCTCATACCCAAGACAGAAACGCACCAGACAGACAATCATCCAGGCATAACAGTGAACTTGAACTCGTCTGTGGACCCTCGCCTAAAAAATCACTGACTATTGCAGAGTTCATAACTGCTTTTGGAAAATACAAGCGCACTATGGCACTTAAATTCCCTGAAAGAGGCAAAGAACTTGACATTTATGAGGCAAACGCGATTGATATCCACAACGTATATGGAAATAAATTTTACGAATATCACAAACAATTTTCAGCCAGAGCGGCAACAGCGTTACGTGATAATAACATCAAAGTGGATTGGTCCCTCAAGGATATGACGTTGCTGAGTATGGTGGTAGGCAATATACGTGTAAATGCCTGCAGTGTGCTATTCAACTGCACATAACACAGCTTTCTGTCCTTCCTATGTTCCTGGGCCACATGCTCCCTTTGGTAGTTCGACACTACACTCGTCTTCTTTTCTTGGTCCAAAGGAAGATCACTACGGCCTGCCTAGAGTGAAAGTCAATGGAAGTGAAATTTGTAATTATTTCAACTTGGGGAAGTGTAATCGCGCCCGTTGCCCATACGCCCATGTCTGCATTTCATGTCACTCTCAAAGTCACAATAACACATTATGTCCAAAGGGACAGCAATGCAAGGACTGCAAAGAAAGACTGACTAGACCTTCATGATGGACCTTCATACAACATTTCTTCAGTTTCCACTCCAATCAATGTAGGACAATAAGAGCAAGAGCTAAAGGATCATCCAGATAAAAACTTTGTAGACTATCTTTGTACTGGATTACGGGAAGGTTTTGATACTATGGTCACTAAAGTGGACATGCCTACTAAAGAGTGTCAGAATTTGATGTCGGCCTTAAATCAGAAGTCCATAGTGGATGAATTAATTGAAAAGGAGGTGGATAAAGGGTTTTTACAGGGTACATTTGATAGTCTTCCATTTAAAAACTACAGAGTAAGTCCCCTTGGACTTGCTTGTGGGAAGTATAGTGGTAAACATCGACTAATAGTTGACCTATCTTCTCCACATGACAATGATGCACACTATAGTATTAATGATTTGATCAATAAAGAAGAATGTTCTTTAAGCAATGTTAAGATTGATGAAGCCATTCGGATAATACAGACATTGGGACGACATACAAGTATGTGCAAAACAGATATTTCTGATGCATTCAAGCTTATCCCTATTTCACCAAGCCAGTGGCATCTCTTTTGTGTCAAATGGCGCAACGAAAACTATTATTATACCAGGCTGGCTTTTGGGTGCCGCTAAAGCCCAAAAATATTTAATGCACTTTCACAGGCTATTTGCTGGATTGCAACCAATTACGGAATTAAATACATCCTCCATCTCTTTGATGTTTTCATTACTTTTGACAGTCCAACAAATTGTGGTGAAAGGAACATGGCCTTATTATACCTCATATTTAATTCACTTAATATACCTATGGCTCAACACAAGACTCTCGGCCCCACGATTGTCAAAGAATACCTTGGAACTAAATTATATTCCGACAAAATGGAAGCATGACTCCCAATGGACAAATTACAGCAAATAGGTGCATTTCTAACAGACTTTCGTGTCAAGCAGTCGTGTTCAAAACGCGAAATATTGCAATTACTTGGACATCTCCATTTTGCCAGTAGGGTAGTGTTGCCAGGGAGGTCTTTCGTATCACATCTTATTAAGTTATCTACCAGGGTTAAACAACTGCATCACCATGTTAAGCTAAATTCAGAATGTAGGGAGGATATTCATGTGGTCAATGTATCTTTCCACTTGGAATAGAGTATCAATGTTTCATAGTATTTCATCCGCCCTAGCAGACGACATCCAGCTTCACACCAACGCATCCAGTACTTTGGGATATGGGGGCTATTTTCGTGGAAAATGGTTTTCTGAACAATGTTCCCCCTCTCTCGATAAATCTCTCTTTGACGATTGTGAGCTATCAATTTTTGTTAGCTATATCTTATAGTAGTGGCTGCAAAATTATCGGGTAAACTCTGGTTTAAGAAACGGATAATCTTTATGTGTGACAATACCGCAACAGTAGCCATCATACAAAAAGGACAGTCTAAATCTGCTCATATCATGTGTTTGATGAGAACTCTTACCTACTTGGCTGCTGTACAAAATTTTACATTTCGGTCAACTCACGTCCCTGGACGCCTTAACCTAAAAGCGGATTCTTTATCTCGTTTACAGATCCAGCGATTCCGCCGGTTAGCCCCACAAGCAGACAAGGAACCGTGCAGTACACCACCAGTTCAGGACATTTTGTGGAGCTCCAACCAACTCTCCAATTCCTGTGGCATAATGCCATAGCCCCTAATACCAGAACAGTATATCAATGCGGTTTCCAGAGTTACGTCAGCTTTCTGCTAATGACATGTGTACTGCCTTATATTAAACCCGACTTCTCGAATGTCCTAGTGAATGAGAGTTTATTGATCTATTTTGTGACTCACTGTACCAGTCGGTTAAAAGTGTCTTATAGTACTATTAAACTGTACTTGTGCGGCATTCATTTTATGTCTATGAAAAAAAAATATCGTGTACCCTCCTCATAACCAACTGAACAGTATTAAAAGGGGTCAAACGCACCCAGGCTGGAGCTAAAAAAGCCTGACAACCAATTACTTTTGCAATACTTCAGGACATATGTTACTGGCTACGACGACAACTTGATTGTAATTCTCTTAATAATCTCATGCTACAAACTGTTTGTATTTTTGCCTTTTATGGTTTTATGCGTTGCGGTGAATTCACTGTCCGTGATAGATTCGACCCTAACTCTCATTTATGTGTACAAGACTTACGTATTTTGAACTGCATATTGTTGAATGTAAAAGTTTCCAAGGCCGATCCTTTTCGTCAGGGTATCACCATTAAGTTTTTTAAGATGGACAGTTATATCTGTCCATACGACAGTTGTTGTAAATAAATGCCAGCTAGGCTTAGACCCCATCCAACCCCTTCAGAACTTTTCTTCGTTTACAACGGTCTTCCTTTGAGACGTTCTGTATTCATTTCTGAATTCAGAAACATACTTTCTTGTATAGGACTTGATTCTAACTCATATCACGGCCATTCATTTAGGATTGGTGCTGCTAGTAGTGCTGCATCTTTCAAAGTCGAGGACCATATGATCAAAGTCCTTGGTCGATGGTCTTCAGACTCATATTGCCGCTATATTAGGATTCAGGATTCTAGCTTGAAAGCTGCCCATGAGTCTATGTCCTACCTTGCTCAGTAAGGATGTACAGCATTGAGTATGTTTACTATATGGTTACATTTGAGGCCCATTTGTGTATTCATGATGGTCTGTGCAGTGGATTCCTCATTTTATCATATGTTTATTGTGGTATACAACAAGCATATACACAGTATAGTATCTGTCTATGTTAAGCACTCATAACCAAATGCTAAAGAGTTTTGCAATTGGGAGGACTCAACACACAGAATGTCAGCAATCCTAATTTTAGTCATCTCATAATTCCACTATTTTGGGGCACTCAGCTATTCTCTATGCAATACCTGAGTTTTGGCCACATAGATGATTATACATTTAATTTTACCCCAAAATATTAGATATCCAAGCCCGGCTGTTCACGATAATCAGTATTGCTGGTTGTCATGGAGATCTGAATCTGGGAGATCTACCATGATCACACATCCGGCTTGTCGCAATTTTAGTTCTCTTGAGCCCATGATGTACTTCACACATCCGGCTTATACCAAGTCTTGACCAAGCCCAAGATGGCGTGCCACTATCTATGCCAACTTCTTGCTCAACATCCGGCTACACCGAGTTGAGAAGCCCCACTATCTTTTCCGGCACTTGTAGACCCAATATGTTACAGCAAAGAGTGGTCATAGGATTTAATTTCATGTAATATAGCTGAGTCTGCCCCTTAAGCTAAATTAATTGAGTTAGCTTAGTTATGGTTAGTATTTGTTAATTGAATAAATTTATATGTCTTATGCTAATATTTCTTGTTTCATTGCGTATCATAAGCCATTTTTTATCAGATCGAAATTCCTGAAAAAATCTGATAAAGGGTCACCAAAGGATCTTTCCTGTAAAATTTGGTAGAAGTCGGTTAGTACTTACTGAGGAGAAGATTTTTGAGGTAAACGTTTACAGACAACCAGACCTATGAACTAATGCACACATTATGAACACATCACCATTACAAGAGCGGGACAACTTTCAGCCTGTTGAGCCAAAAATCAGCTCATTTTATCTAAAAATGTTTAGAAAAATCAAGAAAACTGATTGAGAAGATTGACAAAGGCAGAAAAACACGCAGAGTGATAGACAGAGCGCAAACCTAGGTCAATCAAGCAACCTAAAAAGAGAGGTTTGTGTCCTTATAATTCCTTTAAAATACTTATATCACGCTGCAAAATCAACTAAAATACTCACTGGATTTTTACTACACAAAACAAATCCTATTTGACCACTAGGATATGTTGGTATAGTAGTAAAAGCGTAATCGGTGACTGGAAAGAGACCTCTACAAAACTGCATCATTCCTTTAATTAATTCTAAATGTAACCATATACATTCCCCTGAAAATGAAACAAAAGTCAGTTTTTGAGCTATATATTTCAACTGGTAATGCAAAAAAAACCCATTTAACACCTTCCCCCACAATCCCTACTTTCTATGTTCCTGAGGTAAAAAGCTTTGGACAACATTGTGGACAATTAAGAAATTGCTTGTATCAAGCAATTTCTTTATCATCCATAAAGTTTTCTATCCAAAAAGATGAAAAGAATTAAAATTCTATCAACTTTAAATTGTCTTCTGCAACTTCTTTCAGTTTGGACCAGTCTAAAAAAGTTGTGTGGAAATTGGTTAACAGGATTATGTTATTCAAAGTTTTCACAGCTAGACCACAAAAGGAGTAATGATGTAATGTCACTGTTTAATATGCAAGTCATATTTCCTGTCAGAGGCAAGAGGGTGTGGCAAGTGATCTAATAATTTACCTGAAAACCTAATCTTTAACCCTTTCCTGTTTTTTTGAAATTTTAGATTGATCCAAATTGAAAGAGGATGCAGACGACAATGAAAATTGGGTGCAATATGACATGAAACCATCCTATATGGTAGAAAATATTGTGGCAAAAGAAGAAATTGCTTGTTACAAGCAATTTCTTCTTTTGCCACAATATTTTCTCTAACATAAAATTACAATGACGTAAAATCCTGTGTTTAAACAGGAAAGGGTTAATCGTTTTAAAGCTATACAAATTTCAATTCTGAACACGTGCAATATCATGTTTTACTTGTCTGGGACAAGTGCACAAAATCTTATTTCCTCACCATTGTGTTAACCAAATCTGGAAAGGGATTTTCTATTCTGGACCAGACTTAAATTAGCTTGTCCCCTCAAATTAATTAAAATTACAGATTCTTTTCTCACATTACCTTTGAAAACAAACTTTGGTTATCAACATCACACAAGATAAAGTGTTCGTATGAAGTCATTTAAACCTTTACTGTAGAACAAAATTTTAGACCTCCCCAAATTCAAAGGTTTTGCAGATGATAATTCAAAGTCAATTTCATTTGGGAAATAATCTTTCAGTTTGGTAGAGAATATTGTGGAAAAAGAAGAAATTGCTTGCAACAAATATTTCTTCTTTTTACACACAATTTCTCAAGTAACGAAGCCAGTGACATAAAAACCAGGGATTGGATATGAAAGGGTTAACCCATTCCCTCAATGACACCCCTCAAGAAAAACAATTGGGAAAACAATACGTAAAATAAAGCAGTTGCTTGCATCTATCAATTTCTTAATTTTCCACAATGTTTTCTATCAAGAAAGTTGAAAAATCTTAAATTTCTAAAACTTCTTTTAATTTGGACCAGCCTGAAATTTTTCGTATGTTTAAATGGGTTAAATAGTGTTCCCTACATTTGTTAGATCAAGATATTGGCGATTGCCGTTCCCTCTAGAAAACAAGGGTTTCTATATGAGAAATGTTAAAACACATTGATTGATTGAATGGGGTTTAATGCCGCTTTTAACAGTATTTCAGTCATATCGCAGCAGCTGGAGCACCTAACAAAGGATTCCTGGTATTTCTCACACCAGTACTACCACTACATCCTTTCCTAGCATCTTGCTGCTATCCAACTTAGGTTTGCAATTATCCGTCCATTGGTAAGAGACAAAGGTCAGAATGAATATATGCCGCCCCTGGGGACCGAAGCCATGACATCCCATGATTGAAGATAAGGAGTCTGATGCACTACTGACTGCGCTATGACGGCAACTGTTAAAACACGGGATAACTTTTGGACAGACAGACGAGCAGAAGAATCGATAGACACTAATACCACAATATGCCAACAATTTTTATGCTGTGGCATTTAAAGGAAGTACATGTAAATTATAGGGAAAGGCATAGAATGAAAGATGAGAGAATTTGTTAACCCTTTTTTGAAATTTCTAGGCAAGTCCAAAAGAAAAGATATTGCAGAAGAGTGTGAAAATTTGATATAAGTTGAAATGTAACCATCCTTGTTACAACCAGTATATTCTGTTTCCATAATGTTTTCCCAAGTATAAAACAACAGTGAAACAAAATCCCAGGTTTGTACAGTAAAGGGTTAAAATCAATGGCTAAAAATTACCTTGACAAGACAAAATTCCATCTGGTTTTAAGGCTGTTTTCATCAATTCATAATAGGACTTTTCAAATAAAGAGTTTGCTGGCCCTAAAAAAAGAAGAAAAGAACAGAATTTAGCCTATATATGACATTTAAATCAGTCAGACATGTATGCAAGGTAAAGATTCAACTTAGCCCCGTTATTGACCATTCACGGCTGTCAATCAAGGAATCAACCAACCAATCAAATTGTTTATTCAGCCTGGACCTTAGCTTTCAACTCTGAAATTGTCCACCATTTTTGTTAACCTTTGTTTGTTGTGCGACTTAAACGTCATAACTACAACTTATTCAAGCTACAGTTATGACGTTTAGGTCCCAACCCAACCATTTCACTTTTTTGTTACATGCTACTGGCCATAAAATTTGCAAAATAACGCTGTTTCAAATTGAAGCGGGACTTTCTGTCAGGGTCTGTGGGCGTTGCATACAGCGTAAGTGGTTGGGCCAGTGATTGGTCAATTCCACATAGTCTGATCCTAGTCTTAACTATGCAGTCTACAGATAGATACCAACACAAAGCTTCTTTATGTGATCAGCTACTATTCTAAATGCCCGAATGCCTGTCAAAACTGCCAAGTGTCTGCCTGAGTAAAACGGTTCTTTATCCTGTATGGGTTCAAATGAATGATGAAACAGCAATGCTCAGGCAAGGCAATAATTTTTTTGGCTGGTAATTTTGGCAAGGTTACTGCAGGAGTTTTGAAAAAAAATGCATTGTGAATATTTAAGTAATGAGAAAAAATTTGCAAGATCTTGAGTTTAAAGATTTTGATAAGTTAAAATTTACTCATTCAGGACAAAAGTGTTTTAAAAAGTAGAATATACTTGCTGAAATATTTTCAAAGTTTGTAAATAAGTAAAATATTAATTTCAAATTGGTAACATTTTGTAACCAGATTGTTCTCACTTGTCCTCCTTGAATTCCAAAACATTTGCAACTTCTTTCAATCTAGACTATTTGGTTGCCTCCCTAAATGAATTGACATATATTACATCCCTTAACCCATTCCTGCTCAATCACTTGTTTTTATGTCCCTGTGAATTTATAGTTGAGAAAACAATGTAGAAAAAGAAGAAATTGCTTGTACAAAGCAATTTCTTCTTTTTCCACAATATTTTCTATCCTATTGATTGGCTATTTTGCAAATTGAATCCATTTATGATTGCCATCTGCAAAACCCTTGACTTTGGACAAGTCTAAATTTTGCAAAGCAGGAAAGAGATAAAGAAGCACAGAACTTAATTTTGAACAATGGCAATGTCTCTACTTGTCTTTGGACAGGTATCTATAGGAAGATCTACAAACCAAAGTTGATCAGACAAATCAGGCATAAGAATTGATACATTGCCACCGCCATTCAAAAATCAACTGACCAATCGAATCATTCAATTAGACCAAAAGTAAATTTTGACCTCTGACATTTATGCCAAGCAGTTTTGTTACTTTGGCAAATAACTCTGCGACTAAGGCTTATTCAAAATGTAGTTATTTTTTTTAGAACGCAAACAAAAAAATTTTAATTTTTGTTGTATGTTACCTGACCATGAATTATGCAAACTTAAAAAATCTTAAAGAATCACCATTTATACAGGCAGAAAACATTACAGAACATGAGAAACTTACTTTTTAAAGCACTTTTCTTGAGGGTAATACAAGGTGGGAGTTTGTCAGAAACATTTAATAGACACCAAATGCCAAACACAATAGTGATAGTTATTTTTTTTCTTATCTGTGGTTGACAGGTAGATCATCAGCTTCCTGATCAAGAGGTTCCAGTAGTGGCTATAAATCTTTGTTCTGTCATGGATCATTTAACCAGCGTGAGTACTGGTGTATTCTCCAGAAGGCAGAATCAAGAGAAATTAATCTAAGTTGGAAGAACTTATTTCCCAATCATGTAAAATAAATAGGTTTAAACATGGTTATATCAACATTCAGCCATGGCACTACAAGATCCATACCTACAGGATCTGAGGAGTCTGTGATGATCACATCATACTGTCCCTGATGTTGTTTCATATACTCGAACCCATCACCTACATGAAGCTTTAACTTTGGGCTGCTAAAACTGTCTGCCATTTGTGGTAAATACTTCTTGGATACTTCTATCACTTTCTGAAAATAAGATTTTCTGTATTCAGCTGGCAAAGTGGAACATACTAACTGACCCGTTGTGGCTGTCAATCAAAGTATCAATTAACCAACCAAGTAATTTGTTTAGGAAGGAAGTGAACTTGGAATTCTGACACTGGCTAACACTCATGTGAAGCTTTTTCTTGGTTTGGCAACTTAAACATCATAACTACAGCTTGAATTGGCTAGTTAAGGCTGTAGTTACAAATCTTAAGTCACCAACCAATAATTTTACTTCCTTGTTAGATGTAACTGGCTTTAACCCATTCCCACATAACAAAATTTTAGACTGGTCCAAATTGAAAGAAGTTGAAGATGACAGTACAGAAGTTGATGAAATTTTATATTCTGTTGTTGTTGTTGTTTGGGATAGAAAAAGCATTGTGGATAATGAAAAAATTGCTTGTCACAATATTTTCCAAAGCTTTTTTTTGATAGGTGTAAAAAGGTGAGATTGTATTGGAATGGTTTAAATTTTGCACAACAATGAAACAACAATGAAATTTTATATTGAAGTGTGACTTCCTGTGGCTGTCAATGGGCTTTGCAAGCGGGGTCAGTGGACAGGGCCAGCAATCTGTCAATTGCCAGCAAACGTGGAATGTTTTAGTCCTACAACAAACAAGAACAATTTAAAGTCAGTGTCTTAAAATAAAAATTGAATTAAACAGGGTTGAGTATACACAATTATCCTATTACTATATAATCAAACATTGATGCCCTGAAGGAATATGGTTATAGAAAACTTTTTGGTAACAAGGTGCCAAATTGTCACAAGATACGCCCGTCACACTGCTTAATATTAACTGGAGGTTTGAATAGAACTGAGGTTATTTTGAATGAATATTTTTTCTCAAACAAAGTATGGAAAACAACAAAGGACAAAAACTCAAATTATACGCTAGGTTGAGTTATGGTTCTTGTACACTGCAAACCCCCCCCCCCCCCCGGTGAGATCTATCCATCCATGAAGTTTCATGTTTCTAGCTATTTTACTTTTAGAGATATACTCCGGACAAGATTCAAGTATGAAAAACAACAAAGGGCAATAACTCAAATAATAGGCTTGGTAGAGTTATGGTTCTTGTACACTGCACTCCCACTTGGTGAGATCTATCCATCCATGAAATTTCATTATTCTAGCTATTATACTTTTAGAGATATACTCCAGACAAGATTCAAGTATGAAAAACAACAAAGGGCAATAACTCAAAAAATTGGCTAGGTAGAGTTATGGTTCTTGTACACTGCACTCCCCCTTGGTAAGCTCTATCCATCCATGTAATTTCATGATTCTAGCTATTATACTTTTAGAGATATACTCCGGACAAGATTCAATTATAAAAAACAACAAAGGGCAATAACTCAAAAAATTGGCTAGGTAGAGTTATGGTTCTTGTACACTGCACTCCCACTTGGTGAGCTCTATCCATCCATGTAATTTCATGATTCTAGCTATTATACTTTTAGAGATATACTTCGGACAAGATTCAAGTATGAAAAACAACAAAGGGCAATAACTCAAAAAATAGGCCTGGTTGAGTTATGGTTCTTGTACACTGCACTCCCCCTTGGTAAGCTCTATCCATCCATGTAATTTCATGATTCTAGCTATTATACTTTTAGAGATATACTCCGGACAAGATTCAAGTATGAAAAACAACAAAGGGCAATAACTCAAAAAATTGGCTAGGTAGAGTTATGGTTCTTGTACACTGCACTCCCCCTTGGTAAGCTCTATCCATCCATGTAATTTCATGATTCTAGCTATCATACTTTTAGAGATATACTCCGGACAAGATTCAAGTATGAAAAACAACAAAGGGCAATAACTCAAAAAATAGGCCAGGTAGAGTTATGGTTCTTGTGCACTGCACTCCCCCTTGGTGAGATCTATACACCCATGAAGTATCATGATCCTAGCTATAATACTTTTAGATTATACTCCGGACAAGATTCAAGTATGAAAAACAACAAAGGGCAATAACTCAAAAAATAGGCCAGGTAGAGTTATGGTTATTGAGCACTGCACTCCGTATTGATGAGAAGAATATAACTGCCAAGTTTAAAGTCAATCGGACTTACGGTGACAGAGTTATGCTCCGGACAAAGAAGTGGACACCGCCCGGACAACCGGACGCCCGGACGACTGGACGCCCGGACGCCCGGACAGCCGGACGCCCGGACGCCACAGGTGATCCCATAATACGTCCCGTCTTCGATGGGCGTATAAAAAGGAGAAACTGCTTGCAGCAATATGTTTTCTACCTAATTTCAAACTAATTTTTCCATTTCCAGGGAACTTTGGAATGTTGTCAGCAGCTTCTTTCAAATTGGACCCTTAGAAAATTAAGTTTTCTAATAATGGGTTTTACAACAATGGGGAGTTAAACCCTTAACCAAACATACACATTTTAGACTAGTCCAAATTTAAAGATATTGAAGACAACAATTCTTTATGATTCCAAAGCTTTTTAACTTGGGGTGTAAAAAAGCATCCTTATGGAGGAATAGGTAAAATAGACTAGTAAAGTCTGGAAGTGAAGAAGAATTTTACTGAAATTTCATAATGCTCCATAGGCCTGAATGTAGTGATTAAGCAAAGGGTGTTTTCAGGAATTCTATATAAACTTAATCATCTTTGCCATATCTGGCAAATAAATCTGGTCAGTGAAAATATTTGAGATAGTTCTGGAGAAGCATTTTCAAAGTTTTCACTGTTTTACAACAGTTACGATGGGTTGTGTGAAAGTCAGATGGAAAAGTCTTTACAAAATATTCACTGTATACCATATATGAAAATAAACCATGACAGTAAAAGCCATGTTTTTAAACCAATCAAAATTATATACAGGAATCTGACAAAGATGCACTTGAGGATCATTCCTCTGAAATTTGGTAAAAATCCATCTACAGGAAGATTTTCCAGGTTTTCAGAATAAACTTCAATCAAATTCATTGAAGAATTCTGATAAATGGGTCTCCAAAGGATAATTCCTGTGAAATTTGGTTGAAATCAGCCAAATGAATTCATAGAAAAAATAGTATAAAAGTTTTCACAATATACCACATATAGAAATAAGCTCCGCCAATTAAAGCCTTGTTTTTTCATCCTATCAAAATTCTTTTAAATAGTCCGACAAAAAGGCACCAAACAATACTTCCTGTAGAATTTGATTGAAATAAATAATCTAGTTTCTGAGAAAAAGATTTTTAGAGCTTTCACCATATATGGAAACAGGGCCTCTCCTGGGCTGATTTTTCTTTTTGCCATCACTTTCGCCAAATTGAAAAAAATGGAGCCAAATCCATCGCCAAGAAGCCAAATGAGAAGCCAGATTTTTTGCCATGTTTCATGCCATTGAAATCGGCTGAGCTAGGAGACTATTGACTGCCATAACCATACAACATACACACACACACACACAAAAACTTGATAACTGAATGTGTAATCTATCATTTCCATTTGAATTCTATCAGACAAGCCATAATTTTTCAAGCCATTTCAGGATATTTCTCTAAAAAATTGTATCCTACTCACAGTACCCCACCAACAGAGAATCGCAAACAAGTTTTTCCTGTAACTGTTTTGAACCCTATCAATCGTTGAATTGATTGATTTTTTAAAGTGAAATGGAGATTAAATGATGTTAGTTTTTGTTGTAAATATCCTTTCCTAAACTTTTTATCCAAAGACCGGTGTTTATCTTTAACGGAGATCAAAGTAATTGCGTTTTTTTGCCAACCAGTCACCCTAAAATATCCTCTGTTGATGCAAAACACAGCTGACATCGTAAAAATGTTGGGTCTGACCATTCTACTCTACGGGAGCGTAGGGTTGTGACGTACATCAAAGAGACCGACGAGACAGCCTTGAGAGGGTTTCCCGCGTTGAACAATTTCCCAGAGTAGAATTTAGACTCAGATCGGTCATTTGTATATTTTAGTCAATTTACAAATTTTTTTTGTCAGACATGTATTCCGGATTTATTGTAAACCAACTGAATTTAGATTTTCTGATTTTGAATTTGTTGAATTTTATTTATGTAACTTACGCTGTCAATTTAGTATTTTCGATCATGGTCAGAAATTGTCACCTGTATCGCAGGTCATAGATTAGTGTTTGTCACACTTCGTTTATTGACTAACTCGCATGTTTATTGAAATTCGACATGATTATCACCGTTGTAACACCTAGACTACGATAATCTGCCTTGATTGCAGTCTGATACAAACTTTTGGTGCACAGGTGGTACTTTTTATGAAAATCAATATGGCTTCCTCGGACTTTTTTTATCGCCAGCGTTTTTGCCAGATTCGATTTTTTATCACCACTTCACTTTAATTTTGGCATTTGGCAATTGCCAGCGAAGGCCCTGATGGAAATCAGCCACACCCATTAAAGCAATGCTTTTCATTTGATCAACATTTTTTGAAGGAATCTGATAAAGGATCATCCCTGTGAAATTTGGTTGAAATCCATCGACTGGTTTCTGAGAAAAAGATTTACATAGATTTTACCATATTTGGAATTAGCCCCACCAATTAAAGCCATGGTTTTCATCCAATCAAAAATCTTGAAGGAATCTGATAAAGGGTTACCCAAGGATCGTTTCTGTGAAATTTTGTTGAAACCCATTAACTGGTTTCTGAGAAGAAGATTTTCAAAGCTTTTAGCATATTAAGAAGTAAGCCCCGCCCGTTAAAGCCATGTTTTTCATCTGATCAAATTTTTTTGAAGGAATCTAATAAAGAGTCACCCAAGGATCATTCATGTAAAATTTGGTTGAAAACCATCTATTGGTTTTCAAGAAGATTTTAAAAGCCTTTATCATATACAGTCAAACCTGGTCATCCGGTCACCTCCATTCAGCGTGCACCTGTCTTAAACGGCCAGTTGAATGTCCCCCCGATGATTTCTACGCTAAATTTTACCTGTATTCAACAAGCACCTCTAAAACGCGGTCAACGGCCGTCAAAATCGTGTCCCATTCTTTGAAATAACCTGAGTTTACGGTCAATTTCGGGCCGATGGCAATTTTCACGGATAAGTAATTATCACGGCGCATAATTGTTTTCGGATTATCTAATCAAGTGTCAAAATCAGATAAACATTCACACGCGTCGCCAATTAACAGGTGTTTTGTAGATAACTACGAATTCATCAAAATGCCCAGTTTTGTTAATTTGCTCTTATTCAGTGATTGAATTTTATGCATATGATATTCAAACTTTATCAATAAAGTTTAATCGAGTATGACGATCGAAATTACTGTTCTCGGAAACCAATCTATTTTCGTATTCGGACAGAATTTGTTTGCAGTTTTAGAGGTGAGAAATGGGTAAACAAACTCGCTCAGAGACTAATTCTGCCTAGATTCTAATTGGAATTATATTGAAATATAGTGTTTTACGCAATAATAAAAAATATCGAGTAGACTGATCCTCAATTGACCGGCCGATATTATGTCAATTGTTCGATCTTTGCAAAAACTAATCACGACCGTTCGAGTAATTTTATCCGATTTTAATTTCGATTCATAATCTAATCCACTTCATGAGTATATAGGCCTACTTGTATTCTTACCACAATTCAGAAAATATGTTTGAATGAGCTTTTATCTTGTTATTTATTTACTGAAAATGAATACCTTCTAGCCACCCTATCTTTTTGTTATACAAATATCCGGCCATCAGGCCAACCTGTTTTAAGCAAGCACCTGTCTTAAGCAAGCGATTTTGGAAAATCCCTTGACCGCTTGCTTAAGACAGGTTCGACTGTACTGAAATAAGCCTCGCCCATTCAAGCCATGTCTTTCATCTGATCAAAACTATTGTATGGAATCTGATAAAGGGTCACCCAAGGATCATTCTGTGAAATTTGGTTGAATTCTGTTCAGTTCTTTCTGAGGAGAAGATTTTTAAAGTGAAAGTTTACAGACGGACTGATAACCACATGACGGACACCACGCCATATCAAGAGCCCCATGGCTTTCAGCCAGTCGAGCTAAAAAGGACTAATCATGGTATAACTGATGAACCATTGGCCCCATCCACTGACATCCAACAAGCTAGTTTCTGATATGAAACAAAGTTAATTCTTTGTGTACAATATATGGTCAGAGGCGTGAAACAAAAGATGAATTGCACTACCTCAACACTGCGTAACTGCAGTTAGTGCATGCTGGAATGTTATAGTTGTGATATTTCACCAATTACCAAGGGAAACAGCGGTCCCAGTCACAGGAGTTGCAAATGACAATTTCAAGTAGAGGGAATTTAAAATACCTCTGTCATTTTGGATAGAAACAATGTTGAAAATACAGAAATTGCTTAAAACAAGCAGTTTCTTCATTTTCAACATTGTTTTTCTGACTATTTTCTTGTGGGTCATAAAAATGGGAGATCAGTTAGTTTACTATTACCATGGTGACCATACCTCATCAATCTCACACTGGTCCACCTGTTCAACAGTCTCATGTTTTAAAACTTCACGTAAAATACCCCCATCTCCGCCTCCAATGATTAACACCTACAATGTTTAAGAAAAAGTATTGAACATCAGAGCTTTTTTGAAACAATAGCACTACCTACAGGTGCCAACGCTCAGCTGCAGGTGCTGGATAATGCAAAAATTCTAAGTCGAAAAAGGGGCATAACTCTTACAAAAAATGCTTTTAGAGTTATCCCCCTCAATATTCTAGATAGCTCTCTTGATGGTCAATACACATGCTAAGTTTCATGAGGATATCTTCAACAGAGATACAGAGTTCTGCCAAGGGCGCGCCATTGCGGGATCGGCGCAAAAAATTACAGATAGCCCCTAAAAAATATGTCCAGTGGGCCGACCGGCGCGTTAGAATTACGAACTGTGAACTGTAGGTACGAAGATACCTTGGGACGAATCAGCGGATGTTTGGGGTTTTATTTACTTCTGGGTTTCCCTTGGTAATTCAGAGCGTTAATATTGATTGAAAAGGTTGCTCTTATTGGTTGACTGTGCACTGTAAATTCTGTTTTTCAGTCATATCAGCCAATCAATAGCGTTAAAATAAAAATAACAAATTTAAGTTTGACGTAACGAAATATTCCTTCTGCATAATAAACTCGGTGTTTTGTGTCGCCGCGTTGGCAGAAAAAAGAAAACATAAACAATCTTAAGCTTCTTTAGCCAAAGAGAGCACGAACTGGCGCCGATGAGCAGCCAAATGAGCCCGGGACTTCAAAATCGGCCGAATCTCAATCGGAATGCGGGCGCGAAACAGCTTGATCGAGCTACGAAAAACAGTTCCAAAATTAATGGCTCTCGGACTTTTCGTGGCTATCTCACGATTCAAGTAAAAACTCAATGACTTGTTCTCTTTGTATTAAGCACAAGAAAAATAATTTATCAACAGCTCAAAACTGTATCTTTAATTCAATATATTGTTTATTTTGAAATGAGAAGAAAGCCCTTGAGATTTCTTCTCAATGATTGGGTTCACATCATATATCCGATTTCATAGTAAAGTGGCCCCATGTTTTGGAAAAGTGGCCCCACATTATTGGCTTAGATGGGCCAGTGGCCCCCTAAGGTCAAAAGCTTGGCAGAACTCTGAGAGATATGACCAAGGTTAAAGTTTGTCACGCCAATGCCGACGCGAAAGATGCCAAGGTGATCACAATATTTTGGGTTTTCTCCGAAAATAGCCGAGCTAATATGTGCATAATTGGAAACTTATTGTTTTCTTTTTTTTTATTATGTAACCTGTTTGCTCACAATCCAAACTCTGAAGACAAAAACTTTGGAAAACATTTTTGAAAATGAAGGAATTGCAGCAGCTATTGCTTGTACATGTAATAAGCTATTCCTTTCATAGGATAAAAATAAAATTTATCCTGGTGACCTGCTTTTTGACCTTTCTCTTACGGGATTGCAATTCTTTCAAGTATTCTGAAAAAACATGTCCCCAGGATCATAACTATGAATTTTCGTCCGATTCTGACAGCTAGTTAAGGATATTTTTAATAATTGTTTATAGACAGATAGACAGATACATTAACAGACAGATGGATAGACGGACAGTGGGATACCAGACATCTATCAACCATGTTGTTCTCATGCATTAAGTTTTCCGATTACAATTTTTTTCATAAAATTCTAAAAAATTTTGTCTGTTGGAGAATAAAACATAATCTATGTTTTCTTCCCAAAACATTTTTTCTCCAGGGATTATGTGTGAATGGAGTAAAGAATGCACTTCACTCATTACTGCAATAGAGTATATCATTCATTCCAACTACTTAAGAATAGTTTCCTTCAAACAGTCTTTTTCAAGTTTCTTTGATGTTTCTATCAAGAAAAAGATGTTAATTTTAATGAATATTTCTGATAAACTGTATAACTAAACTTTCATGCCGTACAAGTTAAATTTTAGTGTCATATTGTATTTGGCCAAATGAGACAAATTTGTAGTATAATACAACTTTGTAAAATAAACAAGAGGACCATGATGGTCCTAAATCGCTCACCTGAATCATGTGCTGTTAAATTAATGCTACTGGAGCCAGATAATTATAACCAGTTTTATGAAAATTGATCCAAACTGTGGCCTCTAGAGTGCAAACAAAGAAATTGTCATTAAGGCCACTCTTCCGATTTTTTCCTATAAAACCTTCCAATAATCTTTAGGATTGATATGCTCTAGAGTGTAAACAAAGAAATTGTTGTTAAGATCCCTTTTCTCTTGTTTACCAATAGAATCTTCCCCTAATCAATGGGGTTCATCCTTCCAACCTAACAATTATTCTGACAAAGTTTCATGAAGATTGAGACAAAATTTTAGTCTCTAGAGTGTAAACAAAGAAACTCTCATTAAGGCCCCTTTTCCTGTGTTTTCCAATAGAACTTTTCCATAATCAATATGGTTCATCCTTACGACCTAACAATTATTCTGACCAAGTTTCATGAAGATTGTGTCAAAACTGTGGCCTCTAGAGTGTTAACACTCAATTGTCGCTGCACGACAGACGAAAGACATTCAATGATCACAAATGCTCACCATGACTGCTGAGTATTGTGCTCAGGTGCGCTAAAAATCCAAGATTGACAGGATTTAATCTCCGGACTTCTGATTGTGAAGCCAATGCTCTAGATTACATCACTGTCAAAGACACAAGACAAGCAGTTAAAGAGTTAATGCATTAACCTCATAAACTCTCTTTTTGATTCCCTGAAAGAAATTGGGTTGATAAACTCAAGTAATTTCTCCTTATCTCATTGAGTTTAGCCTTATGGGGCACTTATTTTCCAATGTTAGTGCACTTTGGGGTATTGTCTGCAATTTTTAATATTTGGACCAGAATGAACTTTCCTTGTATGGTAATTGGTTACAGAAACATTTTTTTAGATACTGACCTGATATAAAAAGAATAATATGGAATCTAACCTTGATAGCATTACACATATTAATTGATTGATACCATTTTTTAACTTTTTTTCAGTTATATCACAGCAGCTTGTTCCCCTAACAAAGGTTTCCAGTGATTTTACACACCAGTACAAGGACATTCTATCTGAGTCCTCCAACTGCTCATAAGACCTAGGCACGCTACTTATCTTTCCAATAATCATGATACAATACATGTTGCCATCACTTTCATCAATTGTCGGAAAGAATGTTGGTCAAGCCAGGTTTGATTGATTGAATGAATTAGGTTTAACACCACTTTTGACAGTATTTCAGTTATATTGTGGCGGCTGGAGCACCTAACAATGGATTCCTGGTATATTTCACACCAGTACTACCACTACATCCTTTCCGAGCCTCCAGCTGCTATCCAACTTAGGTTCAAGATTATCCATCCATTGGTGAGAGACAAAAAAGCCAGGTTTGAACTGGCTAAATCTAAACTCAAGGAAAAATATCAAATATTGAAGAAGCTAGATCATGATTGTGAATAGTAACCACCTGAACCACCTGAACAGGTCTGGAAAAAATTACCAGGACAGATAGCTAAATATATACTGACCTAAAGTCAAAGAAGTTGCGGTGACATTTTCAGTTAATCAAATTTTAATCCTTGTCATGCTGAACCTGGAATATTCCGGTTTTAGCAGGAGGTGTAGACCAATATCAGCCTGCATGTAAGTGCAGTCTGATCTTGGTGTACACCTCCTGCTTGTTCTTTTTCTGCCAGAGTTGTTTATGAAATTGATTTCTAAAAGAAATATTGATTTTTGAACAAGTTCAATCAGTGATTTAAGCTCTTTGATTTTAGAGCGATTCAGTAAGGTAATTTATACAGCATGACAAGGGTTAGAACCCTTTGTTTATTGGGGAAGAATACATTGTGGTTAATGAAGAAAGTAAATTCATTACCCATAATATTTTCAAAAACTCTATTCTTGTGGGCTTAGAAAGGGAAAGTGTTAAATGAATAAGCTTGATCAATATAATCATGTTATTGAGCACAGACTTTGAAAGCTTCCTTGACCTTGAGGATTCAAAATTACTGAGCACAGATTTTGAAAATTTCCTTACTTTTCTAGGATTTGGATGACAATTCATTGGTATATGCGCCAACATTTCCTGGTAGGAAAACTCATCCCTCTCTGTGCACTGTATCACACCATCCAAAACTAACACATTTCCATAGGTTTTACTGAAAGAAAATGAGAGAAGGGAAAAACTTGAATAAGAACAATGAAAAACAGATCTACATGAAGGAGGTATTATCTGGTTTAACATTAAAAAATTAAGCCACACCATCCTTGAACCTAATGACTGAATAGGATGGCAACTGCTAATCAATTGACCAATCTAATTATTCATTTAGACCAGAAGTGAAATTTGAACTGTGACATTTGCTGATGTAGTGTGCATCATTTTTGTTGGTTCTGTCACTTCTGTGACTCACATGTCATGACTCTTCATATTCAAACGACTTCTACCTTGAAAACGCATTCAAAACGTGAGGTAATAGGGGTCCGGTCTGATATTGAGGTCGTGATTACTCACCTCTTAAAAACAAGGACGTCTTGAAACTTAGATTTTTCTTGAACTAAAACTTCCTCGACTTGAATCGACATAGCCTGACCCGGCCATAAGTTGTTGATTTCGCTAAACCAGCCGTTTTGTAGGCGATCCATCCTGATTTGTGTGTCTTCTCTCACGTCACGTTCGACTTCCTGTTGACATGCACATGCGCAGTGGATATTACAAATTAAAGCATATGGTGGCATAGGAATGCCCTCACACTGTCAGGTAGAGCACTTGACTTCAAACCTCAAGATCACGGGTTCGAGCCCTGGGCTGACCATATCAACTAACAAAACTAATTGTCTTTCGGATGAGACGTTAAATCGAGGCCCCGTGTGACGATGCTATCCATCGAGCACGTTAAAGAACCAGGCGGAGCTCTCAGCAGTTTCGTCCTGTATCCTTGCACTATCCCCCGTAACAACTAACCGTCTTCTGGGGGCGTCGCTCGTATGGGCATGTGCTACGGTAGCGACGATAAATAAACGGAAATTATCAAAACCCTCACACTGTACATAGTTGACACGAAAATATGCGACATCCATCTGGTGACTATCGCTAGTCGCCCCCTTTTTTCACGAAACTCGTTTATAGTAAATTTGTATTTCTTTTTACGCTGGTATATTTATTTTTGCGTTTTAAAACACATTCTAGAATAAGCTTCCTATTTTCAATACATGCTAATCAGAAATAGTCTGGAAAATAGGCAGTCTACGTATTGGTTTTACGGAAATCTGATATTTTCAATCACGCAGCTAGCTATGCCAAAACACAGGAAACTGTGCAGAGTGATCTGTTGATATTTTGTTACTGAGAGTGTACATCATTTGTACAATTGTACAATTGCTTTGACAGGAGTGTGTGTGTTTGTTTGTTTGCTTGTTTGTTCATGTCACGGACTTTAACACCGTATCATATATTCATTGAATACAGTATTTGTAAAAGTCAGACAAAATATATTAACTGGATACGTAATAATAAGAGAAATACCATATTTTATTTTGATAATGAGGGTAATTCTTGGGTTATCTCTCTTGAATACTTTCCAGAAATATATTGGTCCGTATCGATGTTTTACTTGGACTTTATTCTTAGTTACCTTGCACTACTTGGTTTTGAAGTCAGATGTATAATGCAAATTTTAGAACTGAGTAAGTGAGTTTCATCTTAAAAATACTGTTCTATTTAATTTCTCAACCATAAAGTTGATATCATCGAGGGATGTTTATTTATGATCAAACATGAAAAGGCAAATAAAATATCGCAACTTCCACATACTGAACAACGTGACGATAAAAACAAAGGTAACTAGACCATCAATAAATGTGACTAATACCCCCATTAATGAAAATGATCGGACTAGATTTTCATTAAGGGGCCATAGTTCTTTAAAAAGTAAATAGAGCTGAACCAAAATAGGATATGCACATCTCTGCTTGATACTGAGTCTATCTGTGATTTTGAATCAAACCTATAGAATATTTTAAGAAAGTGAAACAAAAGTAGGATTTACACATGTATACTTTATAGCATACAAAGTCTACCTTTGAAAGTTTGAATAAAATAAAATCAATAATTTTAGAGAAAATGAGTGGGTAGTATTTGTTTTAATAAACGGACCGTAAATCTAAAGTAAAAGGAACACAACCAAAAATCGAATATGCACATTTCTGTTTGATACTGAGTCTACCTGCGAAATTTGAAATAAACCCATCCAATAGTTTTAGACAAAATGAGCTGAAAACATATTTCATCAGGTAAGTGGATGGTAACCAAAACAGGATAATTATGCAAATGTGCTTGATACCGAGTCTACCTGTGTAGTTTGAAGAAAATCCATCCAGCAGTTTATGAGAAATAGAGCGGACAAAAAACTACAGACAAGTGTGCACAAGATTTTTCATCAAAGGGCTATAACTCTGTAAAAAGTAAATGGACTAAGACCCAAAGAAAATATGCACATCTCTCTGATAGAGATTCTACCTGTGAAGCTTGAATTAAATCCATCCAATAACTCAAGAGAAAATTAGCGGACAAGATTTTTCATCAAACAGCCATAACTCCGTAAAAAGTAAATGGATTTAAACCAAAATATGATATACGCATCTGCGCATAATAGTTAGTATACATGTGAAGTCTAAATAAAGATTTTCTAGTACATTGTAGTTTATGAGAAATAGAGCGGAAAAATGCCCAAGACCGACTGAAGGACCGACGGACGGACCGACAAGCTGGCACTTATATACTCCCCAAACAGAGTTTGTGGTGGAATATAATGATGGACTGATGTACAATTTTACTCACCTCTGATTTTATAGTAACAAGACAAAGGGAAAATAATACAGTAATGGTCCTCATTAAAAAGGTAAAACGACAATTTAAAAGACGTAGAGAACTTATAAGTGACAGAAAACATCCCAGAAAGTTTTGGAGTATTCTTTAGTATACTTTTGTAAAAAGTAATATAAAAGCCTAATTTCGATCAAAACTTGGTTTTCTCATTTTAGGAATTTACTAAATGATAAAAATAAAAAAAAGTAGAGTGTGTCTCAGACGCAAAAACTATCATACAAAAACAATTGTGATGTTCTCAACCAGCCAATTCAAAATAATGACATTATATAGAGCATCGAATCCTTAGACAATAATGAATCGCCAGGACCGGAAGGTATATGAGTTCACATAACATGAAATTCTTTCCCATTTCGCAAATCTTTTAACGAGATTTTCAATGATTATAATGTTCGAGAGGAATGGTTCTACAGTAGTATTTCACTTCTACCTAAAATGGGAACCTAGTCAACCCAAACAATTATAGAGGCATCTTTTTAAATAATTGTATTATTAAAATATTTGTTAAGATATCAATAAATCTATTCACACTTTGGTGTGAAGAAAATGATATAATGATAAAAATTATAGACGAAGCTCAGACAGGATGTTCACTCCAATTGCACTGATTTAAAGGTACCTTTCAAAAAAGAAAGATAGGCATTACTGCATTTTCATAGATTTTGAAGCGTTCGATAATGTTCATCATAAACTGTGGGACGCATTACGTAGAAAGAGTGACAGTGGAAAGTTCAACAAACACTTCAATCTATTTCTAGTACATTAAAATCGTGTGACAAAGTCAATGATAAACTTACACCATATTTCGATCGTACTGTTGGTACCCGACGAGGATGCACCGGAAGTCCTCAAATATTCTCCATTTTCGTCAACGATTTAATTCAATATTTCGACATTCAGTTCGAGAAACGAGAAATATTTGTTTCTGAAGAAATGAAAGAGTTACTCCTACTTTTTGCGGATGACGTTTCATCCTTTTCCGACACAGTGGTTCACTTGCTAAGAAAAATTGACGAATTAGCCAATTTCTCAGAAGCTGGTGGAATGGAAATTAATATTGAAAAAAGTAAAATGATTGTATATAGAAATGGGGGAGTTATAAAAGTTATAAAACAAAGTGAAAAATGGTATCATAAAAAAGAGGTTGAATTAGTTTCTGTTATAAATATCTAGATCTTTATTTTTCACCTCATATGGCATGGTCAAAAACTCACGAAATGGTCTCTAAACGAAAGGTGTGGGTGTGGTCGCTCATTTTGGAATGTGCTACGATATAGACGGTATAATAAACGGAAATAAAACTAAAACGCAAATGTAATTTGACCTGGATTATTGTTGAATGTATCTGAAAAATAGTATCGATATTAGTAATTAATCCTGAGATATAGGCTAGCGCTATGAATAAGGATTAACCTAGATTAATTTCAATCGCTCGATCCTTTGACCTTATATTAATCATTTCCTGCATAATCCCTGGTCTTTGCGCTCAATCCATTTTATTCTTGCGAAAACATCGTGGGACAAGAAGAAAATGTTTGCAAGAAGCAATTTATTATTTTTCCACAATATTTTGTACCCTATATATTGGTGACTCTGCGAATTTCACTCCTTTATAATTGTCATCTGTAGCTTCTTTCAAATTAGACCAGTCTAATGTTTTGAAAAACGAGAAAAGGTTGAGAGCAGTTATTTTATTGAGTTCAAACGGCAGTTCACTGTGATCTTATAACTATCATCACCCCAAGTTGTTATCATGGGTGTGTCATTTAAAATCTAGTCGAATCAATTCTGTCTGTGTGAGAAATATTTTACTCTTTTGTTGCTTGACCGTTGATTATCATCATTATCTTCTCTATTATCATTATCATTAACATGCATGAATTTTAGTTCAAAATCATAGACGAAACGATTTCTTAATTTTCAATTATATGACGGTACGTCAGTCAAAGAATCTATCGACCAACGTTACAATATTATCCATACGCTTCTCGATTCAGGGTGATTAACTATTGACGGGCCCGTGGAGTACAATGTATCATTAATTTAAAAAATATTAGTAATTTACAAGGAGGCAGTTTAAAAAGACTCAATGAATGATTAAAGAGTTTGATTCGCCAAATGAATTCCGATTCACAAATCGTGAATGTCAATCAAAGAATCATTCGACCAATTAAATCATTCATTCAAACCGCGGAAGTGAACTTTGAACTCCGACATTAGCCGGGATTTATGTGAAGCATTTTTGTCCCACATAGTGACGCTTTTAAACGCCAGTCAATATGAAAGCTTTGGAAAACATTGTGAAAAATGAAGAAATTGCTTGTTACAAGCAATTTCTTCATTATTCACAATGTTTTTTACCCCCAAAAGGCAAAGATTTTTAATATTTCATCAACATTATTCACAATGTTTTTTACCCCAAAAATACAAAGATTTTAAAGGTTTCATCAACATTAAGTTGTCATATGCACCTTCTTTGAATTTGGTCCGGTCTAGAATTTTATTGTGTGGGATTGGGTTAAAGCCAAATCCTCCCACCCGAGGAAGGGAAAACCTGTTGAAACAATCTATTGTTACTAAAGTAAACAAGGGTCTTCTTATTATCAATGTGCAAAGGGGTGGTATAAGTGAACTCCCTGGAAAAGTCACTTTCAACTCATGTTTGTTCACATTTGAGATTGAGTCAAATGACCGGAAATCTTCGGCACTGACCGTGCTACGCACATGCGCTGATGAATAAATTCATGGATTTCTAATTAATTTTGTTGTGTTTCGGGGGGGGGGGGGAGGGGGTGTATTTAAAGGTAGTTCCGGTCACCAATTTACATTTACTTTTTTGTTACATGTTACTGGTCACAAATTTTGCAAAATAACGCCATTGAAAATCGAATTAGAACTTCCTAATGGAGTTCATTAGGCTCATCAATACAACAAAAACAATGTATTACGATACAGTGTAACGTGATTTAATGCAGTACAACTTAAAATGTTATATTACAATACAATACAATTTCACCCCGCACATTAGAATAAAGCGCAATATATGCTGTATAAAACAAATGCAGTGCAATACAATACAGTGTAATACAATTAAGAGATGAAGAGAATATTTTTTGTTTTATGGAGGTATGAACCGAAAAACCTAATCACACACTGTATGAATACGCGAAGCGGATTCATACAGTGTGTGTTCGCGTATTCTCACAGTGTGTGATTAGGTTTTTCGGTTCATACCTCCATGAAAACAGAAAATATTCTCTTCATTTATTGTAATTTAATAGCACCGAAGAAAAAAACCCCAAAGTTTTACCAATTTTGATACCTTTTTGTATGGGACTATTTTGTGCGGAAGCATGCAAAATCGCTGCGTGCTCAAAATTTTGTTCATGGAGTTATGAATTTTTTTTTTCGACCAATCAGATCGCTCGTTTTTGATAGACGAAACTAAAAATTAAATTGTTGTAATTTATGCCATACAATAGAATGCTATGTAACGCAAACAAATACAAAGCAAGAAAATACAAATCACTAATTCAGTCCGCGATGCAATAAATATCTCCGACACTTGACAAAATGTAATTTAGTTAATTAACGACCCTAAAATCGTCGTTACATCTTCTTCTTCACATTCCAACGAGTTTCCAGATTATATTCTCAGCGAAACACTTGTAACAAAAACTTGAGTTGCAAACTGACGTCGTCTTGTATCTCAGACAAACTCGCATGTCGGAGTATTTTGTGGTGATCTCCGTTTGACGTAGGTGTGGCCTGTAAACAGGAATACGTTTCGAAATGTAGGTATATATTTGAGAATCCTCTATCATCCATGACACAGTCCTGGGTAGAAAACAAAAGTCGACCTTTTGCATTTTGTGTAAGAATCTGTTTTAGCATACGCGTGACATTTCCAACGGTTTGATGTGCGCTGATCAAGTAAAGATTCTGATCACCCTCTGCATCCAAGCAGTCTGACCAGAGTCTTCACTATCCACTCTGTAGAAAGATTCTGACTTAAAGCTACTGTAACCAGTTCCATAACCCATTAACAGACGTCATAATTTTAAGCTGTTCCAAATCTTAAGAAATTGCAGACAACAAATTAAATTTAATGAAACCATATATTCAACCTGTAATTACGACGTTCGGTCGCCAACCAACCAAATTACTTTTTTGCGTGTTACTGACTGGCCGTAAATTTTGTAAAATAACGCCGTTTCATATCTAGATGGAACTTTATTTTCGGAGCTCGATAGCCAGAGAATGTCAATCAGATCGCAAAATTTTAGACTGGTCTAAATTGAAAAGAGTTGCAGACGACAATTAAAGGTATATAAATTTTTAGATATCTTTATTCAAAATGTCGTAGCTACAGCTTGGATAGATATATAGGTACGATATTTTGGTCGCCAAAGACGATGTCTCTATAATTCCACTTTAACACTTTCCTATTTTGCGAAATTTTAGACCTTTCCGAATTCAAAGATCTGCAGACGAAAATTTGGATTGAATTGGAAAAGTAACCATTCAGTAGAGTAGAAAATATTGTGGAAAAGATGAAAATGCTTGTTACAAGCAATTTCTTCTTTTTCTACAATAACTTCTAAATAATAAAATCACAGGGGCGTAAAAACCAGGGATTGAACAGGAAAGAGTTAAATGTAGGGCAGGGTCGAAACGAGTTTTACTAAAGGATATCACATATACATATAGCAATGGATTATTTTGCATTAATCCTGATTAATCAATTTGGACGGTGTCCTAAACCTATTTAAGTTTTTAAACAATTTCTTGATATTAGAAAACATTAAAGCTTTCATCTGAAACCTTCCTTACATAGGTTCGGTTACAGTGAAAAGAGAATCGTGTTTATTGCATAATGGATTGATTAGCTTAGCTGTCTAAAAACAAACGGAAAATTAATTTACTCTATTTTTTGGTGATATTTGCGACTTTAATGACAATGGGGTATTTTAACATTGTTGGTTTGTTCCTTTTGCTTGGCGTTTCTGTTGTGTTTGGACAGACCATGCCGAGTGGATGTTCGTACTCTAGAGGTATGAAAAAAGTCTTTGTCACAACCGCTTCCTTCATAATCTGAAATACGTACATTAACCCATTCTCACACAATCCCCTGTTTTTACGGCCCTCAATAAAACGGCTTTATAAAACATTGTGGAAAATGAAGAAATTGCTTGTGACAAGCAATTTCTTCAATATCCACAATGTTTTCTACCCCAAAAGACATAGATTTTTAAAATTTCGATAACTTTAAGTTGTCGTCTGCAGACTCTCTTCAATTTGGACCAGCCTAAAATTTTGCCGTCTGGGGTTATCTCATCACAGGACCATAAATAGACTGGTCCATATCACAGACGACTATTCAAAGAATGTTAACATTTAAAAATAAGTGTCAAAACAGAATAGAAAAAGGGCATTTAGAGTAAAGATCAAAAGGCTTTGTACCAAGCAAGTCCTCATTTCTCTCAAATTACCAGACGGAATTTTGGGTTTCTTTTTTTTTTTTTTTTTTTTTTTTTTTTTTTTATCTTTCTGGAAAAAAAACATCGTAGATAATTAAGAAATTGCTTGTAACAAGCAATTTCTTCATTTCTACACTGTTTTCTAAGGGGTTTTCTCTTAGGGGCGTCAAAAAGCGACATTGTGTGAGAATTGGTTAAGTATTTTTCTTCAGCACGTTAAAAAGCTTGATAGAGGTGGAATGGGTGAAAATTTAGACTATAATACATGTATAAGACAGGTTATCCAACCATTGCAAATGCCAAGCACTAGTAATATTTTAACCCGTTACCACAAGGCAATCTTTAGACTAGTCCTAATAGGAAGAAGTTGCAGACAATAATTACAAGTTGATGAAATTTTGCCTTTTAAGGTAGAAGACATTTTGGACCGCGAAGAACTTGCTTGAAACAAGCAATTTTTCATTGTCCACAATGTTTCCCAAAGCTTTTTTCTTGAGGTGCATCAAAATGCGAGATTGTGTGGGAATGGGTTAAATTGTAATTACACAGAGGATAATTGGCTGTTTCAGTCTACGATCGATTTATCTTTCAATTAGTAAACAGCAAAATATATATATTCACGAGGTGCAGAGCCACGAAAAACAAACGAATGTTCTATTTCTTTAATTTAAATTAGAGACTAAATGATTGTTAATTTTTTCCTTCTAAGTCTCTTTAAAATGGAACCATTACTCGCGAGAATTACATGGAAAAATGATAAGGTAATCAATATCTTAGTTCCCGCTTAGAATATTTCAGCAGGAAGATATTAACAAAAAACATGAGTAAATCTATCAAAATAGCGGGTTTTGATAATTCCAGTCTAATCCAAAGAATATCAGCCGCCGTCATAGTGCAGTCGGTAGCGCATCAGACTATAATCTTCAATCATGGGATGTCATGGGTTCGATCCCCGGCGGCGGCACATATTCTTTCCGACATTTGTCTATCATCAATGGGTGGATAATCGTAAACCTACGTGGTATAGCAGCTGGAGGCTAGGAAAGGATGTAGAGGTAGTACGTACTGGTGTGAGAAATACCAGGAATCCATTGTTAGGTGCTCCAGCCGCCACAATATAACTGAAATACTGTTAAAAGTGGCGTTAAATTCAATCAATCAACCAAATAATGTCGTTTTTTCAATTGCAACTCAGTTTCGTTTCATCATTCACCATTTTTGATATTTTTCTACACATCTACCAGTGAAAATAACATAAGTGATTAAAAACACACACACACACACACAAACAGCGGCTGAAACTTCGAATTTTAAAAGTTTAGTTCCAATCGTTCATTTGTAATTTCAACTCGATTGATTAAAAATCCAGCTGTATTAATTTGGTCATACGCGCAGCATTGATAAGTGTTGTTTTCAAATTAGAAATATAGAAATGTTTTCAATTTCACTCCCGTTATTTACAACTGTGCATTAATAAATAAATAACAAAAATCACGATGAAAAAACATGTGTCCGAGATAACAAAGGAAAATCCATCTGCTCTTCGTTTCCTGAGCTCTTTGAAATAAATTCAAAGGCTACATTCTACAATTAGTTTTAGCATCCAGTGCATTCAACTTAGAAAAATCCTGCATACTTCTTTCCAACAAGTTTCCTTAAAAGTGTGTTTCCCGCAAATACCAGGAAACACGACATGCCAGGACACAGATTATCATCGATAGGCAAACAATATACTGTAATTACAGCTTTGGTAAAGCTGTAGTTACAACATTTTGGTCGCACACCAATAGGTGGTGTCCTATTGGAAAAAGAGTAAACAGAAATAATATGTATTTTCTATTGACCATGTCTCTAGGTCTTTTAAAAAAAATATCGATTCTTGGAGAGGGACAGTTAGATTCCCTTGCTCTTGAATCCCCGTGCTAAAAAGTATAATCTTATTTTTAGGTATGTTCGAATGCGTCTACACGTCTCTTTCCATACCGATTAGCGCGACCAGCTTCTCGAACCCGATACCCCAGAGACTCCGACTGACCGCCATACCGTCTACTCTGAACTCGGCGATCTTCAACTCGAACTTCGCTTCTATGAGCACGTCAAACTTCGACACGAACTTTGCAGCGACACTTGAGTTGAAATGTAACAGTAACAGCGCCGTCACGATAAGCCAAGCGGCTTTCACATCTATGAGTCTATTCCAAGACGTCAAGATCATCAACTGTCAAGTAACACTCAACTCTAATGCTTTTGCGTAAGTATATATATAGACTTTTGAATTGGTAGTCATCTAGTTATCTTTAAACAATTTAACCCATTCCCACTTCACAAAATTTTAAACTGGTCCAAATTGAAAGAAGAATCAGACGACAATTTTAGGATGATGAAATTGTAAAACTTTTGATCTAATGGAATAGAAAGCATTGTGGACAATGAAGAAATTGCTTGCTACAAGCAATTTCTTCATTTTCCAAAATGTTTTCTAAAGCTTTTTTCTTGAAGGGAGTAATAAGGGCTTGTGTGGGAATGGGTTAAACAAGACTGGGTCGAGTTTTTATCTGTTTTAAATGACCTGTTTGATAAATTCGGTATTTGGTGAACACGAATTTGATATTCTATTTATGATATGACCTTCAACTCTAAGGTTGTTTTGTTCGTTTGAATAGGGTTTAACGCCGTTTTAACAATTTTTCAGTCATATCGCGGCGACTGGTGCACCTAACAATGGATTCCTGGTATATCTCGCACCAGTACCACCATTGCATCCTTTCCTAGCCTCCAGCAGCTATTCCACTTAATTTACGATTATCCACCGATTGGCGAGAGACAAATGTTTGAATGGATTTGTGCCGCCGCCGGGGATCGCCAACTTTAAGAAAAATCGATAAAATTCCAAATTAAACGAACTAACATATTCTGCGAATCATATAACGCCTATTGTAAGGTGACGTCATTACATTCACAGTAACCAAATGGCGTTACCATAGACTTTTGCTATTGCACCAAGGTAATAATAATCATATAATATCAAAATATTCAACAAAATATTCAACGTGTTCATTTCATCCAACTCCTTAGGCTACATTAAAATAAAATCTTCTGGACAAATGGGGCGTGTTAATTACAGTCGAAATTTTGTATCACAGGAGACGGTACAAACCGGGAGATGGAACTCTCTCGATAAGGTGTAAGTTATTAGGTTACATGTTTTGTCCTGAATTTTTTGCATAATTCTTATCAATGAAATGTTCAACAATTACGACAAATTAATTTAAGACTAAAATGAAAATCACGTGGTTAAAAAATCATTGTGGAAAGGAAACATTCTCAGTTGTCACCTACTTCGAATATGGATCTGTCTAAAAATGTCATCGCCTGGTAATGGGCTAAACCAAACTAAAGCAAGTTCACATTAGATCAACCAAGGTGATAAGGAGATCTATGAATCAATAGAATCCTTCGGCTTTTGTTAAAGGCCAAGTAAAATAAAGAGCCTACACACATGGCACAGTTTTGTATATCGCCGGTAGTCGACCATAACGTCGTAAATCCAGCTTGACTAAGCTAAGATCAAGTTCAATGTTTGGGTAATTCTCTAACAATATTCACTTTGGTGCCAGTCACGAATTGATAATTCTGTCTATACTCGATGATTACTGAAAGCCTAATTCCATGTTTTAAGTTTTAACCTTTATTTCACACTTTTATTTGTTGATTTATTCATTCATTTTCTTTCTCTTTTTTTTCAGAAATTTCGTTGCACTGGACCGTATAGTGATAGAGAACGGAACGATTGCGTCAATCAACACGGCTGCGTTTTCTGGCGTCAACATCACCAAGATCACTAACCCGTCCCCTAGTTATCCCGTAAAGACAGGGGAGATCTTTATCAAGAACAGTAAAGTGACCGGCGGTACTCTACCAGCTACCCTTCTTAGTGGCCAGACCAGTTTGGTCTCCGTCTCTCTTGAGGTATCTAAAAAAAGAATTTTCAGTGTCCCCGTCTCTCTTGAGGTAACTAAAAATAGAATTTTCAATGTCCCCGTCTCTCTTGAGGTAACTAAAAATAGAATTTTCAATGTCCCCGTCTCTCTTGAGGTAACTAAAAATATAATTTTCAATGACTTAATTCTATTCTAAATTCATGATTTCATTGGTCGACTTATAATTTGATTGACAGTCGCGTTTGTTCTATTCTAAAGCAATATATTATCAAGTAGAAATTGCTTGAGTGCTGCGTAATAGGATTTTTGTGACCTATTCGGAAATAGGTCAGTGTCTTTTTCTTTCTTACATTAGTTATGATGCTTAATTTTAAGCATCAGTTGTACGTTTATCTTAAAAGTGTGTTAATAAGTGCTGAATAGGTTTTTTCCTGAAATTGTACTTTCTAAAATCTGGTGATTGTATTTCATTTGCCCGAAAATCTTATGGAACAAAACATAAACAAACACAAATTCGTATCTGCATGACTTGTTCGAACGTCCACTTTCCTGTCCAATTCCTGGTTTTTACGTCCCGTTGATTTCATTATTAAGAAAACATCCTAGAAAAAGAAGGAATTGCTTGCAACAAGCAATTTTTTACAAGCAATTTCTCCTTTTTACACAATATTTTCCACCATACTGAATTGTTATTTTTCAAATTAAATCCACTTTCAATTTTCGTCTTCAAAAACTTTGAATTTGGACAAGTCTAAAATTGTGTAAAACAGGAAACAGGTTTAACTCGTTTAAAAAGATCACCAATACTGCTACTTGGAAAGAAAACGAAGATAGCTATGATGTTGTTTTTATTTAGTGCCAGTTTTGTAATGCTTGTCGTTGACTTCTTATGTTATTTTCCGGATACCAGGGCCTTGGTCTTACGTCAATTGATGGTGCATTCTTCTCGACCAATACCAGACTGCGTTACATCTCGTTGTCAAGGAACTCCTTCACGACCATCCCAACCACCCTATTTGACGGTCTGGACAGTTTAGCCGAGGTACAAATGTACGAGACGACACTACCCTGCACGTGCGCAGAACTCTGGTTCTTCGGCCTTGCCAAGTCAACCAAGATGAAGATTTATGGCGATATACTCTGCTCCAGTCCAACCTCCTACGAAAGTATGTGTTTTGTTTAGAGCGACTCTTTTCTCAACAATATTTTGAGCCAGAGCATCGTACTGACATTTTTTTTAATGTAAACGTACTTTACCCCTGACCAAAGGTTAAAATCTTAGACAAGTCCCAATTAAAAGAAGTTATAGGCGAAAAATCAAAGTCTGGTTATTGAAAGAGAGGTTCGTCGATCGGCGACCAAAATGACGTAAATACAGATTTATTCAAGCTGTATTTACGACATTTTGATGGACCATCGACGAAATGCTTGCTACAATCAAATTTTTCCTTTTTTATTATGAAAATCAATTGGGAAACATTGTGGAAAATGAAGAAATTGATTCCAACAAGCAATTTCTTCATTTTACAAAATGTTTTCTACCCAGAAAGTTGAGAAATCTGCAATTTCATAAACTTTAATTGTCTTCTGCAACACCATTCAATTAAAACCAGTCTAGAATTTTGCTGTCTAGTAATGGGTTAATAAAAGACTAGAAGGATAAACTCGTGATTGAATTACGTAACAGAAGGGATGGGGTGGGGGCTTGAACCTGAACAATGTGCAGAAAAAAAAGAGATGATCTATAATTACACTAAAACGAAAATAAGTGCCAAATAGGGTACACAATTTTATCAGGAAGAGGAAAAATTGCTAGTGCCAAGCAATTTCTGCTTTTCTCAGAAGGTTTTCAGTATCAAATTTCTAAAATGAAATTATTTTCACTTTAAATTTGGTTGGTTTCAATTTTAAATGTGATTATTTTCTTTTCTAAATGTGATTATTTTCTTTTTAAATTATGATTACATTCTTTTTTACAATGTGATTTATTTATTCCTTAAAATGTGATTATATTCTTTCTTAAATTTCATAACTTTCCCTTTAAAATGGGATTACTTTCCCTTTAGAATGGGACTACTGGGATTATTTTCTTTTTTAAAATGTGATTATGTTCTTTCTTAAATTTCATTACTTTCCCTTTAAAATGGGATTACTTTCCCTTTAGAATGGGACTACCTTCCCTATAAAATGGGATCATTTTCTTTTTTAAAATGTGATTATGTTCTTTCTTAAATTTTATTACTTTCCCTTTAAAATGGGACTACTTCCCCTTTAGAATGGGACTACCTTCCCTTTAAAATGGGACTACCTTCCCTTTAAAATGTGATTATTTTCCTTTTATTTCATGTAGATTTCAAGGCAGTGTACTACTACTACCAGAACTGTGTCCCCGAGGCAAAATCGTGCTCTGACGGTAAATGATTTATTAGAAGCGGTTTAAAAAAGGAAAGAATACAGACGGGAAAAGAAACTCCTTACAACACGTTTCCTTTTTGCCAATTTCTTCGCTCGCTTCTGGAAGATGAAATAATCTTTAGCATAATTCGTCACTTTGAAGACATTTTCCTTTAAATGGGCCCATAAAGATAGTGGCACAGTGCTAGACGTTGTTTACAATGACGTAAATTGAATACTGTCCTGACCTGTGACCAAAAATATCAATTTTCATTATCCAAAAATTTGTTTGGTTGTATTACAACTTGCACGGACACAAGGTTCGCCTTATGCTAAATGGGTTAATAAATCAGTCGCCACAGAGCTATCAAGAGAAAGACGTTGACTTTTAGAAAAACCCGGCCTTGGGAACGTATAGCGCCTGTAGACTATTCTATTTCTTTAATGGTATTTGGTGGATTATCGAAGTTTCTCGCTGGATTTTTACTTGATAATTTCAACGAACAAACGATGACATTATGAAAATGATAAACCCACAGTTCGGTAGATGTTGCTAATGAGCCTGTACATATTGCTAATTAACCTTTATATTTTACTCAAATGATTACCGTGGGGCAACATTTAGGCTCCTCTCGGTTACAAAGGAACAAAGGAGAAAATCTTTAAAATCTTCTTCTCTAAAATCAAACGGCCTAAAGCTTTTATATTTTGGACTTCAACCCAATTATTCATTTGGTGCCCTGGAGTCACTTTTGGCTCTGCCCTTTTTACATAGATACAAAGAAAAGAATCTTTAAAATCTTCTCTAAAACCGGAAGGACAGGAGTATTGGTATTGTTTCCAAATATTTCGAACAAGTTCGTTATGGGATCAAAACTATGTCCTATGGTCAGTATGTAGAAATTTTTGTCTAGAGAGTACATTATCTGATCAGGTGTTTTGGAACTTGGTCATGGAGTAATAATTTAATTTTTAGTTTCGTCTATCCTAAATGAGCGTTCTGATTGGTCGAAAAAAAATATTCATAACTCCATGAACAAAACTTTGAGCACGCAACGATTTTGTATGCATCCGCACAAAATAGTCCCATACAAAAAGGTATCACAATTTGTAAAGATTTTGCTTTTTCGCTCGATGCTATTAAATTATAAGAAATGAAGAGAATATGTTTTGTTTTCATGGAGGTATGAACCGAAAAACCTAATCACACAATGTGTGAATCCGCTTCGCGTATTCATACAATGTGATTAGGTTTTTCGGTTCATACCTCCATGAAAACAAAAAATTTTCTCTTCATCTCTTAATTGATATTTGGTCACCGTCTGTAATAGACTAGTGTCAGCACAAAAGCCTCTTGATTGGACTGTTTGTCTCCATAGTAACAAAGAGTTTGTTACCCAGTCACCTTGGCTAAAAAATGGATCTTTCTCTCTCTCATGTTATTTATAGTTCATCATTCTTGTACGCAGAAAAGACTTTCATAGAAAAATAAGACAGGTGTGATAATGGGTAATACGGGTAGGGGGCATTTCAGTAAAGCTATATTTCAGAAAAAGAAGCTTGCGTTAATCTAAAATCTCACTCTGTCTCCTCTCTGTCTATGTCTCTCTGCCCCCCCTCCTCTCTCTCTCTCACTCTCTATCTATTTATCTATCTATCTATTTATCTATCTATCTATCTATCTATCTATCTATCAATCTATCTATCTATCTATCTATCTATCTATCTATCTATCTATCTATCTATCTATCTATCGGCCCAATAGCTTTCTTATTTACATAAATTACTGGGTTTAAATTCTGTTTTACACTTCAGGTGTCATGGAATTGATGGGAGATTGTCTTCAAGCCCTGGACCTCGCTATGTACATTGTAACAATTGTAGCGTTCATTGTGGCTTGTGTGGTGCTGGGTCTGGCCATCCATGCTAGAAGGAGAATTGGTGCAGGAGGCGGAAAGTCAGGGGCACGGGGAAAGAAACTACCAATGAAAAAAGGAGCTGGACCGAAGGGAGCTAAAAAGGGATGGGCATAGTAAAGTCAAGCTTGTGAATTTGAATGACTGTGTTTTTAATCTAAATTAGTACGGACAAAATGAATGAAACTGCTTACGTTAATATATACTTAATTATCCTTCTCATAATGAGTACAACCCTTGACAAAATTGCAGGAAAATCGAATGTATGAAGGCACTGAAGAACCTGATATTGGGTCCAGATCCAATTTTCAAAACCAGTTTTTATAATCAACTGTGAATCGAAAGGGACAGCCCGATGGTATTGACAAATAAAGACTGCATATACGCGTATCGATGTGCGAAGCGGTTTGTTTGAATTCGGTTTAACGCCGCTTTTAACATTTTTCAGTCATATTGCGGCGATTGGAGCATTTTGCAACACCAGTACCACCATTTAATCCTTTCATAGCCCCCAGCGGCAATCCCACTAATGTTTACGATTATCCACCCATTGGTGAGAAACAAATGTCGGAAAGGATATGTGCCGCCGCCGGTGATCGAACTCGTGATACCCCATGTTTGATTAGGTTTTTAGGTACATATCTCAATTGAAACAACAATAACAACAACAAAAACATTCTCTTCGTTTCATATATTTGAATGTCATCAATCAGAACAAAGCACATATTTAACTATTTTGGGGTAAATTTTCAAATATATACTTTGTGCACAAGCATAAAAAAATAGTTGCGTGCTCAAAATTTTGTTAATGGAAGAATGAAAAAGAATCAGCCAATAAAAACGCTCGAGTCTTGATAGATGAAACTTAAATTGAATTCTTTACATATTTCCAATATTTCCAATATTTCCTTCTTCTTTCTTTAAAATTATCCAAAAATTCTGATAGCGTTTATTGTGGGTTGACTGATCATATTAAATAAGAAATTCTTGACAAAAAATACAAAGGTAACCATGTACAGCTTAGTATTGTATAAGAGCAAGGTTTGCTATCGGCAACATCTTTTTATGCTTTTTTTAGGTAACCATGAACTGCTAAGTACTGTATAAGAGCAAGGCTTGCTATCGGCAACATCTTTCTATGCTTTTTTTTAAACCTGGGGAAACTTTATCTAAATTCGATTGCTGACGTGGATCGAGTTGCCACACAGTGACGCTTTTAAACACCCCTCAGTATGAACGCTTCGGAAAACATTGTGGAAAATGAAGAAATTCCTTGTTACAAGCAATTTCTTCGTTATCTACAATGTTTTCTATCCCAAAAGACAAACATTTTAAAGATTTCATTAACTTAAAATTGTCGTCTGCAGCTTCTTTGAATTTGGACTGGTCTAAAATTTTATCGTGTTGGAATGGGTTAAACGGCTTCAAAGATATAAGAATTAAATTCACACATTAGCGTCTACACATCTTAGAGTCAGTTAGATAATACTTAATTTTTTATTAGAATAATATTTAGTCCACATTTTAAAGTTCCCTATTCTAACACCTATCATTTTTCTTGTAAAATATAAAAATTACACGCGGACAAATCCTACTTCACAGAAAACACATCCGTATTTAACACGGCGTCACGTTATAAGGATTATAATAAAATGTTGAACTTGTTTTTTTTTTTTTTTTTTCAAGTCTTTAATATTTTCCTAGTCAAAATTCGTTGAAAAAATAATAAACGGAATGATATGTATAATGTAGAAGTGATACAAAACTTATATTGGGCTCTCGACACGTTTATATGTTCTCCTACAGATCGAGTGGGCGAGAGTTGAAAAAGATTTTTTAGGGAAAGTCCGTATTTTAAGACACGTAGAGATTTGAACAAAGAGCAAAGAAGGGGGGTGTCATAGCCCTCGCCAGCAGATTATCAGAAAGAGGGCTACGGTATCGCAGCTAGGATATATCGAACGTCTATCGGTCATTCAAGACTGGGAATTTGACAGAATCATAGGATGGGCAGTCTGTGATCACTCAGTCTCCTAACTTGAGCGTAAAAAATAAGCTCATGCGGGTTTGGTTTGAGTGTCATTCGCTTTAACTGTAATTTCATCCGTAATCGAGGTCTGGAATCACTTTTGACGTTACGGAAAACTATGCATTTGTTTAAATGAATTAAGGATAACACTAACATTCAGGTTCGTTATTGTTTAAAACCAGTTTTTTAACATAACTTTTATTTTGCTGTTGTAGTTATGAACGTTAATTTCTTCTTATTTCACTGTTTATATGAATCGATTTTTAGCTTAAAGAACACCGTGCATTTCTGTCTCTTCCCATAACTTATTCGCCATTATTTCAACACTGGCCTTTTGGAAATAAAAGTAGTTCCTGATTTTCGGAATGAAAGTTGATATTATCACAAGTGTTGATATCAAAATTTATTACAATTGGAAGTCCCAAGATTTCACATCTATGTATATGATTAAATACTCTAAAGCCGGCGTGTTCTCGTACCGCCATTCCACTAGGCTTCGATCTACAGCGAGCCGCGACATAGTATAGATCGCAAAGGAGAGTAAATGGTCGCTAAAAGCCCCACCACGTCTTGATCGGAACTCTTCGATCGCCAAGATTGTTGTGGGTCTACCGCCCTGCACAAAGATCCGTGGTGATGTGTCTAGAACGTAGACTGATCTATAAGACATGGTCAAACTCCAGGCTTAACCTGAACGCAAGAATCGTAGTTTAAGCGCCATGATATCGCTTCGAAGTCATACTACGATGCCATGGAAAGTTGTGCAATATTCATCAAGCACTGTAAACTAAGTTCATTCAATTAGAAGAAAAAATTGTCTCCAGACTTTACTTCGCCGACGGCTATAGTACATGTATATTGTCTTAGTTGAATCAGCCTCGGTGTTTTACAGAGAAGGGAACTATTTTTTGCTTATTCGTCCCCTTTTGGGTACTATTGATAAAATTATCTGCCATAGACTGCAAATACCTATATTGCACCGGTATGTGGTAATTAATTCATTCCCAAACAACAAAGTTTAGGACTGATCCAAATTGAAAGAAGCTGTAGACGACAATTTCAGGTTGATGAAATTTTGAATTTTTTCGTCTTTGATACAAGCAAATTCTTCAATATACACAATGTTTTTCAAAGTTTTTTGATTGAGGAGCGCAAAATGAGGCGTTATGTGTAATTGGGTTAACTAGCAATTTAGTGAAAAGATGCCTTACGTTCGACTGTTGGGTGCTTGATAGGGGTTAACTCATTCCCATACGAAAAATAGGCTGCTCGAAAATGAAAGAATTTGCAGACAACAATTTTAAGTATGTGAAATTAAAAATATCTGACTTTTTTTTAAAAAAATCATTGTGAGAAATATAGAAATTGCTAGTCACAACCAATTTTCCTCTACGATTTCCAAAGCTTTTCCCCTTTTTTACTTTAAAAAAGAGGGCATCTTTGGGAAAGGATTAAGTCGATAAAGGAATATGCGTCTTTCAAATAAGTATTTTGATTAACCTCTTTAGTGTTTGTGCTTAAAGATGATTTTATCCATTATTTCCTGCCTATACGACAATATATTTTCTGCTTTTGATAAGTGTGTCTCTCATTAATGGGTTGATAATCGTAAACCCTAGAGGAATGAGTAGCCGGAGGCTCGGAAAGGATGTTGTGTTAGTACATGTACTAGTGTGAGATATACAAGAAACGATGGTTTAGGTGCCCCAGAGGCCGCAGTTTGACTAAAATCCTGTGAAACCTAATTCAACAAATCAATCCATTTTATAAGTTTGTTTGTACGTGCAGTTTCTGCTTTCTTATAACCTGCAAATGTCTTTAATCCCTTTTGGGGATACGAATGTTTCAATAATAACACTTTATTTTCACTTTATAATCAGATTTTATCTCCTGGGTTGAGTAGATTGTTGATAACTACAAAACACCCAGTTGTAGGATACTTAAATATCGAGGGCTTAGAGCAAAAACATAGTAAGGCTCTATACAAAGTATAGAGCTATACTATGTTTTTGCTACAAGCCATCGATATGATCGCTTTAATTATGAATGTTATCGACTTGTATGTAAATATTAGTCCTATCAACTTTGCCTGCATTATCATGCTACTCAAAATTAGATAGGGATCACTCTTGAAACCGGATTTACACTCCATAAATTGCTGGATTGTGATTGGTTTATAGTCTAAGAGAGACAATTTACAACATGGTAAAATAATCAAACAAATGATTTATCTGCCTAATACCTCAGATTTAAGTTGAATAAAAGGCTTGGTATTCATATCTACATGCACTATTTGGTTAATTAAAGAGAATTAAAGGAATTTAAGCTCACGAAAATTCGAAAATCGTTTTCTTGGTGTGTAAATTACATAATAGAAACTGACTTAAATTCCGTGGATGGACATATTATAACCAGTAGAGCGACAGGGGTCCTCTTGTTTACCATCCTCTTAGAAAAACTGAAGCTACAGTGGTTGCATATCAGTTTTGAAACCTCCCAACCGTTTGCTGATGTCACGCTTTAATGTGTTCACATTGGTAAAACGGCTCACAAAAGCTTACAAGTGGGAGGTCCATTTTAGTATACTTTGAACTTTTGAATAATCAAACTCACTTCTCGAAAAATAAAATCATCAGACAAAAAGTGATCCCTAACAATTTTTAGAAGTATATATTTTATACCCGTTGCAGTTATAAAAATTGTGATTTCAGCATAGTTATAACCCATTCACTATACTGAAGATACCATTCAAGTCATAAATGTAAGAAAATACCATTCTATACAAAAAAGAGCCAGATTACAGCTCATTAGATCTGCCCTTGTATCCTACTTTCGGTTTCGAACTCACTTCCGGAAATAGGCGTTCCTTGTGTTGGTTGTTAATGTACTGTCGTGTTTAGGACGTAAGGTACTATAGTGCTTATCAACAAAGGTAACTTCTTTTAACCCTTTCCTATACAATTACTGGTTTTTACGTCCTTGTGATTTTATACTTGAGAAAACATTGTGGGAAAAGAAGAAATTGCTTGTAACAAGCAATTTCTTCTTTTTTCACAATATTTTCTACCCTACTGAATGGTTATTTTTCAAATTAGATCAACTATAAATTTTCGTCTGCAAAACCTTTGAATTTGGACAGGTCTAAAAAATTCTAAAACAGGAAAGGGTTAAACATAACATGATATGAATTGGGTTTTAATCCATTATCAGACGACAAACCTTTAGACTGGTCCAAATTCTAAGAAATTTCAGACGACAATTTATAGTTGAAATTTTAAGAATATGTTTCTTTTTTGGTAGATAATATTGTAGATAATGAATAATTTGCTCGTGACAAGCAATTTCTTCATTGTCTATGATGTTTTTATGGTGTCAAAAACGGAATAGTGTTGGACTGGGTTAAAACAATTCATGATTACAGAATTACTTTTACTAGAAGATCTAGAGGTCGGTGATTCTGTATCCATATATTAACCAACAGGCAATACAAATCAAAGTGAATTTACAAAGAACAAGCTATAAAATCGATGGACTTCGGGTTTTAAATTCGACATAGAAATATACTAGCAGTATTACAAAGCCCTTGATTAGATGTTAGGACTCGGGCCCCGAGAACGGAGGGGTCCGTCTTCAAATTTCGTAGGGGTCGAAGGGTTTTATCATGCATGGGTGTATAGTTTTGCAGAAGATATCTCTGTGGTGACAAGCAGCGCAGTGCTTAACCGATTACCACACAAGAAAATTTTAGCCTGGTCCAAATTGAAAGAAGTTGCAGACGACAATTTAAACTTTATGAAATTTCAGATTTTTTTGTCTTTTTAGAAAGAGAACTTTGTTGAAAATGAATAAATTGCTTGTGACAAGCAATTTCTTCATTTTCAACAATGCTTTGCAAAGCTTCGTTTCTGGTTGCTTTCAAAATGACTGACAAATCTATTTCTATCATTTTTGTGCATATTCAACTCAGTTATAATCAAGACACGGTATTAAGCTTTATCACAATTAACTAATCGCTGGCCCCGCCCACTTACTCCATTTGCCACGCCCATCGACCACGACTGAAGTCCCGCTTCGACGGCGTTATTTGGCAAGGTTTATGGCAAATAGCATGTAACAAGAAGTTTGAATAGTTGGTGAGTGACTTGAATGTCGTAGCAACAGTTTTTTCTGAGGGCTGCACTAAACAAGTGTGTAATATGCACCCTCAAAGAAAAGGAGGGTATACTGGTGAACCTTTGTCCGTCATTCCGTTCGTCTTTCCGCCTGTAGCCATTTCCGTTGCACTTTTCTCAGAAACTACCATTCAAAGCGACTTGAACCTTAATACGATGCACCAACTTTGATCACACTCGACATGCTTACCGAATTTAGATCTGCAAAAATATCAAGATGATGTTTTAACCCATTCCGAAACACTGACGCTTTTTGGCGTCCCTCAAGAAAAACTATCTTCAAAACATTGTTGAAAATAGAGAAATTGCTACAAGCAATTTCTTCATTTCCCACTATATTTTCTATACCAAAAAAAAGAAGAAAAAATCTTAAGTTTCATTAACTTTCAACTACCGTCTGCAACTCCTTTCACTTTGGGACTGTCTAAAATTTTGCTGTGTGGAAATAAGTTAATACCTTGTTTATTTGGAAAGTTCGAAACCTTCGCCGCACCTTCTAGTGGGACTTGAAATATCGCATAGTGCGACATCTACAGGTCCTACATATCGATTGCAGAATCCAAGTCCCCATGATATATACATTGTACTTCCTCGTTTATGACTTATAGTTCACCGTCATACATAATAGGCACTTAGCTCATTTTAGAACGTAGCAGAGTTAAATGTCAATTTTTCATCACATTTTCTCAACAACAGCCGCCGTCATAGCGCAGTCGGTAGAGCGTCAGACTCCTAATCTTCAATCATTGGATGTCATGGGTTCGATCCCCGGTGACGGCACATATCCTTTCCGACATTTGTCTCTCACCAGTTGTTGGTTAATCATAAATCTAAGTGGGATAGAAGCTGGGGGCTAGGAAAGGATGTAGTGGTAGTACTTGTGTGAGAAATACAGGAATCCATTGCTAGGTGCCCAAATCGCCGAGATATGAATGAAATACTGTTTAAAATGGCGTTAAACCCCATTCGATCAATCAATTTCTCATCAACAACTATGGATCAAAGACGTTTATTTGATAATGTGCATAAGCTAGGTTTCCTAAAAGTTTCCTACAATTGTTACTGGTTTGATGCCCACCAGTAATCTACTTCCTGATTTTCCAGGTTATTTTCATCATTATAGTAAAGTGATAAAGAGTCTATATATCTGTCGATTTTTTCTCGGCAATCATGTTTCAAAGGCTCTTGAACATTCGTGTAGCGTTTCAGTTTGGAGTTCTACCATTCATCGATTTGTTGCTGTTGTTGTTGTTTGCAGTTTAGCTTTCAGGTCTAAGACCCGTATTAGACATTAGAAGTTCGAGTAAGCATTCGCCCAAACCCGTTTCTGAATGTCAAACACCCGAATTAGACAGTATTCTCCGAAACGCGTTGCTGAATATTAAGCGACCTAGTTAGACAAATAGACATCAGACATTCGATAAGAAACTTCCAAAACACTTTTCTGAAAGTCAAACAATTAGACATAAGACATTCGAATAGACATTCGAGTTTCTTCATTTCTTAATGTCTACCACCCTTCTGATGTCTAATTCGGGTGAAGGACATTCAGACGTGTGTTTTGGCGAGATTTATCGATTATCTAATGTCTAGTCTTAGTGTACATTCCGAAAAGGGTTTGTCTAATTGAAAAACTTATGTCAAATTCGGATGCTAGATATCTAGAAACGGGTATTGGCGAATGTCTAATCGAATGTCTCATGTCTTATTCGGGTGTCAGACATTCAAAAACGGGTTTGCGAAAATGTCTAGTCAGTTGTTCGATCTAATCGAGTGTCGAACACCCAAATTAGACATAAGACATTCGATTAGACATTCGCTCATCTCCGTGTTAGATATTCAGTAATGTGTGGTTTTATTCTTTAATTAAACCCTCGATGAAATGCCTAATGTCTTGCCGACTTAGCGAACTTTTTCTGAATTGAGAATGAGATTGATTTTGGATGGTCGTTTAAATTTCAGACTGATTTACACAAAGACGAGACAAGTAATGGCAGAAAGTTGTTCATCCGTCCATGTACCACTCGAGCTTTGCGGTCTGTGTGACCTCGAAAGTACAAATAAAGAAGCTTCCTTCTTCTGTATTCAGTGTAAAAGCTTCCTCTGTGACGAGTGTTTGAAATGGCATGTAAAATTCCCAGCGATGAAAGAGCACAAAGTTCTTGAAAAATACGAACTACCATACAACATACGTAACCGTAATCTGGGTGGTCAACAGGAGAAATATTCCAATCTAGACACGAATGAGTGTCAGTTCCATCCAGGGTCCAAAGGTACAGTTGTTCTGTGTTGACCACCATGAAATTATTTGTACAACTTGTAAAGAGGAACACGAAAAATGTAATACGGTACAAATTGAGGATTATGCAAAAGAGTTCTTTAAATCGGACATTTTCAAAGAATTCGATTCTAGAATAGGGCGAGTACAATCTGTAGTAGAGAATGTGATAGATACTTTCTTCACTACCGCCCAAAACGAAGATATCACATACAGAAACGGAAGCTCACACGAAGCAAAGGCCTTCCTGCAAAAGGTGACAGAGATGCGAGTAGACAACTCCTGTAAAGATGTTTTTAATGAAAAAAGAATTGAAGCGGATGCTTTAAAGTCTTCGCTTCAGCTATCCCTAGAGAGGATTTACACTGCACGACGATTTATTGATTCCATTCACTACTCGGATGTGGAACTGTTTATTTACATGTGTCGTGTAAAAAAAGACTTGAATCTACTAGAAGAAGGTGTTGCATCGTGTAAACAATCGCTAGGCAAGCCGTGGCTGATTTCATTCAAATCGGATAATGTAATCGAAGAAGCCCTGGAGAAAATTGTCTCCTACAACAGCACAAAATTAGTAGACATTGATATGAAACAGGAAAGTGAAAGTTCTTGCAATATTACCGCAGTTGAAGTTCTCTCCCATGGACGTTTTATCGTTGGAGATGCCGCGAATAATGTACTTAAAGTCTACGATACGAAGAATAGTCCCTTGATGAAAGTATTGATTACTGCAGCACCACGACAACTTGTTGAGTTGAAAGATGACGTGGTCCTTATGATTTATGAAGGGGACAGGAATATCAACGCTGTAACATTTACAAATGGCACGCACAAAATCGAACTTTTTTGTCCATTTGAAGGTCAAATCATAGGATTAGCAAAGAGCAAATGTCATGTTGCAATCGCTTTTTATAACCACGTGGTGACTCTAGATGACCAAGGTCAATTCATTAACAAGACATCGGTGACAAAAAACGGCAAACTTATGTTCAGTGATATAAAGGCTATAGACTCCAACAAAAGGACAGGTGAATTGTATATACATGAAGCTTCATATTTGGAAAAAGTCGGTCTTGCAACTGATATAGAGATCAAAAACAAGTTCCAATCTGCTTGGTCGGAAGATGCACCATCAACTTTTGCAATTGATTGGTTTGATGCGGTTTGGTTGTGCAAACCTGGTTATAATATAAAACGGTTGACACAAGACTTGATTCTGCTACAAGAAATAAAGTTTGAGTCTCTGGATCTACCAAAGTATCTCCAATCGCCCAGTACAGGTAGAAAGTGTAGATTTAGTATTGCATGTAATACTGAAACGGGCCTGGTTTACCTCCGCGGTGACAAAGATAATCTGAAAATTGTCCAAATCCGTTAGAAGGTGTGATTATTAATGATTTTCAAAACTTTTTCCTGACAGAAAAGGTACATAAACCTTCTCTTATTTTGTTTTAGATTAGACACGTGAATAGATATAGACCGATGATAGAATAACTAAACTATTTAACCCTTTCTGTTCTATCCATGGTTTTTACGTCCCTCTGATTTTATAATTGAGAAAACATTGTAGAAAAAGAAGAAATTACTTGTCACAAGCAGTTTCTTCTTTTTCCACAATATTTTCTACACTACTGAATAATTATTTTTCAAATTAAACCCCCTTTTAATTGTTGTCTGAATAACCTTTGGATTCAGACAGGTCTAAAATTTTGCAAACAGGAAAGGGTTAAAAGATTGGACAGAGGAATCCAGACGAGTCCAAGTGTAAATTTTATGGTCAAACAGGTTTTCGGAAATCCCAAGGTCATCCTTTCTTTTACGTGCTGGAGGTATATAGATGCGCTACAGAGAAGTCTCGAAGCCCATGTTGTCCGATTTACATTGTCTTTACTTTTGAATGACCAATCTCGGCTGTCAATCAAGGAATCAATCGACCAATCAAATCAGCTATTCAACCCGGGCCTGAGTTTTCAACTACGTCATTTGCCGCCATGTTTAACCTTTTTTTTTTGTTCGTTTTGTGACTTAAACGTCGTAACTACAGCTTATTAAAGCTGTTGTTACGACGTTTAAGTCACCTCCTATCCATTTTGCTATTTTGTTGCACGCTACTTGCCGTAAATTTTGCGAAATAACGCCGTTAAAAAACGAAGCGGAACTTCCTGTCGGAGTTAATGGACGGGCTCTAGGGAGTCAATTAACAAACTACAAGTGTTTTTTCCCCTCGTTTGATAATGATCTAAATTTGATTCCTTTAATACTCTCCTGTTTTGTAAAAAGTTTAGACCTGTCCAAATTCAAAGGTTTTGCAGACGAAATTTCAAAGTGGATTTAATCTGAAAAATAACCATTCAGTAGGATAGAAAATATTGTGTTAAATGAAGAAATTGCTTGTTACGTGTTCCCATTGTTAACCTATTTCCACACAATAACGCTTTTTAAAGAAGATTATCTTTAAAGAAAATCTTTGGGAAATAGGTAAATTTCTTGTTACAAGCAATTCCTTCAGTATTCACAATGTTTTCTACCGCAAAAGACAAAACAGTCTAAATTTCACCAACTTCAAATTACCGTCTGCAACAACCTTGAAACTGGATCAGTCCAAAAATTCGTCTGGTAATGGGTTAAATAGAATATATTACTTATAATTGCTAGATTTTTTTATACAGTTAACTCCTTTACAGGTGAAATAAGGTTATAAACTGTAACTTTATTAACAACACATACCTGATTACAAAGGTTAGATTGATTCGAATTTAAGCCAACTTTTTGAAGTTGATATACTTTCCGAATCTTTCACTTACTGAAAAAAAGATGTGTGTAATTAAGAAACTGCTTTTTGAACGCATATTCGACAACGTTTTCCACAGTTTTTTTCTTCTGGAGGATAGTGTGGGAAAAAGGTTTAGCCATAGAATCTCTGATTTACTTTTGAAACTTTCGCACAACTTTAGATTATAACAATAGTTTCAGTGCAGTGCAGACAGCAGGTTCGTGAAATTTTAAATAAAAAATCATAGGTAGAAAAAAGAACTTAGCAAATGTAAGACAATGCTTTATAAGACCCAAATGACAATTCCCTTGTTTACCCTTAAGAGGTCATATTTTTACCTCACTTTGCGGAACTTTAATAGTCAAAATGTTTGTGAAGGCGTAAAAATAAAACCTATGGAAGATGAGAGCATTCCTATGGAAAAAAAGGGGGAAAGGGACCTTCATGTAATTTTTTTGTTGTAGTTTTCATTGTATTTGGCCACAAGTTTGGCTCAATCGGGATGAAACTTGGTCAGAAGTTTTTTCGAGTCATAAAGTTGAAACCTGTTGGAAAATGGAAAGAATTTAATGGAAAAGACGGGAGAAGGAGTGTTAATGACAGCTTTTTATTTGCACCATAAGGGCTATATCGGTGGACCAATTTGAATTAAACTTTGTTGGGATGTTTTTCAGGTTATAAGGATAAACTATTAGAAGTTGAGTACATTTCATTTGCCAACTCGAGAAAAGAGACATAAATGACAATTTTAGTGTACACTCTAAAGGTCACTATTTATGCCCAATCTTGATAAACTTGATGAAACTTTGTTAGAATGGTTATGAAGTGAGCAGTTGAAGACCACCATGGTCCTTGTGTATATATCATATAGTAGAAAAAAAATAAAAGTGCTTGTTACATGCAAAATTTTATTTTCACTGTTTCTTATTTAGAATGTGTGCATTTCTTACGATTTCACCTGTGCCAAGTGATGACTTAGTATGATCAGAGTTTGCACCCACCTGATCTAAATGGCCACATGAAGGAACTGTATTAAACTTGTAGATAACTCCTTTTTGTAACTCTTCGGTTACCCTAACCTCGTTTTTCTGTCATGAAAAACTTTTGCAATGAAGATTACTCAACAAAATAATGCCTTGTGGGTTGAAGTACTTTCAGGGCTTTGATTTATTCTACGACATTCTATCCGTTCGGGGAACCGTTTTGATTGAATACGCTGACCCTTAAAACAACAATTAAGTTGTACCAACTATTCATTTTGGACAGGTCGAACGCTTAAAGTAAATTTACGCTTCAAAGTTTTCGGGGATGGGGGTATGCTCGTAGTGCCCGTCCGTATGTCATTCCGTCCGTCCGTCTTCGCGTCTGTCTTTCTGTCCCATTTTTAGCTAGGGACTTAACAAGATCAATACTACTTGCTTGCCTAATATTTGAGTTAAATTTCTTTGCTGTATTTTAGACTGAATTTGGTCCTTGGCATATCATTGAGAGTATAGTATAGTCGAAACTTCATTGGAAGGGGATTATTGACCAATCGCGGGTGTCAATCAAGGAATATATCTACCAATCAAATTATTATAATTAAGCCCGGAATTGAGATTTGACATTGACCGCCATTTGTGTATTTTGTTGATGTTGGTGGTGGTTTGGAGAACTAAACGTCAAAGCTGTATTTACGACGTTTAGGTAGCCAACCAACCATTCTACTAATTGCATTACATGCTGCTGGCCATAAATTTTGCAAAATTCCGCCGTTTAAAATCGAAGCGGGACTTTCTGTAACAGTAAGAGTATTTTGGTGGGGCCAGCGATTGGTCAATGGAGAAGGGCAGTGCATAGAACCAATAATACTGGTTTGCCTATATGAGCCTTTGCGTGACATTTCCAACCATTTCGCATGTGCGTGACTAGCACAGATTGAGCACCCTGTACAGCCATTCAGGGCAATTAGAACATTGGCTAATTGTTTAAGGATGCTTTTGGTCAGTATCTTTCTACAGAGCGCAGAGTGAAGACTCTGACCAGACTGTGCGGATGCACAGGCTGATCTGAGTCTTTACTTGGCGCACATGTGTAATGGTTGGAAATGTCACGCATGCGCTCATATACTATTGAAGTTACCACCCTCTTTATTATTTTACCGCATAAGATGATTGGGTTTTGTTTTGTGTTTTCATACCCCCTCCCCCCAATATGCCGCGGAAATAGCACAGTTGGTAGCGCGTCGGGCTCTCATTCATGAGGCTAAGGGTTCGATCATCGGTTGTGGCAAATATCCTTTCCGACAATTGTCTCATGTGGTCGGATAATCGTAAACCTAAATTGGATGAGCAGCTGGAACCTCGGAAATGGTGTAGTGGTAGAACTAGTGTGAGTAATACCAGTAATCCATTGTTATTTGCTCCAGCCGCCGCGATATGGCTGAAATAATCTTAAAAGTGGCGTTAAACCCCATTCAATCAACCAATTTATACCTCCATGAAATCAAAAAAAGTATTCCTTTCATTTCTTGTGATTTAATTAATCTAAGCGAAAGAAAACACACACACAAGTATTTTACAAATTTTCATTCATTTTTATGGAACTTTTCCTTGCACAGTGCATACAAACACGCCCGGTAATCTCGGGCTCCATCTCTTTTTGGAGAACAGTACAAAATGGAGACAATGATACTTCCGATATGGAGCCAAGGACCGGAACTGAACAGAAAAGGTAAATAAAACTGTGCACCTCGCGTACAATTTGATCTCCTATTAACCTATTATACATTTCCCCAAATGAATAGAAACTTGAATCAAAGTTTGGACATCGGACCCGATCAAACACGAAAATGCGTGTTGAAATGAGTGGGAGGAGCGAGTTTTGAATGAAATTAAAAGTATGTAATCCAAGATCGCTAATTTCGTCCAATTTGCGATATTTTTACCTCCTTTTATAAAAATATACGTGATTTTGTGTTCGTGTGTCTTCAAAACAAAAACATATCGGAAGTATCATTGTCTCCATTTTGTACTGTTCTCCAAAAAGAGATGGAGCCCGAGATTACCGGGCGTGACAAAATAGCTCGAGATTTCATTCATGGAGATATGATTCTATTTCGGCCAAACAGAACGCTCGTTTATGATAAACGAAACTGACAATCAAATTATTTGAAACTTAGTCAGAATAACTGTGTCTTTAGTAATAATAACAATAATAATAACTACAAAATGTATATAGAAGGTTACATGTTAAGTCAACAAGGCTTATTTTCAACACGGCTTTCAACAATAAATCTTCCAATAAGATATGTTATGTTATGTTATGTTTGGTGCCGGACCTGGTCTACCTAGGGGATGGCTAGCAACTTCGACCGACGTGACGCGCTAAAGGAAAGACCCCGTAACCAATCCGGGTGGATACATGGGTTATTTCCACAGGAAAGAGAAATTTGTCGAACTGCGCAATCGACACGAAGAAGAATAAGAACAAAAAAAAAGCAACAAACTCTGAGCAAAGCTCTTGCAACGAGTGATCATAATAAGAATATTAATAAAAGAAATTACGATAATTACATCGTCGTTATATATTTTTTTCGATTAGATAATCATACTAGTACAAATCATTTGTGGCCTTACTACGGTACAAAGGGTATTTTGCCACCATTTTTGGTCGTTCATCGAAAATCTTCGACTATCTACACGTCCAACTATCTCTACGTCGAAGTTTTCTCGAAAGTCCCCTGAACTTCGAGGTATAGGTATCTACAGGTAGATGAAAAGAAATGAAACAATAAGTATATAGTTTACGTGTAAGTAAATTGGTTTTAATACATAGTACTTTATTGCACTAGGTATTCCGGATAAATATTTGACATTTCCTATCGCCAATATTCGGTTCTCAGACAGACGAATACGAAACGTATTAGCCAGGAAAAAATACAGTACATGTATTCTTTTTGGATTTAGCAAGATAATGTTTATTTCTGATTTCAACAGGCTTGCCATTCCAGACAAACCGCTGTAGAATCTAAAACTTTCGGTATACATTTTTGGATAAAACCAGGTCATTTTTGTCTCGGAGCGTAGAGAATAATTTGGGTTCCTTGACAAAGGAATCATATCAAACATGTAATCTGGGGCATTGTTTTTAACCCATTCCCATTCAATCCCTCCTTTTTACGCCCCTCAACGAAAAAGCTTTTGAAAACATTGTGGAAAATGAAGAAATTGCTTGGATCAAGCAATTTCTTCATTATCCACAATGTTTTCTATCCAAAAAGACGAAAAAATTTAAAATTCCATCAACTTGAAATTGTCGTCTGCAGCTCCTTTCAATTTGGACCGGTCTAAAATTCCACTGTGTTGGAATGGGTTAAGCGTTTTGTTGTATTGCAGCGTGGTACTTGCATCTGTTCGAAAAAGTTACCCAATATAATTCTTTTTTCATTCAAATGATGGTGAATTTGTGGGTATCCAAAGTACAGGTCTAGCAATCATTTTCTGAAAGACAGAAACCTTAGTAATATTGTTCGTTTTACCTTTTCCCCAAACTATACAACAATAGTCCTGAATATACAATATATTAATTGTATAAAAGCAGTATAGTTTCCTTGGTCATATAATATACTTGCTTTAGAAAAGAATTAATTACTTTTCCAACTTTTACACACGAAATCAATTTGACTATTCCAGTTAAATTTTATTGTCTACAAAGATCCCTAAGACCCTTTGTTGACACACAGTGCTAAACCATTTATATTTAGGCTTTTTTCAACTTTCATGTTATGCTTAGACTCTATTAATATGCATTTCGTTTTAGAAGGATGCAAAGACATGTTATCTATAGTACACCATTATTGTAAGTGAGAAAAGACTTTCAGAGAAAATTAAGACAAGTATGCATGATAATGGGTCATATTCTGGGGGAAAGCTATGCAGTGATATTCATATTTGAGAAAAAGAAGCTTTCGTGAATCTAAAAAATCTCTCTCTATCTCTCTCTATATACATCTATCTATCTATCTCTATTGTCTGTGCTGGTCTGTCTGTGTGTCTGTCGGTCTCTCTCTCTAGTCTCTCTCTCTTCTCTCTCTCTGTCTATCTAACTCTATCTCCTCTCTCTCTCTCTTCATCTTCTTTCTCTCTCTCCTTCTCCCCCTCCTCTCCCTCCAACTCTCTCTCTCTCTCTCTCTCTCTCTCTCCCTCCCTCTCTCTCTCTCTCTCTCTCTCTCTCTCTCTCTCTCTCTCTCTCTCTCTCCTCTCTCTCTCTCTCTCTCTCTCTCTCTCTCTCTCTCTCTCTCTCTCTCTCTCTCTCTCTCTCTCTCTCTCTCTCTCTCTCTCTCTCTCAACATTTTAAGTGAACATTACATGATAGTCAAATTTAGAAAAAGGCTTGAGTACACTCAATGAGTTACCTTTTTTTTCTTACATGTCTTGACACATGGTTCTGAATATTTAAAACGAACTCAGACAAGGCAAGTTGGACGGAGATATCAAACGACCCAAGCTTACATCATTTGTGGTCAGGGACTAATTGTTGGTCAGCGACTTATACGTCGTACCTACAGATTGGATGACCTTTAGTTAGGACGGTTACGTCGCCTTACAAACACATTTGGCTGACAAAAATGTTGGGGGTTCTAAATCACTTCAGGTCGAAATCACTTGACCAATCGCGTCTGCCAATCAAATAACCAGT